>OY982528.1:13800206-15050206 GCA_963859965.1 Ceramica pisi | reverse complement strand
TAAAATTTACTACATACATTGTTGTAAGTGTCATTTGCGCTTAACTAACACGTAATAACTATATTTATTTAAACGAATACTTGTAACAGTTACATATTTGGTTTATTAATCATCGCCTCACAGGTTTTTTAAATACAATTCAAAAGACTGTTTTTAGGCTGGCAATAGCTGCTATCAGGTTTAAACCAATCTCTGTTTACCAATAAGTCCAATAATTATTTTAGCCGAAAGGCATTCTTTGCTGGACATTCTTGTTCTTCAGTCGGTCCCATATTACTGAGGATCGGGCTCACTGGACCCCTGAGACAGTCTGTCTCCATCGATTACGGTCCAAAGCTGCCATCACCATGGGCTGGAATTTGCTTGAGGACGTAGCTTTTTTCTATTGGTCAGACCATCAAAGCTCAAACAAGTCAAAAGTCATTTATTCAAATTAGGCTGAGTGCCAGCACTTTTTGAACGTCAAAGTTTACAAGAAGACAGTTCCCCAAAAACGCCCGCCCGTCGCCATTGTGTTGGCGACCTGTCACGTGCTCTCTTTCCTACGGTATTGCCTACAATGACCAGTTTTTAAGACTGCTATCTCCCCTTCGCCGGACATAGGAAAAAGGCCTCTCTAAAGCGTCGCCACATCGACCGGTCCTGTACGCCTTCCAACCAGCAAATTCTTCTCACCAGTTCATAGGGTCACCTCACTGATACATGGTCATTACTCCAGAAGTCCAGAATCTTGCGGTCTTATCGACCATTCATAAGTAAAACAAATGCCTAAAATGTTCAAAATACTTTGTGTTAAACCCACCATCATTATCTCCTCTTATCATAGCAATCCAATCTCAACTATAGCCTTAAGAAGCACATTTACGTCAAACGAAGAAAACATAACAGCTACTTACTACGAGTACCCACCATTCGTAGGCGTTTCCAAACTACCATCAATTCTGTCAATACTAATTTATCTCTAAAGACCACCATTACTGTCCAAAACACCATAAACAAAAAATATCATAAAATACATGAATACAAACAATTAATAGTAACCCGATCCCGGAGATTTCATTAGGTAATAACTATCACAGAATCGAGATAACAATGGAACGCTTGGACGCAGAATAAATAACGACAGAAGGTTAGCTCCATACAATGAACGAAAACAAGCGCACGCACGCTTGACGTAGTGACTGTAAGCACATTCGCGACTTTCTTACCATGGGAAAACCAACAAACAATGGTGACCATCAGAAAAGTGCCGAAGAAGTGATGCTAAATTATTCCCCGAGAAACGATATAACAATGATGTCTTGAATGATTGAATCCCGCAATGTAAATCAATAAACAAGCGGAGGAGTAAAAAAATCCTTATTTACATGTCCTTCCTTATCAAGCAGGAGAAAGAACAGAGTACTCTGGCATTTGGTTAAAATCAACATGCATCTGTGTATATGTGCGCCATTTTTTACCCAGTGTTTGAACCTCTCTTTCTGTGTCCATCTATTCTGTGGCCTGGACCAGCGATCGTCAACATTCCTCGAATGAATGGTGCATTAATAAATCGAGGGGTCCCATTAACATCTAAGCGTAGATGTTGATCAAGATTTATGATAATGCCTGCGACAAGATTGAGACACACATGCTCATGTGGTTATGTAAGATTTCGATATTGTTTTCTAATGTACGTAGGTGTGTGTCCTGTGTTACGCAGGTTTGTGTATCAGACCGGATTTTAGATACGAGGCCTTTTAGACTTAATTTAATTTTCTGTCTACCGTTGACCTTGATTTCGCATTGTTTCTAACCGATCTCTTATTTTATTGGTGAAATATATATTCAACATTTTCAGTGACAATCCATAAACACAAAATAACGAAAATCGAATAGCTACTGAAGTGATTTTGTGTCATGTACTTCTTCATGCGCAAAATACCTAATAGTGATGAGTGCACAATTTGAGCAGTCAGCGTAGCAGCATGGATTCTCCTTTCGTTTTGACAGCTGCTATTCTTATATCATCATCATCACTTACTTACAGCATGCCAGTCCTGGACATTGGCCTCATCAATTGTTACCAGCCACCCTGCGAAGATTGTCCTCCTAATCTAAAGGCAACCCGGCGTCGGGAGTTGGAGGTAGATTCCCGGCCACCGTAGGTGCGGGCCTGTGGATGGCGAGCGTTGGGTGGCTTGCTGTCCGATCAAAAGCAGGCCCGGGTCGACGGCGCGTTGTGTTCCACGTGCACCTCAAAGAGATGTCAGCATAGTAGACGGGCCCCGCTAGGGCCAGTGTCTGCTAGGGTTGCGCAATTTGTTCGAAAGAGTCACCGCGGCCCTGAAATGCAAAGGGCATTAGGAGGAACACGGATGGATTTTAGTCAGTAAGAGTCTGATACTCCCTTCTGCTTTGCCCAAAGTGGGAGGAGTCATTTGATAATTTCTCACCCTTAAACAAAAAGTCTAAAGGCGAGCCACCTTATTATTCTGGCATAGTCCTTATATAGGCCAGTCGCCGCAGTCAGATTAGTCGGGATAAGTTAGGTTAGGTGGCAGTAAATTGCACTGTCCCGATTTTTTGAGATGCTGTTATCATAGATGCCAGTAGTGTACACCTACTTTTCCAAGAACCTTTACTAACTGCTGGTGCTCGGAAAACTTCATCTCATATCTTTCATAACATCCCAACAAATCAGGACAGTGCGTTTTAAATGACTGGCCTATTATGGTGATCCCAAAGATTTAGGGATATAAGCGAAAGAAAGATAATAATCATGAGTTTTAGATAACACGAAAGAAGATGAGAACCTTCTAATTGTAAATATCAGGTAGCACTAACACATACAATTCATAGATATAATAAAACCTCCTTCAAAAGATTAGCTTTTAATTTCACCGGCATTAATAAAGTTTAGAAGGCTATACATTGAAATAGTTTTAATTGTCCGTAATACCACATCCGGCGGTGAACAGTAAATCAAAAGTGAAGGTGTATTAACACTGGCCACCTGTATACGTTGTTTAATTAAAAGGAATTGTTGTAATTAGTGGAGTAGGTACCGTCGAGTTGTTCTATTTAGATCAGCTTTTGTTTCAAAGTAAGGCCTTTATTTTTGCTATATCAAACGGTATTTGCTGAAAACCAGCCTTGCTGACTGTTGTGCTTCTTGTCCAGAGTCGCAACATATGCTGAGCAACGACCGATTCTTGCTTGGATGCGACGCACAACATTAATTTTTATTTTTATTTTTCTTGTTATTTGTACCTAAATTGACTATTTTTTTCTATTTATTTTGTTTATAAGTTGTCAACTTGTCACTGTCAGAGATCGCGGTCACGCCATAGACAACTGTTGAACTGTGTTCTGGTGTGTCTGTGTTGTGGCCAGAGAGTCGAGGTAGGTTGATGCCCGGACCTGACATAGACAATATAAATGTAACAAGTTTTATTTAGTTTTTAGTTGATAAAATATTTTCTTTTTTATTTTGTGTTTTTAGTTGGTAACGTTTTTTTTTTTAATTTTATGTTTTTGTTTCCGTTTCTGGCAGAACAAATGTATTTTCTTTCCTTCTTTCTATATCGCAAAATTTTCTTTATGAAGTATATCTACATAGGTACAAGCATAATCAGCGTCATCTTATTTTTATGACAGGGGTAATGATAAAAACCGGACCTCTATTCGCACAGCTAGTAGACAGAGGTGTCACGAGAAGCTCATGGCTGAATTTAAACAGCCGCAATGGTCGAAAGCACGGTAAGCCACGGTACGATCCGTCATCCGTTACATACCAAGTTTCTTGTGTGTCTCGGAAAGCTAGTTTAGCTGTTGGACCTGGCTGTCATCATCTTAATATATTGTGCAGTCGTGATGGGTAGTCATAAGCCAAGAAATCTCACACTTGTGTTAATATGATTGAAGTCGCGTTAACCACTAACTGGTTTATGGATATTATTATCAGATAATTGTATTTAATTGGAAACAAATGCCAAAGTAATTGGAAAAAAGCTAGACGGATTTATTGTGAAAACTAGCTGACAATTTCGTCTGCGTTACATTTTATATTAATGCTCCGCTCCTTTTTGTCTTAGCGTGACGATATAAATAAGCCTACTAGCTGACCCGCGCAACTTCGTCTGCGTCACATTTTCCATTATTGCTCCGCTCCTATTTGTCTTAGCGTGATGATATATACCTTCCTCGATAAATGGGCTATCTAACACTGAAAGATTTTTTCAAATCGGACAGTAGTTCCTGAGATTAGCGCATTCAAGCAAACAAAAAAACTCTTTAGCTGTATAATATAAGAGAAAATATATAACATAGTATAGATTAAAATTTGACAGCAGGCAAGCGTGACACCATAAACTGGTCATAGAACCAGACACCTGCCACCATCAAGAAATTCCGAACAAATCCCTTAAAATCATCAAACCGTGCCGCGATTGCTCAATACTTGTTCAATTAAATCAGATCGTATCTAATTTCATCATTCTATGATTTACGGAGCAAACAAAGTGACTTAATTGACTGTCACCATAAACCTGTTCTGTAGCCTACACTTACCTCTCAAATGAAATCTATTGTAGCCTTGAAGATGTAATAGCAAGAACGCAAGATTAACATTGCTCTGCTTACCTTTTTAGGGTGGTCAGGATTGTAAGTCTATGGAATTGGATTCGTGGGAATTGGACGTCTTGTGTACGGCCTCGATGTCCAGAAATGAATGGTTTTTGTTTGTTTGATCGTTTGTTAAGACAAAGCCTTCGAGGTAAGTTTCGAGCTGCAACAATGTTTAGTAAGTTACTCGTATATAACGCTTTTAAAACCGATAAAGTGCGAGTCGAACTCACACGAAGGGTTTTGTACCATAAACTGAAAACAAAATACGTTTGTTGTATGGCAGCCTGTTTCATTTTTTTTTTTGTTAATGCAGCACTAGAAATACACACTCTTAGAGAATTTCAGGTTCTTGAGATACAGCCCACTGAAAGATAAACGGACGAAAGGACGGAAGGACAGCGGAGGCTTAGTTTTAGGGTAACCTTTTGGATACGGAACCGAAAACGAAGATTTTGATGTACAATATTATAAAAATCCAAGTGATAGACAGCTTTCAGCTTTTGATCACTAGGTAATTCGTAACGAAATAAGTCTTCACATAATTCAGAAAGGACTCAAGTTCAGTTGAGTGAATAAAATGCTTAAGAACTCGTTTTTGCAGAAACACTCGCTAAGTAAGCTTGAGTGGTTAAATAAATATTAACTGTAGTGAGTAGAATCACCTCTGCTAACCTCTTTGAAGAGAACAGCCGTGATGATGGGAATGCGACAGTTGAAAAAAAATAGGTACACAAACATCACCTGCCTAGCCTTTTTTCCAACTACATTGGGGTCGGCTTCCAGTCAAACCGGATTCAGCTGAATACCAGTATTTTACATGTAGCGGCGGCCTACCAGGTATTTTTTGGCAAGACTGGAGTCAGATTTACTGGCTTCTGACAATCCGTAACGACTGCCAAAGATCTACAAATGACAGTCGGGACCAACGGCTTAACGTGCTTTCCGAGGTCACACATCCACAGACCAACCTTGACAAGCGTTGCTTAAGCTTGAAGATCGAAAAAATACACTCACATAAAACAAAAACCGTACCTACTAGATGAGCCAAGCAACAACCTAGATGCGTCCACTAATACTGGCGACATTTTTATCATACATCGTCCACTATTTCACCTATCAAGACGAGTACATCTACTGCGCTCGACTTAACGTGCGTCAACTGACCACGGATATAGAACAGGTGCGCTCATTGTTGATCTGATGTTTAGATCCGATCTGATTCGTATGACATTTTGTTCTGAATACAGTCACCATGCGGGTTGTTTTTGTTAGGTTTTTGTGACGTTTAGCTGAAGTAGCAAGATGGAATAAACTGTTAATACATGTATAAGAAAAAGCAAGCGGTTGTGTGACTAGAATTTTTTTTTTGTTTCAGTCTGTTGTTTTTGTTACAGCACTTAGAATGCATTCGCAAGTAATGAATTTTGTTGGTTTCTCTAACATGTCTTCGATTCAACAATAATGTAAACGAAAATATTTTAAACTTATATGAGAGTTTTGACAAATTATGTGTATTAAGCAAAATATAACTGTTTAAAAAAGTTACAACCGAAATCAGAACCTCCTCCTTTTTTAGGGTTCCGTACCCAAAAGGTAACTAACGGAACCCTATTACTAAGCCTCCGCTGTCCGTCCGTATGTCAGCAAGATGTATCTCAAGAACCGTAATAGGTAGACAGTTGAAATTTTCACAAACTGTGTATTTCTGCTGCTGCTTTAACAATAAATAAAACAAAATTATGTTAATAAAAAAATAAAAAAAAGTGTTTATTGCACGGAACCTTTCGTGTGAGTGAGTCCGACTCGCACTTGACCGGTTTTTTGAAGTTGTTTAAAAATCTATGCTACCAATTCCGTATGACGTCGCTCACAACTCATCTCATGTTGAATTTGCGCCATCTAGAATAAACGACGTATTGATTAACAAGAATAGACGAATAACTTCAAAAGCGTACTTTTCCACCGGTTTTTTTATCAAATCGTATAATTGTACACACAATACGTATAATTGGATTTCATAAGTATTCATTCATGTAAATTTTTGACAGTTTTCAAATACTCTATTCAACAATTGACTTTGCAAGCACCTGTTTTATGAGTTTTAAGTAACATGTTTTTAAGATAAAATTTACACATTCTTTACATATAGGTACATACTAAAATCCAGTTCCGTAATTTCTAAATTCCTTTCACTAATAACCGCGCTACATCCTAAATCCTGGTCACACTACGCGACCTCCTTATAGTAAGATTTATCTCATGTCCTAGAACAATGCAAGGGGTACCTATATAACTAGCTATATACTGTGGTATTGTCTGAATTATGTTTTAATAAGCTGCGTGCTCGGATTAAAGCGTACGGATGTAAATTGTCCTTTATATAGGTACTTACGTACCTACTGCTGTTAATGGCAGTCGTAAAGGTTGCAGTGTTTGCAGTAGCGAGTTAGAAATATAATTTATTGGTGTGTGTAACGTGATACTAATGGCATTGTCAGTAATATAAATTTGTGACTCGAAAATTAGTTTCCCCCATCTTACCTCACATATGTGATGTTTGCAATTAATAAAAAAAAAGTTTTTAATTTTCACTTTTTAGTGGGACACACCTAACAACATCACTCGAAAATCGCAGAAAAGAAACATACGCAATTTCGTTTACTTGTATGACAAAAAATCGTCATCAAAGTAAGTGAATTCCAGCCATTGTGATTTAAAAGCCAAACTTCTTAGCCGATCTTCATAAAATAGGAACAATCGGAATCCCTTTCACATAAAACAAATATTTTTCAAATCGGTTCATAAATGACGGTGTTATGAGGTAACAAGCATAAAAAATACAACCGAATTGAGAATCTCCTTTGTTTGACGTCGATTGAAAATAGGACAATTCTTTACAAATACCCTTACCTCAAAATACTGTACTGATCGCCTATAGCGAGTTTTAAACTTATATTTTTTTCTGTTATGGTCACCAAACGATGCTTATTCAGTTACAGTAGAAATTCGGTTTACATTAACGCGATCGTTTAAGTATTCGGATATTGATATGTAGATCAAATTCTACATAAAATAAAAGAAAACCTTACAGCAGTAATTAAAGCAACGAACATTTCCAAACAATAAAAATTCGATCCAAATTCAAATTTGGAATACCACTTCCGACTTTAAAATTTCACGACTACTGTTACGAAAATCGATTTGAACGCACTAAATACGAATCGATTGCTGAATCGAATCGATATCGTAAATCGAATGAGAGTAGCCACACTAGCTACCTAGTATAATGTCTGTTAATGAAGGTACAATGCTGCTTTCTAGCCATGTGGACAAAGGTAATTTCACTCGGATTGGGTTATTTATTCCGATAGGCCGGTTGAACAGGTGTGGCGGACTGTATACAAGGTGTTCAGTTTTGGGCAGCACTTTTTTTTTTATTTTGATAAAGTTACTGTGAATCGAAAAGTATTTAAGTGGGTAGTATTATTGATTTTTGTTGTTGTGGGCGATAATTATTGTTTATTTTTTTTTGTACCTAAGTATTTGATTTCTCAAATTATCCGAAAGAACAAAAACTATAGTATGAAAATTACGAAAGAATAAACATCAATTATAACATTTATTTAGGTACCTAAAAGCGTTATGAATGGAACCAACGCTTATCTTATTTCAAATAAAAAAATACTGTTTCAAGAATCTGATAAATTATTCATTTATGCGTGCATTCATTCAAACTATTTTTAAATATACTATTTAAACAGCATTAGCAATGGGCAGGAGCAGTTTGAGAGTGCTGCATTCTTTAGAAAACCGCAACTTTTTATTGATCCGCATTTTTTGTGTAATACTATCTTAATGCCTGTAAAAACATTCTAATATTCAGTGGAATTTTTGAACATTAAAATACTGGAATCACGAGAAACCTAATAGTATAGAATATGGATAAATGCTCCTTCTTGCAACAGTAATTTTGTGAAATATTCGAAGTGTTTTAATTCGATATTATGTTTGAATTATGGCAAAGCCTGATACATTTTTCTCAATAGAGTTTTTGACTATTAAAAAATTACACAAAATAAATAATATCTTAATTGAAAGATGGTAAGCGCTGTTTTTGACAGCTTCTTATTTTTTCTGCAGGTTTTGAAAAATATACAGCTTACTAAGACATGACATGAATGTATATTAAAAAAATATGCCACAGGTACTTTAGCACCGGCCTGTATCTAGAACTAAGAAGAGGCTCTCGGGTGCCCAGGGAATAGTTATTAATTTGGAATTTGTTACAGCCTATACTTAAGCCGCTAGATACCGCCGTTAAGGCTCCGCGCATAAATATGAATACATCACACAATTGCCGAACGCATTTACTGGCCTATGGTACTTATTAGGGATGTTATGAAACTTCGACTCCGACAAGTCGGTACTTCTGTTGATATTACACCTCCGGTTCGGACTTCGGCTCCGACACTTTTTAACTTTAGGTTTTATTCGGAGGTTGCAGAATAATTTACTTTTGGAGCCAATTTATTTAAATTTTTTAACTGTTATTGAAAACATTATTATAAATTTTTATGGAGGCTTATTATTTTTTAATTGAAATTAAAGAAGCTGACTGAATAATGACAGAATTATTTAGTTTTTTAGGTGTGCCTTTAGCACATCTTTGTTCTGCCACTTTCTCTGACTCCAAAAAACAAATTTCAAAGCTCCGACGTCAACAAACTAAATTTAAAATATCCCGACTCCAACTTCGATTCCAAAAAAAAGCCGTAACATCCCTGGCACTAACTACTATTATACATTGTACTTATAAAGCTTTAGAGGTAAAAGATAAGATACATATAGTAAGCTTACCTTTAGTAGGTGTAAATCTGTGAACTTTGAATAAAACAGTGATTATTATTTATTTTATGGATATTATTTTGGAACCTTTGTCAAAAAGATTTAGTTAAAGTGCCTTCTCTGTATGATATGGACCTTTTACTATGTACCTTGTAGGATTTTACAGGCTAATATTTTTATTAAATGGCGCTTACTTAGGTGAAAGGTGAAATAAAAAAAAACAATGCAAAACCTCTTTTGTTTAGCCAGTTTTTTTAGTATGAAAAGATGGAACGTTTATAAGATTCGTTAGGAACCCTTTATGCTTGAGTCCAACTCGCACTTGGCTGGTGATTTATTTAGGTTCCGTGCCTCAACAGGAAACATCTAAATCTAATTTGTTAAACATTTTATTAGATACGGTCATTGCCAAGTTCCCAATTAATTGTAAAATTTATTGCATTGAAAGACGCTTGTAACTTTAGATGTCCTCGTTCTACAAGTGATTTGTACCATAAAATACCTGAATTAAAATCTTTTTATTAATTATATTCTCAATTCTGAACAAACTTGTTTCAGGTTTGAGTTATTCCAATTGCATCTTCTATAATGTAAAATCGGGGAAATAAAATGAAAACCAGCATATAAATAAAAGTGTTTGTCAAAAGTTGTTTGCATCAATACCTAATACATGAATTTGAATATTTCTGACATGAATTCTTGACATATCTTTAGGATATTAGATAAATAATTTAAATAAATTCTTAGCAGGTTATAGAATACATAACGAATATTCGCAAGACAGTAGGATGAAATTAAAAGAATTTTAATTAAACCACATTGACGATTAGTAATCTAAAATATTACCTTGATAATAGTCACCACTTAATCCTTTATAGTTTTTGAGAATCAGCACCCGATAAAAAATGACCCCTGACCGCGACTGGTGTCTTGTACAGCTGGGGTTTAGTCAAAATGGTGGAGTTAAAAGTTCCGGTTCACACTCGGAGTTTTTTATTTTATCTCAGACAATAGGTTTTTGTTTTACGAGGTCGTCGGTCAGCTGTATTCAAGAAGGAAAATGATAGTAAAATATTTTAGCGATTACTGAGAAGCAAGTGTGACTAACAAGCCTCAGTCATTGTTGTGGTATTCATAATGGACTGAATTCTTAAGAATTTTTTCGTCTTGTATTCCGCCTTGGAATTTTGATGATTAACAAGATCTTTCTTAAATAATACTATACCACGGCCATATTCAAAAGGTTTGTTACATAAAACTGTCAGTTAAATACGTTTAATTGTAATGGGCCAATTGTACCTTGATTCCAATTAATTACAATATTAGTACAATTCCAGAATCCAGAAAATTCTTTCTTCTAAGAAGAAAGAATTTTCCACAAATAAAACCCACAAACGTCTGATAAATCTTAACATTTTCTAATGTTGCTGTACTAAGTACAAAAGTGTGTGTTAAAGGTACATCTATTACTGCAACGTCAGTAATCTTGTAAACTTCACGCATATCCCGCAATACGATGGGCAGTATAACTGCTAATTAGGAAGGCGTTCTCACGATGGGATAACAACCCGTCTACTCAGACACTTTAACCATGTTTGCACTTTTTAAATAAGACTTGCTAAGCGAGCTTTGAATTTCTCGAAAACATTTCCTATTAAGCCGTAAAACTGTGATCAATTGTAGAGAAAATTCTTTTAATTAACTTGTCAATAGCCATCGTTTTAATTCTGCAAAAATCCTGTTCATTTTAATTGTTGATTAGTATTTTCCGTCGCTACACAAATTGCCCTATTTATAGCAAAAAAAAACATACAGGATACGTCACATAGTCTGCAATTACAATCATTACAAAACGAACAAAAACCTAAATAATTTTCCTTTTACCCAACACTTTCCCCAAGACGTAATTCTCCATGAATCATAACGATAATTAACTGACTACCTGTCTTAGAAAATCCACAAAGATTCCAGTTGCCAACTTACTGGTTTGGTTAAGAAAAATCTTGCCCGACGTAGTGGCGTAATCACAAAGGAAATGGTATAAGCCTGACTTGCGCAAGTGCGTAACTCGGATGTTGACTATTACTGCACTGGACTGCCGCGGGTGTTTGCAGATCTAGTTACTGGAGCGAGCGAGAGAGCGTTTGAACGAGGCATTTTTGCTGATTTACGAGGTTCTTGCTAAATTGTTTTGAAACTAGAAAAAAAAACCTACTGTCATATGTTATTTTTATTATTGTTGCCAAAGATAGTGGAATAAATTTTAATATTCGTAAGTAGTTTTCATTTATTCTTTTCGTAAGGTACCTTTGAAATATCTTTGAGGGCATCCAAAAACAGGGTTTGATCAGCCTAGTGTTTCGTAATCTAACAACCTAACACAACTTTGTACATTTGCAAGAGGCACTTTAAGCTCTACATATCATTGGTGTTGCAAATATTCCTAGCTCGTAAAGGTAAACGAGCTTGAAGCTAAGCTCTATAAGTAGAAATTACGAAAATCTACGGAGCCCGGTTTTAAAACTCAATCCGAGCGAGACACGCCGTTAAATTAGATTAAACCATTAACTTCTTCACGATAATATGCGAGACAACTAGACACGCCTTATGTCACAAACTGGGGACATTCACAAACGAACTAACTCTATATGCTACTAATATAATTCTAATTAATTCATTATGCCGTCTTTAAATACAAGTCAAAGATAATGACGTGTTTTCAATCGTGATCCACTACAGTGTAAGTGCCGGTTGAGGCGAGTGGTCAAGCGAGTTAACTGGAACGGTGTAAACGAAGCTCTGTGAAAGTAGACAGGAGAGTAGTACGGATAATTTCTATGAAAATGTGTTCTTAGGCCGCACAATTGATAGGAAATTGCTTGCAAGCGTGGGGCCTTCGCGCGGCAATTGCTGGTTGGTGACAATTACCGTTTTTACCTGAAACAAAAAAGGAAAACCGGAATTAGTTTCGCGATCACGGTAAGTAATTAGGAAATTTTACCGTTTATTGTTAGACACATAAAGCAAATACTGTTCTTGGAAAAGTGGTGTGTGCATTTTCCTTTTTGTTCCAAAGATAGTTGCAGTAGCGTTGTCAAGTCAGTAAAGATTGACAGCGTAATCCCAGTTAAACTAAGTGTCATTTCTTTTTAGACAAGCTTTGTCTACAGATTAATTTCGGAGCAGTCTAAAAGCTTCTATTTCAAAGTAACGCTAACTTCCTAATATCGTCTAAGTAGGTGACTAAAGTATTACAATAAAAAACGTCCAAACGATTTCACATGCCGATATCAATTCTTGTCTATCGTTAATTCATTACACATGACAATAAAAAGACAAAAAGCAGGCCAAGCCCCGGCCATTCATATGTCGTAAAAAAAACATTATAAAGTATTATCTATATATAAAAAAGTTAGCGGTAGATTGACATCTGTCCGTCCGGGCTGCCTCATACGCTCGGTTGAGCAAAATCGAGTATTACAATTAAATTAAAAATCACTCACGTGTGTGTACCACTGATAAGTTTTGTAGCGACAGCAAAAAATGTCATCCAGCCAGTTTTTTGATGTTTGTTTTTCGAAGCCCGTTTGCAGGGACTTGACAAAAGAATTTTTATGTTATTTTTGTAAGGCTAATTACCATTTATTCGTCTTTTTTCTTATTTATCATTGTCTATACAAATATTTTAAAGGTGACTTAATAAGTGTCAAGTACCTGTTCTAAATATAACAAGGTTATGTTATAAAATTATACAAAACCGTAAATCCGACTCCCACTTGCCACGTTCCACTTATTACAATGTTTGCACGACAATTTTACGCATTCCGTCATCGAGCTGTCAAATTGTTTGCCGCCATTTTTATTTTAAGCTTTATGGCCTTTTGCCACTTAAATGCAGTCATAAATCAAAAGTGATTTTTATGTTGATTAATGTTGTTCTAAAGCTTTTTGGCCTATTTTCGTCTAACAGCTGTGTTTGGTATATTAGAGGACATCTTATAAATAATAGGATTAAATACTGTTTCAATTAGGGTTCTTAAGTCAGGATTTTCCGCATTAGATCATCTTTTAATGTCTTTATTACGAAGTATAAAGAGCGTATCGTTAGTAAGCGTTTATGCTTTTTACTCTTTTAAGGCTGGCTTATATTTTTCTGGCAAAATCATCTCATAAATAAATAGTTTTGGCATTCATACTACCGTGTAAATATCACGAAGTCAACCACTAATAAATACCTAAAATTACCAACTTATATATTCTTGTACATTAAAAGCTCATTACTATTTTTATTTGACCTAACCACGACTTCCTCTGCTAACCCTACATAGAGCAACATAATTAATGGTAGAATGATTCAATTGAATCCGCGGTATGCGTGAGTTTCCACTGATTGTGGCTTTGCTTTCTACACACCTCCACGTCCATGGCAAGGTGTCACATTGCCCAACAGTGCCCAGTTATGTCCAGCATGGTATTGATAGATAGTGACAGACGAACCGACATGCCGAAGGCTATATTGTTTTAATTTATATTGTAATAGCTGTTAATTAGATTTTGGAAGATAGATGGGATTTTTTGATTGGTTTAGTATCTGGGAACAGTTCGTCGATTTCTCGGCAGATATTCTTTAAAAGCTTAGTAAGTATAAACTATGTTGCCAGGGTTGCGGAATTTGTTTGAAGAGTCATCACGGCCTTGGAACGCAAAGAGAGGACGGAGGAATACGGACGGGTTTTAGTCAGTAAGACTCTGACACTCCTTTCTGCTCCGCCCAGAGCGGGCATTTGATGATTTTCCATCCTAAAAAAGGTTAAAACTAAAAACAAACGTAGTTTTTATGTAATGAGAAATCGGCAAAGAGTATCGGCCCCGATGCCGTTAGAACTGAGGTCCCTACACGATATTTCGCTGAATAAAACATGCTATGATAGCATTCTTCATCATGTTGGCAATTAATAATATGGGCTTCATTCTTTATTGAAATATATTGGTCTCGCACAGTTACGAATCTAAAGATCTCTCTTTGACCAGTTGGTAGAAAGTGGTCCCTTCTTACAGCAAACTGTTTATTACTCACTTCTCGTGATGTCTTATCATCTTTTGTGTCTCACGGTCCAAGCGCGACTGCGGCGCGTGAATTACTGGGTTCGATTCTCATTTTTTCCGTTAGTAATATCTCGGTGACACTCCCGCGCCTCGGAAAGCCGTCAGTCCTGCGCCAGATCTCACTCCAGTCGTGTTGAGCTGCCGTCCCATAAAAAATTAGGGTAATGGAAGAGGGAATGCACCTGTTTGCGCACACACTTGTGTTCTATAATATGTCCCGCGCCGATGGCAAGTCTTGGTTGGGTATGGCCGAAATCAGTCAAAAGGACTATAGAATATCTCTTTCAACTTCTACAGAAATATTTCAAACACCTTGTTCCTTTCGAGAAACTTCAAAGTAACCAGCATTTAGTAAAAACCTCTTCGACAGAGGAACTTGCCTCAACTTATAAAGCAATAGACTACCAACATGCTACATAGTAATTATCCATCATTATACTTTAACTAGTAGCTATAATACTCTGAATACAGCTTGCACTATAAAACGGTAAGGAAAAGCAGTTCGTACGTTATTATAGTAGGTTCCACTTTTTCTTGGGTAGAAAAGCTAGACTAGGTAGCCAACGCCTTCAGGCAAATACATAGGTTGTTTTGGTTTAGTATTAATTCTACGAGCTATAACGACTAGCTAGAAAAGCAGACAACATCTATATGTAAAATAATCAAAAGTATAGTTAAATAGGGAATTATTACATAATTCGATTACGACAATGGGCTTGTGTCCTGAAAAAATCTAATTAGTCCGTCAGTTAGATTATCAAAAAATATTTGACATATATTTTTCTTTTGTTACGGGAACCAAAATTGACGAAGTTACGATGCTTTTTAAATTCTCAATACGTCACGCCCTGCCATAGTTTTTAGCGGGTCGTGACGTCACGAGCCCCCACTCCCGAGTTTTGATGCGTTTTCTCTTTGTCAATATTCATTGATTTACAAAAACAAAAATACGTGTCCATTATTTTTCAATACTCTAACTGAAGGACTAAATTGTTTTGCAATTTGTCGATGATGGAAACTAGCCTATTCACTGATAGAAAGGCACACTAGTGTTGAGGCTAGTTTGCTTAAGGGCCAACTAGTCGCGGGCTCGAACTCAGTGGTAGGCATGGCCAAAAAGCACGCTGTCTCACCTCGCATCATGCCCGACAGAGATAGTACCAGTGATGAGCAGTTAGACGCTAGCCTTCATGCACGTCTAGTTCGCACGCACACAAACATCGTTCCGAACCGTTCCGAACTAAATCGAAGTTACACGATGCACACATACCGCCACCGCGCGCCGCTGCGCGTAGTCGTTCGACGCTCGCCGAGAAATCAGCTACTACCTACCTAAAAACTCTTACTAAAAATAGTAGGCACTGTGTTATCGTTTTATACCTCTACGGCCCTATAGGTACCTAATATGGATTGCTTATTCTATTGTTATTATGTTTAGTTTTTCCTTGGTGGTAATGCAGCCGCCACGCCGCCACCGACAGATCTGATGCTTACTTGAATAGTCATCGCAGTTTATGTCCGTAGGTACTAGATACATCTACATCTACACTATTATTATAAAGAGGAAAACTTTGTTTGTTTGTTTGATTGTAATGAATAGGCTCAAAAACTACTTGACCGATTTTAAAAATTCTTTCACCATTCGAAAGTTACATTATCCACGAGTAACATAGGCTATATTTTATTTTGCAAAAAAATAGGGTTCCGTAAGATATTTGGGTTTTTCGGACACAAGGTGTAAAAATCAACCAGAAAAGTAACTTATTTTGCGTACGCTGCCTAAACTATAAAATATACAACCATAAATTGTTCTAATTAATTGTAGATCTTATAAATATCTACAAAAAAGTCCACGACACACTATACCTTTCTATGTCGAGTGAGGCACAACAACCATTTTTTTATTTAAAAACGCTATTATTATAAAGAGGAAAACTTTGTTTGTTTGTTTGATTGTAATGAATAGGCTCAAAAACTACTTGACCGATTTTAAAAATTCTTTCACCATTCAAAAGTTACATTATCCACGAGTAACATAGGCTATATTTTATTTTGCAAAAAAATAGGGTTCCGTAAGATATTTGGGTTTTTCGGACACAAGGTGTAAAAATCAACCAGAAAAGTAACTTATTTTGCGTACGCTGCCTAAACTATAAAAGATACAACCATAAATTGTTCTAATTAATTGTAGATCTTATAAATATCTACAAAAAAGTCCGCGACACACTATACCTTTCTATGTCGAGTGAGGCACAACAACCATTTTTTTTATTTAAAAATCTAGATATTTTTTTGGACTACATTTAAACACGTTTATTTTACTCATGCTATTAATCCTTATCAAAATAAAGTATTTCATCACTAAGTACAGTTTATGTAGATCATATTTGGTCTTTGAATGATTAAAATCGGACGTTTGGTTTTGAAGTTATGGCGAAATTAAAATATTACGATTTCTGCTGCACGGCCCGTTGCGAAGTGAACGTCACCAAGGCGGGGGTGCGTGTGCGGGAGGGGAGTTTAGATCTATGTAAGGTACCCGCGCGGCTCAGACGTGAGGTAGGTAGGTAACAGTTTTTCTCACGGTTTTTCTGTAGTGTATTTAGTATCAGCATTGCACCCGTGCGAAGCCGGGGCGGGTCGCTAGTACCTAATAATGAAATTAGTTCTACCTAAGTACCATCCTATAAATTGTTATCAAAATTACTTACTTACCTACCTGTCTTCTTAATTTTTAGGGTTCCGTAGCCAAATGGCAAAAAACGGAACCCTTATATATTCGTCATGTCTGTCTGTCTGTCTGTCTGTCCGTCCGTATGTCACAGCCACTTTATTCCGAAACTATAAGAACTATGCTGTCGAAAACTCTAAACTTGGTAAGTAGACGTATTCTGTGAACTTACTACCTACCTAAACCTGTAGGCCGGTATAGTATGGATAGGGGTTCTAAAATGATATCGAGGTTTCTAATATCATTTTTTTCTAAACTGAATAGTTTGTGCGAGAGACACTTCCAGAGTGGTAAAATGTGTGTGTGTCGTGTAACTTCTAAAATAAGAGAATGATAACACTAAAACATATATGATGTACATTACCATGTAAACTACCAGCGAAAATTGGTTCGAACGAGATCTAGTACCTAAGGAGTTTTTTTAATAGGTACGTCATAAATCGTAATCCACAACTTTTGCTTATATTATAATATTTGTACGGAACCCTCGGTGCGTGAGTCCGACTCGCACTTGGCCGGTTTTCTATTTTTAGTTACCCCTATTGGTTGACACAGACGTGTTTAGATTTGCATTCATTATTAGATTGCTTTAAATTATCAGACAAGTGCACAGTATATTGTGACAAACTGACAAGTGACACATAAAGATTGTTTACTTAGCTCCTACATACCTACCTACCTAACGTTAAAATTTTAGTGTCTACGACGCCAACGGTTTGTTTTATGGCATCTTTGCTTGTAGGTAAGTACCTACCTACGTTAATATAACAGTAGGTACCTATTAGGCAGAGAGCTATGTAAACTATGATGTTGCAGAATTTGTTCGAAAGAGTTACCGCGGCCCTGGTAAGTACGGTACGCAGAGGGCATTAGGAGGAACACGGATGGGTTTTAGTCAAGAAGAGTCTGACACTCCCTTCTGCTTCGCCCAAAGCGGGAGCAGTTATTTGGTTTCCCATCCATAAAAAAGTCTTGTCCGCCGCAAAAGTACCTACGAACACAAAATTAGGTTTGTCAATTGCAAGAAACTATTTTGAAAGCAAATAGAATGAACCCAGTAACAAACATTACATTGACCCTGGCTTGAACTTTGGATTTCGCTACCTGCTACCTAGGTACTCAACTAAACGAGCGACACGTTGCCGCTGGCGGCCGGCAACCTTTGTCGTTGGCTGTCGACGGGCGCTTCAACGACCACCAACGACGCGTGCAGTTATCCCTGTCGTAGACGCGTGCGGCGGCGGTGGCACGGCGGCGTCATGTCGCTCGTTTGTAAGAACGCTTAGCCACCGTACGCACGGACGTAAAAATATTCCGTTCAGCCGAGCGTTGAGAACCCAGCACTCAGCAGAGTTAATCCCAACGCGTCAAAAAAAGACACCGTTTCAACTTATTTATATCATTGGTTTCAACATCGAGAGTTGAAAATTCATTGCGCGATAGCATCCCGCCGCGATGATTTTACACTGCAGCGGGCGCGGGCAGCGACGCGGTGTCGAAGACCCGGTCACGACGCCAAATTATGACTTTTCTACCCATTGTTTATAATATGTGGTTTTTAAAACTTTTTCAATGATTCAAAACAATGTCACGTACTTATGCAGCGTCCACTCAAAGCAACAATAACAATTTCAAACGCAAATACGGAGTCCAAACTACAGTGCGAAGTCAAACAGATATAAAATATAATGTTGAAATCCAAAAATCAAGACATTGAGTCAATATAAATTAGAGCGTAAGTATAGTCTACCTACGTATACGTATGAACGACATAGGCCACAGGCCACAGCACACCGTAGCAGACACAGTTGTAACTTGAATACGCACGTGTGCGTGAGCGTTGTCCCCCCGCACCGCACCGGGGGGAACGTTATTCAGTGAGAGGCACGATAATTCATAGTAAAACGCGCGCGTAAAAAAATATGAGAAGGCCTTTCGTAAATCGAGTTTTATGAAAAAACTACTGCATATATCGATTAAAAATAAAAGTTATTGAATTCTTCGATAGTTGAGCTTTGTCGGTACCGACTTGGTTTTAAAGATTTTACATTGTGTTTATTACTTATTTACGCCCAAAGATGCGTTAAAATTGGCAAGAAAAACTAAACTTTGGTGGCTCATAACTTTTTAATGGCGGTTTATTTTACCATTCTGTTTCCATACAGACAAAACTAATAATATGACAAAACGATATTATGTTTAACTTTTGATGTACTCTGTCAAACAGCGGAGTAATACCCTCCCGAAGTTTCTATGGAAAAAATATCGACTAGAGCCACCTTAAGGCTATAATCTCCGAAAATGTACGGTTCCTATAGGCCACAAAGATTATTTGGCTCCGTCAGCTGGCACTGGTCAATTGGTCATCTCTCAACTACCAACTACTATAAATATTATTTGTTCTTTAAATTGTTTAGTTTTTACTCTGGACGCGTTTATCATCGTGCATGTCTTTATACATCGTTCTCACATATACGCTTGTGTATTATTTCAACAAGAACAATGTAACTTGCTAACAATGTATTGATTTAAAAGAGTGTCTGTGGAGTTTCTCCATAGAAATCTACACCTTGGAACGTGCCAACAGCTTAACCTCTTTGACTGACCGACCTTGAAAACTGAGTTCAAAATTGTCTATAAATGATTTCCTAGTTGAAATGAAAAGTTTTGTTTTGAGTTTTATTTAGTTTAAAAGAACAGGACGTGTCCATACAACCTGTTATTTTAATAACTATCGCATTGTGAAAGTTAGATCGTCAAATCTATCTATTCTTAGGAGGACTTAATGCCAATAAATAACTTATCAAGATTTATGAATATACCCAACCAGTTTGAAATCTAGGTCTAAATGCATCACCCGATCAATATGTCTAATTCTTCTTTTCCCAACATTTACGACTTAACAGTAACCGGTAGCAGACATTCTTTCTCACGCAAATTATGTAAAATAAATTCAATAAATGTTTCGTAACATCTTCTTAATTAACGTCGATGAAGTTCCAATACTCCCAATCAACAAAGTTTTTTTTATTGATACGGGAAAAATTTGTAACACCATAAACATTGTTCACTTTTTAATTTTATTACTATGGGCTCTGTCAATCATGTGGAGCCATTAAATCGATAGAGTATGTAATCTTAGTTATTTAAATACTTTCGACAAAATCACTCCCAAAGGCGAAACACCAATGTTAGTGTTGTAGTTGATTGTGTACTCTCTTGAATAGTCGATTTATTTGATTTTATGTGTGTTGTAATTTGGACTCAAAAAGGGTTCACGGAGAACGCTGGATTATTTTTCAATACTACCCAGTTACTCCCCAGTAGCGAGAGAACTTATAGGGCCGAAAAGTTCTGGGTTAGCACCGCGTACCGAAAGACGCAACGTTGGAAGGCTTCCCACAAGGTGGACCAATGACCTGGTTAAGGTCGCGGGTAGCCTATGGGTGCGAGACAAATAGGACCGGTCGTTGTGGCGGCGCTTGGAGGAGGCCTATGTAGAGCAGTGGACGTTTATTGCTTGATATGATGATGATGATGAAGCACCATCACATAGACCGGTATTTTACTTCTTGCATCTTACCGGTGGTCATCGGTACACCTTGCGGATTTAGGTTTCAGGCCTTCCAACATTGCGTCTCGCGTCGACACTCCATAACTTTTCAGCCCCATCGACCACCTGTTCTAGTGGTGCTTAGTCCCAGGTAGAGTAGACGTCTCTCGGCTAAAATTAAGATGGTGTGTCTGTCGTAGCAATCAATGACAGAATCATCATCTAAATCTTTTTTGAAATCAGATTAGGTACCCAGCTAAAGTCGATCGTAACGACGATATAAACAATTCCTCTTACTCAAAAGACTCGTTCCCTCGAAACCAATAAAACTGCTATCAAGAAACCCATCGATAAAATCGATTGTACGTCGATATTATCAAACAAAAGCCGACTATCGACCAGGAGGCGGCACAACACTAATGAAAGCCGTTGTAAAAGCTATAATTTTGCAAATTGCCGCCACACATTGACGAAATAACTTTATAGGTAGCGAACATTATGAAAGTAATTACACTTAGATACTACATACGAGTTCTAATTATGTAGATACATAAATAGATATAGATACTATCTAGTATCTTTCTATCGATCATACATACAGTATACAGTTATTACTTTTGCTTAATTATAACTGTGAAGATATAGTGGTTTCGTGTTTGTAAGAGCCCCAAAGTTACTATGAGGAATTAACCAATTTAATAATTGACAGTCATGACTTTTACCAAAACAAAGAAGGTCCCTGTTGTCATACATTGATAATACTAGAAACTTGATAATGACACGGTATAAAATATAATTATTTCTACTTTTTTTACTTTCTCGGGCCCCTGGAGACCTGGTCCTTTGGTAGGCGTACGAGGGGCCGAAACCAACTCGCAGAGGCCCCGTTAGACATTTCAAATGTAATGGGGCACCAACCGGCGATTATCCCTGTATGCACTGAAAGTATTCCCAAGGACAATCCCCGGTTGGAGCAGTACTATTGCAGAATATGGAAACAAAAAATGAAACGCTATGGGTTTGGGTGGCTTAGTGGAATGATAATCGTTTATTATAGAACTATTGGCCCCTGCCTGACCACTAACAATATACACGGCTTTTAAATGGCAGGGGGTGACTTGCACACTCAATGAATGGGCCCCCGAAAGCGGTCGCTAGCACAAAGTGACGTAGCGCCAAGGGCAACATGGCCTGAGGTACTAGAGGAGTGGAGAGGTATACCACGGCTATCAGGACAATCCCGGAAGTGCGGTCAAGATCCCTACCAGCATCTTACTGGATTATACGTCCTTCTCCCGAGCACGTATGCTCTAGCGAATCTCCACTCAGACCGGCCAATTAAGGCAAGGAAGAGGTGGGAGCTCTGTTCCTCGTCAGTTTTCACTCTGGCCAGCCAATAAAGGCAAGCCGTAGATGAGGAACAAGACTTCTCCCGGGAGATCAGATGAGGTTCGTGGGGTCGCTACTGCCCAACAGTTCGCCACAAAACTGCCATCTCTCTTTGTCTGGCCCCTCACCCTAGGTATGACCTAAGGTCCATCGGGACGCGCAAGCCCCACCACGACGTCAACGTAGAGATACTACGGTAGGTTAATTATTTCTACTTATTATTATGAGAGTGAGACTTGGTTCCCGAGATGTTTCTGAACAATAGGCTATAGACAAAATTGAAATATTTTTTCTTTTATGGGAAAGTCAAACTAATTCAGATTTAAGTCTTCAAGACAAGAAAACAGAGGCTTATACTCAGACATGGAAGTCTGAGTATAGGCCTCTCTTTTCTTGAGTATAGAAGAAGAGTAGAACTTTCTTTGTTGCACGCTAAAATAAATAGTTACACAAGAGTTTTACAAGCTAAATCAAATCAGGCGTTGATTCAATTGAAGTGGTCAATACGTAACAAAACGTTTCTCAGGTATCGATTACCTTTGACGAGCATTTTGGTGAATGCTCAGCAGAGTATTAATTTCGCGACGCGACGGTAGTCTGAATCAAACTGTGTTACTCGGTATCAAGTTTCATTCTCCATTCACGAAGACACCAGATGCTGCTTACATAAACAGTTTTATGAATGTTTGCTAATTTATAATTATAGTAACAGAGGTCAACGAAAGTACCGTAGACTTATCAACACGAAATTCAAATCGAAAACTAAAATAATGGTCCACGATACACCGTATAGGCGGGCCGAAGACCCGGGCAGCGATGCTTCGGGGGCCAAGCTTATTGATATTTTGATATAAATAACCCATACAATAGAAAGTTATCTTAAATCATAACTGCGATATAGTAATTTGGGCGTCCCAAGAATACATTTAATTCTCTATTTCTAATTGAAACAATACGAATGGTGGTAATAAATTTGAAAAACTGTCTGATAGAATAATTGATCTGCCTAGGACTGCGTTGGTGGTCAAAATGATAGATGTTAATGTTATGATACGATTATACTAAACAGTTTTAATTTCTATTACATGTGTATCAGTTGTTTCGATCTGATGGTGAAATGATAAGTACATCTGAAGATGGTGACTTTCACTTTAGCGGCTTATTTAGTAAAAATGGGCATTTTGCAACGCATTTGAAGAATCTTCAGAACTAATAGACTGATCTCATGAACCAGCTATCGCATAGGTATACCTGTTTTGTGTATACCTATAGTACATGACATGACAAAAACAGAAGGTAATAAGCATTTGCTACACAAAAATCTTCGTAAGATAAAGAAATAAAACAAAGCTATATTTTTTGAATATGATGAAAAGATTATTTATAATTAAACTCGATAGTTCAACCACAAAGATTTACCAAAAAAAAGTCTACATTAACTGTAGCAGAGCTATCTAGACCAAACTGTCTGACGAACTTCCGTCCTTTTGTCTCCCACACTTTCATTAAACCTCATCAATCAACCTTAATAAACTCACACATACACACAAAGACGCCATACTCACACACACACAAAAACACTACACAATTAACTTTTTCCATATGTCAATAACTGTTACTTTATACAATCGTAAGCCTTCAAAGACCATCGAATTAATCCCTGACTACCTGGTGGAACTACCAATTTGTAACCATGATTGATAGTAATCCCTTAATCCGAATGTCTGTCTGTTCTAAAAACTTACTGTTCTGCCTTGTGACGGTGATTTGACGCCTTGATTGGCTGCGACTCGTTAATTGAAGACATGTTTGAATAAGACATAAGTAGGTAGGTAGAAATGTTTCGTATGTCTTCATTGTGTGCTTGACTTCTGGATTGCTGGGGAGAATATGCACTGCTAACGACAAAAACGGTGGTTTTCTTGTTAACAAGTACACCGTCGATCCTAACGTGCATAGGTCTAGAGAGAACCTGCTGCGGTCCCAACAGTACACGTTCCCTACACTCAAGCATGTCTTGCACAATCCTAAGGCATGGGACTGCGAAGTACCTATGCCATTGAGCGAGACAAGTTTCCAGAAATACTGGACGCGCGCTATATAAAAGAGCCCCTTACAATTTCCAGTAACGTAGTGGCAGATGAACCAAAGAAACGTTGGATGGACTATGTGTGTGTGTCCACACACACACACGGATGTGTGATAAGTCTAGAAAAGGGTCAATTATTGTGATGACGACGACTAAAAAAGTTAGGAAGAAGAGATGTAGCATCGATCCCAAAACACACTGGGGTAAGGCCAAAGACGTACGGAGGTCTTTGTTGGCGAAGTCTTGCTATGGATGATGATAAAGAGCATTGAAGACTCAATGGCTCTGAGTTGAGTCGTCAATTTTAAACCAGAGATTGAATCGTCAAAAAGGATAAACCACCAGTTTATGTGGTACGCAATGGAGACTGCCAAGCAATGAGACAAAACAAACTGTAAAAGAAAATGGGTTTAACGATCACTTTTCTAACAGTCCTTAGGTCCATATTTGCCACTTTAAAAGCAAAAAACATTATAAGTGACACCAAGAACAAAATGAGTATACGGAATCTCATGTCACCGAATCGTTTTCCAACCTGCACACTCATCCACAATCGTTATAATCAACTGAATACTAATTAATAACTCAAAAGACAGGTGTATCGTAAACTCAAATAATCTTCTCCAATAACAAAAAATATAATTTGCGATAATGTTACAACGCTTACCGCTTTTATTTATTAACATTTTTTATTATTATAATTTTAATACTCAACTGTTGACGTAAAAAAACGATTTTTAGAACGTCTAGACAAAAATGACAGGTTATTACATGAATTAAAATCATGATCATGTACATATGTAGTCATAAATAATGATTAACGGTATATAAGTGTGGTTGAACTAAGTTTTATTGCTTTAAGTAATTGCTGCGAATATAGTAGTAGTAGTAGCGAACTAGAAAGAGTTTTTGTATTTTTTTAACGATTTGATAATCTATATTTATTTTTGTACGTTGACGATAAATGGGGCTGAAATGGCATGGATAGTTTGATGATAAATGCTAAGTGCTGATGCAGTCAGATATTGATAAGTTTTATAACGTTTATAGGTATAGATAATGACTGAAGTGATCGATGGTTCAAGTTTATACTTGAGTGTATCAAACCGCAACTGAACGGCAATTTATTGAATACAGCCAAATTAGGATGTTATGGGAAATGTTTCAGGATTTTTATTGTCACCTAGATGTTGGAAAGCCAGATTTGATTCTGTGGTCGGTAAATAGAGTCTCTTCATTAGGCATTTCTGAATACCAACCATCACAGAACCTAATAGCTTACGCCTGATCTCTCACAGGTTGTGTTGGATTGAATGAAAATAAAGGGAAAGAGAGAGTATATACCTGTGTTTGTACACCATAATATCTCTAGCGTACATGTCTAATCTCTTTTAATTTTGGTCACTGAATCCGAAATTCGGTTAGAAGGATGACTGTTAAGTCGATGTATCCAAACCATCAGGTTAATAAAAATAAGTGATCAAATGACATCAGCCCTTTCTTAGAGGCAATTGAATCCTCACTACTAAAATATACGAAATTGAAAGAACAGCCAAAAAGTTATTTTTTTATTCCCTTAATTTATTTTTTGTTTTATTATACCTTAATTTAATTTAGTAGGTAGTTCTAGTGGCAATAGAAATACGCACTGTGGTAATTTCAACTGTCTACTTAATATGATTTTTGAGATACAGTCCACTGACAGACGGACGGACGGACAGTGGAGGCTTGGGTTCGATTGGTACAGAATCCTAAAATCGAAATAAACCTTCCCAAAAATCATCGTCAAACAAAAGACAAGATTTACAAAAGAAAAAAACTAAACCGTCCCTCAAACAAAGGCTCACACGGCCTCAGGTCAAATGTCACTGTTAACGTTAAAAAAAAAATAATGTCGTCAACCTTATCTCTGCCGATAAAAATCAAATGACACTTTAGAAAGACGCATGGGCCCTTCGACTCGATACATCGATTCCAACGTGTATCGATTCAAAGATCGATGCTTAAAGCTTTTTAATTGACAAGCGAACGATTAAATTATTCGATTATTTTAAAGTAGGTATGATGTCGAGGTTTTGTTTACAATACGGTGTAAGTTTACATGAGTAAATATTGTTGAGGTATGGAGTTCGATGGTCGCTGCGTTATTGATCATCGTGCAAACAGAGTTTTAACATGACGTGAAAATGAATTTTTTTAATTGTTTATCATGGAAGATTATAAGTGGTCCATTGATAAAAACGACATTTAAAATCAGTATCTATATTAATAAAACCCTTACTAAGTAACTGATTGTAGCAGATCTAAAAAGGCCACTTTAGCAGAATCAGAAAGCAAATCACGCTACCAATCACTGTCACATAGGTATTACCAATCAATTTTGAAAATTCATTTTCATCTTTATCGCGAACGCATTTTTTTACGGAAACTGTTTTTTACGGAACGGCGAGTGCAAAGTCACAGGCAAAAGCCAGGATAATATAAAAAAAGTTAGCATTAAAATATAAAGAAGTAAAGTTAAATAATAATAAAAAGTTTATTTCGGAACAATAACACAAGATAAGCATTACAATTGAAACGATGGTAGCTGCAAATGTATAAACTGTAGCGCAGCTAACAACGCCCTTTTTCAAAAACTTAATAGAATGATATTCCATGTAAATAGTGACATGCAGGTTATATTTTATCTTTTTTTTTCCTTTAATTATATTTATTCCTGTATAATAAAAAATAATAAGAAAAACAAGACAAACTAAAAAAATGTTATTTGTTTTTTTTATAATAGGTATTAGTCTCTTAAAGTCCTAAAGTACTGATCCAAAATTCGAAATTTCTGTCAATGGAAGAAAGCCAACAAGTTTTATATAGTTTTTTTATATGTATATTGTTTGTTTCTAAAAAGCTCGTGGCTAAATAATAACAGTCGCACAAGTCGATCTTCAAGGTTAAGCAACGCTTGCCGAAGTTGGTCTGTGGATGGGTGACCATTTTAAAATGCCGAGTTTCCTCCGTGCCTCGGATAGCACGTTAAGCTGGTGGTCCTGGCTGTAGTTTGAAGATCTTTGGCAGTCGTTACGGACAGTCAGAAGCAAGAAAATCTGACACCAGTCTTACCAAGGAGTACCGTGTATCCCAGTGGGTTCTGGAGGTCTGGTAGGCAGCCGCTCCACGTAAAATACTAGTATTCAGCTGAATCCGGTTTGACAGGAAGCTGACCCCAATATAGTTGGGAAAAGACTAAGCAGATGAGTTGTTTCTACAAGGAACCTGGAGGAAAAGTTAGTAACTCATGTCATTCAAGCTAGAAAATTATGGAAAGAACTTCAAAGTTTTAGATCAAATTCAAACTATTTCGACAGCCAATAACTAATTTACTATACTCAGCTTTCTGAACAAAATCAATTGTGAAATACATTTTTATTCTACATTTTCTTTCCATAATATTAAACATATTAACAGGATGTTACAAATATAAATTGTTACATGTTTCTATAAAACTAATCGAGTTTGTCATTGTGCGACGTTGATATTTCCCGGATGCTGCGAATTGCGTAATTGTTACAATCTGTGTGTAATAAAGTGATGAAAAATAGTGTGTTAGACGATTATAAATAAGACATATTTTTTTTTGAAATATGAATTGTGTGTCAGTTTTTACAAGGTGCGTCTGAAAGTGTCATAACTTCTTGTTTGACGGTTTGGAAGTATTATTTCTATTAGATTTTTGCTTCTCATGCGATGTTGAGAAATAAAAGTTTTCAATATGTTTGTGAATGTTTCAGAGAGTGGAAGATCAAAAAAACAATAGGGAATATGTATGCGCTTTTTTATTAGCACAATGAAATACTTATTAGCTCTAGTAAATAGTCATGAAACTATTTTTAAATAACTTCATCAGCGATAAAGTTCTAAAGCTTCTAAAATTACAGTTAGAAAGAGAAGTTCGAGATGAACTTGGATGTTAAAGTTCATGACGTCTATACGGCTGCCATAGAAAACAGCGTTTTCGCGAGAGGGACACATAACATAATATTTGTTTAGAATAATTATATCTCGTTTATTTTTCGATCAATTTTGTTTCTATTTTCACTGTTAATATCATATTTTAGTATATTTTTAGATAAACTCTATAGATAATAAGTATTCTTTTCATGCATATTCCCTATTGGTTAGAAAAGGAGTGAGAACAGATATGACGACTACTGGAAAAGTAAGAATACATGTGAAGACAAAAAGAGTACCATTGTGAAGGTCAAGGATGAGTTAACATGTTTCACAAATATGTATGGGGGTCGTCATTTCACCCTTATTATAGATAATGCTCCAATCAAATATAACTTAGAATACAAAAAAAACTTGTTAATAAGTCGGATAGAATCCAATAAATCCTGGATCATCACATAATAAGATTCCTGGTCGAACCCACAATGTTGTTATAAACATATTTATGTTTTCTCAATAAGTGAATTTGTGATTCTTTTGAGCAATAAAAAATATATTTAACAGTAAGGATGGGGGAGGAAAAATAGTAAAAAAACCGGGTTCTCAGCTGCATCCGGTCAGACTGAAAGCTGATCTTAATATAGTTGGAAAAGCCTAGGCCGATTAAAGAGAAAACATGTTGCGCCAACTCCGAATAAATTGGGACAAGGGCCAAAAATAACAATTAGAATAACCGGCCAACTGCAAGTCGGACTCGCACATGAAGGGTTCCCTACCATAAACCTTTATTTTTTGTTTATTGTTTGTTGTTGTAGCGGCAATAGAAATACACAATATATGTGAAAATTACAACTTTCTACCTATTCGGTACAGTTCATGAGATACGCACGCTGACAGGCAGACGGACAGACAGACAGTGGAGCCTTAGTAATAAGGTTCCGTTGGTTACCATTTGGGTACGGAACCCTAGAAACAAACATCCTGTAAAGCAACACCCATAAATTAATAATCTCTATCAAGAAAAACATATCGAAGCAAATCAACAGTCAAAATTATGACAGTAATCTTGTTAAATCTACAATTCACAACATATCAAAAAGTTTAACTTTAACACAAAATTTTATTCAATTTCCTAAAAACTTGGCTACAAATGGTTATAAATATCTAAAATATGGTCGATTACGTAGAGAAGACGCTTTTCAACAATGTAGCGAGCGAATAGAGTCATCTCTACATTTATTTCGGTTACGGTTTTGAATAAATTAAAGTATATTTTTGTAAATATTTTCCCACAATGTGTCGTGGAATGTGTGTATGTAAGTAATGCGTATTGTTCTGAATCTAGAGTTACGCCTGATAGAATAGTTCTTAGTCAAGATGACTTGTGTGAGTAAATTGTAGAGAAAGTTCGATATCCGGGGTATAAAATGTTAAAATATATGTATTTGTTAAGTAAGCTTTGTAGAGACATTCATAGTTGACTCTAAACTTTGATTGCACAAGCTTATTGTATCTTGTAGATTGTTGTTTGTTATTGGTATATTTGATATTTATTGACGAGTTCAGGTTATCGCCATCTCTTAAAAAAATAACTAATTCATCCCATTTCGTGTTTGACAAGTGATTTGTACCTAGCCGCCGTGTTCCATGTTAACAATGTTCACGAAAGTTGCAGGGTCCAATATTGGATTCAGATTCTTGGTGTTTTTCAATGATTGGGTCTCCATAAACTGTAGCATTTCTTTGTTATTATTTATTTAACCTAGCACGATTAAAATTAAATTCTAACTACATTACAAATAAAGCAAGAACTACACACTAATAGTAGGTAATTAAAGTATCTCAGGCCTTGAAAGATGTTGAATAATAACAAAAGTCGATCAAGGTCCCAATATAATAGGTGTAATAATAGTTGTTCATTGTCAACCAGTCAAAATAATAACCAGGTGATGAAACCCTTAGTATACTTTTAGCTTCATTAACCAACGTTGAGCCACACAAAGAACTAAAATAGTATAATTTTAACTGCTAGAATCACCGGCACTTTGATTTACGGTCAATTTTATACAGGCACTTATAACTGAGTTATTAAAAGTTAACAAGAGAAACTAGAATCCCGTACAGTTACAATACAAGCTAAGACCAGACCAGCGAAAGATGAGCGGCATTATAAAGAATATGAAAGGACTGTGTAGGTCAAAAGTGCGTGGTCATAATTCTTTGGCTACCAGCATAAATTGATCTCTAACTACGATATCATTGCATTTTGTAAGCAGGTCTCAGTTAAATTGTAGGGGTACCGCAAGGAGTAATGTTATGCGGTAATGTTAAATCTAAGTTTATAACTGAATCTTCATTTACAGTGAGCTCCGGATGGTATAAACCTACCTTTCTATGGATACGGTATTTTTACTATCCTTAATTAATATAGTTATGGGCAACTATCCTTAATGAGCTAATTATATTGAAGCTTTTTAATTAGTGCACATTTCTGTCCTTTTATAGTATTTATTTTCGGTTTAATTGATCATACTAATAATATTCTCGAGAAAATTACTTGAATGAACAAGCGTTTAAGTTTGAGTTTGATTATCAGTCCACTAAACCACACAAACCAATAGCATTTCATATTTTTTTTTCCATATTCTGCAATAAAACTGCTCCAACCGGGGATTGTCCTTGGGAATACTTTCACAATGCATACAGGGATAATCGCCGGTTGGTGCCCGATTACATTTGAAATGTCTAACGGGGCCTCTGCGAGTTGGTTTCGGCCCCTCGTACGCCTACCAAAGGACTGGGTCTCCAGGGACCCGAGAAAGAAAAATAATAATAAAATTAAAATGGATCTTGTGAAACTTAAAAGAAAGGAATAAGGATGAAGATTTAGTGACACTAGAAAACAAAAACATTAACTTTTATGAAATTTGGCCAAGACATAACATATTAGAAAACTGTTGCTGTTAGTACACCAAAATGCATAAAAAAGATAGTACAACAAAAATATCGTTTCTATCTTTCTATCCAATGACAATTTCAGAATTGAAGTTCATGCTAATGAAGCCTACACGCCAAATCCATCATAATCAAATCAAGTTATCAACCACCAAGTAGAGAAACAATTTGTGTACAGCAAATGTTCCAAATTGGCTTGTTGGCTAGTTGGAAAACAGGTGGCTGCCGTGGTCCATTACCATTGTAAATGTTACTGCAATTTTCTGCTTCCTTGTCCATCAGAAAGCTTATTACGTCTGTGATTCTGCTTTGAGTATGTTAGAAAAGTTACTGTATTTTCTTCGTTTGGAATTTTGTGCTTTCTAGTAGTTTCGCATTAATTTTTATCTTAGTTTTGATAAGCTCCTCTGAATTCGAAGAATGTTCAGCGTGGTCAGTTGTATATTTAAACGTTTATTTTTTGGTAGAAGTGTTTTCAGAATTTTAGTAGTTACGATTATCAAAATGTACTATGTCTACAAAGTTTTACTTTATAGCCTTACCGGCTATGGCCAGACTTAACTTTTCAGCAAAATTTCAATCAGGTTGCTCTCATCGTTACTTCATTTCTCGGGATGTTGCATTTCTCATTCGCAACTCAACGTAAGTTTTGCCGAATTTATTCATTTATTTTCCTAGATCTTTCCATTATTTGAGTCTGCTTTAATATCTTTGTCTAGTTCTGTTTCAAATTCCCGCTCTGCTTCGAGTCTAACCCCTGCCTTACAGACAACTTGGTTCGGATCGTAATCAATATTTCTATTACCTGTATCCGCTTGTTAGGTTCCTCTTCATTTAGACGGCATCCGCCGCGTACTTTATACTTCTACTATTGTAACCCATAACGTTTGTTTGTTATGACCGCTAATTCACCTAAACGCTCGTTTGGAGAATATCTATTAAAATATTGTTGTTTTAAAGTGTATGAGCACCCTTGTTTTATGTTATACCTTTTTGTACGTAGTAATTTGAATATCTTTATTACCGTCAGGTTACCTTAGTGGTAAACTGCTGGTGAAGGTCGTGGGTAGCCGATGGATGCGAGACGCACAGGACCAGTCGCTGTGGCGACGCTTGGGAGGGGCCTATGTCCGGAAGTGGACGTCTTCCGGCTGATATGATGATTGATAACCTTAGTGGTTGCCCATTGGTTCGTGTTAGTCTGATCAGTTATAAACAATTACATCCTGTTTTCAGACGATCCTTACTAAATATCACTGTGCACAGTAGAGTATTACTTAATGTATTCTCTGTATTTTAAGATTACTATCAAAGAACATAGTGTCACTAAGCCCACATACTGTCGAACGTGGGCGAATAAACATTTCTCTGTTCTAATTTAAGCTACAACCATTTCTTTTTAATCATCTATGTTCTCATCAGCAAGTAAGTATCTATTAGTTATTATAAACCTCCTTCCAAACCGTTACTGTCCAGTAACAATTCATTCAAAAAGAGAACAAACAATTACAAAAAAAAACAAAACCCACAAATTGACATGTCACACTCTGGACGGCACAAAACCCGACCAAAATATCAAAAAGTATTATTACAGTGTCACTTGCTAAGTGACGTAAAAAAAGAATAAAAACTTTAACAAACGACTGTCAAACTAGCTGCGTAGGAGTTTAAGAGACACCGCGCGGGCTTTTTAACTTATTTGTCAATGTTGTCGATCCGACAGATGCGGTGTTGTGAAAGGGCCTTACTTTTATTTGGTGGGAATGTGAAATCGTTAGTAGCTGGTTATCCTTGTTTATTGCTAATGATGTATTGATTTTTGGTCAACATTTATTAGGTATCAAGAATTACTCCTTGGATTAGGCCAGACATTTAAATGAAAGGTGCATGAAATTAAAGGTTGAGGAACTCGTAGCTAAATAACAACAGCGCGGGTCGATCTTCAAGGTTAAGCAACGCTTGCCAAGGTCGGTCTACGGATGGGTGACCATCTTAACATATTGAGTTTCCTCCAAGCCTCGGAAAGCACGTAAAGCCGTTGGTCCTGGCTGTCATTTGTATATCTTAGGCAGTCGTTACGGATTGTCAGAAGACAGTAAATCTGACACCAGTCTCGCCAAGAAATACCTTGTACCCAGTTAATGGGTTGTGAAGATCTGGTAGGTAGCCGCTCCACGTAAAATACTGGTATTCAGCTGAATCCGGTTTGACTGGAAGCCGAAATCAATGTAGTTGCAGGTAAATGCTAGGCAAATGATGTTTTAAATGAAAGGTGCCATACACCTGTACTTTGGGAGATTTAATGAATGCCACCGACGCTGCTAACGTAAATGATGTAGCCACCGACTGGGCCCGAAAATGTAAGAAGTTAATCATCGACTCATAAAAGAAAAAAAAAGTTGGATAGAGCCTATTGTTTCCAAAGGTTATTTATTATATAATTTACTAGCGACCCGCCCCGGCTTCGCACGGGTGCAATGCTGATACTAAATACACTACAGAAAAACTGTTACCTCGCGTCTGAGCCGCGCGGGTACCTTACTCATAGTAGGTATCGGCCTTGGTGCCGTCCACATCGCAACGGGCCGTGCAGCAGAAATCGTAATATTTTAATTTGGCCATAACTTCAAAACCAAACGTCCGATTTTAATCATTCAAAGACCAAATATTATCTACATAAACTGTACTTAATGATGAAATACTTTATTTTGATAAGGATTAATAGCATGAGTAAAATAAACGCGTTTAAATGTAGTCCAAAAAAAAATCTAGATTTTTAAATAAAAAAATGGTTGTGGTGCCTCATAGTGTGTCGCGGACTTTTTTGTAGATATTTATAAGATCTACAGTTAATTAGTACAATTTATGGTTCTATCTTTTATAGTTTAGGCAGCGTATGCAAAATAAGTAACTTATCTGGTTGATTTTTACACCTTGTGTCCGAAAAACCCAAATATCCGAGGAACCCTATTTTTTTCCAAAATAAAATATAGCCTATGTTACTCGTGGATAATGTAGCTTTGGAATGGTGAAAGAATTTTTAAAATCGGTTTAGTAGTTTTTGAGCCTATTCATTACAATCAAACAAACAAACAAAGTTTTCCTCTTTATAATATTAGTGTAGAAGTGTAGATTAGTTACTTGCACATACTATACCTAGTAGAGGAGTACTCAGGTTTAGTGAGTTGAAGACTCACACAATATTAAAGTATCGAGAATTTAAATGTTAATTTAATGACTAAATGACAACAGCCACTTTGTTTTTATAATGTGGTATTAGTTTCGAGAAATGATTATTGTGGAAAATGTTTTAAAATTAAACTTATGGTCGTGGGTAATAATTTATTATGACGTCAGTCGGTAGGAGAGTAGTTGATGATTATTTTCTTGTAGGTTGGTACATTAAGGTTTTTTTTTTAGTTTGAGTAGAATTAGGTGTATTAAAATAGGTGAAGGTGAAAAATTCTTGTTTAGAAAAATACAACGGAGAAGTTTAAGGTTCTACCTCATGTCCCGAAGAGTAGCCAACGGACCCTATCACTAAGTCTCCGATGTCCGTCCGTGCGTCTCTCTGTCAGCAAGATTATATACCTATTACGGTCCTTGAGATACGGACCGTAATAGGTATACAGTTGAGTTTATACAGCTGAGTGTGTAACAATAAATTAAAAAAAAAAAATATTCAAATTTAAAGGGGGATACAATATAAGAAACATGTTTTTTTCGGTTTATGGCACAGAACTCGCACTTGGCCGGTTTTTTTTCCCTTTACTTGAAAATACAATACAATGTGATTGCAAAGATGCAGTAATTTTGATAGTAAATATTACTTCAATGATTTACATTTTCAACGACCAACCGCTGTTCAACCGAGAAATTGTTTGTGTACCTTACCATACTCAAGAAGACAAACTGCTGACTTTTGACATTATTATTTTATTCCCAAAATCAACATGGATATTAAGAAAATATTTATTTACTGGTAGAGTTCAAGAGGGTCTAAATCTATTACAATACTACACATTTTTGTCATTTATAAGCAACATATCATTCACTATAAAAACTGTAGTACCCAATAAAATGTAGATTTATATTTTCTAAGTAATTCAATGGTGCTATCTCAAACAATTTATGCACATATATAATAGGAGATACTTTACGCAATACCACAAAAGAGCTTCTTTGGAACATTTCTTGATTTTCTGAATATGTCCAGTAATTGAATTGTTGGTTTTATCAACCAAGTTATACGGGATGTTTCAGAAATGCAAGGCATTTCATTTTAAGGGTTATGCTCTATAAAAATAAACAGTTAAGAAACAATTGCAAAAAGAACTGGCCAAGTGCGAGTTGGATTCTCACACGAAGGGTTCCGTACCATAAACCGAAACAAAAAAAAAACTTGTTGCTTGTATGGGAGACCCCTTAGAAAAAAAGAAGGGGGCTCCTTTCATTTTAATTATTTGTTGTTATAGCGGCAATAGAAATACACACTCTGTAAGTTTCAACTTTTACGGTTCTTGCGATACAACCCGCTGGCAGACAGACGAATAGACAGACTGATGGGCAGCGGAGCCTTAGTAATCCGGGTTCCGTTGGCAACGAAAGCCTAAAAATTACATGTATCTAAAAACCAAAGTTGTAATGCAGTTATCAGTTACGATTGGGACGTAAAAAATCTTTAATAAATCCGAGTAGGTACTAGTAGATATTTCCTCACTTTTCGGATCGATTAAAATTCTGAGCGAAAACCTATAGACATAATATTTATTGCCATATCAATGTCTACTGTTTTAGATTACATAGAGCTAACGTTTTAAGTATCGGAGTACCCCTTCCCGACTTTTACGACCCGCGAGTAGATAAACAACTAATAATTTTAACTTTTATTCCCAATTCAGTATGTAAATTTTAAAATTTATAGCCGTTAAGAGTCCTATTACGAATCGTAAATGCTCGTTTGCAATAGACGAAGTTACGTTGGTCTGCGTTGGGAGTACATCTATAGTCCGCGAAACAATTATGATATTTACTAGTCTGAATAGGATTATAGTTTATTTGGGCGCTCGCGCGAGACTGAGGAGCGCGCGCGCTGAATTGACGCAGAATATATAGTACTTTAATTTTATTTATTGTAATTTTGTTTTATTTTATTGACAAACGAAAACTAATGAAACGTATTTATTGTAGATTGAAATTTTGTATCATATTAATTTATTTGATAAAATTGTTTTTATTTGGAATATAATGGACGCTGAATCAAGACATTTCTGGCTTAAATTAGGCTTTCTTTACGTTTTTTTCCATGAAAACTCAAGGAATTTAAAGAAATTCTAGAACTCCAATAAACAAGTAAAACATTCAACTTACCTTTTAGTAATTTCAGCTTTCAAAAGAATTGATTGTAACAATGTGAATTTGACCGTCAAAGTTCCATCACCGACATTTTTTCTTGCAAACTGAGTTCGTAAAATATTTATAGTCAATTACACGAAAAGTAAAATGAAAATGTGTAACTCTAACTTACAAGAAAGAGACTGGCACTATCGTTATTCAGGATCAAATAATTAAAATATCTTACTGCTGCTGAAAATTACAGCGTCAAAAATCATGAATTTCCGTAAAAAATGTAATAGGACTCTTAAGAGAATAAAAGTAAATGTCAGATGGATTTTAACGTAGAAAATTAACAGTTTGCGATTTTAAAAGTACATCTACATCTACACGAATAATATAAAGAGAAAAGATTTGTTTGTTTGTTTGATTTGAATAGGCTCCGAAACTACTGGACCGATATAGATGAAATTTTGTAGAAATATAGTTTGAGACCCGAACAATGATTTTCCAAAAATCCATTGATGCAGTTTTAGTTTTCATCAAAATCGGGCTAAAGACTCTTTTCAGTGTTTTTCGATATTCCTCATACTTTCAGATTTGGCCATGAAGGCACACTTTAAAAATTAACCCTGTTTTATATACAGGGTTAACTGACAGACAATGCACGGCCAAAACTACTTGTCGAATGGTGGTAGGAAACCGAAATTTAGCAGGTACCTTGGGGAGTTTAGGAAAGCACTAAGAAAGGAATTTCCGAAATTCCTACAGGAATCGGATATGCGCGTACGAAGTCGCGGGAAGAAGCTAGTTAACATAATATAAGGACTTTTGATTATTCGTTACCGTAGTAAACTTTAATGACTGAAAGGTTTTACATAAAATTGTGCGCTTAAGAAGACTATGTTTTATATTATATTAATCTTAATAGGTAGCTTTTGCTGACGTTGACGTTTTCCTAAACACGAGAAAAACCGCGTGTAACAACTAGTATTTATCAAATGTGTCCGTCACTCAACGACATTAAAATCGAATTCCCAGATTTCACCCACGCTGTATATAATCTGATTTGCTTGTGAGAACAATAGTTCTAAGTGCAGACGGCGGTTGACATAATGTGTTCCAACTGCTTCAAGTGAGACATTCAGCCTACACAGTATTTTTGTGTTTGTGTACGAGTTTCTTACAACGCGATTGTCCAGTTATTTGCATGTTTACTGTTTTTGTACTCGTAACGTGGACGGTCTTGAGTGTAATGGGTTTAATGCAAGTGACGAGAACTGGCCTGTTTTTATGTTAGCAATAAACTATTTATGATTGCAGCTAACCGATTGGCTAAATTGTTTTTGATCTTCCGCTATGCTTCATAAACCCTTGTTCGAAGTCTATTCAGTCGATGTAAAGTTATTATTTATTGTTTATTTATATGGTTTATTGTACATCAAAAAAAAATACACTAACAACTTAATTAAATAAAATTATTTCTTAAAAATTAAAAAAAATATTACGTTGAGAAGATATTTTATTTTGTAGAAACATATACAGTTGAAAAAAAAACTTTTTACAAAAAAAAAAAACAACCGACTTCAAAAAAAAAAACAACAAAGTAAAAAATAACTTTAATTTCGGAAGTCGGTGTTTTTGTTATAGTTTCTTCGTATTTTGACACCGACTGCAAAATACTGACTACCGAAGCAAAATACGCAATTTCGATGACTTGGATATCATAAAACCATCATCCAAGTAGACGAATTCCAGCTATTTCGATTTAAAATACAAAGCTCGTAACCGATTTTGATAAAATTTAAATAGGACCTGCAAGTATATTCTTTCAGATTAAACAAGAATTTTTCAAATCGGACCACAAAAAAAAAAAATACAACCGAATTGAGAACCTCCTCCTTTTTGGAGAGTCGGTTAAAAATAGGTTTACCTACCATAGTCGGTGTAGATAGCGGCAGTAAATCATACCTAAATAAGTATAAAACTTGAATAATTCAAGATTCGTTAAATATAATAGATATGCACAAGATAGGTAGTATAAATCATTTTGACACCATTACCCGCTATAATTGTGCGAGTGCGTTCAATTATTATTTTATATAACTTTAAAAATAAAAACCGGCAAAGTGCGAGTCGGACTCGCGCACGAATGGTTCCGTACCATTATCTATAAAACGGCAAAAATCACGTTTGTTATGGGAGCCCCCCTTAAATGTTTATTTTATTCTGTTTTTTAGCATTTGTTGTTATAGCGGCAACAGAAATACATCATCTGTGAAATTTCAACTGTCTAACCATAGCGGTATATATGAGATACAGCCTGGTGACAGACGAACGGCCAGCGGAGTTTTACCCTTGGGTACGGAACCCTAAAAAGTAGATAATTGTTAATTATTATTGAACAAAAACTAGTTCCTTCTAGAAATATTTTCAAGTTTTCTTCTGTAATATGTTTTAACGACTCATTAAAGTAGTACATTTTTTGTCAATTATTATTTTTATGACCATTATTTTTATAGGTTTTATTTTAAATAATAAAAACTGAGTATAGTTGGTAAGTAAGTAGGTACTACCATTTTAATATAATTATCTAAAGAAAAAATCTATAAAACTAAATTAATCAGTAACTATTATGTAGGTACTAAAATTATCTAGTTTTTATTACTACGTAATTTTTTAAGAAGGCTTCCTAGGTTTTGTAATGACCGTTATATTATTTTAAATTAACTCTACACTATCATACAAACGTACCCTGAAAGGTTAAAATGCAATTTTAATAATAAACCTACTTTCATAATATATCTAAGTTACTTTAATCTTTTTAAGGCTTTAGTTATATGGGTTGTGGATGTCTGTTAGGCAGCCGCTCCACGTAAAATACTGGTATTCAGCTGAATACGGATTGACTAGAAGCCGATCCCAATATAGTTGGGAAAAGACTAGGCAGATTATGAGCCTTTAGTTGTAAGAGAAAACACATTATGGGGCAAGTACAAGGAAAAATATGTAAAGAAACAGGTTACTTCTTAAAGTTATTTAAATTTTTCCCATACTGTGAAATGAAATGAATCTGTGTGGGCACCGAAAAATTGCAAAAGCAGTAAAATTGTAAAATATCGTGTGAAATTGTAAACCTTTTTTTTTAATGAAGCAGATGTATTCTAAACTTTTGAATTTGGATTGGATTAATTGTGTACTAAACGGTTTTTTCATAATATTTTTTTATTTTTTACAATGTCACGGACTCTACAGTTTTCCGGTGACATTTCAAAGACAAATATCACTTTCTTCTAACTACTGTTAGAACAAAAACTGAAAATGAACTTAGAATAAAAACTATTAACATTTGGTCATCAAAATAATGGAACGCAAATCACCGATAAGATGATTCACGTAAATCGAAAACCTTGTGAATTTTTATAACAAATATCAATATAAATGTTGTACAGCTATTCCGTTTATTGCTCATTGTTGCTTCACTATTTTAGTATCCTTGAAGAAATAACATCCCACCTCTTGTAGTATCCATACTGGAAAATGACCAACACTAATTTGATCACAATCTTAAACGGGTAGGTATACTTTCTTATCTTGTTGTTTATAGAATATAATGAAAATTATGATTATTAAGAAAGGAGATTTGCCTATATCGTGCCAATGCTATATCATCATTTCGTTTTGAGAGAGAGAGAGAGAGAGACAGATTTATACAGGACAAATAGCACTATCCTGTTTTCACAACGGACACGTTATAGTAGGTAAAGTCGTATTTTTTGCTGAAATTCTTAGAAATCACAGATATCTTCGAAATGGTCCAAAATAATACGCACACAAATATCTAGTTCAGATAATGATTGAATCACAATCACCCAAGTTCAATCCTCCTGTCAAGTCGTCACTTTCAGACTAATTGATCACAGTGTAATTAATTCCAAAAACTCCGATCCCTTTGTTTAAATAGAACCGTATGTCATATATCATAATGTTGATTTTTAAATAACATATTAACAACCCAATTAATCACACAATTAAAATGATTTGACATGTAATTCGTCACTCGTAGGCGCGTAACGAAAATTTCTCTAATAAAAAGTTTTAAAGCTTTGGCAAAGAACAGACGGGCAACAGTTTCTTTGGCTACTGACAAATAGAAACGTAAAAAATTTAAGAATATGTACAAAATGGCACTGAAAATTTTAGTCTTCAAGTCATTCATCCACCTAAGTGGTTAAAAAAAAATAACGTTGACAATTTATTACATCTTACTTTAGATGTACCTGCTACCTATGAAATTACTCGAATTAACAAGAGTATTGCTTAGATTATGTAAATGATATCAAAAACATGTACTCTAAGAATCTTAAGTTATCAACATTGTAAGAAAATGATAGAAACCCGTTCCTAAGTCTGTATGTTTGCTCGATTATTTAAGATTTGTCCAACAACTTACAAGCAACTGCTTAGTAGCCAACCTGTCGCGACAAAGTAGCCCGTGTGCTTCCCCACTAAACTTGATTATGCAGTACGACAATAAAGTAAGTCGGTCAATTCCGCCCACGTTTTCTCTTATTGGATAAGACATTGTATCGATGTTTCTTCTTAAAATGCGTAAATAATGTTATAAAATATAGAAATTAATGTGTTTCTTATGTATCACCTGTGGATCTCACGCTTTTGAGAATAGGCACAGTTTTAAGTGACAATAAACGTGCGACATTTTAAGTTTATGCGTTTCTTCGTTTTGTCACGCATTTTAGATTAAGTTTGTGACTAAGTTTATTTCGAAGATTTTGGTTTTAAGCTTGGCTCAGTTGTATACCGCGTGTATCTGACATCGACGCACAAACGATTTCCATGGGTCCAGGGCATGATTCTGGACACCCCAGTGTTGGAATTTTTCGTCGGTTCTTTTCTAATTTTTTTCAAGAGTACCACAAAGTATCAGCTCAGCTGAGCTGAAATCTATTTGTGGCTTTATTCAGATTGCTCTTTTTAGTGAAAGTAGTTAATTAATTTTTTTTTATTAAAAATCTCATTGGGTTAGGTCAGAATAACGATTATGAGCAGTCTAAAGTAAAAAAAACCCTTGAAAAAAATAAAAAAATGAGAAAAAAGCCGACGAAAAATTCTAAGTCTAGGGTGTTCAGAATCATGCCCCGGACCCATGGAAATCGTTTGTGCGTCGATGTCAGATACACGCGGTAGAATTAGTACTGTATAATGTAATTCCACTTAGGCATGTTTTCTTGACAATAGCTGCCACAAAGGCCTGTCATATTTCTATTAAAATGTGACTTGTATTAATATTCTATTTCCAGTGTCAGTGATAATATTTGAATCAAGTATCAAGCCTGACAGTGTAAATAAACTTATTAGTTTATGTGTTGTAATTGAGGTTATGATATCAATATGGATTATCCGTTTCTGACCATGTTTTCGTCTCCCACGACATCGTTAGTCATTATTTTCAGAGTCACCGCGCTGGGTGTCCATTGGCTATTATGACGGCCAGTACAGTCATCGGCAAATGTTTGACGCTCGGGAAAATTGTTTTGCAAACGGTACTGATTGAAAATGAAAAAACTGGCCAATTGTGAGTCGGGACTCCCACACGAAGGGTTCCGTACCATAAACCTAAAACACGTTTCTTGCTCGGGAACCGTGTATAATTTTTATTTTTAATTTAACTGTTATAGCGGCAATTGAAATACACACTGTGAAAATTTCAACTGTATACGTTTTACGGTTCTTGCGATACAGCCCACCGACAGAAAAACGGACGAATGGACAGCGGAGGCTTAGTAATAGGGTTCCGCTGCTTACCCTTTGGGTACAGAACCATGGATTAATTGCTGTTGTAACTGCCTCGTTGGTCTATCTAGTCGTTTTTGGGTTCTTTTCCGAGATCGGGAAAAGTGTAATAGATTATTTTACACTTTTCAGATATCGGAAAATAATCCAAAAACGACTAGGTAGATCAACGAGGATTTATTTCTTAGTACCGGAGTCTGAATTTGTGCTCTGTCGATGGCCATAGGCTAGCTTCTTATTATTATTATGAAACAAATGGCTAGTTTTTACAGTGCGAACTACTTACTAAACAGTAGACAGTTCATCGGATCGTCTACACGTAGTCCAGTAGCTCGGCTCGCTTTAGCTGTTTACACGGTGATAGTAGCTGCCCAGTCTCTTGAGAGGTGTAGTACCCAAAAAAACATGTTCTGCTCGCTCTCTGACTGACACTGGCGAGCTACTGCCGAACGCGTCCGAACGATGCGAGTGATGGCCGAACTGCTGCCATGTGCGAGTCAACAAAACATCTCGAAAGTAACTCGGATTCGAGCTACTTTCGACTCGCACGTGGCAGTAACTGTAAGATATGTCCATACGGTGCGAGGTACTTTACTGCATTGACTTGGCAGGCTGATTTGCACTCTAGTTTTTTTTTTATACAAAACGGGGAAACTCGGCCCAAATCTCACCTGGTGGAAAGTGATTATTAGGCCGAAGATGGAAGCGAGTTTCACCCGGAATCCTCTTACACGGAGGAACTGGCTATCATACCTCTAACTGCCGGAACACAACAATGCTGTTAGCATTAATGTTATGGCGACAGACTTAGACATGATGGTGGTAGCTTGTTGACGTTGACAGTGACAGGAAGATGTTTTTTTTTTTTTTAATACTTTCAACCATAGTGCATGAACGGTAGCACCTATGCGGTACTACATTGTGTGAATAATACTTTATTTCAGGATACTTATCTCTTCGGACAGAGTGCTACGTATATTTATGATAGAACTTCACTTTGTAAGTTCGTTTAATCATCAAGTATTAATGATTATTATTTTTAAGACAAATAATATTGTTTCTAAAAGTGGTGCAATACTTTTGTAACCTTAGTATTATGTCATCGAACAACAGGTGGACCGTTCTCCTAAAATAATAACCTGTTATGGAAAGTTATCTTAAATTGCTTTTTTTGTATTTATCCGAAGTGCTATGATTCCAGATTCTATTTTTATTGCATTCTTATTTGTTATCTTCTTATTTTCTTTCGAGACATATTGACTTTCTCACTGTTTTTTTCTTGACTTAATTGTTTATGGATGATAATATATTTAAACACTGATAACGCTCGCATTTTTATTTGATTTAATTTGATTTGAAATAGTGCATTTTAATTAATTGCGAAAACGTTTCTGTTTTTTTATTATTTTAAATTCTAAAATATATTTTAAAATTTAAAATCAATAAAAACAAAAGTCCACTCTTATTTTTTTATTTTGTAAAATTGATTATATTTCTATAGTTTAGTAAAGTTTTTATATTGATTATTGTGTATGGGTGAATATTTTAACTTTATCTGTTTTAGTTGAATTGTCTTACTTAAATTTAATTTGACTTGTATAATGTTTGTGGTATTATTATTACACTAAGCCAACTTTAAACAAATATTAAATATACAAAATAATAAGCCACATTTTATTCATCACATCTGATGAGCTTTGTCTCGACGTATCTCAGACGATACTAAGTGTTGATGCCGTTTCTACTGATATTATGAGCGACAGGTGGGCTGGGGCACTGCTAGTGGTGCTCGATTGTGATTCACTTATTTAAAGATATTGTAGGAAAACAACGCTTACAACCCTAATCTTTTCAAAGTTAGAGTGAACAGAGGGCCTATCACGAATATTTTTGACGTACAGTAACGTAACGTAAAATTTTACCCTAGCTACAATACTCGTTTCGCACATAATATTTATTTGAATTAGATACTATATTCATATTTTCAAATGATATAAATTGTGTATGTCCCATTAAATTAAACCAAAATACTTAGGAGTTGTAGATTTTTACGTTCAAAATTCACTTACGTTAACGTTACTGTACGTCAAAATATTCGTGCTAGGCCCTCTGGTTACTTCTGGGTAAGTTTGCTCCATCGTAGATTTTGTTGTCATCTCTGACCTAGATTACAGAAGGTGACGTTCTGTGGTTTCTGGCTACTCCATGGGAAAAGGTGTGAGTTTATGTATGCAGAGAAAGAAAGAAAAATAAAATTTATGACTTGTACAGGACAAATGCTGAAATAAAATGATGTGGCTGTATGCTTAATATAAAATTCTCTGGGAAGCTAATATGACTCTAATCATATGCGGTGATATTTAAAAAAAATGCAGCTCTGTTTATGTGTGCCAGGTATATGAAAATGTATTTATTATAATGTAGTGTATAGTAGAAAATGTACTGTAATAAAATAGGGTATTTATAAATATGGTAATGGTTTCATTGTGTTTATACTAGCAATGTTTTTGCAAAATAAAATAAAAATACATTTTTAATAAAGTTTTTAATAACTTAAGAGCGGAGACCGCAGAAAGTTATAAACTTTAACTATATATCTACTTATGCACATTTTCTCTGATTTAATTTATTAATCTGTCTATCCGATATTAATAAATTTATTTATTTGATCCGTGCGGATTGTTTCTTTAATCTAACAATCAACGAGAACTAAACAGAAACGTTATATATATATAACTCTTTTACTTATACACTTTCACATTTTGAATTTAATCCTCGATTGGAAAGTATTTCTTATTTATAATTTCGCCGAAGACTGTTTAATTTAAACTGTATAATTTATTTCGGCTATTATACAAATTATTTGGCAAATGATTTAGTTTTTTGTGCGTTTACTGACATATATTTTTGTTATAACTACCGGGTGTAAGCTTTATTGGTTATTGATTTTCGATATGGTATAATTTGGTTATGTTTAGCAAATGATGCTGTAAAGAATGATGTTTCGAAATTTCAACGTTTTGAATACCTCAGGCTATTTTAATGATTACATTGTAGCTTACATACTATCAAAATTTTAATTCGTAAAATATGTGATGCAAGTTTTATTGGTAAGGCTGTCGCGTAGGATTTTTTTTAATAATGCGGTTCCTACAGGAACCGCAAAATTTGTTTCCTGTTTGTGTTGTTGTTTGTTTGTTTGTATTGTTTTTTTTGTTGTTTTGTGTTGTTGTTGTTTGTTTGTTTGGTGTTTGTTTCTATTGTGTTTCCAAGCAAATAGTATTAAACTCAATAGTTTCAAAATCTAAAGTAATTTATTCAAATTATACTGACAGACAGCAGTTTTTGAACGTCGAGGTTTAAAAAAGACTGTCTCTCAAAACGCCCGTCCGTCATCACAGTAACAACTAAGTACTTTACTATCACCATCCTTAAAAAAGGGGAACCTACATTTCCTAAACAAACTGCTATCAATATTATACTCTAAAAAACTCACTCCTAACCTCACACATTGTCTACATCACTTAGTAGGCGCCATTATGACGACAAGCTCAACTTAGACAGACAGGTGCATGCATAACTATGATTGAGCTATTGTTTCCCACGGCCATGATTACTGCCCACGGGTGCCCACTATTGCCCGCCAGTGCACGCCAATGCCCAGTCCGGGCAAAGCGGAGCTAAGAATTCTCGGGACAGTTTTTAAATTGTAGCAGTTATTTAGACAATAGTTTTAGGGCGGGTTGTATCAAACAGTTGGTTAACGTAACATACGTACGTCAAAAAGTAACAATTACGGAAGATCTTTAACGTTCGTTAAATAAGAAGAGTTGTTTCAAAACATTCTGGTATAAATTCCTGCTCATCCCAATAGCTAAGTTATTGACACGGGTCCTACCTCAATAGCTTTTTTTGCATTCCACCATTTATTTGTGTCATCAGAAGAACTGGTATTGAGGAATTCAAAAGAAATTTCACAATATTGTTCTATTTGACGCAACTAAAGTGACATTAGCCAGTGCTCAGACCATCTGTTAACGTAAACGTTATATTTAACGTGCGTTAACGCTGACATTTTGTGAAACAACCCATTTTTTTGATTTATCGATAGTTATCCATTTTTAACGTTTACGCATGCGGTGAACGTGAAACAACCCGTCCTTAATATGTAACTCACTTTGATAATCTTACTTGACCTATTTATTTACGACTGTTTAAGTCTGATGCTTTTGTAACCTAGTACCTAATAAGAAAAGCTGTATGCAAATAGAAACTGTTGACCTTTAATAAATAGTATCCTATCTACTTTATTGAAAGCACAAGTTAGGATGGATGTTTGTTTCTCAATCACGCCAGAATGGCTGAACGGATCTGGACGAAATTTTGCACAGGCATAGATTATAGTCTAGCATAGCATTTAGGTTTATTATCCCGAGCGTTTACTCCCTTGGGAAAATTTTCGAATTTTCGGGGGCCAAGCCGCAGGCAGAAGTTAATTATAAATTTAATGACCTGAGCACTTTGTTAAAGCTTGTTCGTTCTATAGTTGATGAGTTATGAGTAATTGTTTTGTCGTTAATTTAAGTGAGAGGCAACTGTTTAAAGTTAATTCATTAGAAAGATATCACTCATTTTCGTTTGTCGGTTTTCGAAAACGTGTATGGTATGTTTAATCGCTTAGTAAAATATACGATACGAGCTTTTGCCCGCGACTTCGGACTCGCAGACTCGCATATTGTTTTTCTCTGTTCTCTTAGGAATTTCGGGAAATCCACTATTTGCGCACCTTTACGCTCTCCAAGGAACCTTACATGTACGCCATATTTCAGCTTTATAGGACCAGTAGTTTCGGCTATGCGTTGTCTGTCAGTCACTCATTCACGGAAGAATTTTATATATTAGGATTGATTGACTGACTCATATTATAAAGAGGTAAAAGTGTTTGTCTATTAAAGAATATTTCTTGATAAAAACATAACTACACTATACCTAAGTGCTATAGGATACTGTTTATCCAGAAAAAAGTCTTCTTTTACGACAGGCCAGAGCCATGAAAAAAGTATTCAACAATTATTAATAATTACAAATTTATAGAATAATTAATTGAGAATTACAAATTATAAATTAATAGACGACACGGTTGGCGCAGTGGTCGAGCGATCGACTGCTGCGCTGGTGTCGCGGGTTCGATTCCCGCACGGAACAAATATTTGTGTGGCCTACAGATAGTTGTTCCGCGTCTGGCTCTTTGTGTTTGTGTATTTACATGTTTGTAAATGCACCCACGATACAGGAGAGATTCCTAGTACGAGCAACGTTTTTTTTTTTAAAAAATTCAATATTTCACAGAATAGGCAAGCTGAAGTGGCAATGGGCGTTGGGGTATATGAAATCTTGAGAGGAGACCGCGAATGCAAACGTAAGGTAGAACAAAGCAAAGGAAAGGAACTCTCTGCCTGCGTCTGTGTTAACGAACGCCTACAACCCTAATCTCTTCAAAGTTAGAGTGAACATGCTCCTTCTGGGTAAGCTCGCTCCATTGTAGACTTTGTCTCTGTCATCTCTGACTAAGACTAGAAACGAGAGCAAAGCATCCTCAGGCTAGGTGGAGCGACGATTTCGCAGGGTGGCTGGTAGCCGCTGGATGAGAGTTGCTCGAAATCGAGTCAAATGGCATGCACTGGCAGAGGCCTATATCCACCAGCGGACTGCTATAGACTGATGCTGACGATGATAAATATTCTGAAGATACTATAAAATAATCAGCACACCAAAAATACGCTACAATAACAACCGTTAACAACACATACATTTAAAAAAAAATAACCTCGTCCACTCTAGACTGCAGAGTGCAAAGTTCGTCCATCACTGACAAGCTGTCCGGCGTATTATTTACTCGCAGTAGGGCGCCTGCGTCTGCGCAACAATTAACGTTAACCGTGTAATGATCTACTGTCTGTAGCAAACAATCATTTTAAGACTTCTTCTAGTACCTACTCTTATTTTACAATGATTAGAAAAGTCATTGAGGAGCTTGTGGCTAAAAAAGCCGTACAGTTTAATTTTTGAGGTTAAGCCACCGTTGCTGAGGTAGGTTTGTGGATTGTTGACCGTCCTTTAAATTCCATGACCCGGAAAACAAAATATAGCCGCCGCGCCGTTGGTCATTTGTAAATCTTTCAAAATCCATACGTATAGGCAGAAGCCAGAAAGTCATACAAAAGTCTTGGCAAGGGCTTAATTTCTTTTTTTATTACCCAGTTACTGATAAATATAATTATGAAATAAAAAGTAACCCTTTGCTTATGGCGCCAGAATGTGTTGTAGGAAAATGTTCAGTGAGTCAGATCCAAAACGTTTCAATAGTAAAATCGCAAAAAAAAACAACAATGGAACTGCGCAGTACAAAACATAATAATATCAGTCACAATACCACATTACAAATTCACATAAGTAACCTTTTACGTAAGACGTAACATATATAATAGAAATACAAAGATTATTGATATGCCGCTGATAATCACAATGTTTCCCCAGCCGTGTACACAATGGCCCATTATGTGAACGATTACAGACGTAATCCTTATACCAATAGGTATGCAATGAATATTTACAATAGATTTAGTCACGAACTCGAATAACTTATTCAATAATAACGTAAATATATTTTAGTCCTGGAAGGATATTCTTGAAGAAAACTGTTTGCCTCGTGCTTAGTAAAATAATGTAAGGAACAATAGTAATAGTGATATTTATTGTTAAGCACGATAATCGTACTATAATATCTGCGTCACGAAAAGAAAACTTTAAAAATACTGCGATGCATCTTCGTTCAACCTGGATGTGAACATTGCTTTTCATAAACTCTGTGTCCTTTTATCTATATGAAGAAATTAAATTACTTTTCCCGCCCTGAGTTGAGCGGTAGTGTCAGACTCTTACGGACTGAAACCCGCCCGTGTTCCTCAAATACTTTGCTTTCCAGGGCCACGGTAACTCATTCGAACAATTCCGCAACCCTGGCAGGGTGGACATGTCCACATATCATCATCTACAGCCAGATTTCGTCCACTGCTGAGAAAAGGCCTCTCTTTTCTTATGCCAATCCCCACGCTCCTGTGCCATGCTCATCCAGGTTCATCCTGCGATGGCAACTATGTCGTCCGTCCATCTCGCCGCCGGTCGACCAACACTTCTTCTCCCAGTCCTCGGACGCCACTCGGTCACTTCCTTTCTCCACCTATCATGACCTCGACTTGCCAAGTGTCTTGCCTAGCTCCATTTTAATCCTTCCATTTGTTTTCTGGTGTCAAAAACCTTGGTAAGTAAAGTCTAACGACCGCGACCCCACAAACCCTAGTGCCCGAGTTTCTAAACCGCCTCAAGGGCCTCTGACATGGTTTAACAACCGTCATTTGTAGGCCGGGACCACCGTCTTTTACGTGCCTTCCGAAGCACGGACTTGTCTTTTTATCAGACAATCAAGTGATTCAAGCCTGCAATGTCCTAGCCAAACTGAAAACAACTTTACTTTACTTTACTTTAGTTTGAAGTAGGTATAAGTTTACCTATTTGTATTTTTATGTAAGTACATATTGTGAGCGAGCTTGCTTCCTCCACTTTGTCACATAAACCTTTATAGGTTTCAGACAAGTGTTATATTTGTTAATGCAGCTTGTAATAATGTTTTTGGAAAATTAAAGAAGAAAAAAAAAATTGTATGTTTTCCGTCGTAATCGAACCCACAACCACCGGATCACGAGGCAAGGGCCTAAACTACCCGAACACGGAGGCAGTTTTAATCTGTCATTATCATATTTTTCATAAAACACTTCGTTTACCTTTTCTTATGCATGTTTGCGTATTTCCAAATAGCCAGCCACATTAACAATTAAAACATCAATGGTTTAACCACAAGCCCTGTTCCACCATAAATAAATGCTCTTACTTTCAAAGCAAGGCTTACACGCTCGTTTTAAGCAACAACCACTGCTTTGAAAGTAGTAGAAATGTTTATGTCTGCCTCTGCCCTGACCTCTGCCTTGTAAAGAGTTACTTTTGTCGGATCTTTACTGTGAGGTACTTTATGATTTTTCTATGGTAATCGTACAAGGTATTGTTGGGCGCTATTTGGGGAATGCCGACAGAAGAGATTGTAGGACCGTTTGATTGGTGAGCAGGTGCAGTAAAATTCTATTAATCTTTTACAATTCATGGAGAAACGATTTAAGATAACTTATGAGTTTTATGCAATGGATGATGTTGGTGTTACAGAAACCAAGACAAGGCTTTTAGCAATATACTAGGCTGTATCACATCTGAAAGAGCCGTAGAACTAGTCAAATTCTTTTCTTTCTAATACTTTCAAGTGAAATAATGAGCGGGTTTTACTTTGTACCCATGATTCCCGATACGGAGGTTTCCAGTTCAATTCTGGGATGAATCAAAATTTTGGGGATTACAGGTCAATAGGTGTATTTATAAGATGTTTTAACATATTGTAGAGTAAGAAAGTAAATTATAAATTGTTAGAAAGAAAGTTAAGCTAGTAAAGAGAAATAAACTCTTAATATTAGAAATGCGAAAGTGACTTTGTATGAAACGCCGATTTTGACAAATTTTGGTACTGATATAATATATCTGTGCGGGACAGGCAATAGTGTATACAGTGAATAGTGTTTAGTTTTGAAACCGAACTGATAGGACAGTACATAGTGTTAGTGATAGCGTAATGTTTACATAATAGTATATAAGGTTTTTATGTTTGAATGTTTGCTTAGGATAATCGTATGATAGATTTAAGCCTTTTTTACTAAGAATTGTATCGTTTGTATAACATAATTCATAGATTTAAGCTAGTGATCGTATTGTTTACGTAACATTTTATGTCTCGTTTTTGTTTGTTTTATTTTTTATTTTTGTCATATAGTTTATGTTACGTAGAATCTAAAAACATATAGTTTATAATATGTTGTAATAGAAAAACTTAGTGAAAAACGCAAATATTGTTAAAATGCTCTCGTTACGGTAACGTAGCGTCGTACATAAGCTAACTGCACCGATGCCGACTTCGCTCTCATTGGTTGAAAATTCCTGTGTTCTGATTGGCTGACCAATCACAGGGCTTACATTTTCTTAGCAAATTTTGTATAAATTACGGAGCGTTTGCCGGATCGATACAGTCGGCAGGCAACAAGACAAGAAGAAAGAACACTAGAAGAAATAAAGGAAGATCAGCAAGGAAAATTCTCCTGGTTTTATTCTTCACCAACCCCAGCACACAAATGCGCATCCCGCACAATATCAGCACCAAAATTCGTCAAAATCGGCGTGAAACCAACCAAATATGAAACCATTGAGACGGTTATAGTCTTTTCTGATAAGTCTTGGGTTTTTCAGTATTTTTTGTTATAGCGGCAACACAAATACATCATCAACTGTCGAACGGTTCATGAGATACAGCTTGGTGATAGACGGACGGACAGCGGAGTCTTAGTAATACCCGTTTTACCCTTTGGGTACGGAACCGTAAAAATATAGTGGGTAAAATTGAGAGTTTTTGTCGTTGTAAATCATAACGTCGTCACGTTGGTTTTTCCTGATGGATTAGGCAGTCATGTAGGTAATTCACAAGTTATCTATACTAATATTATAAAGAGTTAACATTTGTTTGTAAGTTTTTATGTAGGGGGTAATCTCAGGAACTACTGGTCTGATTTGAAAACATTCTTTCAGTATTAGATAGCCCATGTATCGAGGAAGGATATAGGCTACATATCATCACGCTAAGACTATAAGGAGCCAAGCATTAATGGAAAATGTGACGCAGACGAAGTTGCGTGGGTCAGCTATTGTTTAATAAGATCGTGTCTATTGCTATAAACCGGGCTATGATTCCAAACTATAAGCTTTTTGTGAGGATTTCCTTATGAATAAGACAATAATGGTTTGGCCAACCTAGACATCGTACACTAAGAAATATGGATTTGGTGGATCACAGCTTATAAAAATGGCAAAGTGCGAGTCTGACTCGCGTACATAGGGTACCGAACCAATGTAATTTTTTTTAACATGATATTGTAACACTACAGACTTTTTATTGGTTTTCCTGTAATCTTTAGGTATAGAACTTTAATTTGCATTTATTTTAAAATTTTAGGCCAAAATACTCTCACAGCAAGCCCTTTCATTTGATACGTCCCTTAAACTTTTTTTTTTCTAGTTGACTTGCAAAAGTGACCCAAGTATAGGTACTCAAAATGAATTTATTTACGTAACGCATCCGTGTTTGGGTCACATAATTCCATATGTATTCCGAATTTCAACAGAATCGGGCCAGTAGATCCGGAGAAAACTGGCTGTGACAGACAGACAGACAGATAGACAGACAGACACTCGAGTGATCCTATAAGGGTTCCGTTTTTCACGGATGTTCAGAACCCTAAAAATATTCAAACACGTTTCATCTTCAAGAAATTAGACTCGTGTTTTTCTAAAAGTGTTATTTATAGTAGTCGTTCTGTATAAAATTATGCTTTCTCATTAATTAGGTATTTTAATGTTTTTATTAAAATAAAACACCTCAGATATCAAAGGAGGTATATCGATGACGTATTTCACAAAGATTTATTTTATATTTTGTAATAACAATCTACGGATTATCGCCGTCTTGGCTTCATCAAAGTATCAAGTTACATCAAGCCTGTCTGCCTCAGATGTCATTCCGTTCCATATAAGCAGTGTTCACAAAAATTACAATAATATGAAAATCTGACACTAACAATATCTACTAGAATACAATAAGGATGTTGAATCGTTTGGTATAAGTTATTTTATTTCTAAGTGTTGGGTTTGACGAGTTTTTCAAAACTTAATAAAAATTAAGATAGAAAGACGATCATCAAAATAGGTAGAAGTGGTGCCATGATGATCTGATGCTCTAGAAAAAGTGACATTCTATCAGCGTATGCGATTATCGATCTATACTTATAGATTCTACCGCGTGTATCTGACATCGACGCACAAACGATTTTGTCGTCGATTCGGCTTGATTCTGGACACCCCAGTGTTGGAATTTTTCGTCGATTCTTTTCTCATTTTTTAATTTTTTTCAAAAGTACCACAAATAGGTATCAGCTCAGCTGAGCTAATATCTATTTGTGGTTTTATTCAGATTGCTCTTTATAGTGAAAGTAGTTAATTAATCATTTTTTTTTATTAAAAACTCATTGAGTTAGGTCAGAATAACGATTATGAGCAAGAGGTAAAGTATGTGAGTTTTCCATACTAATATTGTGAAGAGGTACAGTTTGTGAGTTTGTACGGGATAATCCCTGGATCTACTGAACCGTTTTGGAAAGTTCTTTTACCAATAGAAAGCCACGTTACTTCTGAGTGGCATAGGCTATATTTCTCCAAAAATACCACCTTACAAAGTAGGCTCGCACGGGTCAGCTAGTAATATTCTAAAACTGAAGATTATATTAGTTTGCTTGTTTGGTTGAACTCACTCATATCAGGAACTAGGTGCTGATTTGAATTGAAGAAAATAGCCCATCTACGGTCAGTAGGAGTCGAGCATGAATGAAAAATGAGACGCAGACGAAGTTGCGTAGCTCAGCTAGTATCCAATTTTAATAAACTAACTTCCACCAGCGGCTTCGCCCGCGTGATCTCTAGGGAACATATTTCCAGGATAAAGAGTAGCCTGTGTTATTCCAGACTGTAGTCTACTTCTGCGCCAAAGGAGATGGCCAATTTACTTAGGGCACTCTGCCTAGCATCTAAACATTCATGTACATTAACGAATCTTGCTTTATTTTGAAATTAGTATGCTCTCAAATTAATTGTTAAAGTTACATAGTTCAGTAACTTCAGATTTCTTAGAAATGAACAAAAACATGTCTTGGTCATGAACATCCTCGGACTTATAACTAAGTGGTAGCCAGATTATTCTGCATGGGTAAGCTACGGTTGTCATGATCAATGAATGGATGACCATTAAGCCAATTAACAAGACTTCAGGAATCATGTTTAATAAATTTTCTTTACCGTGAAGGAAAACGTTGTTAGAAATTCAGGCCTCTTGTCTGAAGAGATGTAATGTGCCAAGTGTAATCTAAACCCTGTGATAGTAGTAGGACAGGAATGGAATCATTAGTTACCCAAGATATGTATAACTGGATAGACTCTTGATAGTAGAATAGAAAACATTTGATTTCACATTTGATAAAAGGTTAGGTAGTGTCATAAAGGATTGCAGATTAAAATAAAAACGAACATTGAATAACTTTTGAATGAAATATTAAATAATAGCAATGGTCGATATGAAGAAAAGATAATAATATAATAGCACAGTTTACAAACAAGACACAAACTCACACACAACGCAACGAGTACAAAATAATGGCGGGCGAATGTCGAACCTGTCATGTCGTTTTGTTTCGTTTTTGAAGATAATTATTTTTTTATGAAAAAAAAACTTATTAAACATAAATATTTCATAGCATAGCATTCGAGTAACTATCAAAATATGAATGTTATTATGATTACGACGGTGCACAATCATTTAACAGTCAGAATAATTTTTAATATTACTATGATGGAACATAAGTATTAGCTTTACAGGGAATGGAACGTTTATCTAAAATGGCGCGTTAACTCGATACGCCGGAATCGAAAAACAACTATTTAAGTTTAAATACTTTTTCTGAAGTTGTACGAAAATGTAAATACTTTAAAAAAATGTATTTCTATTTTAATTTATTTGTAATTAGGCGTATATTAATGTATACGCCACTGAGTGTAACTAGGCTGAAACTGGCCATGTCATTTCATGAAGTTCATATCAGGCGTTCTGGCGTGAAAGAGTAACAAATATCCATACATCCTAACAAATTTTCGCATATATATATATTTTTTCTTTTTTTTTTTCTTGAAAAAACCGTTGCCCCACACTAGGAATTTCTCATGTATCGTGGGTGCGTTTACCAAGATACAAAGTCACATACACAAACAGCCAGACCCGGAACAACTATCTGTAGGCCATACAAATATTTGTTCCGTGCGGGAATCGAACCGACAACACGCGACGCAGCAGCCGATTGCTCAACCACTGCGCCAACCGTGCCGTATAATATATTAGTAGGATTGATAACGTAAAATATCTAAAACGTTTGTCAGACTCATAAATTTTTGACGTATACCTAGAGTGTCTGAAAAGATATGTGGGAGACTTTTACCTAAAGTCAGATAAAACTAGACTAGAAAAAACAACGAACAATACAGTTTGAATTTATAGAATGAAATTAGTAGAAGTAATTCAGACTGATAATATTATATACAGAGCAAATACTTAGTTTTATGCGGCAATAAAAAAGAGGTTCGAAAGAATGAATAATTTGGTCTTACTAAAGCATTTCTTTAACCTGTTAGTTGAGTTTTTATAAACGAATTAGCATTACTAGATTTCAAATCAAAAAGACTACAATGAAAAAAATCAACATAAGTTTTATTACAAAACGATGTATTAAACACAAAAATAGATACCTGTAAAAATCTAGACTAATTAATATTTTATTATTTCTTCTGTTGCCACTGCAAACACGTTATAATTTAAAAGCTCAAAAGTCCTATTAATCACAGCTATTAAAATTATATTTTGAGACAAACGACAAGACGTTGACCTCTAATCTTACAGACATTATCTTCCTCGACCAACTTTTTTCTTTGCATCTATCAAAATTCAAAATTCAAGAATTTATTTCAATTAAATCATTTACAGGCACTTTTGAATTGTCAAGGTCGGTCGGTCCAAAAAGTTGAAGCACGTTCCACAGCGTAGATTTCTATGGAGAAGAACGTGCAAGAAACTCCACGAACACTCTTTTAAAAATAATAAATTTTTACAAAGATATATTTACATCGGGTTGAAATTATACATACACGTGAGAACGATGTAATATATCAGACATAGTATCGAAAATGCGAAACTAATATTACCAAAAAACTAATATTACCAAAAAAAAACCGGCCAAGTGCGAGTAGGACTCTCATACAAAGGGTCCCGTTTCATAAACCGAAGAAAGAAACACATTTCTTGTTGGAGCCCTTTCTAATTAAATTTTTATTATTTATTTATTTAACGAATTATGTACAAATACACAAACATATATATAAAAAAAGGAAACAGAAAAATAGGTACAAAGGTGATGCTTATTTCTAAAGAAATCTCTTCCAGCTTACTTACTTGCGAAAGGAAAGCCAAATAAAAGAGATGTAGACATCGTGTGTAACAGTAAAAAATAAAACAACAAACTTTAAATATAACATACAATACATAAATATTACCTAAATATATATGACGCTAATATAATTATACTGAATAATATTTTGAAATAAATAAAATACATACAAGACTTGCAACTACGACGGTACAGAAAGGGTTGCGCATCCATGTAGGCCGCTGCAGACAGCCTGGCGAAATGGGGTTTCATAGACCCGTTTGATAGTCAATGTGAGTGGTTCTTTCACTCTTCTTTTAAAAACTGTAAGAGTTTTGCAGTCTCTTAAATCAGGCGGTAGTGCATTCTACAACCTAATCGCGTGCATATTTGTTGTAATAGCAACAAATACACATTTTGTGTTTTAACTTCCCTCCCATGTATTACGGTTCCATGACATACAGTCTGCTGGCTGTCAGATAGACGGACGGACGGACGGGTGGTGGAGACTTAGTTATAGTGTCTGACGGTAACGGAACCGATACGATACGTAGACTTCACCTTAAATGAGGACACGAGTGACGATTTGCCATAATAAAAAAGTCACTTAAGGAGCAGTTCTTTCCATAAACTTCACTTAAAGCATCCAAAGTCCATCCAAAGTCTATAAGAGATATACCTGTGCGATGAAACCGCCCATTGAACACTTGTAACAAAAATGTTTATCCAGAGGGCGAATATTGCCAAGTTTCAAATGCAACGATTTTAGATCTCTTCTGTGATCTTTATAAGAATCTCCAATTTCCCTACATTATTTGGAAAGATAGCCACTGAGATGCGAATGCGAACGCTGCTTAAAAATGAGTAATATCGGCACTCTGACCCTCTTAGAGACAAGTGACATTCTGACAACGGTAGCGTGGCGAAAGCGATTGCCAAAACGTCAAAAAAATTGTATATTGACATACGCTTTCGAAATGTCACGTGATCATCATCATCTGCCTAGCCTTCTCCCAACTACATTGTCGGCTTCCAGTCAAACCGGATTCAGCTGAATACCAGTATTTTACGTGGAGCGGCTGCCAACCAGACCTCCACAACCCATTAACTGGGTAACACTGTATTTCTTGGCAGGATTGGAGTCAAATTTACTGGCTTCTGACAATCCGAAACGACTGCCAAAGATCTACAAATAAAACCATTCGCTTATAAAAATACGCTTTTTCTAGGCCTTTGTGCTATCATGCCGTGTGTAATAAAAAAATCACCAAATACAAAATCCTTTATTTCAAATAGACCAGTTACAGGCACTTTTGAATAGTCAAGGTCTGTCAGTCAAATAGATGAAGCTAATCCTGCCGCGCTAATGACAAGAGCAGCAGGTTGTTCTCCAACATAACACACCCACCGACCCCGCCTCCAGCGCGACAGTTGCACGTTCCAAAGAGTAGATCCTGTGGAGAAGAACGTGCAAGAAACTCCAAGGACACTCTTTTAATGTTCTCCAATATAACACACCCACCGACCCCGCCTCCAGCGCGACAGTTGCACGTTCCAAAGAGTAGATCCTGTGGAGAAGAACGTGCAAAAAACTCCAAGGACACTCTTTTAAACCAGTTTTAAACCACCACAATTGAACCAGCAAAAAAGAACCTCACCATAAAATAAGTCATACAAATTCAGTCCGCATTCGTGTACCCCGCACTAAGCCATGCGCCTCATAAGTTAGAGCGGACACCGCGTCACTCGGCGATCAGGCTAGGTTTTGCAAGAAATCCGAAGTGGACGCACGGCCTTATACGGCTGCGTAGACGATCTAAAAAGTGGAACGCAGCCCGTCTTAGAGCGAGCTATTGTAAGACTATTTATTGTCTCAATGATAATTGTTTTAACTTCGAAAGTTGCGGTTACGGGATAAATGTTCGCTTGGATGTTAGAAGCTTTTCGTTATAAGTGCTTGAGGTTTTCTTAGAGAGAGTTTTTGAAGTTATAGTACATGATTATGTCTGTGCGATTAATATAAAGGCAATGGAATGATACAAAGTTGCTTTTTTTACCTTCTGAGTGTCGGATTGAACCTTGCCTTTGGTGAACATCTGTTTGAAAAGCTCTAGCAATCTATTTCAAGATGTAGCAAAATGTTGTTCTATTTCTAGAACAAAATAAAAACATCTGTCGCTGAAAGTAGCCACAACTTTAGGTAATTTGTACGTACCTAGTCACAGTCGGCAAGTAATAAAAGTACCGTAAATTAAACCAAAATCTAAAAATAACAGCAACAATAATAGATTGAAACGACCTACATTAAAACCTACAAATGACTGCACACATCTTGAAATTCACATCTCGTCTATAATTCACAATAATACATTTGCAGTAGTTAAAAAACGTCATTATCATCAATGAGCAAGTAAAACAGTAGAATAGGCTTGCACTCCATTGCAATAATAACTGACACACAGTAATCCAGGACAAAAAGTTAATGAGTTGGGGTGATCCATCATAGGGGGCGAGGCGATGGAGAGGCGATGCTATATCAGTCTTTGAAATGTCAGGGGAAAAAATACCTAAAAGTAGGTAGAAATAGAATAGTGACAATCGTATGAAGCTTAAATAATCTCTTTATTTATATGTAACTAGCTGACCCGCGCAACTTTGTCTGCGTCACATTTTCCATTAATGCTCGGCTCCTTTTAGTCTTGTATGATGATGATAAATGGGCTATCTAATACAGAAAGAATTTTTCAAATCGGACCAGTAGTTCCTGAGATTAGCTCGTTCAACCAAACAAACAAACTCTTCTGCTTTATAATATTATAGTAAAGAAAGGTTTGCTCTTGACTCTAGTCTAGGTCTGAGATGACAGAAACAAGGTCGACGATGGAGCGAGTTTATCCAGAAGAAGCCTGTTCACTCTAACTTTCTATAAAATAGGCCTTCTTCTCATACCGTTACCAGCTACAGTACAATTCACGTAACAACTTATTTAAAACCTGACTAATAAACTACTAAATAGCAGTAGTATATTAGTCTCCTATTCTTCAGTATCTTCATAAAATCATCCTATAAGTTTAAGAATAATCCTAGTAAAAAAAACTGTTGTTAGATTATATCTCAACGGAAGAGATGACCAAATAATATGTAATTAGTAACAAAAGCTAAGAAAGCATAGAAACTTACCTAACACAAACCAATACAAAACATGCATTACGTCCCAGCCAAATGAATGGTTAAGTACCTACAAAGATCTATTACTAAGATAAAATAGTTACGAGCTATAAATTACAGCTCCTTCAGTAGTGAACGGTCAGCCTTAGGTCGCAGATGACACACACACACATTAAAGGCTTGATAGGGGGAAATGAGAAACAACACATCAGGTGAAAGGTTTACTAGGAAACAATATTGCAAATACAATTTATTGTAATAGGAATTAAACACAAATTTATGTACCGTTATCTAGATTTTAGTGAGCTTTGTCTGTGGGAACTTTATTTGTGATGTAACTGAGTTAAAAGGAAATAGACTATTTGAATTGGCATAGTCTAAGTATCCTACTTATATTATAAATGCAAAAATTGGTGAGGATGGATGCATGGATGTTCGTTACTCTTTCACGTCAGAACGCCTCAAAGGATCTTCATGAAATTGACACAGAGGTAGATTATAGTCTGGAATAACACCTAGACTATATAATTATATACCGAGAGGTAAAAAAGCAGTAAGAAGCTATATAGTATTTTAATACTGTTAACTTTGTTTCATGATACTTATTCTGTTCCATTAATTTACGTTTGTGATTATATTGGCATCAATGTTCATGATATTGGCCTGTCGGTACAAAATTACGCGGCGAGTCGTTTTATGACTCACTAGCTTGCCCTGTGGCATCGCTCTTGGGACTTATTTCACAGAAACCGTGCATTTTATAAAGCTCAATCTGTGAAAGAATTTCGAAATCAGCTCATACTTCCAGAAATAACCTTCTCCAAAAAAAATAACCTCTTAATATATAAGATACATACCTCTTATGTTATATAAGATACAATCACTAAAATAATTATTTACCTTTCCAATAACACTTCAAAATCAACAAAACAAAATTTATAAACGCAAAATTATTACACTCGAAACAAAAGCATGCCACTGCAAAACAACTAAAAACAACAGAAATAAACTAAAAAACATTAAAACAGGAGCGGTGTTGCGTGCGCGCAGCGTTCCGTTTCGCACGAGAGGGGCTCGCGAACTTTTTGTTGCATCCCATAATCGAAGCAGTAAATTGAAACCTCCGTTCGATAATACACAGATTACAGTGTATTATTTGTAATCTATATTTATTTAACATGTAATTTTATTCGTTTAGTCTGGCTTTTAGTTATGGACGGTGAAAGATTTTGGTGTGGTGCAAAATTTATTTCTAATTCATCTGCCTAGCCAACTTTTCCCAACTCAACACTCAATCTCTCTCTCTTTTTTTTCATTTGTCGGCTTTCAGTCAAACCGGATTCAGCTGAATATCAGTATTTTACGTGGAGCGGCTGCCTACCAAAGCTCCACAGCCTATTAACTGGATAACACGGTACTCCTTGGCCAGACTGGTGTCAGATTTTCTGGCTTCTGACTATCCGTAACGACTGCCAAAGATCTCTAAACGACAGCCGGGACCTACAGCTTAACGTGCTTTCCGAGGCACGGAGGAAACTCACAGACAAACCTCGGCAAGCGTTACTTAACTTTGAAGATCAACCTGTGTGGCTGTTATCCACGAGCTCCTCAACTTAGCCACGAAATCCTCATTTCTAATTATAGAACAAAAAAAATGTGATAATATTTTTCAAAATGAAATACCATTTATCAATCAATTTTAAGACAGTGGGAAACTAAAATTGGGCAGGATTAATTTATCTATCTTAAGTATGTACGTACCTAAAATAAAATAGTATTTGCCTAAGTTAGAATCACATGAAATTATACATAGAAAGCAAAAGCTACCCATCACCTTGCCAAATATAAATCTCCACTAGCCGTTAGCCAATGGATATTTATTATTCGCAGTTTGTTAATTTTCTCTTAAGCTGCTACGATATTTTGATAAAGCAATATTTGAAGGGTCAGCAACAGAAAGCTCTTTCTTTTTATTTTGCTTAGCATAGACTTCGAAACAGTTAGAGCGATCAATTTAAATATTTCTTATTTTTGTATGAAAACGTGATGAACTAAAATATGATGAATTTTAAAAATTATGTAAACTTAAGTAAAATAGTCCTGAGACCTCTCATACCTACCTACCATACCTTGTCGGTGTTTTACAAAAATAACCCTGTATAAAGTTATTTTTTTAAGACAAATATAATAGAGCAATACGGAACAACGAATCAAAACGACAAAACAAAAAAAAGAAAATCGTTTCTTTTGCACTTCGATTGTTACCTTGTCAAAAATAACAGTCAAGTGCGAGTCGAACTCTCACACGAACGGTTCCGTGCCATAAGCCATAAACCGAAAAAAAAAACATGTAATTTATTGCAGCCCCTTAGTTTTTAATATAATATTTTTTTTTTAATACACACTGAAAATTTCAACTATCTACTTATTACGGTTCTTAAGAGACCGTGCGCTGACAGACAGATGGACGGAAAGAAGGACAGACGGATGTACAGCTGAGGCTTATTAATAGCGTTCCGTTGGGCTCAAGAACAAGGGACGACCACTCAGATTTCTTAGAAATAGGGAATATGCATGAAAAAATAACAATTATTATCTTAACAATTTATCTTTCCAATTTCAAAAATATAATAGTAATAGTGAAAATAGAATCAAAATTACTCCAAAAACAAACGAGATATTACTATTTTAAACAAATATATCTGTCCCTCTCACGAAAACGCTGCTTTCTGTGGCGTCATGGATTTTGACGTCAAAGGTCATATCGGACTTCTCTTTATAATTGAAATCTTTGAAGTTTTCTAACTTCATAGCTGATAAAGATATTTGAAAAACAATGTCATGATTGTGTACTAGAGCTAATCAGCATTTCATCAAGCAAATAAAAAAAATCGCATGCATATTCCCCATTCAACAACGTTTCAAAAAGCTTGATTTTTTTTTTTGTTTTTTTTTTTTATTTTTTTTTTTTTATGTGTACTGTGCGAGTCCCGAATAAACATTTTTCTTACTTTCTTTCTTTCTTTTTATTTGTTATTGCATAATGCCGTCCGATTACATATTACGCTACTTTATCAATATAACAAAATAGTTTAAAAATAACGACTACCTACAACAAGGTTTAAGTTAGACCGTTAATTTATATTTGTATTAAATCAAGATAGTAATTGAGTGATATTATTGTGTCTAGTATTGTAAAAAGGAAAGGAAAAACATTAAACGAGTCGGTTGCCCAACGTCCTGCGCATTGATGTCGAATTGTCGGCCAACCGAAGATATACTACGCATAACTGCTATCTTGGTAAATGAAATAGCGTAAGTACGTTTTGACATTCTTGTAGTTACTTAGCGATGTGATTATTTAAAGATTTTTGGTAACATGAAATAAGGAAATCCTTCCCTTTCTAAAAATATTCTCCTATTACTGAAGATTTTTTTGCTTTTAGGGTTCCGTACTCAAAGGGTAATCAATGGAACCCTATTACCAAGCCTCCGTTGTTGGTCCGTTTGTCCATCTATGTTTCAGCGAGCTGTATCGCAAGAACCGTAAAAAGTAAACAGTTGGAATTTTCATAGTGTGTCTTTCTGTTGCCATTTTAACAACAAATAATAAAAATTAAACGCCTACCATGATGTCCCGTCGCATACAGATTTTTTCTTATTTATCTATACTAGTATTATAAAGAGGTAACATTTGTTTGTAAGTTTTTGTGTAGGGGGTAATCTCAGTAACTACTGGTCCGATTTGAAAAATTCTTTCAGTGTTAGATAGCCCATTTATCGAGGAAGGTTTTAGGCTATAATTATATCATCACGCTAAGACAAATAGGAGCGGAGCATTAATGGAAAATGTGACGCAAACGAAGTTGCGCGGGTCAGCTAGTACTTTAATATTATAAAGCAGAAGAGTTTGTTTGTTTGGTTGAACGCGCTAATCTCAGAAACTACTGGTCCGATTTGAAAAATTCTTTCAGTGTTTGATAGCCTATTCATCGAGGAAGGCTATAGGCTATATATAATATATATTATCACGCTAAGACAAAAAGAAGCAGAGCATTAAATGGAAAATGTTACGCAGACGAAGTTGCGTGGGTCAGCTAGTAACAATAAAACAATTTGCAAAATTATGTATATTTTTTTGGTTGTTTCATTAGTTTTATTACCAGTGTTTTTTTTAATTATTTTATTTATTGTGGGCCTAGAGGCCCACAATAAATAAAATAACTACACGGGCTTGTAAAAATTATGATACATAAAAACGGGTTGTCTTATATTTGAAACGAAAACGTTTAGCGACGGATCATGAGTTAAACAGTCAGCTTTAAAAAATATTTCTAAATCAGATAAAAATAAATTATTCAAACGATAGGTACCCCAATTGTACATAATTTTGCGAAGTCAATATGACAAAATATTTTATTTTTAAATAATGTGATCGAGTTCTAGTAGGAATATCCTTACCATAATTTGCATATTTAATTGAAATTAGCTCTTAATATTTTGCATTAAATGGATATTAAAGTGAAGAGAGAGACGCACATAAATTTCCAAATAATCGCTAAAGAATACATGAAAAAAATAAACTATGAGGCGAATAAAAATAGCTATAAAATAAGACACTATCAGAATTAGTAGGACTGATCTAAAAGGTATTGCGTAATAGGCTAGTTTCCATCATCCACAAAATGCAAAACTATTTAGTCCGTCAGTTAGAGTATTGAAAAATAATGGACACGTATTTCTTGTTTTCGTAAATCAATGAATATTGTCAAAGATAAAACGCATCAAAACTCGGGAGTGGGGGCTTGTGACGTCACAACCCGCTAAAAATTATGCCAGGGCGTGACGTATTGAGAATTTTAAAAGCGTCGTAACTTCGTCAATTTCGGTTCCCGTAACAAAAGAAAAGATACGGGTCAAATATTTTTTGATAATCTAACTCACGGACTAATTATATTTTTTCAGGACACAAGCCTATTCTCTTTTTTAGTTATATACACCTTAATACTTTTGAAAAGAACAAAAATCTTTTTGTAAAAATAATCTAGAATACTATGATATAATATGATAAAGATAATATTCTTTTGATTGCTTACTACTTTCTGGATTACTATTAAAATACCTAGTTATGTTTATATTTTTATAGAAATGTACCAACATGGTTTTGTTTTATTCGCTTTCCCAAAAGCATTTAACCTGACCATTCCATCATAACAGCTGAAATAAACATAACAATTAAAATTGTAAATAATTGTAAATACGAGGCAAAGTGGGAAATAGGCATGCAGAGTCCATTATGCCTACGTTTAAAATAAAGAAACTGAAACACAAAGTCACACCTGTTGGGTGCGTTCCATACCGCAGTACTTAGAGAGCATTAAGATGGTCTCACACGGTACCAGTTTTTCGAAGCGTTGATACATTTTATTTTCTAACCAAATAGATATCATCATGTAATGGTGAATGAAAATAGAACTATTTTCTCTCTGAAACTAATGGTATATTTTTTGTAATCAAAGTGACTAATATAACTGAGCTTATTTAGCGTTTCTGTATAAAGTAAAAACTACAGGAATGCGTATTATTATCTGTCATCGGGAGTTTGGCAAAAATAAATGAAAAAAAAAAAAAACATTAGTCATGAATTTTGTAGCAATTTTTGGTCCAATTTAATTGAGGTCGCATCATCTTGGCTTCTTCCAAACATTTATATTTGTCTTTACCTCTGTTGTCACAGGCGTCAGCTCACATACAAAATGAAATATATAAAAACAAACATTGCTTTCTAATGTCATAAGCTTTTTATACATATTAATTAACATGTATTTTAGGCTGATAATTTTACTGAAAAATTATGAATCATTACTTATAACAAAAAACCAAGTCTTGTGCAGTGCAATGTTCATAAACAAAATATACTAACAAGCTAGTTTTCACAGCAGAAGCACTAGTAAGTATTGTGAGGGCAGGGGTTTATTTCAAGATAACAGAAGCATGATAATCAATTACATGTTGCAAGACACCTTCGAGCATCGCTACGGGCTAATGTTACTTAGCTTTAATGAATTGATTATTCGTGGCTAAACAGTTAACAGCCGCACTGGTCAATCTTCCAGGTTAAGCAACGCTTGCCAAGGTTGGTCTGTGGATGGGTGACCATCTTAACATACCGAGTTTCCACGTTAAGCCGTTGGTCCCGGCTGTCATTTGCAGATCTATGGCAGTCGTTACGGATTGTCAGAAGCCAGTAAATCTGACTCCAATCTTGCCAAGAGGTACCGTGTTACCCATTTAACGGGTTGTGGAGGTCTGGTAGGCAGCCGCTTTTCGTAAAATACTGGTATTCAGCTAAATCCGGTTTGACTGGAAGCCGAGCCCAATACAGTTGGGAAAAGGCTAGGCAGATGATGAATATTTTTTTTAGTTATTTTACGCGGGTAGCCGATGGATGCGAGACGCACTGGACCGGTCATTGTGGCGACGCTTGGGGGATATGATTATGATGACAATTTTTTTCGTCGTTGAATTTGTTGGGATTTTTTTTTTGTTAATAAGTTCAGATAAATCGTTGAAGTTTTTTAAAATTGTGACAGTCTATGTACTTGTAATGAATTAAATGCAGGTAGCTAACAGTTATCAGATTGCAAAAATATAGATATACCGTTTCATAACATAAAACCGGCTAGAAAGGTGCTAAAACAATTTCATTTCATGCCAATCGGTTCTCACGTTTTTCCAAACAAATCTAAAAAAATAAATATTATGTCATAAACAGTTCAAACACTGATAAGAAATAAAACCAAGAAACCGTTTACGTACACTTTGAGGCAAAATAAATGGCCCTATAAAAAATAACATCGAAAACTTTTCATCGAAACTTGAACAAATCAATCCATTTGCATTATTAAACAGAAAGTAATATCGATATCAATATTTACTGCTTATGTATTATGTATAGAACGGATAAATGTTCTTGTTGTGTATAAAATGGAGTAAAAAAACTTCATGTAAGCTCGGCTTGTTGGTAGCAAGTTGGCTGCGCTTGCGTCGACGGACGACTTAATCAACGTTCTTAGAAAAGACTTCAACGAGATGCTAAGGTAAAGAATTTGATATATATTTTTTTAATGTAAATATATGTTTTACGTATGTTGCTATATAAAAGGCTTATATAGGAGAGTAGATAAAATAACTTTTCATTCATTATTTCCGATACGTTTAAAAAAAAAAAATTGACCATAATTATTTACATTGGTCCTTGATGGTGTTTTGTATGTCATATTTTAACTGGTATATCTGATTGGGTATTAACTATCATAAGATGTCACCAAACGTAAAATCCGATGACTGTTTAAGACAACGGAAAATCCGATAAACATTTTATCGGGTTATTTTAGTTTTGCGCTTATTATGAAATATTAATATCGATATCGAAGGACAACGTTCAATTATTTTCTCAGAATTAAACAGCATGCTTTTTAATCATAAATCGAAATCTTACAAATTCTTGTTTTGTTTTTATTAATTTCTTTGTAATGATATATAAAATTCCATCGTTCAAATGCAAATAAAATTATACCTGCTATAGATATTTTATCCTAAATTGGTATTTTACTAAACCGTTATTTGTCGGCGTTAGCTGAATTGCAGGTTGCATTTTTCACATTTTTGTGCAAATTTTGGTCGCGATATCTATTTTACATTTGTCATTTGTTGATACGGACTACATGATAGAGACAGGTCTATAAATTCTAATTTAAGCGTGGATATTGAAAGAGATAAAATTTTATTTTAAATCACAAAAACAAAAAACAAAAAATTAGACATTCTTTGAGATGTGCCATTGATAAAGTTTTATTTTAACAAATAATTTATTAAAATAATCAACACTTTGGCAATATATTTATTTCGCGAATTACTTTTATTAAAGATAACGGCGAGTTTTTGATACGTAGTAAATCAATGTTTTTAATTTATGGAAACCAAAATTTCGTAAATGTGCGTTTATCGATTCACGTTTAGCTTGACCAATGATGAAATAAATAACTATTAGTTAATAAATTGGTTAAAACGCATGTTTACATTTCATTACAATTTTAACTCACTTTCACTATTTTAACCTGGGTGTCGTTAAATCAGGAGTGAACAAGAGTACTTCTAGGCTCCATCTTCGACCACATCACCGTTTACCATTAGGTTAGATAGTGGTCAAGCGTTTGCCTATCAACAGAAAAACAAAAAAAAAAATCGCCTCCAGACAAAAACAATACACATTCAATCACTCTCTCCTAACATCTCTAATTTCAACTACCTATCAACAACAAAAACCTATGTCAGAATTATCCGCGCTGCTTGTCGTTAGCTTTCATCTGACACCTTTGCATCGGTTGCCATGGTTACCAAACAGTCTCGCTCCAGTGCCAGCCAACAGGTTGTAACAAAAGAACACTTTACATCTATTTGTTTGCGCATGTGTGAAGGAAAACTGATACTGGTTCCTAGTTTGATTATGAGAATGTTGAAGATTTCACATGTCGTTTGCGTTAGAGAAAAAGATCAGCCTGTACGTTTTGAGTAAAGCCAATACCTTACCCTCCAGTCTCTAAGAAGTTAGAGTGAACAGGCTTCTTTTGGTTAACCTCACTTCATCGCCGACTTTGTCTGTCACCTTGGACCTAACTAGACTCAAGAGCAAACTCGTCTCAAATAAAAAAAATATGACAACGAAATGACCGAAATTTTTATCAAAGAAAGTGTTTTAGCAATTTGTACAAAAGTTACCTGTGGTACTGTCGAGTTTTGATCTTCGGGAGTTTGAACTAACTGTGATACCTAAGCCACTTGAAAAGCTCTTCCGTAAATGACGATGTTTGGAAATTGTTAATTAGTATGTTTTAGCGTTATGATCTAACCATAAAAGTTTAAAGTTATAAAAAAAAACCAACGCGGTGGCTCTTGACTTCTTGAGGTATAACCTCTTGAGGTTAGCACAATGACATCCACAGAAAGAGACGATTTTGAATCTAATTAAAAGTGGTGCAGCTAAAAAACTAAATAGGCCCATTCACAGTTACCTACGGACAAATCAAATAATCCATATTTTATTTATAAATGCGAAAGTAACACTTTCTGTTCGTCAGATTGTTTGTTTCGTCTTAATTGCTATGTGGATTCTGATGAAACTTGGCACACGGGTAGTAATGACCTAGATTAAGACAAAGGATACGTTTTATCCCGGTTCCTAAGTTTCTCGCGGGCGAAGCGTGAAATGAATCTAGATCATTATAAGTTTCATAGTAATATAGTTTCCATAAATGATTAAAAGGTCAATGCCGTCAAGACTAGCTTCTTGAATTACTAGGAATTACCGGCGAAATTACTCAGAACGGGAATTCCCAAAAAGATCTCTGATGTATTTAACCAAAAATCGATTTGCTAAGTCTTAAGCTCAGAATTTACTTCTGATATGAAATTCATGTTACTATAGTTAAGTAGTAAAAGGTATGATAGTGATTTTTAAGAAAAATGGTGGAAGATTAGATGATTAGTTAACGCTTTCTAAGCGCTTATTTTTCTTTACATTTTATATTAAAAGGTGACACCACCAAAAAGTAATAACTAGGTTATTTTTTTTCATTTGCCTGTAAGTAATTCTTATTTATTGTATAACAAGTCGTGACTTGAACAATTGATCAGTAGCTAGACAAAGTTCCATTTTATTACCGAATGTGAATATCCAAAAGCTAAATACAACGCATTGATCACCTGACAATTTGACAGCGTTTGTCAATTCCATACATCTTTGATGTGATAATCGCCTTCGCCAGACTACTGCGGGTCTAAAAATCCACTTTAGCAGAATCAAAAAGCACACCACGCTACCCGTCACTGTCAAATTTTCCCAATCAACCTTGAACCTAATGCGTTAGCGATAAAGATGAAAATGAAATTTGACTTATTTGTTAAGTGTATTCACTTATGATTATCTTATTAATCATATTATAATTCTAATAAAATGGCTTTTTAGCTCCCCTGATGAAAGAAAGTTAAGTACATACTTCTAACAGCAGCGTCTTCATTTAAACCTAGAACATTTTTACGGTTGGCAGAGTGTTTTAGCAACCAGTCGAAATTGACAATTTCATTTTATGTCAAATGTTCATGGTAGCTGCGTTACATCGAAGCCGTAAAGTGTTTACTATTTCTTCGTTTTCAAGTTTTACTAACGATGTTGTATTAGTAATGAGTTTTCTATTTATTAATTAAGAAAAAACATTGAAATGAAACAATTTAATTAAGTTTTGTATCTTTTCACTTTAACTAGAAGATATACTCGTAACTTGTTCGTCATGAGTGGCGCTATGGTAGTTAAAAACTTAATTAAACATTAAGTGAAACTTCTGTTTAATACAATTACGGTCTATATCAATTACCTAAATCAATTGAAATTTAGGAAATGCTATGGATTATCGTATCAAAGGAGTATTTTCGAATCCTGTTTTTGTAACGTGTCTGTTTACACATTTCTCATCACACTTGCGATTTCACCTGTCGCTGTCCATATAAAAAGTACCAGATTCCAGATTTTAACTCAACTTTTCCTAGTATATAAATAATACAATAAGTAAAGGATAATAACAGAAACAATTGCAACATAAACTAAGTGTTTTATGTTATTGACAAAAGGTGCACATACCTTATAGTCCTCGGCTATTTAAAAGACAATTACACTTCACTAGAAGTTATTTCACAAGTCACATCAGGTTACATACACTCGGACACTCTCACAGATCCATTACAACATGTCAACATAGTCCACTTTACCTAAACAATACAAAACAATGTTTCTTTACGCTCCTAATCAAAAATTTTCACAGCAAGTCTGTATGCAAGTTACAGGTGTAACGTAAACGCACGATTTACGGCTATACATTACCTAAAGTTTCGAAAAAAAGCTTCGCGTTTTTCGAAACGTAACATTCCGCGTTTCATTTTCCGATCGCGTCGCCGTATAAGGGCGCGTCAAAAACGCGGCTGTGTGCGTAACAACCTGACCATAAGCTTGCGTAGACGCAACTGAAATCACCTTGCAAGGCCCACTATACCCATCTCGCTCGAAACATGTCGATGTCTCTTTCTAGCGGGCATTGTGCTCGGACCAGCGAGTGGTACGCAACTTGACAATAAATTACGTATAGGAATCTAATCAGTTTAATAGATGTGTGATTTTTTAAATATTTTGTGACCGCTCGTAGTGGTTGGAGGAATCTTATTCTCGAGCCATCATCTTTAAGATTAAGGATTACGGTAAAAACGTTATGTTTGCTTAGACAGTGCGGTAAGGAGACAAGTGAGTGAGTGAGGTCGGTTCTCGCATATTTTTTGCCCTATTTCATCTTTACAATGTAGGTAGATTTAATTTTCTTGTTGACCATGCCGTCAAGTCTGGATTTTATATGATGTTTTGATGCAATTACATTTATAACTATAAGCAACTTATAGACGTATGAAATCTGTACAAAGAACTATATTAAAAAACAAGCAACTTCTAGGCACACTCGTTCTATCGCAGACTTCATCAAGAATGAGCTCAAGAGGGAATTCTCTCTAAAAATTAAAACAATTATGTGCTAATAATTAGTTATTGTGTTCTATAACTGAATAACGGGTCGAAGCCGTTGCTTCTTGAATAATCGGGAATTACCTGTGAAACACTAATTGATAGCGGGAATGCCTAAAATGGATTTGACCGCAAATCGATTTGATATGCTCAATAATAATTAAAAAAACATAATAAGTATCTACTTACAAATTAAAAAGGAATCCATTCCAAGTTAATTCTATTTCTCACAATGCAAACGCTTAAGATTTGACATTAAGTTGCAAAATCGAAAGGATTACGACCGTACATTCTTATTACATTCGGTTCTAATGGAATGAGTCCTGGCTGGAAAAAAATCATCTGTTGTTTGAACAGATCAACTTACATTCAACTAGCTTGTTATCTTACTGCCTTCGTCTGCGTTATGATTTTTTATTAATAGATCTCATGGTGAAACAAGAAAAGTGTAAACTATGACATAATTAAAGCAACAGTTTAATATTTCTTCGAGATTTTATGATTGATTTGACAAAGTTTTTAACAGACTTCCCAAAAAGGAGGAGGTTATTAATTTTGTTTGTTTTTTTTTTTCTTATGCTTGTTAACTCCGTCAATTATGAACCGATTTAAATTTCTTATTTTATCTGAAAGGATATACTTGTAGATTGGTCCCATTTAAATTTTGTCAAAATCGGTTACTAAGTTTGGATTATAAATCGAAATAGCTGGAATTCGTTTACCTACTTGGATTATGGTTTTTTGACATTCAAGTTATCCAAATTCCGTATTTTGCTTTTTTGAGATTTTGTAGCGGTGTTGTTAGGTGTGGGGCACCACTAAAAAGTGAAAAATAAAAAACTTTACAAAAAACATAACCGACTTCCAAATAAAAAAAAAACACTACAAAGTAAAAAATAACTATAACGACGGTGTCAAAATACGAAGAAACTAACAAAAACACCGACTTCCGAAATGAAAGTAATTTTTTACGGTTGTATTTTTTTGTAAAAAGTTTTTTCATATTAACTCGCATAATCAACGATTTTTCTGCACTTTTGGAACCAAATACCCTCTACTTCAACTTAATACCTGACACAGGGGTTTTATATTTCTTTTATCCTCTACTAGCTTATGACTGCGGCTTCGCCCGCTTGACAAATAATAAACCAAAAACCTTCCTCAGGAACCACTCTATCCATTGGTGAAAACAGCATGAAAATCGGTGCAGTAGTTTTTGAGTTTATCGCGAACAGATAGACGCAAACAAAGTCCTTCGCCGCGTTTGTCTGTTCGTACATGTTTGTAATGATAATGATAGTGATTAGTGCACCTTCATACCTTTTCACATTTTTATTTCACAACTAGCTGTCCCCCGCGGCTTCGCTCCCGTCAACTGGCAACTTTTTTTTACATAAAAACCTTCTCCTGATGATAACAAACAACAAAAAAAGAATTGGCCAAATTGGTCCAGGCGTTGTTGAGTTATGCGCTTACCAACACATTTAGCGATTCATTTTTATATTATAAGATATAAAATTATTTTCTATTTAAAGCCAGATTTCCTAGCAATGTCACTAAGTTTGACGAGACTGTATTTTTGCCAAAGGAGTTTAAGTCATTGAAACCTACTATGCTATAAGTTAATTCTTCCATTTTCACTTACGGGGATTAAGAACTTATTCGTTCACTCGTCAGAACCCTTTCACGTGATGTGACTAGAAGATCATCATGATCAAACAAGATGGCGTGACAGCTCACTTGTCGCTCACTCCACCCAAGTGATCACGGTGAGATATCAACAGAATCGACCGGCTGAATAGGCTGTGGTGTTAGGATCTTTGAACGTCTCACCGTGAGAACTTGGGTGAAGTGAATATGAAGTATGGTGTCAATCCTTACAGTCAAGGAGGTATAACAATTCACTCCAAGCTCACATGACTTAATTTAAGGAGGATGGCGAGTTTGGACCCATAGTATTTATAAATTAACTAAGAGTCATTCACTTACAAGTTCATATCAATATCTATACAAATATTATAAAGCAGAATAGTTTGTTTGTTTGTTTGGTTGAAAGCGCTAATCTCAGGAACTACTGGTCGGATGTGAAAAAATATTTCAGTTGTAAATAGCCCATTTAACGAGGAAGGCTTTAGGCTATATAATAGGAGCGGAGCATTAATGGAAAATGTGACGCAGACGAAGTTGCGCGGGTCAGCTAGTCTTCTTAATATATAAATCACGTGTCACGTTGTTTGTCCGCGATGGACTCCTAAACTACTTAACCGATTTTAACCAAATTTGCACACGGTGTGCAAGTTGATCCAACTTGAAAGATAGGGTAGCTTACATGTCAATTTATAGTCGCTATATTATTTAGGAGCGGAGCATTCATGGAAAATGTGTCGAAAAAAAAAGAATTGCCGATTTCGGTAATTCTTTTTTTGTTTAGTTCGCCAGAATACAGGGAAGGTTTAATAGTAATAAAAAATGGGTAGGTAAGGTAGCCAGTTGACGGCAGCGAAGCCGTGGGGGATAGCTAGTTTACTAAAATTAAGAGGTTGTTAGAGGATTATATAAAAAATATTGAGTCACTGGGTGATGGGAATTAAAAGTTGGAAAAGATTTTCATTTACATAAACATAATTCATCATGCAGTTATTAAACGCACCGTGTTTCATAAAAAATTCCAACCTACTCTTTCATTACCTACTCGATTTACGTTCTTGCACTTGTTCATGCTTGTCAATTATTTTTTAAACAAAACTTGTAAAATATGAGAAAATCATACAAAAGTTAATATTAAAAATGCATTTACATTTTTACACAAAAATGTACAATATTATAATTATTACGATTATTTGTGATAATGTTTTTTTTTTTCCTTTATTATCAATTTAACAAAAGAGTACCTACAGGATTATTCGTATTACATAGCAACCAAAAACCGCTAAGGTTTAAACTTGTGCTTTTCTGAGTCTATCAATATTAAAAAAAAAAAAACGCCAAAAACAAAATAGTTTTACGTTGTTTTAAAACTATAATTATAAACGTTATGTACAATGGAACGTTACGCTGTCAATTGGAGTTGGCTGTCAGTGTCAAAACAATTAGTGTTATTCCGTTGCTTGTTTTCAGCGGCTAACGTGGGATATCTATTATTTTCTATGCGATTTTGTTATTCTTGACGACTTGGCTTTACCTTCGGACTGACTATTCTACACACCGACTTACGGCCGAAACCAATATCCTATCTATCACATACTGGAGATAGAAAAACAAATGAAACAACAGAAAACCTATATAATTTTCATATTGTTTCATTTGTTTTGCTATCTCCAGTATGCCAAATCTGGTGATAGTTAGGTTATTGGGTTCGGCCGTAAGACAAGGCCGTAAGACAACAGCTTTTACCTTTGGATTGCGAGTGGCTTGGACTTAGTTACCCGTTAAAATGCGTTGTGTGAATTGTCAATTGTGCATTGCCCGATTACTAATTATTACATCTCCCAGCCTCTATGACTTACTGCCCATTTGCTTTTTTGCCAGTTTTATATAGTTCTACAACTAGTTTTATGTTAAGTAGAATAGTTCATATTGGGATTGCTACCATGTATGCTTTTCCGATATTTCGGCACTGTTGCAAGCGCCATGATCACGAAAACAATATATAGTTATAAGTTTCCCATACTGTACGATACTCCTAACAGTGGGTCCCACTGTAGGTACATACAACCTCTCCATCCTCCGATCCGTAATTAAGGATGTTTGTCTGGCAAAATGGGCCAAAAATCTCCTAAGATAGGGAAGTTTGGAGGTAAAAAGGGCACGCCTTTGCCCAGCAGTGGGATCAAATTGTAAGCTACCAAAAAAAAGGCTTTATTGCCTATGGCATAAAGTCCGCCTCTATACTTTTTTTGTGCTGAAAGTGTTGAATAAATAAATAAACATCTACCTTTCCATTTCCCAAAAGACATCTTAATGGGCAGGCAGAAAAGGTTTAATAATCAGCTAAATAGGTACTTTCGAAGTAACATTAAAACCGTCACATTAATCCTACACAATAACCATACATTATTATCTAATCAAGTATTACTTACATTAAGTTACAAAGCTAGTAATTGGCGTTAAGCAACAAATCGCAAGGGTTCATGTTCGATTCCCGGGTCAAACCTCCGGTGATTTTACGAGATACCTACTCATTAGGTATTCAAATGCGATTTTCTTGTTCAAATATAAACTTGGTGTAAGATAAGATGAAAATTAATTGAAAAGGTAGCCTTTTATGCTGTTATTAATTATTGTAATTTATTTACGTGTCAATAAATTATTACGTAAAATTCTGTGGAAGTGTTAGTTGAAGTATAGCTTGATTAAATCTCTGAATAAATTCCAGAGTAAGTAATAAACTGCAGAGTAAGTCGAATTATAAGAAAATAATAGTAACAGAACATAGGTGTAATCTTTTTTTATGAGCCTATATTTTTCCACTGCCGAGGAAAAATAGAGTTTCTGCAACAATGGAGGAGGAAAGGCCTCCATTCTTGCCAAATTCTTGCAGACATTTTATGCGCCACCTAGAAAATCCCTCCACAAAAACTTTTTCTACGACGAAAATGATTGAAAATTTGGGGAAGTGCCCCAATTTTTTTTCAGACCCCCCTATAAAATAAACATTATCATGCTGGTGTCTTCATCCTAGTTCATTACCAGTCAGTACAAAACAGTTTTCTACATCTCTAAGAATCGTCAGACTTTACAATGTCATAAACTTTCATTACTTAACCGTGTCAAGAAGCTTTTTGTCACAAAGTGGCAGATAACGCTGTGTGACATAAAGTTGTATGTCTAAGCACACAAGAAGAAAGAACTCATAAAGTAATTTTATCCATACTAATATTACAATTGAGAAAGTAACTTGTCTGTCTGTCTTGTTTACCTCTTCACGTCTAAACAGCAGAATATATTTGGATAAAATTTGGCAAATGGGTAGACCAACTGGTTTTCCTGCTGGAAAATTCTGTCTTCGTCTCACCATGTAAACTTATTGATTACACTTACTTATTATTTTTTTAAACGTTGCCCCTCACTAGGAATTTCTACTGTATCGTGGGTGCGTTTACAAACATACAAAGTCACACACACACAAACAGCCAGACCCGGAACAACTACCTGTAGGCCATAATAATATTTGATACGTGCGGGAATCGAACCAACGACACGCGACGCAGCAGCCGATCGCTCAACCACCAAGCCAACCGTCACAGCTCACATAATGTTTACTTCACCTAAACTTACAAGGTGGCCTGACCTGGTGAAGGTTGCGGGTAGCCGATGGATGCGAGACGCACAGGACCCGTCATTGTGGCGACGTTTGGAGGAGACGTCCAATGCTGGACATAAGCAGTGGACGTCTTTCGGTTATGATGGTGATGATGATGAAGCCAACACGGTGAAATGTTTACAGAACCTCACTGCTGAAATAGGACATAGAATCTTTTCATCTCCAACGCATGCCCCTTTAAGATCGTTTTCTACAGGTGGAGTCACAGTCTGAAGCTAGTGCACTATAAAAATACGGAAAAACAAAGAAGCGATCATCGCTGTGGTACGGAGACACCACACTGTGGTCAACGTAAGGAAGATTACAATAATAAGCACCACAATGCAATATCATTGTAGAAATACTTAGTTGATGCGGTTTCTTGTCATTCAGGTTTTCTAGAGGAAAAGTAACGAAAATCATAATATAAACTGTAAGGGATACGTTAATTCCTGACAGGTTTGCGGAATTATAAGAAAAAGTTACAATGCCCTAGAACGCAAAGAGCATTTGAAGGATGAGTTTTGGTCAGCAACAGCTTGTCTATTCTGTCAACATCTCACCATGTTCACTTAGGTGCAGTGAACGACAAGCAAGCTGTCATCCTATCTTATTTGTATGGTTTGACAGCTCACTCGTCGTTCACCTCGCCTAAGTTTTCACTTTGACATGTTTATAGAATCGCACTGCAGTGTCAGTCAGCGGGGGAAAGGCATATATGACATCCCATCCAAAAAGAAAAAGAGATGCATTTATTGAGCCTTCTCTAGTTACAAAAGTAAACTTCCGGTATACCCTGGATGGCCAACCTCTTTTCCAACCTACTTTACATTTTCAAATCAAGGTACAATCATTGGTACCTGCTTCATGTCGTGATATCGACATAAAATACGAAGATTAGCAGTAAATGTAAAGTACTATGGGCCCATTCTACATCACAACACATTAACGAATTAATTTTTATATAATTAGGTACAGAGAGCTACATAAAATAAAAAGTTGAATGTATTATTATTTTGCAGAATTTTCCAACAAATTAGAAGAAGAAGATTAGTTTTAAATGGATTCGGGTTCTTCTCTGTCTCGAACGGGGTTTGCATCTATATACAGGTATTATCATTAACTACACCTATAACAATATCATTGTTTCATAACCAGATTCGAAACGGTATCCTTAATACCACACTTCGAATTCACCCCATTTCCACACATCCGATGACATAAATTCCCGAACCAAAACAACTTCGACGGACGCATACATTATACAAAGTTCGTATAATATCATTAGTGACAGTAAATACCTAATTACCTCACCTTTAAACAAACAAGCTCCTTACAGGGGGAATATTACAATTTGTAATACAATGCGAGCGCGCGCTGGAGGGAACAAAAAGTGGACGCTCCCCAAAGAGTCGGTAGTCTGTCGACGGCTGCCTTACTCGTCGGCGATGTCGTTACTAGTGTTTTGTTGCAAAGAGCAAGGAGACACAGAAGGTCCTTACGAGTCATCATGGGGTTTTAGACAAAGTGCATTCTTTTGGTGCCGTTCTCAAAACCTATACTACCTTTATTGATATTATGAACCTTAAGAGTTTGTTTGGTTGTTGGAACGCGTTAATCTCAGAAGCACTAGTATCTTTCAAATTTAAACAATCTATTACTGTTGGATAGCCTATTTTGACAGTTATTCTCAATCCCATGCATTTTTTACGTTAAGGTTGGGGAATTTGGGAGTTCCGCTACCTTACCGCTAACAGAATTAAACTTGTCTAGACTGGGCTGTGTTTTTCTTTTGTCCAGTCCACCTCGGAATATTTGTTTATTGTTACGTATCCTTGCGTGTTCGAATCAGAAATGATGATATGGAGGAGAACTAAGTTTACCGATATAACTCGTAATTCAAATGAAAGTAGCAGTTGGCAGGCTATATTGCTCTCAGAACAGATTGCCGATGGGGTAGAAAACTTCTGGAATAACGACCGCTTCCTGGAAGATGCAGCTTTGGAAGATACGAGTAACTGGGTGCTACCCAGTTTTACTGAGTTCTAGAGGTCAGGGTGGCAGTCGCTCCATGCATTTTTTTTTTTTAAATCTTGTTAGGCATACTTTTGACCGCTATCTCACCTGATGTTAAGCGATGATGCGGTCTAAGGTGGAGCACGCTTGCCAAGAAGTAACCTATTCACTCTTGACTTAAAGACTCCCAGGTTGTAGCTATCAGGAAACACAGACTCAGGCAGGGAATTCCACTCCTTAGCTATACGCACAATTAATGTATTCCCGAAGCGTTTTGTGCGTATAGGTGTGTGTGGGATAATGGTAACTACCTACTCCATGTAACTACTCAGCTGTCAGGTACCCAACATACTTGGGATAAGGCTAGGCCAAGTGATTGGATCTGTTTGACCCTCATGACGTAATCGTGCGACAACGATAAACGTCTCATCGTCGAGTCGCGCCCATCTTAGCAAGAACAAACCCTTCTGCAAGTCTTTGTCCTATCTTTGTAGACTTAGTATAACAGGAGATTTTTTGTTTATAACTTATGGCAAATACGGAACATTTGCAGGGGAGGCGCGGCAGTATTCTACATGAGTACACTGGTAAATGGTAATGGTTGTCATTTGTGCCCATGCTGATTTTAGAGTTGGAAAGAAAAAGTAGGGTGTCGGGAACAGGACGTATGAAAGTAGTACTTTTTGTGATGCGGTGTTGGTTTATTTATCATGTAGCGTTTTGAAATACAATGTGTTTTCCTCTGCTTTCTAAGTGGGTTTAAGCTAGTATTGAGTAATGGTGAAATTGTTGAGGTTTTTTTTTATAAGTGAGTGTCAGACTCTTACTGACTTTGTGTTCTTCCTAATGTCCTTTGCGCTCCAGGGACATGGTGAATTTCGAACAAATTCCGCAACCAAGACTAAGCGAAGAGTTTCCCCGTTTCGTATATAAAAAAAAACCCTGGCAAGGAGGAGATGTAGATTTTGAACTTACTGAAACTCCAATGAACGGTGAGATATCTTCTCTTATGTGTCGCTTTTGGCAGAGCGATCGTGATCTCGTCGAGGTCCGAATCGGTAGCAGATACGGACACAGTTCTCCCGCCATCTGTGCTGTCGGCAAACTGTCGGGCGCAGAGTCGCAGCTTTCTATAACAGATATCAATTGGTCAGTCCAGTGCATGGGTGACCTGCTCTGCGATCTGGTTCCCTCAATTTTTTCCTGCCACAACCAGTCGCTCCAACTGGTTTAAAGGGGAAAACCAATGTATTTTTTTTTGTTTTGTGAAAATACTTTGTTACATCTACATTGGGTTCGTTATCAAAGAACAAAATAGAAAATCATTTGATCGTTAAATATTGAAGATGAAGTAATCACCTACGGCCGAACTTATAAAATTCAGTGACTACTTAAAATTTCCCATTAAGATTAAGTTGACATCAACTTTTAGTTGGTAGGTAATAATTTAGGTACAATAAAATCCCTAACTTAGTATTATTGTTAGTTATAACTAACACTTAATGTTCTAAATATTTTGTGCTTACTAACTAAATTATTCGCCTATTAGTTTAAATTAAGTTTTATTTCTTGATTAACGACTCATCCGGACATGTTTTAAATGTTTAAATAGATTAAGAGAAAATGATGTCACGCGTATAAAATATGTGATAGGTTTGAATGATGGCAGTTTTTGGTAAATAGGTTATAAAGCGTGAGAAAGAATTGAGGAAAAGAGAAGATTGAATAAAAGAGTTTCTTTTGGGATGTATGTATTAAAGTCCTCAAAAGTTTTTGTTTTCTAAATTCGGTGTAAAGAAATATCGAACTCTAATCGAACTTAGCAGCAGAACTAGCAAGGTGTTCTTTTTACTTTATTTGTGATGGGTTTATTCTTGACTCTAGTCTTGGTCAGAGATGACAGAGACAAAGTCTACGATGGAGCGAGCTTACCCAGAAGGAGCCTGCAGTTCACTTTAACTTTGAACAGATTAGGGTTGTAAGCGTTCGGAAACACAGACGCAGGCAGAGAGTTCCACTCCTTTGCTGTGCGTATTATAAAAGACGTTTGGAAGCGCTTAGTGCGACTTGGTGGAATAGCAACAAGGTAGGGATGGTAAGTTGCAGTGCATCTGGATATTCGATGGCAGAAGGGGACCGGTAGGATAAGGTCGTGGAGTGCGTGCGGCGCGGTGATGGTAGGTGGAATAAGCCACGTGACCAAGTTGCGTCCAAGAAGTTGAAGAATAACTGGTAGTCCTGGACGCTAGACGGCAGAGCCTAGAAGAAGGTGGCGCTAGAAGGTGGAACGCAGTGTTGCTATTTGACTATTAATGAGATACCTTCTCTTTGCCCATCGGTGGGCGAAGTTAAGGTGTGAATGATGATACATAATGAGCGAAAATATGAAGAATAACTTTCACCTGAAAACGGTATTCGAATCCAGTTTTAGGAACTGTGCTGCCAAACACCAAACATAGGGGCGGTCCAATAAATTCATCTTCTCCCAATAATTGCGCAATCCATTTTTAATATGACAGCCAATATTTTCCCGATAAAATTAATTATAAAAAGTCACCCACGATGACCAGACACCAGCACCAGGATACCGTTAACTGTTTCCGAAACAATAAAGGTGCCACAGTGGCCACGCCCCTCCCATCGGCGCACGCGCATAAATCAATACAAAACACAATTATAAGAAATTACACCAGCTGTTATAATTAAAAATGGTTGTATTTCATTAATGTGTCAATTATTAACAAATATAGGGGACCACCAGGATGGTGTGTGGGTTTAAAAACTAGGTTAAGTTCTTCTTAGGAGGTGCCGTGATTATCATGACATCATTAGGTAAGTTCTTGCTCTTGTCCCATCTTACTTGTCCCGTAACCGTCACGTTATAATTCACTCTCTTTTGTTTTATCATCATTATATCAGTCGAAAGTCGTCCACTGCTGGAGATAGTCCCCCAGGTAATCATAATTATTTTATTGTTTTGCAAACATGGGTATGGTACAAACATAGTTGTTTTTATAATAATAAAGTTCTCCATATTTTACCGTGACATAAAAATTAATAAAATGTCAGTGTGATTACATTCATTAAAAAAAAAAATATCAGCGTGATTACATATTCAATAAAAAAAAAAAAATAATAGGACAGAGGACGCCACAACAACTAGTCCTGTGCGTCTCGCATCCATCGGCTACCCGTGACCATCACCATGTGCCAAAAATGAATGTGTAGGGATTCGATCATATTGTACCTATAATAATAATAATAAAGCCTTTTATTCGGACAACATACTTATTTACAATTAAGTTGCTTATAGTAATGCACTGTTTTGATAGAATTCTACTCAACTAAAAAAAATATTCATAAATTTGATGCTTCTTTGATATCTGTAAGTCCGTTTGCCAGTTGGCAAAGGTCCAACCTACTCCATTCTGGTCTCTGTCTGGGTACTCTATTCCATGTTACGCCTGCAACCTGCGTGATATCGTCGTCCCATCTCTTTTGTTGTCTGCCTCTTTTCCTTTTCCCTTCTCTGGGGTACCAACCTGTAATTAATTTGCTCCATTTACCCTTTCCTCTGACCATATGTCCCGACCACTTTCATTTTAGCCTTTTTATTTTTAAGGCTACATCTTGTATTTTGTTCCTTTTTCTAATGTTTATGTTACTTATTCTATCCGTCATTTTTACTCATATCATGCTTCTCTCCATTGCTCGTTGGCACTTAGAGATCCTATTGGTTGTGTTTTTTGTTAAAGCCCATGTTTGACTTCCTTATATTAATATGATCCATATATTAATATGATCCATATTAATATATGGATCATATAAAATATTGTAGCCTAGCGAATCAAAGTTAGCACCCTGCGCTCAGCATTTACACATAGGTACTACAACAATGAGACCAACGGGGCAGTAATATTATTAATTTATTATTCTTTTAATTTCCGTGACATCACCCCTTTTAGTATTTTCATCTCAGACGCATGCAATTGACTATCATTCTATTACAATACCAGTTAAGTTAATTGGAAATTGTTAACACGAGATTTCTAACAACTATAAAAACAGGAATTTCATGAAAACATGTGTGTCATCCGTTTAATTGATTTTAAATTGTATTTTTTGTTGCATTTGTGTGGTTATTTACGTAATTTGAAACAAACAAACAAATAAATAACTTAAGTTTTAAGGGAGTCATTCTAGAGGGAATTAGAATAAAATAAACTTAAAGTTGGATTTATTTTAAAACAATCAATTCTATCTCAACCAACTTCAGAAGGTGCCAAAAAGTTGTGTCGATTTATAACAGTCCTTCATCAGTGACTTCCATCGCTACCATAGTGTTGTTTTCAGTAGAAAATATTGTTTGATAAGAGTTAAAGGGTACGATGGGTTTGGCATATCCGTACTGTGAAATTTACCAATAAAGTCCGTATAGACAAAAGCCCCCCCCCCAAAACAAAAAAGAGAAAATAAAATACTTAACGTTTTTAAACACACTTACATGTAGGTATAAAAATCTACTACCCATCGGTCCAAAATTAGTTTCTACATTATTGTAAATGCAAATGTAAATAATGATATCAAATACAAAATGATCAATGATGAAATTACGATGATAAATTAATCAAAAATCAGAAGCGTTTTTAACGAAAAATATAATTACTGACCATCAAAATGAAATGTTTAAATCGTTAATAATTCTCTTCTCTATGTAAGCAGGTATAATACGGCTTTCCGTTACAAAAACTCTTTGGTATTTCGCCGATAATTATTTTATTTGACCTCTGATGTATTGACAAGTGATTAAATGTTTCTATTTATATTTTTTAAAGGCTGATGAAGAAGTTAAAGTGAAAATAACTTGTCTCGATTATTTTTTCTATCGGATTAACGGTTACAGACATTTTAACGGACAACCTACTTGGAACTAAGGTGGAAAAAACCCTTAAATCAATTAGAATGGTTTCATATATTAATAGTTGCTAAGAATATTCATTGATTTATGTTCAAGCTGTGATTCATTTCCAAAGTCATGGCCCAATGCACGCAAAATATCGTTATAAGCAAGAAAAAGTCGAAATGGATTTCCCACACCAAAACAAAATCACATCTTGATTTTCATTTTAGATCAGCTGTTTATTAAAACGTAAATAAAGTTGTCTCCCAATAACGGGGAGCAATATCAAAGTTTTATGATATTTTTATTGGTAAATTTCACAGTACCGATAAAAGAAATCGGACGGCCGCTTTTACAACGAGTAAAACACAGCTTTTTACTGTTTAGCTTACATTTATATACGTTTACAACTTAAGAAGTAAATACAGGTCCATTTATTAATCTAAATTAGAAGTTTCTAGTCGCTTGCCAGCCGGTAGATTGTACCAAAGTGGCTTAACAGTAAACATAGAGATTTAAAAAAGCCGCGGCGTCCGAAACTCAATTATCTATACGACCAATTGTCCGAAGCCCGGACCAATAAAATTAATCTGAACACAGGCAACGCCATTACATACGGGACCGTATTAATCTCAAAGCGTTGATTAGTAAAACTATAAAAGCGGAAGTATCACAAGAATGCGGTTAATGAGAGACTGAAACCCGATTTTATGGTTGATCGTTAAAATGGCCGACAATTGTCTAATTGTTGCCTACTAAACAACTAGCATCGTGGGAAGACGATGCCTCACTGACGGTGAAAGTCAAAACTTGACGGTTTTATAGCGTCACCCGAATTCGAAATTCGAATTGTAATCGAAACAACGAATCGCTTTTAGGTTCCTTATTCGAAAAATCAATTTGTTTTTTATTTTATTAAAGCGTTTTATTGGTTAGATTAGAAACTTTTACGTTTAAAACAGTGGCTTTTAAGTATTAAAGCTTGTGTCGGGGGTCATTTACTATTTTTAAGTGATGAGATCACGACCTTGTAAATCCGTCATTAGGTCATTGGTTATAAAAGTAGGCAGTTGCTGCTAATAAGTTAAAGGGCAGTTAGTTATACAATTGATTAATCATGGCTGTAATTTATGGAAAAATAAATTACTAGCACATTATCTTATTATGGTGTAGGAAAAAACTTCTATTTCGTTTGTTACGTCAAGGAATATAATTATGTTATGGATCTACCCACTGATCAATTTTTAATTGACATCCCTAAAACATATCTAAATCCTCTTTATATTCACTTCTTTTATTTATTTGCAAAACAAAACTCAATCGCTCATTAAACAAACAACTATCAAATCGAACCTATTGAATAACCATTCAATTTCGAAAATCAAACCTCAATCTAAACTACACAAATTATACACATAGGTACACAAATTATACACACAAACTACACAAGTTTGCATAAAAACACCAACTAAAGACTACTAAAGGCGAGCTCTATTCAAACGCGCCGACATTTTTCCGTCGCTATTTTCTTCGACAAGTCGCGATGGCAACATTGAATGCGACGCGACAATACGTCGGCGACACGTTGTTGACAAGTCGCGTTGTCGGATGCCACTTTAACGTTAATTGGATGTGTTTCGATCATTGATTTGTTGGTAGTTAGTTGCTGCTGGATTTGTCTTGAGAACTTTGTTGCAAAAATAAAAGGTTTTTAGAAGAAAATGTGGTGGAAATTATTTTTGTGTTGATTAAAAACGGATTTAATGTAAACATGTAATTTATAATAGATTGACATCGATCGATTTGAGTACTTTTGAAATCGTCTTTGGAGCTTGAGCTTAAAATTACGGAGAAAGTAAAAACCAGATGATTTACGACTAGTTTAATATATTTTTGTAGATTTAAAAGCTGATGTCGTTTTAACACTATACGATCTTCACGTCGCGCGTCGTTAGAAACTATAGTGTATTTTAAATGTAAATTGATAAACAGTTTAAGGCTCAACATATACATTACATATAGGTAATAATATAGTTCATTACATATGGCACAGATTCAAACAATGACAACCCGTCATCCATCACCCATAACCGCAATTTAATGCACATAACTTTAACAAAAGCTGCACTATAAATAATACTAACTCATTATATTTACACGTTATATTCACTAACCTTAACACACATAAAAACTTCATGCGATACTAATTACATTACAAACGTGTCGTCGATTAAACAAGCCACTTAGATAAAATCAGTCATATATTAAAAATGTAAAAACCGTCAAAGCGTGACAACACAATGGGTCTATAATCGCGTGAACACTGTGAACAAACACACCCAGTTTTTGTTCGACCAATCAACAATAATCATCACGCTATTACATGCCCTGTTAACCCTGTAATTGTTGTAATAAAAAATACTTAGCGCGTGCACTACGTGCAATCTCGCACTATAACTTTACTACTTTACATTTTCCGCTACGAAACTAAAAACGCAGACAATTTTAAACCTTATTTTTCAGTTCTTAAAGGATATGGTGTAGTTTTCAAGACGGTAAAAATACATGTGCATCGAAGCGTTAAGCCTCTGATTTTGGTACGGAATGTCTAAGGGCGTCAGTTTAATTGAACTGATTTTTGTTTTCATACAATTTACACCCAATTTTCTTTTTGTTTTATTGCTTTGTCCTAAATGTGTGTGCAGTCATTTTATTTGAGCAGCGATTTAGTTATCTAATGATTTTTTTTAAAATTAAATAGCGTTGTTCACGATTATTTGTTAGTGTGTCAAGTTTTTTGCTGAATTTATTTCAAGGTTATTTATAATTAGGTTTAAAATAATTGATTTATACTTGCTGGACTTGTTACCTGTTTAGAGGTTACTTTTTACTTACATAGTTATACATTAATATTACTACTTAAGAGTACCTAATCTATTTAAGTCGTGATTTTTTTTCAATTTAGTTTTGTTTTTAGTCGGTTTTATTGCTAAAAATAAGGAAACATAAAATATTTTGATATTGCTATTGTTGGTGGTCTAACCAACATCAAAACAATAATTCAAACAATTCAATAAAAATACCGAACAGCAAACCAATATCGTAAAAAACATAGTAAATCTTAATGTTTACCATTAACTTGCGTCTATTGTGCCAAATGTATATTACAATTATAAATAATTGATAAGTGCCATGTTATTACCAGCAGTAAAAGTAATGGCGGGCACGCGTTTGAGGGTTATACTGTATAATTACGAATGATACTAGGCTATCATGGATGGCGAAGATAGGTGTTTGATTTCATATTACTTTGGGGCCTGAGGCTTTGGCCCGATATGTTAGGGTTAAATTGAGAAATTGGAAGAGTTTCTATGAAAGTACCCCCAAAAATAATGACCAAGAGACTCACATCTGAGGGGCATTTGTCGTATTTAGGTATAAGGAGCAAATGTGTACTTGCTTCGCTGTCACAAAGTGCCAAAAACTTTATTTTCTGTACATTTTGACTTTGATTATCACTGGGGTGATTTATAAAGACTTGGATCAGTACGGCCGGTCGATTCTGTTGACAACTCACCGGGATCACATAAGTGGAGTGACAGACAAGTGAGCTGTCATGCCATCTTGTTTGTATGGTTTGACAGCTCACTTGTCGTTCACTTCGCCTAAGTGTACACTTCGACATGTTTACAGAATTACACTGCAGGAATGATTGATTTCATTTGATCCTTTCTTCAAGTTTTGAAGCCAGAAACCTATCTAGCTACTTCATCATACTACTGTTTTGTTATGATATCCCGGTGCAAAATAGTCTCAAATTTAAAAGAATTGACAAGCAAAATATGGCACTCTAACATTATGTGAGAGTTTGAAAAAATCTCGTTTTTTTGCGCTCTCTTTCGCAGCACTAAGGACGGAACCCTTGGTCTACGGTGCCACACTAACTTGACCAGTTTTTGGCCATACCCATTGCCCAACTATCACCGTGTGCAACCATTTAAATGATATTATTTCAGATTTTATGGTCCATTTTATTTATTGCTTTTTCAGATTGTGTGTTGAGAAGAACGTTATTGTTCGCCACAGAAAAACTTTTTGCTAGAGCCGTTTTTTCGTCTTACATTTTAAATTATGACTTTGTGTCTGCTTACAAAATAAAGACTTATTTTGACTTTTTTTTGCGCCGAAAAATAATTTAATTTAATTGGTGGAATTATTAAATTGTGCTTGTGAAATCTATTGTAAGAAATATTTAATTGCTGGTAATGTAGTTTTTGTATGACGTTCTTTTTATGTCATAATTTACTGAATTGGCTGGAGCTGCAGACATTGCAAAAACTGTTTGCTTCAATTACTTTGGTGCGGAATAAATTTGTTCCGGAATAAGACAATGGCGCAATAAAAAGAAAAAAAACAACGTGGACGATAGACAGAAGTTACATTGCATATATGTAGCTATTACGTTGCAAATAAAACTGTGCCCTATGGAATCACTACGGCTACTAACTCGGCATTTACTGGATGATGAACAACCAACCCTGAAACAAGCTACCGAGCCTACCAACTATTTTTGCCGGAGAATTCTAAAGAAAAATGGATTCGAACACCAATTAGTAAGTGACCATCGGAACATGACAAGACAACTAACCTTAGAATTGAATTCCGATGTCCGGCGGCCATTTGTAGGTTTTCACGGCTTCGCTAGTTAGGACCGACCATTGATCCGTCCGTCTTACACGTACAATGGCGAGCTTGGCGCCTAAGACCATTTAGCAGTCGTGTTTCATGAGTTGGGTGATAGATGATTTTTGTTATGGTATTTACACTATTATTTTGTATTGCAAACACTTGTTCTCTTGCGGCAGAATTTGCATCAGACACAGAATTAGCTAGATCTGGTTCCATTTTACGCAATTTCAAGTTAACATTACGTTGGGAAGCGAATTCCTGTTATAAAATTTTGTAAACAGTCTGTTGTAAACTTTTGGCATTAAACTGTCTAACAACAATTTGGTTGCTACTGAGAATTCCACCGCAGAAAAACCCAAGAACTGCGGGATATCTGGACCCGTTTGTGGCATTATTTCGTACTCGAAAATACAGGCCCAAACTGCAGAAAGTTTCGACATTTAACTTACAGGTAGTTTTGTCTAGGTATCTCGTTCCCTTTCCAACATCTTGCGTTAGTTACAAGGTAACTTGTTAGGATGTCCAATCTGATGGCGAAACGCAGCGACTACGTAAATCTATACTTCTATACTATCTATACTAATATTGTAAAGAGGTAACATTTGTTTGTAAGTTTGTATGTAGGGGGTAATCTCAGGAACTACTGGTCCGATTTTAAAAATTCTTTCAGTATTAGATAGCCCATTTATCGATGAAGGCTATAGGCTATATATCATGCTAAGACTAAAAGGAGCCGAGCATTAATGGAAAATGTGGCGCAGACGAAGTTGCGTGGGTCAGCTAGTATCTAATATTCGATTTACAGGACCAAGATAGCCATAGAAATGTGTGCCTATATCCAGTAGTGGACATTGGTACAATACTTGACTGATCAGTAAATTGCATCCAATAGTTTAATGAATTTTCTTAAAGAAGCACCTGTATTGCATAAAAATCTTATAAAAGCTATAAAATTTCTTCCATCCATTAAATATATAATTATTTAGTTCGAGCGTCTATCCGAGCTACATATTATAATATATGTGTGTATACGTTAATGTGTTTCTTTTTGTTTATCAATTTGTATTTGTCCCCATATTATCGGCAACACGCCGGTCGGCTTACTTCACAAGGTTTAAGGTGTATATAGAGGTGATGAAACGCAGATGTGTCAAGTCATTTTGGTGTGTTTCTATACCTTAGTTAGGACCTCCCTTAAAATCTACTGAAATTTCAAAATAAAACTACTTAACATGGTATTATTATTATATCTAAAGTAGAAGAAACGACTAAACTTACATTTTAACGTGGGCTAAAATTTCTATCAATGTATTTTGCTGTAGTGAACTATATTACGTTTGAAGCAAAGTTCAATGCGGCAGCGCTTGGGGGAAGCTTATGTTCTAAAGTAATCGTCGAAGAGATGGTGATGATAACTATTTCTAAGTATGTGGGTTCAGCTTCAGCATTTATATTAAAAGTTTATTTAAATTAGTATTAACGTCTTCATGATCCTTTTCCTTATACAATTGGAGGCACAGCTCTTCATCTTCCGTGCATGGAAGAAAAATAGTAGCTCTATTATGCACCCCTAAACAATACACTAAACTATCAGCCAAAAAATTTATTATCATCCACACAGTCTTAAGTAGATGACCTATAGGTAAATCCTTTTTATAAAAAGGAATATATTGTTGTTATTATTTTCCATGCGGTAACATTCTCTCCATGAACTCCGCTGAACGCGTCGACATTTCTCATATACGTTACTACCGAGTCGGTTCATCGCTCGGTTTATTGGTCCACGTTTGTTACCCAGATAAACTTTTGTATTAGCTTTTATAATACTATCTTTGGACTATATATTGTGGCCGGTAACCACTTTAATGACTAAAACACGAATTTATTTATGATGCTGTAAAATTGTGCTTGATTTTTTATTGGTACGATTATTAATATTGAAATACATTTAAGGGAAAGTCATTGCAGTTTAGTTTAGACTCTTGTAGCAGTTTCAAGGTCTTGGCTTCTCATAGGGTGGCATTTGCTCAGTGAGTCATAGTGCATTTATTTAAATTCTAAACCAGGTATCGGTCTTTTATTCAGCGTAATTTTGTGTTTTCATTGACATCATCATAATCTTTATACGATCAGCAAATCCTCCCGCTGTAGATAAAGCAGGAGGAAGTTTCAGACTCCTACTGACTAAAACCCATCCATGTTCCTTATAATGCTCTTTGTGTTCAAGGGCCAGGGTGACTCTTTCGAATAAATTCCAAAACATCTTTATACCCTTATCCCTGGTTATTTGGGGTCGATTAAAAGGTTTTTCTTCTTGTACCTATTCTTCTCTGTCTATCGTCACGATATCATTATCCTCCTTTCCTTTCAATCTTGCTTTTCTTTCATTCATCGTTTTAAATCCTACATCTTTGTTTAATTCAGCCTCAATGCTAGGTTCGTCTAATTTTTGTCTTAGTGCTACCTACTGCTTTCTGATTAAAAACTGAAGCGATCACCTAAAGATAACGACTTCATATGAAGGTTTTGACGATAACAAGATAACTTACATCTTTATTCACGACAATTCCTCCATTTAACTCAACCTCGACTCATCTATTCTTAATCAAATTGTCAAGTACATCTTCCTATTTTATTTTATTTCCTTTATTTAGGTAACCAACAGTCAAATACCTACCTTTTTTTTTTTTTAGGGATGGGAAATCATCCAATGACTCCTCCCGCTCTGGGTGTAGCGGGAGGGAGTGTCAGACTTCTACTGACTAAACCCCATCCATGTTCCTTCATTGCCTTTTGTGTTCCGAAGCCACGGTGTCTCTTGCGAATAATCCCGCGATTCCGGAAATCCCGCGACTCCGGATACTTCAAATACCTATATTACAGATTATTCATATAACAAGTATTGAATAGGTTCCTCTCTGTAACTAGGACTCGATACAGGGTTACCTATATGTAAAACACCGACAACCTCTCAGGTCTATGTTACTTACATCTTCAACAACTTTTGTTCTATGACTTTTAAAAACATCATCATATTTTAGTTCATCAGGTTTTCATGCAAAAAAAAAAAAAATAATTTAAATTGAACGCTCTAAATGTAGCGAAGTCTAGTTTGCGAAGCGAATATCGGTGTTTTAGAAATAACTATGTATATGAACGGACTAACAAAATACAATAAATTAAACATTTACACAATAGGGATATGCAAAAAAAAATATATAAGTATTATCTAAACAGTTTATACAAAAATATATTACTAACAGTGGAAATAGAATCAAAATTGTTCGACAAAAAAGGAGATATAATTATTTTAAACAAATAATCCCTCTCGCGAAAACGCTGTTTTCTATCTATGGCAGATGTATAGACTTCACGGATTGTGATGTCAAATTCCATGTCGGACTTCTCGTTCTAATAGTAATCTTTGAAGCGTTATAACTTCATCGCTGATGAAGATAATTATATAAAAAATAGTTTATTGGAGCTTATAAGTAATTCATTTTGTAAATAATAAAATCGCGTGCATAAAGTTGCTTACCTACGTTAAACTTAGAGTACAATTTTGAAAAAGTGATACTTAAACAAGAGACTAAAATATAGGTTGTCATTTGCCTTCGATTATAGTTTTTAATATTTGTTTTCTGAATAAGGCTTTATTATAGTGAAATATATCAACTTGAGAGAAGTTTGTACCTATTAGAAATCTGAGCGATGCGTGTCATTCATTACACAGTTTTTGGCATAATTAGTGTATAGGCACAATTTTTTAATTTTGTTATTATTATTTTTTTTTCTTAAACTTGTAATATAGACGTGTGACGAGTGCGTCGTGTAAGGGAGTGTTAAAAGTTACCATTTTAAAGACAATAATCGAGAGATTCTTTCCATGTCTTTGTGTCTCTGTGGAGCTGAGGAAGATTCGTTCGAAGAAATAGTTGATAGTAGGTGTACATCTTATAAGCGTCGTGGTAAGGGCGACAGCATCAATTTTTATTATCAATGCAATCGTAGCCTATTAAGTCTATCTTCCAGCTACACTCACGTTCCGCAGAATAAAACCTACCTATCCACCAACAGCCTTTTGTTTCAAGATAACGCCAGCATAAACGAGCAACGATAAGACATTATTAGTACCTCTGCAAGTATACGTTTTTCAATTGTATTAAGTTACATACAAAGATAGAACGCAATCAGCGACGTGGTATATGTTATTACTGAAGATATTTGAATACAAGTAATAACATTGTTTTGGTCTTATGTGGATATGTTGGGTTTAATAGTTGGAGCAAATGTGAATAGGGATAAAGCATGTTTCACATAGAATGTACGGGAAATAAGGATGTTCATAAAGGATGGGACTTGGATGTGGCGAGGGTATGAAAGATAAGGTTGTCTATCTCTTTGAAGATAGTGCGTAAATATTATAATAGGGTGTCCTGTTTTCAGATGAAAATAGAGATGATAGCGTCACGGTTGACAGGGGAGATTCAAAGATAACGTGACGAAAGGGCAAGAACTGAAAGGTGACGAGTTAAAATTAATAAGAAAAGATTATAATGTGTAAAATATTATTTTTTGTCATTATTTTCATCATAATTAATAAACTGAACTTTAGCAAACTACACTAAAGTTGAATCTGCTAGTGTACATATGGGCTAGCCTATGTAAATGCTTGTCCAAGTAGACGTACCAATATTCAGTTAAACGAGCTACAATTTTAAAATTCAATGTCTAATTGCTGCGAGAATTAACTCAAAGTAATCATACTTCTAATTTTCAATTCCTAAAATAGACTCCTTTGTAATACTGCGACGCCCGCCATCTTAATTCCTTGCGCCATTTTACCACAGATTCACATTATCATCGTCCACAGATAATGAACTATGAATGAATGGAATATCCATCTAAGTCGACACAATAAAAATACTCAATGAGCATTGACATACAAAAACGTCTCCAGTCTTAATGAGTTGCGGGAGATAAAAAATGCCGCGGCGGCTCCACAAAGGACCGCAGAGCAAATAAAAGATCACAGTCAATGTAAAAGGTTTGCGTATTGTTTTATATTAAAGTGAAATAACAATAGGTAGCCTTTTCAATGGATAATGCCGCCACAATGAGAGGGGTTAAGCTTGGTTTCTATGGTGGTGAGAATATAGCCATCGGTTGGTGGTTCATTGATCAGAGTTCATAAAATTACTCGGTGTTAACATTGTTTTGTCAATGAAAAGTTTGGCTAGTACTTGTACCAATGAGGTTTGAAGAGTTACAAGAAGTTGAGTAGCTGTTCATAAGACAGTTTCAAAAGACGCGATCGATAATGGTTAAACTTTCGATAAGCATAGGGTGCATGGTGCCCATACTAGAAAAAGCTTGAGAGACAATACTTTAGATACAAAACTAATACATGTTAATATCGAGCAATTTCTTCAATACCCTTGCATTGTTTCCCTTCAGGAGTCTGTATTTCCTGATAACTATAACCTGAGGGACTGAGGGTCTTTAAGTCAAAAATGAAAAGGTTACTTCTAGGCAAGCGTGCTTTATCATCAACTTCATCATCGCTTGCCATGAAGTGCGATGTGGTCAAACGCTGACCCATAAATTTTAATGACTAAAATGAAACTGATATTAGGACCGCATTTTCTAAAGCTGCCCAGTTAGGAAAGAAACAAAATCTGAAAGCTTAATCCACAACCTTCGTTGCACCAACAAAGATATGTCCCCCATAGAAGCCAGCCCTACCCCGATCCAAACATAAGTGGACAACGTAGACCCTTGTGAACATAATGTAGTAGTGAAATACAACATCACATTGTTCCGTCACCTGCACACGTCACAGACTCCTGCGCATTCGCTTACACTTCTTATTATCTCAGCACTCATCACGCTTTTGTTTCTGAGGGGTCAGTATACCGAGTAGTGGTGAATGATTTTCGTTGATTTTTAGCGCATTGTGTCTTGAAGAAATGCTGGCTTACAAAGTGACGTGTGACTTGTGATGATTCCGTGACATATTAAGGAAGACACAGATTTAGTTTTTTCGTCTTCATCTGAGTATCCCGAGGATATCGAACCAAAATATTGTCCAAATTGTCAAATAGCACCCTCAAAATCGATCACACTCTTTACCAGATGTTCTATTGCAAACCTTTCACAACCTTCCTATGCGCTAAAGTGTTGTTTTATGTTTGCTGCTAACTTCAACTCGTATCTGACTGTGATGAGCAATGATGTGTAACGATTGTCAAAAAATCTGACTCCGTGGTCTAGGCGTTTGCCTTGTAACACAAAAAATAGTGGGTTCGATACCCACGTGAAGCATACTTTGTAAAGTTGTTTTCAGTTTGGCTAGGACATTTCAGGCTTGAATCACTTGATTATCTGATAAAAAGATGATTCCGTGCTTCGGAAGGCACGTATAAGCCGGTGGTCCTGGCCGCCAAATGGCCGTCGTCAAATAAACAGAGGCCCTTGAGACGGTTTAGTAACTTTGACACTCACACACAATAAGATGAAGAAGTCAAAAAATCCAAAACGTGTGATTAATAATAATAATAAATAATATCCTTGGACATTTCACACAACGCCATATAGTCCCAAGCTAAGCAACCTAATGCTTGTGTTATAGTAACGATATGGCTGATAAACTACTTATATACATTTTTTTTTTTTTTTTTTTTGTAAATACATACATATTATACATAGAAAAACACCCAGACTCAGAACAATACATGTAGGTCGTACAAATATTTGTTCCGTGCGGGAATCGAACCCGCGACATGCTGCGCAGCAGTCAATCGCTCAACCACTGCGCCAACCGTGTCGTCAATCACAATATATTTTAACTATTCGGCAATCGTTATCGCTGTGAGTCCGAGTTCACATAATATCTTTGTAAAAGCTGCAATAAAACATTCGACATATTTTATTAGTCTTAAAAGAATCCAATTAGCTTTATCATTGCTTAAATTTTCCATTGAATTTATATTCATAAAAATATGTCATTACACCTGCGCGATGTTCGTGGTCATTGCACTTTTGAGCATTGTCTTCATTATTGAATGATTTAATACATTTGTGTGACAGAGATCCATGTTCAGCACGGGATGTATGATGTATGTCTGATGTATGTTCGGAATATGACATCCTTTAAACGTCTTTGTCAATTTCATGTTGGTTACTTTGTCTGTAATGGTTGCATTTTGTTTTTTGTGAGCATTGTTGTGACCTGTGTATGAGTTTAATCTTAGTATCTTAATAAGAAATAAATAAACGTTTACTACGAAAAATATAACAAAGTTTTTTACATTGGCCCCAAACTAGACAACAGACTTGCCTAGTTTGGGGCCTATCTTGGGTACCAAACCGAAAATGTATGTGTGTATTTTAGCATCCCATCTCAAAAGAGTCGCCGGTCCAGGATGGCTCAGAATTGCTATAGACAGAGATAGGCGGAAGTATTTGAAGGCGGCCTTTGTCGAAGGATCAGCTGTTGTTTGAAAACCGATCAGTAACAAATCTTATTGTAATAATTGTAAAATACCAATAAAGGCTTATTTTATTATTTTTTTATAAGCATTCTCCATTAATGCTGCCTGGTTAATCCACCTTACCTTGTTTCTGTAATTTGACTATTATTTTCCGAGTCATGAGCTAAGTTTGTGCCAAAGACGCACTTTTTTGAATCAAGAACAAAGCCGGCCAAGTGCAAGTCGAACTTTCACGCGAAGGGTTCCGTACCATAAACTGAAAAAATACGTTCCTTGTATGGGAGCCCCTTTAATTTTTAGGGTTCAAAATAATAAATTAGGGTAAAAATAATAAATTGTGTATGTGCGCATATAAAAAGGAGAATAAAAGAATTCATTAGGCATAAAAACTCTTCAACATACAGTTTTATTATATATTTAACTAGCTGACCCCCGCAACTTCGTCTGCGTCACATTTTCCATTACTGCTCCGCTCCTATTTGTCTTAGCGTGATGATATATAGCCTATAACCTTCCTCGATAAATGGGCTAACTAGCACTAAAAGAATTTTTCAAATCGGACCAGTAGTTCCTGAGATTAGCGCGTTCAACCAAACAAACAAACAAACAAACAATCAAACAAACAAACTCTTCTGCTTTATAATATTAGTATAGATATATGATAAAACTGTATGTTGAAGATTTTTTACATGTTTGATATGACACTCTTAATTTAGATTTTATTAAATTATAAAACATTCATAGCTAAATAAACTCAGAACTATTTCCCATGGGTGGATAGAAACTACGAAATGTTTCATGCTACGATCCTCTTTTTTAAATCGCTCTGGGCGGAGCGGAAGGGAGTGTCAGACTCTTACTGTCTAAAACCCATCCGTGTTCCTCCTAGTTCCCTTTGCGTTCCAGGGCCGCGGAAACTCTTTCGAACAAATTCTGCAACCCGCGGGCCTGCTTCGATGCCTGCTTAGGTAGGTACTCCTTTTGCTTTGTTAACGTTCATATATTAAAAACTTAAATGAAAAGACGAATTCTCATATTCATAGTAGGACATAACCCGGTAACGGATATGTCCTACTATTGCTTTAAGACCTTCCACAAGCTGTTCTGCTATTGACAAAGTATGTTTTTTTTTCAAAGGACTTTTCTCTCCCACTAATCCATTAAGTACTTATAAAAGACATGGGTGACCATCCAACCCGCTTCATCTCATGCCTTCCCCCACACCGACCGTTCATTTTATTGCATCGATAAGTGAGCAAGGCCAGTAATTACCACTAATGGTTTCGATTGCCCGTGACAAATGAACAAACAGATTCGCCCGCGAATCTCTTGTAACGCATATATTACAATGATGTTCTTTTTGAAATAGGAGCTCCGGATTGATTGATTGGTTCGGTTCAACGAACATGGATGAGTATGAGGAGTTAAGCCCACTTGCCTTTTAGCTTCGATAACTTTGTTATTAAACTTAGTATTAATGTTAATGCGTCATAAGCTAGTTTCCATCATCCACAAATTGCAAAACTATTTATTCCGTCAGTTAGAGTATTGAAAAATAATGGACACGTATTTTTTGTTTTTGTAAATCAATGAATAATGACAAAGATATAACGCAAAACTCGGGAGTGGGGCTAGTGACGTCACGACCCGCAAATAATTATGCCACTGTTGGTTCGCGTAAAATATATTTTTTTTTTTGGTAATGTAACTGACGGACTAATTAGATTTTTCAGGACACAAGCCTATTAACCAAAATAAAAAAAAATCGGTATTTCTTCTCAGGGCAGTCAGCTAGTAAACACCGGCCTCATCTAGTTTAAAATGACCAAAAAAGATTGACGTAGAAAGTGTTATTTACAAAAATATGATGTATGATATTTTTAACCGACTTCTTCAAAAAGGACGAGGTTGTAAGTTCGGCTTAGTGATATTTTTTCGGGCAATAATACCGAATCAACTTCGATATAAAGTTTCATAGCCTATTAACTCCTTTAAGTAGTAGTTCATCATCATCCACAGTTACATCATCGACTTCGCGTACTGCTGAGCACATGCCTTCTTTTCTTGTGCCGATTCCCTGTTCCTGTGACAGCCTCATCCAGTTTCTACCCACGATGGCAACAGTGTCCGTCCATCACGCCGCTGGCCGACTAACACATCTTCTTCCAGTCCTCGGACGCCATTCGGTCACTGCCTTGCTTCGCCAAACCGGTCATCACCACACTTTGCCAGGGCTATGAAATTCTAGAAAAGTACTCGCTTTTGTTAAAAGATTTTCGGCGCGAAATATTATACTTCCAGACTTTGAGGTTTAGGCTATCCATTGTCTGCCAATAAATATTAGTATTTTTTTACTAAGTGAACCTGAATAGTATACAGGGTTATTTGTAAAACATTGACAATCTCTCAGGACTATGTTACTAGTCACCCGCGTTGTTATTATAGTCACCCGCGTCCGTAGGAGAATACCCTTCAGCGAATCCCTACACGTGGTCCCCGGGTGGTGCTAAACAGGTGACACTAACTGCCTCCGTGGTCTAGTGGTTATACCACCTGATTCAAACCCAGAGGTCCCGGGTTCGATTACCAGCGGAGGCAATTTTTTTGCTCGGTTTGGTTGGTGGTAGGACTTGTTCTAAGTCCGCCTGGCAAGCTACCACCATCATGTCTAAGTCTGTCGCCATAACAACAATGTTAACAGCATTGTTATGTTCCGGCAGTTAGAGGTATGATAGCCAGTTCCTCTGTGTAAGAGGATTCCGCGTGAAACTCGCTTCCATCTTAGGCCAAATCATCACTTTCCATCAGGTGAGATTTGGGCCAAGAGTTTCCCCGTTCTGTATAAAAAAAACAACATCTTTTAAAAATTCATCATAATTTAGTTCATCAGGTTTTCGAACAAAAATAAAAATATTTAAATTGAACGCTCTAAATGTTACGATAGTCTATGCGAAGCAAAAGAAAGCACTTTCTTTTGCTTCGCATAGACTTCAAAGTTAAAAGTCATAGAACAAAAGTTGTTGATTATGATGTTAGTAACAAAGCCTTGAGAGGTTTTCGGTGTTTTACAAATAACCCTGTATAAGTACAGTAAGTCTTGGGTTTATTACTAAGATGATGATAGGGTTCCGGGACTCGGCGAGCTTGATTGACTAGGTGTTTTTCTGGTGGTCGACGCTGTTCATTCTGGCTTTCAGGAGTTGCAGTGGTTTGGAATGTAGGGCGAGCTTGCTGATATTTTTACGTTATTGTGTGAGTGGCTTGTATTAATTAATATTATTTTAATAGACTGTCTGTTCCAAAACACCTCGATGTAATAATTTACTCGTTGTAAAATCGAAGATAATAATTATTTTAGTAAAGTATTTAGGTACTAATCTAGATGATCTTAGGAGAATTTGAGGTGTATCAACGGTTCATTTCAATCCAGGCATTAATCCACACCGAATAATCTGAATAGGTGACCTTTTCACACCGATATTTCTTACTTATCTCAAATCGAATTCGACTGAAAAAATAATCAATTTAAATTATTTGCTTTTCTGTCCATGTCTTATATACAGTTACCTAAATTACGCTTATCTGTTAATACAAGAAATGAAGACAAATATTTAAAAAATATCACAATATCGACCTAGACTTGAATTTAAATAATTTTATAATATTAAATACATTCATTCATAAGATTGACATACAAATTATGGTAAAGAAATTAATTATTTAAGCTTCTGTAGTTTATAAGAATAATAAAATTGTTTTTTTATATTTTTTCGGAAAATTTATATTTATATTGCATGACTGACATAAATATTGAAATTTAGTGTAATTAAATTATATGATAATTTATACAACGTGAAGCGTTGACAGTTACTGTAATCTAATTTAGTTTAATTTTCAAGAAAATCTTGTCTGATGTGATAATATGCTTTTTCATACTCTCTTGGGCTTTAGACCTAGAATCCTAATCTTTATATAAACCGGCCAAGTGCGAGTCGGACTCGCGCACTGAGGGTTCCGTACAAACCTGTAGGTATATCAGCCTAGCCTTTTCCCAACTATATTGGGGTCGGCTTCCAGTCAAACCGGATTCAGCTGAATACCATTATTTTACGTGGAGCGGCTGCCTACCAGACCTCCACAACCCATTGACTGGGTAACACGGTATTCCTTGACAAGACTGGTGTCAGATTTTCTGGCTTCTTACTATCCGTAACGACTGCCAAAGATCTCCAAATGACAGCCGGGACCAACAGCTTAACGTGCTTTCCGAGGCACGGAGGAAACTTGGTATGTAGAGATGGTCACCCATCTACAGACCAACCTCGGCAAGCGTTGCTTAACCTTGAAGATCGACCTGTGCGGCTGCTATTATTTAGCCACGAGCTCCTCAAACCTGTAGGTATATATTATAAGCAAAAGTTGTGGTTTATGATTTATGCCGTATTAAAAAAAAAATACTTACCAGATCTCGTTCAAACCAATTTTCGGTGGAAGTTTACATGGTAATGTACATCATTAATTTTTTGTAGTTTTATCATTTTCTTAGTTTAGAAGTTACGGGGGGGACACATTTTACCACTTTGGAAGTGTCTCTCGCGTAGACTGTTCAATAAAAAAATATATTAGAAACCTCAATACTTACCGTTTTTGAAGACCTATCCATAAATACCACACACGTACGGATTTGAAGAAAATATTATTTTAGTTTCATTTCTACTTAGAAATGAAACTAAAATAATATTTTCTTCAAATCAAATTTTGGGGGTCCCCATACTTATGGGGACCCCCAAAATTTATTGTTTTTTTTTCTATTTTTGTGTGAAAATCTTAATGCGGTTTACAGAATACATCTACTTACCAAGTTTCAACAGCATAGGTCTTATAGTTTCGGAAAAAAGTGGCTGTGACACACGGACTGACAGACAGACAGACATGACGAATCTATAAGATTTCCGTTTTTGCCATTTGGCTACGGAACCCTAACAACGAATTGCTGTTCGTTAGTCTTGCTAAAACTCGAGAACTGCTGGCTGAACGGCTGGGCCGATTTTGGTAATTCTTTTTTGTGTAGTTCGCCTGAATACAGGGAAGGTTTAAAAGCAAAAATAAATGAAGGAAGGCAGGAAGCCGCGGGGGAAAGCTAGTATACTATAAAATTCTTCGCTCAGCTGAAAGGTGACATTTGGCGTGTAGCTTCCTTGGGGAATGTAGGGGAGCACTAAGAGAGGATTTCCAGAAATTCCTACGGGAACGGGAAAAAACGGGATATGCCGTTCCTGTACTTTTAAACAAAAATACTAGTCTTGTCTCATTAAAGTGTATCAAAGTCCAACAATTTTTGCAATTACTTCGGTGACGCACGTCATTGACACATCTATAAGCGAATAAACCTAAGTCCTCTTTGCAAAAGTCCCATAAACGCAACACCTTGCACTCCGGAATTCCAAGTACAAGACCACAACAACACACGCTAAAGAATAAAATTTTAATATAAAATGTCTCAAAACGCCGCGGCCTCGAATCCCGGAATCCGGGATTATTAAGTGTTGTTCTTTTTGTAGTCCGATGTGGCTGTTTGAACTCAATATGTGGTTGCTCATTTAGAGCCCGGGATTAACAATAAAAACGAAATTTGATCATTGCGGCCGACGGTACGGTGATCCGTTAAGGGGAAGGATGGTTTTGGTATTATTTTGTAGGGAATTGGGATATTCGTGAGCGTTCAACCATATTTTTTATGGTGGAGTGGCAACTGTGCCTATATCGGAACTGCTCTTCGGGATACAGCATAAAACTCGTTTAACTCACCTCACAAGACCAGGATTTTTGCATTGTCGTTTCAAACTAATTGCATCTTCAAAAAAAAAAATTTTTTTTAATAATTTAATGAAAATATAATAGGTATTGCATCATTTTAAACTAGCAAAACTTTTTTTTTTTCTGTTTTTTTTTTTCAATTTAATGATTTATTTGAATCAATTTTATTTTCCTTGCAAAGTTCCAATAACGAGATAGTCCCATCAAAAATAAGTAATAAAAAATAGTATTCAAGAGTACTTGTGGCTCCCAATCCAACTCACATCTCTTAACTGAAATTGTCAGTTGTTTTTACTACAAACCAAAGTGTAATCAATACAAGTGTAAAATAAGACTAGGTACTATCAAAATCAAGAAAAAATGTCGTATTTTACAATGTAATAAAAAGCGTACGAAAGAATAGCATGGTTGTAGGAAATAACTTTTACAAATAGGTACCTACATAATAAACTCACTTCATCTGAATCATACGCAAGTGTTTTTTTTTTTCAATAGCAGAACTATGTACAGTTTTTATTAAACCATGAAATATAGCAGCATCTGCACCTTAACCAAGCATTTGCCGCGTTATCAGATCATCGTCCAGCCTGTCCAGTGTAAATAAATCCAATAGTTTACTGCCCAGCCATTGTTATTCTCATTAACCCTTTGTCTCATTAGACCCCGGCTTCATATTCTACCTTATTTTTGTTACCGATGACAGCTCAGATTAGATCCTTTTTATTCTGTTCTTTTTTCAAAAACTTTTGTCCACCATCTTAGTGTTTTCTTTTTTTCGGCATATAAAATTTCAACCAGTCTTATAATGTTATAGTGTTTATTGCTTTGTTTTTTTTTCGGTTTTTATTTATTATTGTATATCTTGAATACATTGTTGTTGCTGTAAAGATTAAATTTTATTTTGGATTGTCGCGTGTCTTAACGACGTTTCGTTGGTAATTAACTTTTAATAAAATGCAAATGAGTGAATGAAATAAATTACTTCATTTAAAGTTGTATTTCACTTCTTTGTTTGAAAATTTAAGTTAATTAATACAAATGATGTGAACTTTTAAAATCAATTAGTAGGCAATTAAGGGTGGAATAAAGAATGCTTCCTGATACGGAGTATTTTAAATTAAACTGAAAAAATGAAGTGTACTCGGTTGGTCACATACCTTCATGCCAACCTTTTTATGGGGTCCGGTTGTCAAATGCAACCGCTATTTAGCTTTCTTACAAATTGCTTGCTTTCAAACTGATTTTGGATACAGAAAGAAATATTTTTAAAATGTAGCATACAATCAGGACAAGTTTTACCAAAATTAACAGTTATGGTGTTTTGAAATGTTATAATTTGTTGATCCTTTTTATTGTCCTTTTATGCTGCTAATGCTGGACTGTGAAAAAACAGATAAAAATTGAAAATAGATTGAAGGTAGCGGAGATGTGAATGTTGAGATTGATGTGTGGAGTAACGAGAATGGATAAAGTGAGAAATGAGAACATTGGAGGTGGTTTAAAAGTGGCGCCAGTGACGGAAAAGTTACAAGGGAACTGTTTGTCGTGGTATGGTCATGTACCTAAAGAGGAGGGATGAAACGAGTAATAAACGAGATATGAATATAAATTAGTTAGTTTATTGTAGTGTTTATTATAATATATATTTGAAGTGTTTATTTTATATTAGTACTAGCTGACCCGGTGCAACGTCGTCTGCGTAACATTAATCATTACTGCTCCGCTCCTATTGGTTTTAGCGTGATGATATATAGCCTATAGCCTTCCTCTATAAATGGGCTATCTAACACTGAAATAATTTTTCAAATCGGACTAGTAGTTCCTGAGATTAGCGCGTTCAACCAAACAAACAAACAAACTCTTCTGCTTTATAATATTAGTATAGATGTCTAATGAATAATATTAATGATGTTTTGTACACTGACCGCCCTAAATCTAACTTCTTTCGTTAAATCCATCCAAAGGTTGTCTGTAAGAGATTGCCCTGTGCGATAAGACCGCCCATTGTACACTTGTTTTTTACAAACGTATTTCCTGTTTTGTTATGAGGTGTACAATAAAGTATATAATAATAAATAAAAAATAATAAATGTGGGTGGATCGGAGGAAGAGGAAGGCGAAAGGAAAGATGGATGGATTGTGTGAAAGAAAAGGGAGTTAGTTATTAGTGATAGTGTGACAGTTGATAGGAAATAATGAAAGAAGAAAAACGTATTGCGCTGACCCGACAAGTAACATCGGATAAGGGCAGGAAGATGAGATCATGATATGCAAGTTGTTCCGTCGTTGTAGCTTTTGGCACTTTACAAAATAATGTGTAAGCATATCGTCAGTCTAATTTTCAAACTGCGTAACTCCAAAAAATACGAAATTTGACTTTTAATGCCACCTAGTGTCAAATTTCGAGATCTATCGATTGGAATACCTCTCAAGTTCCATAACTTATTTTATTAGTTATGAACGAATTAGAATAACAACTATTTCCTAATTAGTAGCTTAACTATGAAAAATAAACAGTTTTAATTTCCTCTTGCTATGTTTGCTCAAATGGACATAAACAGTTTGAAAATTCGGCTGACGATATGCAGTAATCGACTATTTAGTTTATTTAATTGTCTTGTGTCCTAAAAAAATCTAATTAGTCCGTCAGTTAAATTATCAAAAATATTTGACCCGTGTTTTTTCTTTTATTACGGGAACCAAAAAAGACGAAGTTACGACGCTTTTAAAATTCTCAATACGTCACAACTTCGAATAATTTTTACTGAGTCGTGACGTCACGAGCCCCCACTCCCGAGTTTTGATGCGTTTTATCTTTGCCAATATTCATTGATTTACAAAAACAAAAAATACGTGTCCATTATCTTTTAATACTCTAACTGACGGACTAAATAGTTTTGCAATTTGTGAATGATGGAATCTAGCCTATTGTGTGAAGACCTATAAGAAAGAAAAGGGAGTTAGTTATTAGTGATAGTGTGACATTTGATAGGAAAGAATGGAAGAAGAAAAATAGGCTGACGATATGCAGTAATGGACTATTTTATTAATTGGTGGGTTGCAATATTGTTATCTTGTGTCACAAATAAGAATGTAAGTAGTGTGTAAATATGAAGGTATTTTCTCTAGAATTAAGGCTTGCCAGAACGTAAAAAACGTACCTACTTCCTTAGACAATGATCAAACGTTCTGAACTACCATTTAGCATTTAAAAACACAACCTTTATAATAACCAAATAACTTGCCGTAAAGCAACCTCGATACGGTAGCTAATTCCCGGTATCGAGTGTACTCGCAAACCATCTCAAATTGTTCTAAAGCCAGGTTGCAACCAGTGGATTAGTTAACACGTTTGTCTAGCAATTTACCTGCCTATACTGTATTATCTGCCTTACTTTGAACTTCTTGTGAAGCGAGGCAATCTTCCATCGTGTGGTAGTAAGCTTAATTTGGATAAAGTATCCTTTATTCCCCTGGTTTTAGAAACACTTTGATTTTGATTTTTTTGACCCAAAGGACTTGAGCAATGTTTACTTTTTACAGGACTATCCAGATAAAAAGGAGTGTTGTATTTTTTCGGTCGCCTTTTCCAAAATAATTATATTTTACCAGCTTATAGCAGCGTCAGTAAGGCACAAATTATCCCAAGGGAAAATACTCCGGGATGAAAAGTATATTATTATATACGTCCTATTCTAGGACACGGTCTACAAATGCTAAAACAGAATTAATTCAGGGGGGATAAAAAAACACTTTAAGAGAATCATATTAGAATCATAATATTAAAAATCACACAGCTATCTGTAAAATTTCATTTTCATCTTTATCGCTAATGCATTAGGTTCAAAGTTTATTGGAAAAAATTACAGCGACGGGTAGCGTGAATTGCTTTCTGATTCTGCTAAAGTGGCCTTTTAAGACCTGCGAACATCAGAGTTACTTTTGCATTTATGATAACGACATGGATGGATGGATATAGATAAATATATGTTTGAGTGTGGTGTATGGCTGCAAAGTATATGTTTGGGGGCCGAGTCAACCGCGTCCGTAGGAGAATACCCTTCAGCGAATCCCTACACGTGGTCCCCGGGTGGTGCTAAACAGGTGACACTAACCGCCTCCGTGGTCTAGTGGTTAAACCACCTGATTCAGACCCAGAGGTCCCGGGTTCGATTCCGAGCGGGGGCAAATTTTTTGCTCGGTTTGTTTGGTGGTAGGACTTGTTCTAAGTCCGCCTGGTAAGCTACCACCATCATTTCTAAGTCTGTCGCCATAACAACAATGTTAAAGCATTGTTGTGTTCCGGCAGTTAGAGGTATGATAGTCAGTTCCTCTGTGTAAGAGGATTCCGGGTGAAACTCGCTTCCATCTTCGGCCTAATCATCACTTTCCATCAGGTGAGATTTGGGCCAAGAGTGTTCCCGTTTAGCATAAAAATAAAAAATAACCAGTAACAAAAAAGATGCCCTGTGTTTTCCGTATGACTGAGATACCTCGGTGTCATCGTTCTCCCATCCAAAGGTCAGATGCAGCAAAAGCTTTACGGTGTCACCTGGAATGAAACAAAGATTTTATTTAAAACTAACTTCTGCTAACAGCTTCGCCCGCATGATAACTACCTATAACTTTTACACACGTTGCTACATCTGTTTTAGTTGGCTCTCCTTTCGCAGGTATGATGGAAGAGATTTCTTTATAATTAAGCATCTCCTTTTTACCTATTTTTCAGTCTCCTTTATATATAAAAGACCATTAAATCAAGCCATGGTCTTTCTGCGTGTTAAAAATGTCATACAAATCCGTCGAGGTATGATTAATTAACAAATTAATTGATTAAGTCATCAAAACATACAGACTTTCACATGAATTAATTTATTTATTCGTAGGTTAAGATAGGATTAGTAGAAAACTTCGCACCTTTCTAAGAATTCCCACTATATGGAGGGAGATGCGCGAATGAATATCTAGAAGCTCAATAATAAAATCGGTCATTGAGCAGATCAAGTTATCATGCATAGCCAAAACCATGAAGCTAAAATTGGTAATATTTGGGTTTATTCTATAACATAAGAATCTGGTACAGTGTATTTTTTAGAAAATTCTCCCTGAGCTTAAAATTCTCAAAATCATAATATAGTTTTCAGATAGAAGGAATGGAACGGAGAAAAAAAGGGAACTTTATGTAAAAATATTTAGATTTTAATACAGTTATAATGGACAGAGCGATAAACGAGAAGATTTGTAAGAAAAATTTGTCATAAAATAAAAGCCACATACATAATATAACCAAAAAAAACTAAAAAACTTTTTACCCAAAAATACAACCAACTTCTAAATTAACCAAAAACACTACAAAGTTTTAGTGTCGCACATAAAAACACCAATAGAAAGTCGCAGGAAAGCAAAATAGGCAATAACGTTCAATTGGATGACAAAAACCGATGTAGCTAATATTTTTAATAATAAATGTTTCTAACATATATTGTCAAAAATATTACATAGCTGTTTTTTAAATTGGCCCCAAACTAGGCAAGTCTATATCTTGAGTAAAAATATCGAAGGTTTACCATAAAAATTTAAACTAAAGTAAACGTTCCGTAGTAACTAAAATTCAGAACGGTCGTCCAAGTAAAGAAATTCTAGCTATTTTGATTTAAAAGCCAAACTACTATACCGATTTTGATGAAATTTAAATGGGACGAATCGATGAGTATATTCTGTTACAAAAAGCAAGATTTTTACCAATCGGTTCATTAATTACGGAGTTAACAAAGGTAACAAACATAAAAAAAAAAACTACCGAATTTAGAACATCCTCCTTTTTTTGAAGGCAGTTAAAAATATTAATTAAAAAGGGCAACAATACCCTACACCTAACATCAGAGACCTTATTAAAAGGTAACAACAGATTAGATAGGGCTCACACAAAGGTCGTTCACACTCGCCTTTGTCGCTGCGCGCGGCGATCAGTCAGCGAACAGATATGGATGTCATGTGTTTTATACTGAGTTGCCGCTACGCTTTAATTGATTATAGCTCGTTGGGGAATCTGTGGAGCTGCTGTTATGAGTATTTGTTTTGACGTACCTATGCAAATTCTGTTTTTTTTTTTTTTTGATTTCTCATTATTAGTTCTCAAACTAGCTGATGCTGCCCGCTTGACAAATTATATAATAAAATCTTTCCCGAGAACTAGTTTATCCATTGGTGAAAATAGCATGAAAATCGGTGCAGTATTTTTTGAGTTTATCGCGGACAGACAGGCATTGATAAAATGCCTAATGGAAGAGCGGCAGGAACTATAGGTCAGATTTATTTATTTATTCATCAACAAATTTACACTTTTGTCGAACATGGTTTTGACAATGGATGTCTCACAAAATGGGTTCATGTGCGAAGTAGTAAAAAAATTAGGGTGGAAAAATACCAATTTGAAGATTAAAATTAGGGTACTTAAATACTTATGATGCTTCTAAAGTACTCAAATACACAAATATTTCTACTGAACTTATTTTAGTTTTAAAGGACCTACACTACGGAGAAGAAAAGACACGACACAAAGCAGTGGAGCATAAAAGATCATCAAAAATGTCTTACCCAAAATATTTTGTCACAGCAAGTTTAACATTACTAATTCATAACCCTTTCATATTCAGTTACTTGCTAATAAAACAGTCGCACAAAATCTCATGTCAGCTCCACCCCACCTTTGTCCAACGACAAAGTTTGACAATGCTCGCGGCAAGCTAAAAGGCCTGACGAACAGGTGTAGCCGACCGGAGCTTTCTTGCTTCGTCCAGCGTCCGCCATTGCAAGAGATAAGAGGATGCTGATAACTGTCCACTAAGTTATTTTTACACTTATCCTAGGTTTATCCTAGATAAGGAATTGGATTAGAACTTTAGAAGGAAGATCTGTTTATAACTGAAGATAGTGTTGTGTTTTAGATTGTGGGAAATTGTTCTGTGTAAACTGTCTTCTACTGGTTTCAATTAGTTTACCAATACACACAAAATATGACAAACAATTACGCCCATATCTTCTACCTATAACACGTACACAGTTCGCCAGTTAGTAACACGTTCATTTTTGAACTGTGCAAATCACATACAATTCGTTTCGAATGAGAATAGGAACGTCAAGGACCTCTATCCGTCAAATGTCTCTTGAAAAGTACGATTTGCAAGGATAACTTAACCAATCTGCAAATCAATAACGGTTTATTTTACTTTGTTTACATAAGTCTTAAATCAAATTTAAATGAGCTAAATATTATAAGTTACAGCTATGACGTCACAACATGGCGCTAAGTTGATCCTATTCTTATTTGAAACGCATTGTACATTACCTAGATGATCTAAGCAGTAACTCTAAGTTATCTGCTGATTCTTTTAGTATCTTTGAAAAGAGTGAAAATATTAACTGAAACACAAAATATAGAGTTTGAGGGTCGTTGAACTTATGCAGGTAACTAAGTAGATGGCAACTTGAGGGCCTTCAAGAAGGCTCCTATAATATATCACATAGTAAAATAAACCAAGTCTAATTTATAAAACATTTAGCAGACTAAACTCCAACCTTATTTTTCTATACATTAAGTTGTAAAATGTAACTAAACGATTTGTTTTTATTTTCAGAAGTCTTTTGCAGTAGCTTTGCGGCAGGTAATCGGATAGCTTTTAGTGTTTTACCGAACAATTGAGAGCCTCGATAAGCTAAGTGAGAGCAGCTAAGGTGCTCCTTAATGGGACCAGGCTCTGGACGTTGCGGAGATATTGGCATAAATAGAGGATCTATGAGGCTTGACTGAAATCTATACTAATATTATAAAGCAGAAGAGTTCGTTTGTTTGGTTGAACACGCTAATCTCAGGAACTACTGGTACGATTTGAAAAATTCTTTCAGTGTTAAGTAGCCAATTTATCGAGGAAGTTTAGGTTATATCATCACGCTACGACAAATAGGAGCGGAGCAATAATGGAACGCAGACGAAGTTGCGCGGGTCAGCTAGTTTCTAAATAAATGTATAAACATTAATGACCATGACCCTGGCAAAACATGCTCTGGTGGTGTACAATTTTTAGTTAGTTTGTATTTAGTTTACCATTTTGCCATCCATAGTGACTACGACGGTATTAATCTCAAGATAATCCACTATAACTGTACAATGGAGGATGGCGAATTTGGACCCACATTATTTATAAATTAACTAAGTGTCATTCACTTGCAAGTTCATATTTACTATAACTAAGAGTTGGTTAAAGGATTATATAAAAAATATTGAGTCACTGGGTGATGGGAATTAAAAGTTAGAAAAGATTTTTATTTACATAAAAATAAGTCATCATGCAGTTACTAAACGCACCGTGTTTCATATAACATTCCAACCTACTCTTTCATTACCTACATGATTTACGTTCTGACACTTGTTTATGCTTGTCAATTATTTTTTTTAAACAAAACTTGTAAAATATGAGGAAATCATACAAAAGTTAATATTAAAAATGCATTTACATTTATTATACAAAAAAGTACAATATTATAATTATTACGATTATTTGTGATAACGTAGAATGGAACGTTACGCTGTCAATTGGAGTTGGCTGTCAGTGTCAAAACAATTAGTGTTTGTTTTCAGCGGCTAACGTGGGATATTTATTATTTTCTATGCGATTTTGTGATTTTTGACAACTTAGCTTTACCTTTGGACTGACTTTTCTACATACCGACTAAGACAACAGCTTTTACCTTTGGATTGCGATTTGAAAGTGGTTTGGACTTAGTTACCCGTTAAAATGCGTTGTGTGAATTGTCAGTTGTACATTGCCCGATTACTAATTATTACATCTCCCAACCTCTACGACTTACTGCCCATTTGCTTTTTTGCTAGTTTTATATAGTTCTACAACTAGTTATAAGTTTCCATACTGTACGATACTCCTAACAGTGGGTCCCATTGTACATGCAACCTCGGTGCAAAGGTCTTGCTATGCTTTTGTACATTTGGACATAAAACACTTTGAAGTCGCTACCTCTTATGCCTCGGTCCAAGCCCTTATCGATGCGGCTTTTCAGTTAAATGCTTACACGGGGCAATAGTGCCAATTTGTTGCATATTATCTACTACGAAGGACAGATACTCTGACAGATTGGCATGTACTTAGTGCGATGTGGGCGGTTGGGAAAAATGCTCCTTAGTCGCTAAATGAACATAATTGCTTGCACTATTCAAGCAGCATTCACGGTTTCGTCCGTTTGTTCTCTCAAAACTGATGGACATTAGCCAATTATGTTGGTTTGACTATTGCATGGAGATTGGATTGAGAAGGAGACGCAAAGCAGTTTGAATTTGTTTATTACTAAAATTCATTACTGTAATAATAAACGTTCCGGGCCCTATTGTGACGTGTTAATAACATCATGCTTTGAAAAAGGGATGATGTTATACGTTTTGTATATATACATCTCCCTCCCACTCCGTTATCATGATCGTTCTAAGACGTCATAATCTGTACCCTGAACTACTTTTGACTATGACTTCAGTATTTTTAGCCATATCTTGGCATAGATTATTATTGCGCTTTTATCTGCATATAACTTTTTAAGTTACCAAATTGTGCGCTGTCCCATTAAATAATAAAAGTAGCTATTTTGACTATAATATCCTTGGAATAATATCACATCATATCATATATATATCACATTTTACACAACGCCATATAGTCCCAAGCTAAGCAACCTAATGCTTGTGTTATGGTAACGATATGGCTGATAAACTACTTAGATAATTTTTTTTTTTGTAAATACATACATATTATAGATAGAAAAACACCCAGACTCAGAACAAACACTTGTAGGTCGTACAAATATTTGTTCCGTGCGGGAATCGAACCCGCGACATGCTGCGCAGCAGTCAATTGCTCAACCACTGCGCCAACCGTGTCGTCATTACTATTTAACTGAGAAGAAAATATTTTTTCAAGTTGAAGAGAAAGCAGAATACCTATAATTTTTTTAATTGTCTCAATAGCTTACTTAATACTGGCACACAAGTGATAACGATTATTTTTGATAGCAACAAGATATTCAGTAATTTAATGGGCGGGCCGTGTACAATATTGATTGTTAAAAAGCCTACTTGATAACGTTAAAATACCAACCGTGTTGCTACATCAGATAGATAAAACATACGAAAATGCCTATAGCGTAGTTAAACCAAGATGTTTTAATTTTTTTACTCACTTACCTGTATCGATGTTTAAAGACATTTATCAAAATTGCACTTGGATCAGGTGCAATGCTATTATCATAAATAATGTAAAATTCATTACTTTATTACTTGACAAGGCTGTAAACCACAATTATGTATAAAACGATATTATTTTCGATTTAATCTTTGAGGAGATGAATAATGTGCTTGAAGGTCAGAGATGCCTCAAATTAAACGGTTTACATACATTATAGCTGCTCCGCTTTAACATAAAAGGATCACTTTTGTCGCATGAATCAATTATATGTTAATATGTGCGTCAACTTAACATTAAATTTTAGTATGGGTATCGACTTTAAATATCATCTTTATCAATTTGAACATCAAAAGTCATTTCATCAAATTATTCTGGAATTCTTTTTAACGTCAATGTTACAAAACGCCCTCCAGTCACCGCTTCCTAGTGTTTTAGCAAGAAACAAGAAAGTAAGCTCTCTGATCAAGTACTAAATTGTAAACAGCATTTAGAAGAAACTAAAGTTAACAGAATAACAGTAAGTATAGTTAGTTAGTAGTACAAAAATATTGTAACACCAAAGTACCAATTCTACTTATTTTTTAAAAAACGTTCGTATTCGCATGCCGTTAACTGTCGAAAAGCCTGTCAATTATCAGATTGCGACTGACATGCGATTACCAACGTTGCTTGAAAATTAGTAGAATTGGTTCTTTGATCCCGCTCTACGATACCTTGTGTTGATGATTTTCAAAAGGTTAAGTTATACCTGGTAGGTATAAGTTAGGTGTTGCACAAACACCGATATGTGTGTGCTTCCTACAAAAAAAAAAGCTAAGAAAAATGCAGTCAAACTAAATTCCCCGTTTTAAGCCATTAAAAAATCAATTTAACGTTAACACAAACAATAATAAAGGTCGTTTTTATTTACGGCAGCACACACTTAAGTAAAGTAATCTTTAAAAGTTACGAGATGAAGATTTCAGATTCGTACATTACGACTTTACAACGTAGTTAACTGTTATGGACTGGAGACTTGTATTGTTACTTACTTTCCTTTAAAAATAAGTTTTATTATATTGTTGACCATGAATCACCATCATCAGTGAAAATATACCTTTTTATTACCCAAAAATCCACTGGACTAGGGAGAAAACCTTTGCCCAGCTGGTGGGGTAGCAACAGCTAGATAAGATAACAAAATCCATGCCATAGGTATGTTACCATTATCATCCATAGACTGGTCCCAGCTTACCAACTTTTTCTTGTAAGTACAACAACCCGAAAAATTAAACAGGGATTGGAAAAGAGACAGTGAATCTTTTCAAGAATTTAGCGAAATGCAGCTACTCATTTGCTTCATAAATAGGTAGTCTGTAAAATAAAAAGTTTAATACTTAGATAGTAAAACAACATGAGCTTAATCTTATCCACAGACCTTTCCGGCAGAATAATACAGAAATCCAGACCTTCTTAAAAATACTGGATTTTCATTTTCCATAAACGAAAACCGATGCAAAACCCCGCTCTCCAAAAACACAGGCTCCCTATATCACCACATCGTACCCAATCGATACTGTCTAGTTCAGGAGGTCGTAATTGTGATATGGGCCGTGAGAATATTCAATTAAGCGGGCGAACTTAATTGCAACTTGATAAAGTTAAGTTGGCTCTAAGTGAACTATCTTCGGAACTAAGTTAACTGACCATTATCTTTGCCTTTGTGCTTGGTAGCTCGGTCCTCACCTAATTGGGGGTGGAAGGACGTTGGGATATTGTGGATGTGGCTTGTCTATGAATTTGAATCGGCTGTTATAAGTTTTGAATAAGAAAATCAAGTGCCTTCAGGCCAAATATTGATCAGCCCTGTGCGATCGCCACAACAATCAGTCCTGTGCGTATGGCATCGAAAGTATAAGGGTAAAGGACTACTTAAAGTTGTATCGTGATTCCTCAAAAGTCTCAGTCTACATAAGAAACAGCAATTTCGGATCCACCAGAACTATTTTGAAAACTGCAGCATGAACTGGACACCAGCAGAATTTCCATTAATCACTGTAGTTTGTATTTGGTTTGGCTAATATTCATTCATCCGTAGAAATACACTATCAGGTAGTACACCTTATAATGGTCATAGAACACAAAGAGACAAACACACAAACAAACAAAAACAAAGAAAGAGTCATTCTATTAGCTACGGTGATTGTCGAAATCCCAAAATATGATCGAAATCGCATACATTTTTGACGTTTTGACAATCGAATTCGCTAGGTACCGCTAACAGAATAGTACTAGTCTAGACCCTCAGAACCTGCTAAGGCTTATTTTATAGTTAAAACCATAACATGTGAAAATAATAAAAAAAAACTTAAAAAGGAAAACGTTGCCCTAGAGGAATATCCATGCTATGCTAGCTGGGAGCACGTCCGGTGCCGTCCGAGTCTAATCGAGTTATTGTGAGCGGCACAATGCCGCAATCAGACGCGGCCGCAGCGGCCACTGCAGGTGCTGTATTGTCGTGTGTGTGAGAGATAAAGGGTAACGTTAACGCTGTTTTTGTTCCTTGGAAATTCTTGAAAGTTTTAGAATTTTGTGTAAACTAAAATTGATGAAATTAAGGAGAGATTATACTGTTTTACGGTGTCATGGGTCTACAATTCATGGTTTTTAATCCAGCTTCGGCAAACGTATATCTATATTATAGATTAAGTATATCTTATATTATAGATTAAAACTGAAGTTTTTACACTTAAAATAGAAAATAAAACTCCTGACTAAAATATGGCGTCAAAAGTGAGCCCAAAAGACTGGCTGCATTGCCACGTTGTAGGGCAATGCTCATCCTCTGTCCAAGGTAAAAGCCAGCTCTTGGGTCACGCGAAGCGTCAACTAAGCGTTTTGCTAGATCTTTAAATAGGACGTGAGCAGTCGACCCCAAGGTCCAAGAGTTTCAACCCCAAACGGCTCAAAAATGTAGTTGCTAATAAGGCTACTATATTTCCGCCGTTTGAGGTTTTCAGCAGTTGAAGCGGCAGAACCAGCACAGTACGACAGTAGGAAAATGGGATGGCGCAAGAGTATTGACACAAATAGCGTCCCACACTAAAGGCCTACCCAAATTCCATGGAAATAAAGACATACCGACCGGTCTTTTGTCATCGTCGCGTGCCAAGCCAATGGGTTCTTATACAGCTGGCACGCCGACGGCGACAAGAGCGCGTCGGATATTGTCGTTGATGTTTGCGTGCCGTGCTGTGCGACCCGCACTTCGACTGCATGACAGGATGTGGTGCCCAACGCTGTTGACAGCTTCGCCACAGTGGCAGTGATGAGGAGAACAACAGGATGCGCCTAAGCGAAGGGACGCTACGAGGCGGAAAGTAGTATCATCGAACAAGGTGCCTATGTTCGACGACGGTAGTGCGTGAAGCCAGAGGCCCGACTCCCACTCACCCACAGCCAGCAGGCGCGCACGCTCTGCAGAAGTGGCAGCAGAGGCAATTAGGTTTTTCTGAACTTCCCTGCAGAGCGGTTTATCCCACCGTCTCTGGTATTATGGTGATAGTGTGCTTTTAAACAATTATTATTTGGGATTTTAAGTGATCACGAATTCGTGATATTTGTATTGCAATACAAAATCGCGTCTTGGTAAGAGTAAGCAGAAGTGTATTAAATTAAATGAATAATAATTATTATATTGATTGCCTGAAATACCATGAACTAAATAATAGTCGTACTTGTTGAAATATATTATTTAAGAGCCGAAATTAGTTCCTTGAAAAAGTAATGCATTCAATAAGTTGGCTGACATTTATTATTTTCTGCTTACATACATTAAGTTACTAACTACCGTGATTTAAAATTATATTGTGTACTTTAATTTACGGTATCGTAAAAAACGTCATTGTCTAAATAAACACCAAACGTTTCCACGCTGTGAACAATAAAAGAATCCCCAAACTTACCGAAACCTTCATTCCTCGACAAAATTAATGCGGTAACAAAACTTCCTTTATTTTATTACGCACATTAACTTTCAAATTGATTCATGAGCTCTGTGGCAATAAGAAAGAAATATAACGACTTCATATTATTGCCAGCGCAAAAAAATCAATTTGAGGCAAAATTCATAACTTGCAACATTGTTTTAATTGCAAAAAAGATTTTCTTATAATATTTTATAAGATGGCCGGTGGCCACCGCACGCTACAATAAAGGGACAATAAAGAAAACTTAAAACCGGTTGCAAAACAATGCTGGCCGTGCGGCGTTGCTTGACGTTTTTATCATTTCGTGCGGAGAACAAAAGCTGAAGGCTTCCTGTTGAAGCTGCATCACCATTCTTGTGAAGCGACTTGCGGATGGACACACGGGTGAAGGGAATGTGCAACATCGTCGAGTGGTCAAAAATATTGATTATAATTTTACGAAATGTTCATTTCCGTAAAATATGAGAACTTGCGTTATACTGTGCGACTAAAATGTTTAAAAAGGTACACTTTTTTTATCACGATGAGGGCCCGTTGCCTTGTCTCTCTGAAATTAACAACGCTCTTTTTCAGAGATGTCCATAACTGTAAATTTTCAATTAGTTTGAAGTGGGTATGTATGGTGTGTGGAAATAGAAGTCGAAATGCACTTACGATATTTACTGTTTAGGTCCATACATAAACTTACAAACAGTTCGAAGAATGGAAGGAGAAAGTTCACCGTCACCAAGAAGCATAAAGATGAAAAAAAAAACTTTTTGTCAAACGACTTGACAGCCGAGCCACAGATTATCATTATAAGCACGTTCGCTCACTAGCGACGCTACAACTTCAAACAAGTTTTTGATCAGTCAACGCAAATAAAATGGCCTATTCATTGAACGCTTAAGCGATTTAGTATAACACTGATTTTCGCCTAAAAAATTGGGATGTTATTGGCAGACATATCGGTCTACCCTCTTTCGTAGCATCACCCACGGGATCTTCAGTTACTCCGTGATCATGGCACTTGCAACAGTGCCGAAATAAAAAGAAAAAGAAACTCGCAAATAAAAAGGTACATGGTAGCAATCCCGATATGAACCATTCTATAATGTTAGTGACCATGAAAGTTTAAAACAATATATCGAATTCTACTCTGTCTTAGTTCTCCAAACAAACCAGCCGCATGTCTCCCGAACTCTTGTCCCGATACATTAACGTACAATAGAGGTGGACGATCTATTCATTGGCGCCACAATGCGATCGCATCGGACGATCGCGGCCGATCGCGGCCGATCGCACGTGATCGCACTTGCAACGCACCGATAATAACATCACTGTTCCATGTAATTTGAATCCAATGCTGACCGGACGAATCCGAAGGAGCGCGAGGTTACATAATAACAGCCGCACGAGTCGGTCGGGCATCGCTTACCGAGGTCGCTCTGTGGATGGGTGACGATCTTAACATACCGAGACTCCGCCTTGCCTCGAAAATACATATTTAGCCGTTGGTCACGGCTGTAATTTGTAGATCTTTGGCATTCGTTACGGATTGTCAGAAGCCAGAAAAATCTGACACCGGTCTTGCTAATTAGTTCGCGTTACCCAGATGCTGGTGCTCCACCTAAAATGTTAGTATTCAGCTGAACCCAGTTTGACTGGAAGCCGACCCCAATATAGTTGGGAAATGGCCAAGCTGATCGGACGAATCCTGCCGGAGCCAGAGTCGGAAGATTCCGAAGCCATAGTTTATTGAGTGTGTAGACAATAAGTTATGTATGTAAGGTTGTGAGAGCAATATTATAAGGAAGGCTTTGTTTCTTAGAGATTAATGTAAAATCGAATACTATCAGATCGATATGATAGGAAAACAACGACTAAAGGGTTACGGGATACGCACATTTCACATGTGTGTTGGTATCAAGTGTCGCGGAAATATTCGGTCGTTCTTCGGTCTGCAAGGAAGTCATCATAAGTTCCCTAAATAATGTAACTCCTATACAAATTTTGATCAGCGGGTGATAACTTTGTTTAGGAAATCTCTCACTCACTCAGTTTAAATTAGTAAGTACATTTATTTTTTTATTAAAATTGCCGATCATTTCTTCTTTAACACAGTCTATCCATTGATTCTTTGGTTTATAGCCCGTGTTGTATGCAAGATGAACATTTTCCGTACTCAATAGCTGTCTCCGGATGAACCGGGTGCGGCCATTGTGACGCTACTGAGGCTTATGTCTAGCAGATTGAGTTGATTTATTCAATGGTTCTCACACCGGGGATAGTTTGTTTGTATTGAAGCAAGCTCGTGCTATAGAACATGAGTTAAAAGAGAAGAGTTTTTTTGTGCATGAGCTCGACTTCATTATTATTTTACTAGTCGGTACTGCTAGGCAAATCCCTTCCGGCAGTCACAATTTTTTGCCTCTACATTCCAATTTCCAGGTTATTCCGCCATCTCCTTTGTGATCTACTGCGGCGGCCCCATCTCGCTGTATTCTGTGTTTACGGGGCCCATAATTTGTCCGACTAAATGCTACAAACATTTTTTTGAGATTAATTCGTCACTTAAACAAACAAAGTGCAATCGGAACTTTTAATCGATCGTTAACTTAACTTAAAATCAAATCGAATCTCCCCAACATTCAATCTGCTTTGCCTTTTCTCAACTATATTTGATTAGACTTTCAGTCATGATATGCGCAACTATCTGACCTCCACAACCCAGTAAGTGGGTTACACGGTACCCCTTGACTGTTGTCAGATTTTCTGGCATCTGACAATCCGTAACGACTGCCAAAAATCTACCAATGACAGCCGGAACCAACGGCTTATTGTGCTTTCCGAGGTAAGGAGGAATCTCGGTATGTTAAGATTGCCATCCATTTACAGACCTCGGGATTAGAAGGACCTTGAAGATCGAACCGTGCAGCTGTTATTCTTTAGCCACAAGCTCTTCATTTTCTGAATTTCTCCAACATTGCAAATTACAAAACGTATCGCCAACAATCCTAGCACAAAACAATGACTTAAAAGACAAATAATCGTCAGGTATCGGTTTTCGTATTAACGAGGAGTGTTCGGAACATTTGTCAAAAGGATAACACAATAACTGTTATGGATAACCGATAGTTTGTTGCCTAGTTAAGTCTAACGAGGCGTGGTGCAACCTGTCTGTCGGATGGGGACACACTGAGCAAAAATCTATGTGCTATTCTTTTATTTTGGAGCCATATTTTATGGTGTCATTTGTCTTTATCAGAAGCTGAATTATTATGTTAGAGGCGCTACCTAGTAAGGGTCAGACCTACTCTTAATTCATGAAGTGGAAGTTTTATAGTTTATTTTGTTAACTTTTTTTCTAATATCTGCAACAGTTTTTAATTTATTTGAATAGTTAAATTATAAAATACTCATTGCTACTTTTAAAACACAAAAAATAAAAGCAAATAAAACAACTATTCTAAAAAAAAACTATAACTGACATCTCACGTCACCCAGAGGCATTGCATTAGGTGTATTCCTTCAACCTGACCTGCAAAACCACTCAATAACCTACACACGAAAAAAAACCCTCCAATATTTACAAACAAACCTATCCCAGTATGCCACAAGAACATCGCGATACAAATGGGAGGCGACGGGGGGCCGCGACCGAAACGCGCGTATTGTTGCTCGTTACCTGCGACAAATCGCAGTCGCGACCCCGGTGTGTCCCGGCCACTAGTCAGCTAATTGTGCGGCTATGAGAAACAATGCAATTATTTAAAGTGTGAGGGGACGATTATTTGCCGTCTACTTGAATAATAAGTTTAATAGTCGATCTTTTGTTTCGTGTAACACTTTAGTGAGAGAAATCTTTATGAAAATAACTATGTAGGACTTATCTAAACTTATATTGTCAATAAATATGTTCTTTTTTTTTGCGATTTTGGGTGACGCACAGCCGAAACTGCTGGTTGTAGAAAGCTAAAATCTAGCATGAAGGTTCGTTGGGACGTCAGGGGAGCAAAAAGAAAGGATTTACCGAAATTCTTACGGAAATATGCATGGTACCTATGTGCCCAGGCCAGGAGCGCGAAGCCGCAGGAAAATACTAGTATATTTTATAAGAGAACTTTAGAAGCTTAGAAATGTCAGCGCAGCATTTATTACAGTTAATGCTTGCTTAAATGTATCTATTACAAGTGTTAATTAAGGAAATAACTGTTGACTAATCTAGATTTTTAATCTTTTTAGCTCTTAACTGTCTTATTGCATTTTGTTTTATTGCTCTCATTATTATTTTACTGTCTCTGACATCGAAACTCAAAAAAACTGACCAACAGAACGACAAAACCATGAATATTCATACGAGCAAGAATTAAAAATTCACTCGCTAATAAAACTCTAATTATGTCATTTGAATTCAACCCGAAAATATCTCGAGCGAATTCGACGAAAGAAAAAAAAAATTAAAAAAGAACGATAACTTTTAAAAATCGCATTCCTGAAAACAATGTCCAGTGGACTGACGGGCCTCAAGGCGAATGCATTAACGAAGTACACCTTCTTTGATATTAAGTGTATTATTTTTTTACTTGGTTTTTATAGGGTTCCTCTGTTTACAAGTAAAACCTGTACGGTCTCTGATTTTTGTTTGTTGTTGCTTCATTCATTCTGAAACGTTTAGTCTTTTTTTGAAATATTTGTTTTTCGTCTGTCACCGGAAAATGGCAATCACCGTAAGATTCAGACGGTGAAAGCAGGTAACTGATCTGACCAGAGACGGCGTTTTGCAAATTCTTCGAGGGACTAAATAGGTCATTCACCCGAGGTGAACACTGTGATTTTCATTGCGAATACAAGGAAAGTAAAAATAAAAACACGAATCTGAATCTAATGAACTCATCCTGTTAAAATCTCTGCTGTACTAAAGTATGAACAAAGCTCGCCAAAACAAATGAAGATCGGATTGCCGCTTTCCCGACATTTTTTTTCTGTGACCAGACAGCTATTCAGCCGTAACATTTTCATCATTGTTTTTTTATGATTTGACGACTGTCATTTGAAAACGATTCTCCCTAGGACTGCAAAGTAATACTGTTAACCCGTTCCTCAGGCAACTTCAGGCCAACTTTCCGAGTATGAGTAATGAAAAATATAATTATGTACCTAATTTTCCGACAAACATGTCGCCTTGTGTCAGTTACAAAAAATAGGTTCCACCTGACGCATAAACGGAACCCAGCACTCAGCACACCTCACAACTTAACCGAACCTTTTTGCTCCTACCTCTTTGTAACACACTGGTAGCTCTCTCAGTCGCCCGCAGCAAATCGCTGTTTATACCACACCGCCTCGTAATTTATTATTGCATTTTTTGCATTATCAATAGCCCTATACTCTTCGACTTTTTTGCTATATTAAAAAGGCTATTGTTTATGAAAAATCGTTCGCGATTCTTATCTCGGTGCTTCGATGTTGTTTGTGCAAGTTGTGAAATTAGCTCCCGTTGTAATATTGTGCTCGTGATTTTGTTCTTTATTTGTAAATGTTTTGTTTGGATTTGTTTAGGAAACTAGGGCTTTAATGGGTGGTCTTTAGGTCCTCTGTTGGTGACTACTGGGTCTTTGCTGATAGTAAACAAAGTGTAAAATAATAAAACCAACACCTAAAATGGGGTCATTGTACTCATCATTATGACCTATTTTTCTATGGTACCAACAATGTCGAATGAAACAACTTCCTCATCATACGTTTATTTGCGCATAACTCAACAAAATGTACTGAACAAAAATACCTCATACATGTTTTTTTTTTGAGATTTCGGGGTAGACCCCATAGTAAAAGTCGTATTTAACGGCTTTGGATTCAAATGATTTTACATTCGATTTATTTGATATCTTACCTCTAAGCTGGATTATTCCGACTTAATATTGTTCACTAATATCTTTGGGATCAGTGCAACCTTTTTTTTTGTTTCCGCACATTTCTGACATGTCAGTCACGATCAGGACTTATTATCACTCAACCCATGTATAGGTAGTACCTACCTATGGCCGTTTCCAACTCTTACAGCCATACTATTAAAAGTTACAATCAGTATTTTTTCCAACCGCCTTACTAATTTGCAACTAAACGAGCTACCTACTTACGGAAGCATTCGAGCCGAACAAAGCAACCTTAAAAAAATTGCCATCTTTACGTCGACGCAATTTTCCCAATTTGCCAAAGATGTAAATAAGAAAAAATCAAATAAATTGGAAGGAACCACGACGAATTGTTTCCATGCACCTTATTTGGAAACCGCAAAGAGTTCGTACAAAAGAGGTTTGTTCGGACTACTGGTCTTCACTTAAGTGACTTTTTTGTGAAGCTTCGCACTGGGACCGTAGGCCATCACAAGTATTTCAGAGTTGCCAGATGTGTAGTTTTACGATTATTATTAGAAACGTGCAAGTTATTAATTTATTTATCCACGTCCTGCCAATCTAATGGCCACAAAAGCATTAGTAAGTTCTCGATAAGATTAACATCAAGGATAAGGATCAGTAAACAGAGGGACAATTCTACAAATTTTTAAACAACTTTCGCATTCGCATGTTAATCGCAAACTGTCAAAAAAGTCTTAATTTTCATACATTTTTGACAGTTTGCGATTGGGTTGCAAATGCGATGCGAATGTGAAAATTAGTGGAATTGGCACTCAGGTTAAAGATACCATTCACCTCAAGTTCTAGCAGCTTCAGCCAGTCAGTCAGCTAATTTCCCTCAATTCAAATTTCAAAACTAGCAACATCTTGCATGTCCAGCAGTCATTTTGCCACTTTACAAATACATATATTAAAAAAAAATGCCCGCGGAAAACCGTGCATTGTCCGTTCCAAATTTAAAACGAGGAAGGAACGGGAATAATGGCGCTGGTTCTTGAAACAGGAACGTCGAGTTTTTAAAAAGGAATCGTTTAAACGGAGGCCGTTCGCAGGTAATCACAGGCGACGTGCACCGAGGGTAAGGATGCGTGCATATGAGGGATTTTTACTTTGGCAAAGGTACAATTTAAACAAAATCTTCTATGGTGTCAACTGGTGGTACGCACTACAGAGTCATTATGGCTTTTCCAAAAAGTGAAGGAGACGTCGAAAATGATATTCTATCGATGTTTAATCTTCGAGCAGTAATTCTTGATGCAAAGATCACAACACAGCCAAATTGATGGCGTTGCATACTACATAGTCTCTTGCGACCAAAACTCATGCAGAGTCACATTCAAAGTGGCTACAATTACCTGACTTGGAAAAAAAAATGACAGCGAACACAGATAATTGCAAATTTTGAAGAATAATTTCCTTTACAAATATTAAATCCAGCTAAACCAGAAGACATTCACAACAACCAGCAATAAATAAACTCAACCACAAATCAACGCAAGCGCACCGTGCACCCGACCCAAGATCGCGTGCACTCTGATACAGGTGCGCGCGCAGCCCCGGAGCGACGCCCGCGCAAACTTCATTCATTGTTACATACAGCCACAGAGCACATTATAAAAGCGGTAGTGGACATTTACAACGTGTAACTGTATAAATACAATTCCTCTTAAGGGGTAATTTCACTAATAATTTGGTAAAAACGGAACCATATTACTTAGACTTCGCCGTCTGTCTGTCCGTCTGTCTGTCACCAGGCTGTATCTCTGCTGTGATAGCTAGACAGTTGAAATTTTCACAGATGATGTATTTCTGTTGCCGCTATGACAACAAATACTAAAAAACAGAATAAAATGAATATTTAAGGGGGCCCCCATACAACAAACTTTGATTTTTTTTGCCGTTTTTGTAGATAAAGGTACGGAGTCCGACTCGCACTTGGCCAGTTTTTGTTTCTTGATTTCGAGGTTTGTCTCGTAGTAAAATAAATCATAATGATGACCCATTAAAAGTTATTGCGCTTATTCTGTTACACGTTGTAGCGGCAAAAATGTCTATACAAGCAAAGAGTCTCAGAGGGTCATCATCTGTTTAGTCTTTTTTTCAACAATGTTATTGTGATCGCATCGTGGAACGCGATCATGGAGCACGCTAGCCACGGAAATCGACATCTGACCTCCAAACCCAGTTACCGGATAACAAGATTCGTACTATCCTCAACGACTGTCAAGAATTAACTAATGACAGCCCGGAACGACGGCGTGACGAGCTCTTCAATGCATTTTCGGATTTACTGTTTACTCAGAAATCTATGACGACGACCACTCTTCTTTTTATCGTGAGGGCATTAAACTCTAACGACCCCATACACTCTAGTGTCAGAGTTTCTAAACCGCCTCAAGGGCCTCTGACGACCACTTGGACTGTGGCTATGATATTTCGAGGTCAAGAATATTTGTAAGTAGGTAATCGTGTCTCGAGCCGCTTTGTCGATTCTCTGCTCTGTGGTAACAACGAACTGCCGATTATGCCGGTTACAATACAATTTCAGGTTCAACATCGTATATAACGGTAGGTGACAGGCAGTAATAGGGTTGGAAAGATCTGTAGGTAGTTTTTTTTGTTCGTTTAGGATACTTTAGTGAGCATCTTTGATAATATAATTCAGAATGGGGTGATCAAAGCTGAGGCCATAAACTATATGAGACAGTTTATGAGAGATTAGTCCAAAATGTAAAATCATCATCATCTTATCTTATCTTATCTTATCTTAAAGAACATTCTTGTAAATAAATCTTATTATAATATAACTGAGTTTCTGAAGGATAAAATATCACTATAATTTTTAATTATCATTGACATGTCTGTTTAATTGTTTTTATTTGATTTTATTACTGATTTGACATTTTGTTTATTTATTTATTTTATTGACCACTGTGTGTGTTTTAATTAATTTCAATTTAATATTATCTGATATTTGTACGCTTCTCGGCAAAACATAGAGAAACAATCCAATATTGTGACATCTCACATACCATGTAACTACCTATGTTTACAAATAAATATTCTTATTCTTACCCGCAACATCAGGCCTTCCCCAGGACCCACTAAGGAAAATAAATTTTAAGAGAATTAAAAGACGCTACCGAAATGTCACAAAGTTTTTCTAATAGCAAGCAATTATTTGACACTCTACTTATATCGCCAATAGATTGTCACTGGTAAGATTAAATCCTCAGGAAACACAGAGATGAGGAAAAAAGGTTCGCCTTACTAAATGCTAAAAAAAGGATTTCCGACTTGCGGCCTTCTGTATAACTTATGTGCTTGAATAATTCTAACGAAGTCCACCCATTCACACTTCGAAAACTAACAGCGAAAATGGCAGCCATATTAACACAGCCTCTGCCACAACTCGCACCATTCCAAAGTACACGAACTTCCTTAACAGCCGCTATTAGAACATTAACTAAGTGTTCCTACACCATAATAAAGTCCAATAAATACCTCCAGCCCAATGTCACGCTCATAAAGGAAACTATTTGTAACATAAATAAAATAATTACAGCGTCTAGACCAGTGTCGGATGCGATCTCATGTCGGGTGATCAGTCAGAGCGCCGGTGATTAGCCAGAAAGAACATGGCGCTCCCCACCGGTGATAAATGTGGTTATCACTATTATGGGCGTTTAGTGGAGTTTATTTTAGCTTACGTCTTTATAGGGAGGATTATGAATGTATTAAAATTGTGGATAAATTGGGTGGTGATTAATCTTGGTCTTTTGATCGGATGGGGACGTAAGATATCGGCTTTTTATTTCAATAAGCCGATCGATTGGTTTTTTGTTTCAACTTCCTTTGCTACTTTCTTCTGATTAATTTAGTTCCAGGATACAAAGCAGCTGATTCGTTGCTGATTTTATTGCGGGATCCAAGTCAGCTGATTTTGTCGGGGACTCGTAGAGTCGCTTTTCTAGTGGCCGATATTGTGGATTCTAACTTTCAAGAGTTCCTTAAGTTGAATTTCCATGTAACACTGTTGTACATAAAGTTTAAATAAATAAATAAATTTTCTTAGATCCATGTTAGTGCCTTGACTAGTGAAGTTAATGCTTTGGTTCTAAATAGTTTTAAATTGCGAAAAACGTAGGCAATAATTCGATGAGAAACATAGAAAAACGTGGACCCAGAATTCCTTCTGCGACCTATTTTGTTCGTGTAGATTTTCCTAACTCCAAAATCTGCCCTTTTACAGGCTTTCTTGACATCTTGTTAGCTCTTGAAAGTAGGTGATACTTTAGAGTGCAGCTTAGTATTCAAGACGGACCAATGATGTTAGTTAGACGGGCAAGCTGCGTACGGTACATACGCCTTTCTCTCACGTACGCAGAGCTAATCGACGCGGCTGGCTCTAGACACTTGATGGATTTGTTCCTCGGTAAGATAGGTATTGTAGCTCTCTTTGTGAAGAATAGATTAACGGTAAATGTTTTGCAGTAAAAATTCTACTAAAGCTGTTATTATGAGCAAGCTGTTATTTCGCAATTTTTACTACCTACTTATTTTTTATGTTTCTTTTTTCTGTAATTAATATATTTCATGTCATACTGCCGCTGTTGTCACCTTTGGGTGATCTTTTGAAGTAGAAAATGTCTCTTAATTTTCCTTCCAATACCCAGCTAAATAAGCTCAGAACATTTCTGAAACAAGAAAATAATTCCGATCAAGATCTTGTACCTCCAAAGCGCAAAACAAACAAAATTACAACACAATATAATTATTTTACCTCCAAACAAAACAGCGCCAGCAAATTAATTTCAACATTATCAACACGGCACACAATTTGTCCATTCTATTAATTACTCTGCGAAATTAAACCCAAGCGAAGGGATCAGATAATGTGCGAAATTGAATTGTCAATAATTACACGATAGTGTAAGGTCAGGTTTCGAGCCTCTCGGCCTTTGAGCACTCCTACAATAGATGTAAGATTGGGTCTAACATGCTAATTAATAGTTGGAAATACATTACGTGGGGCTCACTTTCTTCCGTGCTGACTTGAACAGAAATCAATTATAAAGGTACAGTTAGTTCCGTAATGTATGGGCGAAGCGTGAAGATTCTTGGAAGAACTTCAGAATTTGCGCCCGTAGGTATAGTCGGGACTTTGAGCAGTACTAGACCGTACCTATGTTTGAGTACTCAAGGTTTTAATACCACTGAAATAAAAAAAATATCAAATACTGCTCCTGATCATAAACTTTTATTTATTTATTTGGACTATTACATTTTTTACGGAAATTCATATTTTTTGACGCTGTAATTTTCAGCAGCAGTAAGATATTTTAATTATTTGATCCTGAATAACGATAGTGCCAGTCTCTTTCTTGTAAGTTAGAGTTACACATTTTCATTTTTCTTTTCGTGTAATTTACTATAAATATTTTACGAACTCAGTTTGCAAGAAAAAATGTCGGCGATGGAACTTTGACGGTCTAATTCACATTGTTACAATCAATTCTTTTAAAAGCTGAAATTACTAAAAGGTAAGTTGAATGTTTTGTTTACTTGTTTATTGGAGTTCTAGAATTTCTTTAAATTCCTTGAGTTTTCACGGAAAAAAACGTAAAGAAATCCTAATTTAAGCCAGAAATGTCTTGATTCAGCGTCCATTATATTCCAAATAAAAACAATTTTATCAAATAAATTAATATGATATAAAATTTCAATCTACAATGAATACGTTTCATACGTTTTCGTTTGTCAGTATAATAAAACATAATTACAATAAATAAAATTAAAGTACTATATATTCTGCGTCAATTCAGCGCGCGCGCTTCTCAGACTCGCGCGAGCGCCCAAATCAACTATAATCCTATTCAGACTAGTAAGTATCAAAATTGTTTCGCGGACTAAAGATGTACTCCCAACGCAGACCAACGTAACTTCGTCTATTGCAAACGAGCATCTACGATTCGTAATAGGACTCTTAAAAAGACTACACTATAGTAGGTGAACAACAAACAAACAATAAAATTAAATAGAATTTTGCTTTTGCTACCAAGGAGAGAATATAAATATAAGTAATGTTTCTGCTTGCTTTTAAATAAAATACATGATGAACATGTTGGAAGGTAAATTCAGTAGTACATATACGTTGGCTGATTACGGAGCAACTTCTGAGATCTGTTTGATTCAAAGGTGACCCTTAACCTCGTTTGTCCAACGACATCAGTGGCGTTCATTAGGTCTTCGATGGCGCAGGTGTTAGGGCACTTGAGGAACTCCAAAAAGTAGAGGATATGATGACTTTTAAGATGACGGACGGCTGATGGAGACAAGTTGGAAAAGTCAAGGCTAGCATGGTGACAGCAAAAATCGTACTTTGCTATAACTTTTTACTTACACCAGCTTACATAAGCAAATATACTTACTAATTACTAATTCCTCCACTGCTACTACCACCAACATCCCGAATAACTGCTATTGAGCCCACCTATCTACCGCCGTTCAATCACAATCACGCGCATCATACGCGTATAATTTCTCACGCGTGTTCCCACGTGCGCCGACGCATGGATATTAAATAAAATATGGCCGATGTGCGTCTGCGCAGCTTTCAATAGGGCTGGCTGCGTTTACAGTAATGTTTTAATTTAAAATGGGACAGGTGAATAATGGTGCGCTGGAAATTGCAAGAGGTTCGTAGCACACAAGAATTGGTCTTGGTAAACAGAATCCGCGATACTGTTAAACTGGTTTTGAGAACAATGATGACGAGGATAAAAATAGAAACTGGCTGATTGTAAATGCTTTGAGCTGAACCTACTCATTGATCATAATTTTATTATTATTGTCTTAAAGCTTCCAAAACTGCTTGCTTGACTAGGCCAGTTAAGCAATTTTCAAAATAATGACAGTAATTCTTAAATATATCTCTAACTACCTGACTCGCGCAACTTCGTCTGCGTCACATTTTCCATTAATACTCCGTTCCTATTTGTCTTAGCGTGATGATATATAGCCTATAACTTTCCTCGATAAATGGGCTATCTAAAACTGAAAGAATTTTTGAAATCGGACCAGCAGTTCCTGAGATTAGCGTGTTCAACCAAATAAACAAACTCTTCTGCTTTATAATATTAGTATAGATAACAGCTAACGATAGACCACCATCACTGACAACCCTCAAATTAAACCCACTAGCTACCACATTCAACAAATAGGGATGCACTTCACCACCATAACTTACTCCATTCATAGGAAGGTCAAGCGCCAACCCTAGTCAATGCTAATGTCTAGCCCTCGTATGATATATTGACAGCAATGGACGGACAGATACTATGCGAACACGGACTAGTGTGTGTCTGTCTGTCTGTCTGTGAGTTAGTACTTAACAGGCATGTTATTATTTTGTAGTTTGATACGGTCCACGTTTCAGCGGCAGTAGCATGATATATGGCAGGTTTTTAAGGATCGGCGATGGTGAATGGAAGAGAAACGTGGGTAAACTGTTGGAGGAAGGAACTGACTGCTACATATACTATACACTGTGAGATTAGTTTCTTATATGGTAAGGTACTGTGAAGGTTGTGTCCAGGGGATAAGATACTTATTGGTTCAGGGCTTTATAAGAGTTGCAAAAGGGTTAGAACGGTCACTGAAAAAGTATAACGTTTTTTTTGAATTAAGAATGAAAAAGAATTGAAGTGTTTTTTTATGACATTCCTTGTATTGATTTGAAGTCGGGCGCATGTCGCCAATATAATTCGATTATTGATGCATTTCGTCATTAATTTAATTACGCCCCCATCTCCCATCATCACAGTACCTACTACATATACAAGGTGTTAACTGTTCCATAATAGTGCACATAACTGCACTTAAAGACGATAGAGTGATTATATTTTGGTGTGGTTGGACGAATTATCTCTACTAATATTATAATCTATACTAATATAATAACATTATAAAGAGGTAAGTTTGTATGTAGGCGGTAATCTCAGGAACGACTGGTCCGATTTGAAAAATTCTTTCAGTATTAGATAGGCCATGTATCGAGGAAAGATATAGGCTACATATCATCACGCTAAGACTAAAAGGAGCCGAGCATTAATGGAAAATGTGACGCAGACGAAGTTGCGTGGGTCAGCTAGTACTATATATAATGAAGAAGCTAACACACTGACGTTGGATCTTTTAGAAGGAGCATTTAAGAAGGTAGTGGGAAAAAACGTTAATTATTCAAATTCAGTTCTTGAATTTGATGTCATCGAATGTCTGTCTATTTAATAACTAGTACTTAAAAGGCATGTTTTTATATTGTAGTATGATACGGTCCGCGTTTCCGCGATTTTAAGGATCGGCGATGGTGAATGGAAGAGAAACGTGGGTAAACTGTTGGAGGAAGGAACTGACTGCTACATATACTATACACTGTGAGATTAGTTTCTTATATGGTAAGGTACTGTGAAGGTTGTGTCCAGGGGATAAGATACTTATTGGTTCAGGGCTTTATAAGAGTTGCAAAAGGGTTAGAACGGTCACTGAAAAAGTATAACGTTTTTTTTGAATTAAGAATGAAAAAGAATTGAAGTGTTTTTTATGACATTCCTTGTATTGATTTGAAGTCGGGCGCATGTCGCCAATATAATTCGATTATTGATGCATTTCGTCATTAATTTAATTACGCCCCCATCTCCCATCATCACAGTACCTACTACATATACAAGGTGTTAACTGTTCCATAATAGTGCACATAACTGCACTTAAAGACGATAGAGTGATTATATTTTGGTGTGGTTGGACGAATTATCTCTACTAATATTATAATCTATACTAATATAATAACATTATAAAGAGGTAAGTTTGTATGTAGGCGGTAATCTCAGGAACGACTGGTCCGATTTGAAAAATTCTTTCAGTATTAGATAGGCCATGTATCGAGGAAAGATATAGGCTACATATCATCACGCTAAGACTAAAAGGAGCCGAGCATTAATGGAAAATGTGACGCAGACGAAGTTGCGTGGGTCAGCTAGTACTATATATAATGAAGAAGCTAACACACTGACGTTGGATCTTTTAGAAGGAGCATTTAAGAAGGTAGTGGGAAAAAACGTTAATTTTTCAAATTCAGTTCTTGAATTTGATGTCATCGAATGTCTGTCTATTTAATAACTAGTACTTAAAAGGCATGTTTTTATATTGTAGTATGATACGGTCCGCGTTTCCGCGATTTTAAGGAATCGGCGATGATAAATGGAAGAGAAACGTGGGAAAATGTTATGTATAGAAGCTTGCGAGTGCATATAAGGATGTTTCCATAGTTGAATTTAGTTGCTTCTACATATACAGGGCGGTAACGTTTCCATTCTAAATTTTTTTCAATGAAATAGTGCCTGAAATATTACCTGTTAATTTTATTGCCCTAGAATTTAAATAATTAATACAATTTTTAGCAGCATAAAATACATGTTTACACAATTTGTCTTTATGCTACTTAAATGATAACCTTAATAAACAAAATCTTTGCAATTGTGTGTTACAATGCGTTTCAAATAAGCGTAACTTAGCGCCATATTGTGACGTCATAGCTGTCAATTATTATATTTAGCTAATTTACGAACGTTTTTATTTAAGACTTATTTAAACAAAGTAAAATAAACCATTATTGATTTGCATATCGGCTAAGTTTTCTTTGCAAAGATAGAGATAGAGGTCATTGACGTTCCTATTCTCATTTGAATCGCATTGTACATACGCATTTGCTGCTGAACTAGGTTTTGGGGCCTGTGTTTCAGCATGCAGCGCCTCAAGCTCTGGAGCTGGGTCTGCGAATTTGTTTCTAGTAGATAGTAGAAAAATATGCTTAGTTCTTGGTAAATTATCCCTTCCTCACTTTAGTTGCTGGTCCTGCTCCATTGGACAATCTAGGGTGTAAGTAAACAAAGTCAAACTTGTTGATAATGTTTGTAAATAGTATATCTATAGATGTCTTAAATGACTTTTATATTTAATTTAACTCACACACTGATCCATTGCTGATAATTGGATAAATCAATAGTACCAACATTTATAAATATGTGTGTGTTTGCATTGTATAGACTCAAGTACCCTGGCGGTTGGGAGTGTCATGCTCACTCAAAAGCCTAGCTGATAGTGGCCTATGCGTTTAATTATTTGGCTCCATTCAAAATGGTTGTGTCGAATGGGCGTGGCGCATGTCATGGCTCCGTCGGTTGGGACTGGTCATTTCTCAGCTGCCATGGTTTATTTTCATTTATTTTAATTATTTCTTTGAATTGTTCCTTTCTTATTCCGGACGTCTTTATCATGCTCGTCACATCCTTCTCACATGTTTGTATACTCGTAATTTCAACACGATGTCAACAAAACTTTGTAACAATTTATTATTTTTAAAAGAGTGTCCGTGGAGTTTCTTGCACGTTCTTCTCCATAGAGATCTACGCTTTGGAACGTGCAAATAGCTTCATCTTTTTTGGACCGACCGACCTTGACAATTCAAAAGTGCCTGTAAATGGTTTAATTGAAATAAATGTTTGACTTTGACTTTGACTTTGAGTTAGTACATAACAGGCGTGTCATAATTTTGTTGTTTCATACAGTCCGCGTTTCTACGGCAGAAGCATATGTACGCGATGGATAATGGACAAAAATCGTGAGTAAATATTAGGAGGAAGGAACTGGCTGCTGACTGCATCTATTACCTATATTAAAATCTCATGTCAAGGTGTTTATCATCAAACTCCTCCGAAACGGCTTTACCGATTTTTATGAAATTGTTGGTGTATATTCGTTAGCTCTGAGAATTAGTTGTAGGATTTTTTATGAGGCAAAATAACGTTTGCTCGGTCAGCTAGTACACCATTTTAAATTATGAGATATACCTACTTTTTACTACACATAGTATACGTAGGTATGCATTTTGTTTACTTTTTCACATAATTACATTCACGTATTCATTGTTTTCGCCTAGTTTTCTGAATTCGATCTTGATGGTAGATAAAAAAGTCTTCAAAAAAACAAAAAACTTTGTAGAAAAAAATCGTAATACTTTTATTTGATCTACAACTTGAGATGAATCTATAAGAACTTGTTACTATAGATACATGGCGATTACTTTTTCATATAGTTAGATTGACAGTCAACTCCAACACTAAACAACTTTCCCACTCAAACCAACGTCTGTTCCTCACAAAAGCAATTGATAGGTATATCTCTTAACGCGCAGATATGGCTCAGTAACTGAAAATGAGCACACGTCACGTCTAAACGACTAGTCGTAATTAAAAAAAAAAATAGTATGTTATTTTAAATTATTTTCTTAAAAGATTTATACATGAAAATTTTGAGTTTTATTCGTTCAACATAGTGTAATTACTTTGTAAAGTTACCTATGTCTAACACGGACATAAAAACGACCATCGGACCAATACCACCGAGCGTAAGTATTGGAATTTGCACTATCTCAAAGACAATTTCACTATAGATTGTTTTACATTCTTTAAGTTATAGAATAATAAGAAAATTGCAAAAATCTACTGAATTTCGGGTCGCGCAGGTGTGAAACGAGTGCGCATTTCGTTCCTCCAAGGTCGCTGGTATGTCGTCACTTTAATTCGTCGTCGAGTATAGATTGAATGAATAGTGATTATGCCATGCCTTTATTCGATTCAATGACACCATCTCATAAATCGTAGTGGACAGAGTTATCAACCTAAAGTGATTGAATGCATTAACTAAGCGACCGGGACCGTTCATGATACATAGTATCAATAGTAGTTTTATTTTGTATATTACCTACTTAATTGAAACTTAAGTAATAATAATACAATAATCATCTGCCTAGCCTTTTGCCAACTACATTGGGGTCGGCTTCCAGTCAAACCGGGTTCAACTGAATACCAGTAGGTACCTACCTATCTAATATTAATACAATAATATTATGACGAAAATACCTCTTGGCCTAAAGATCATATTCTTTCATTCGTGGGAAGACCAGTTTTGATAGTAAATAAAAAAAAACCGGGCAAGTGCGAGTCGGAAAAATTAAGGTTAAGGTACGGAACCCTTTGTGTGCGAACAAAGGGTTCCGTACCATAACCTTCATTTTTATTATTTGTTGTTATAGCGTAAATAGAATACACAATCTGTGGAAATTCAACTGTCTACCTATTTCGGTTTTTGAGATACAGCCCTCTGACAGTCAAGAGTGAATACCTAGGTTACCACTAAGCAAGAGTAATCCATCGTCGACCACAGCGAGACAAAACAAAAAAAAACCATGTCCACATGATATGGTAGATACATCTTAGTAGTGCTGGCTCTATCTAGCTACCGAAAAGTAATAAAGAAAACTGACCACTACAACCCAACAGGAAAAGTAATCAGGCCGACAATTAAAGACGAGCAAGTTATTAAACGGAATATAATAACAAACTCACACATTAATCACTCACTTTTTACACACAAACACGATGACTAACTGTAAACTCAACCGAACTATTAATCTAACTGGAACGCAACAATTAAAAGAACAGGTTCCGATAAAACTATTACTATTGCTAACATTAATTTATTCAACAATACGTCTTGTCACCAATCGGGCAGCCATCATTATTTCGCATTCATTCCGTCTCAACCAATCAGATGTCAGAACGTGCCTCCCATACTTCTCTTAGCCAATCAGCGAACGCCATTTGAAAAACAATAGAACATAAAAAATTTCGTCACGCTCTTCTGCGCGCGAGTCGACGTTCTAATTCGTGGTAATTCAACTCGTAGCTGTTCGGCATTCGTCGGTTTTTATCGGGAAATCATTTTTCTAGCTGGCAATATCCTCCTCTGTCATAATTTGTAAATATTTATATTTAAATGGTATTTATATTATAATGCTAATTAATCTGACGTTACACTGTCTGTAACTTTAATGTGAATAATCATTTAGAAATCTACTCAAGTTTATTAGTCATAACACTATTTCTCGTGGTCTGTCTGTGTTCTTTGGGACTATTGATTCAAAATTTTAAAACACCGAGTCTTTGCATTTTTTTTTAAATTGTGCCGTATTTAGCAACAAAAACTACCAAACAAAAAATAGGCGCAAGAATCAGTCAAACACATGTTTAATATCCTTAATATCAAATGTAAGAATCATCTAGTCTTATGTCCTTTCCATATTCCAAAATGTAGAGCTTACCCAACATGTTCTAATCTCATTCGTCTTTGATAGCAGTCATTCAACTTCTCCATATGATTAAATTGTAGGTATCTTCTTTAAAGTTCAATAATTATAATTTCTTCGATGTTTCCCGACTCTTCTTATACCTAGCCATCCACACTAATAAACAAGTTACGTTATACTTGCACCAGCTTGAATCATCCTCAGGTTTTATCAGATCTTGCAACGAACATGTTTACAATCCGCTTGTATGTAGCTTCTCCTAATATGTAAAACTGTTGTGATAATAAGTTAAAGATCATTTACATAGGGCACGAACTCGTATTTATAGATAGGGCTCTTACATGGGCAGCTTATCTGCGGAAAGGTTGATTGTTCACAACCTTTTATGTTTTGTGATATCCATATGTTCTAATCGTTTACCTATCCCATATAATGAACCAGCCGACTAATTACAAAATGGCATGTATGTGCCTAAATGCAATTAAGAAACATCCTATAAAAGGTCGGGCCCAGCATCTTTAACACAAGTAGTCTTGGCAACTTAGCAAGGGTGCTGGTGTCGCCACACTATTTTATTATTTACTTTAAACTGTATGTACTACCATGTGTTTAATGTAAAATGTAAAACTTGATGCAAATATTATTATTATTAATATGTATAATTTATTAAGGAAAGATGATCCAATCGCTTAGCTGGGATATTTTGAGTTTTTTTTTATTTTTGTTTTACCACCATCTCACCTGATGTTAAGCGATAATGCGGTCTAAGATGGATTCTGCTTGCCTAGAAGTAACCTATTCACTCTTGACTGTCAGCGGGCTGTAGGTATCTCAAAAACCGAAATAGGTAGACAGATAAAATTCCACAGATTGTGTATTCTACTGCCGCTACGGAATCCTTTGTTCGCACACAAAGGGTTCCGTACCATAACCTTCATTTTTCCGACTCCCACTGGCCCGGTATTTTTATTTACTTTCAAAATTGGTCACTCCACGAATAAAAGAAGGTAAAAGGTAACTTCTAATAGTTCTAATCTAGGCAAGCCTGCTCGAAGCTGCGTGGTCGATCCACTCTTGACTTCAAGACTCCGAGATTGTAGGTATCTGGAAACACAGACATTTTAATCATAATCCGTTACAATATGAAAGTCACAAGTCATAGTAACTGAAATGCTCTTTTTTGGTCACAAAATTTATAATAACAAAGATTTGCATTTTGATAAAAGAATTGGAAAGTGGACTAAGAATACAAAATATGTCTACTAGACGTTATGTTTCCAACTGATAATAAAAGATATATAATATGAAAATAACGAGGAGCCGATGATATAGTTTATGATCACATTAAAATGCAGAATCAATATTTTTAGCTACAACCTGAGAGTCTTTAAGTCAAGAGTGAATAGGTTACTTCTAGGCAAGCAGGCTCCATCTTAGACCTAATTATCGCTTAACATTAGGTGAGATAGTGGTCAATAGTGGCCTATCAATAGTAAAAAAAAGATTTACTAGTTAAAAGATCGCACGAATTACAAATTCATTAAAAAATAAGACCGTATATTCCCATGCGAACCTGCAAGAATAACATATTCACGAACGCCACATTACAATCGCAATGCGTGCACATCTAACTATTCCCACCGGTTTCCTAATTGCCTACAAGCTTACGAATTGACCTGGCTATGCGGATACAGCTGACCCTGGACCAACAAATGGCTCCACCAGCTTTTAATTCAACAAAAGCATCTGCAACTCGTTCCAGAATAGAATGAGAACACGAATTCCAACACCTAAGTACCTACTTCTAATTAGGGGGACAACACCAACGGGACGCAACTTCTAACGCCTAGGCGTTAAAGTTTTAGGGTTGCTGCACTAGATTCTTTGGAATGTAATTTAATTACTTCATTCGTGGGATGACCATTTTTGATAGTAAATAAAAAAAAATCGGGCAACTGCGAGTCGGACTCGCCATAAAGGGTTCCGTACCATAAAACTACATTTTTATATGTGTTGTTACAGCGGCAGTAGAAATACACAATCTGTGGAAATTTCATCTGTCTACCTATTTCGGTTCTTGAGATACAGCCCTCTGACAGTCAAGAGTGAATAGGTTACTTTTAGGTAAGGGTGCTCCAACGTCGACCAGATCTTCGCTTACCATCAGGTGAGATAGTGGTCAAACGTGATCAATGGTAAAAAAAATACGGACGGACGAACAGTGGACGCTTGGTTGTAGGGTTCCGTTGCGGTACGGAACCGAAAATTCTTACTTGAAGGTCTATCAATTCAACATCGAATTAGTCGATGAGGAAGGGTCAAGTCAATGATGAAAGGAAAAAGATAAACAGCGGGAACTTCAATAAATTGGGATATTGGCAGGAGGATGATAAAACAGCAGTACGGAAATGAAATTCGCAGTTTTGAGCAATTAGTTGAGAGATCGTTCATGGAAATCCTTCCATCAAATCAGGTTTATTGCCACCAAGCGGCACTGTACCTGTCTTCTAGTTTCAAGGAATGGCGTAAACAAATCTGCCTATAAATGCTGCCCTCCCTCTGTCGGGGTATAGCCTTTTTTTTCTTTTTAAGGATGGGAAATCATCAAATGACTCCTCCCGCTCTGGGTAAAGCAAGAGGGAGTGTCAAACTCCTACTATCCGTGTTCCTCCTAATGCCCTTTGCGTTCCAGGGCCGCGGTGACTTTCTCTCGCGGTGACTTTTTCGAACTAATTCCGCAGCCCCGGCAGGAGGGACATAGGCCACATACAGTACTGTCTATCCTTTCTCTTTAAAATCCATCCAAAGGTTGTCTTGAAAAGATCGTTTTTAGCGATAAGGCCGCCCATTTTGTCTCCCTATGTATTGTTTTCTTCATCTATTTTTCTATAACTTTAATTTTGTACATTATAAAGAGTGTTCTGTTATTTCTGTGCGAGGTGTTGAACAGTAATTCACCACACGGGTCTACAACGAGTTGATGTACAAGGGATGGAGTTCTAGCAAAATTACAACGAAATACAACCTTATCATTTATACAGCATTTGCGGTCTTCTTGTCGAAGTGTTGGACGGCCGCACAAGGTAGACCGATGGCCTGAAGAGGGTCGCAGAAATCCGTTGAATGCAAGACGCACGTGGCCAGTCGATGGGTTAACTCTTGGTGGACGACAGCAGTGGACATCATTCAGCTGAAATGATGATAATAAACTGTTCTCCTGTTATTTTTAAACGCCAATAATTACAAAACAATACACCTCTAAAACCGTACCCTTTAGAACTAGAAGCAAGTACCAATCAACTACCATTCACAAGCAAGTACCATTCACACACACTATGGCAAAGCACACTCATTAGGTAGCATTATCAGCAGCGTCTCAATTTATTAACCTAACCTATGTCCTACTTATCTCACCGTAGAGTGTAGCAGCCAATTTGCATATAACATTTATGAGGTCCCAGTTATCAATAGAAGGTAGTGTGGGAAAACGGGAAAATTAACACCTTCGATATTTATTTGATTGGTTGAACCGTTATCGGGAAATGTTCTTGTTATTTCCTGCGTCAATCATTGGGTATTTATGTAAGCTGGTTGATAGCTAATACTTAGGTAAAACTACAGTATTTGCTTAAGTATCCAAGGACAAGCAAATACTGTAGTTTGACCTAAGTATTTGCTTGTCCTTGGATACTTTCTGGAGGAAGCTGAGGATTGAGATTGATAAATTAGGTACCCCAAAAAACGAATTTTGTCTGGCTGGTTTAGGCTCATAAGTAACGTTCGGTTCTACTGAAACCTATCATCTGTTCGTAAGTGTCAGACACAGGTTTACACCTGGCTTATCCAGTTGTTTTAAAATACCAGAACCTTAAACTTTAAAAATTAACTAACTTCAAAAACTATAAAAGGGGACCGATTTTCTTGGTATGGTCTTGTGAACAGAAGCAAAAACAAACGCATGTAACTTAAAGAGTTATGACTATAAATGTGAATGGATGGAGAGGAAGAGGAAGACCAAATAAAAAAGGATGGACTGTGTGAGGAGCGATATGAAAGAAAAGAGTGTTAGTGACAGCGTGACGGCTTACGGGACAGAATGGGAGAAGAAGAATGGAAGCACGTTACGCCGACCCCAAGTAACATGGGATAAGATCAGGAAGATGACGAGATCCTGAAACTTTAAAGTATCATGAGATTTACAAGCTCATAAAAATATTATCTAAAAGTGTATAGGTATTTGATACGCATCTTTTTGATCGTCCATCGTTCGAGATTTATGTGATTCGTTTGCTACGGTAACCTTTCTTTGTGGAACAACATGGCTACACACAGCTAAATCTTTTATCAATTTATCTTAACTCCCTATTGGAACAAGATACACCTCTAAACCCAAACAAATTATTGTAAATTACAAATTACGGAACATATATCCACATACGCTATTTAGCAGCTGAACTTTTACTCAGCTTGTTCCAAAGCAAAGTAATAAACCTCAGGATCAAAGATCGCAATGCTAAATCTAAATCTAACACAATCTGGCAGCCCTAAACGGTGGAAGGCGTTGCGTGTAATTAGAGATTGTATACATTAAGCGAATACAAATAAAGCACAATGCGACGAGCGGAGCCCGACGCAAACATTAGTCTTGCTAGAGGTCGACGAAGATTTAGCCCCGGTGTTCACTGACGGATTGCACTGCAACACCTAGCTTAATTAATGGTTTAAGCTACGGTGGGTTTTACTGATATTATGTATATTGATGCTGAGAACACAAGGAAGGTTTTTCATATTTATTCATCAGTCTTCACAGATTTCGGAACTTTTAAAGATTGGTAGACCGAAGGTATAGTACATACCCACTGACGTATGACATGAAACAATATTGTAACTTAGTTTTAATTTTGTTCTAATAATATAATCTACCGCGTCGCATTACCAATGGACAACTAGAGTCATTTTCTTAAAGATTTTAAGTATTGATGTTTAAAATAGTGTCTTTTACTGGTCTAATTTTAATAGATAAATGAACTTTGGTTTTAAACTATTTTTAGTTAGTCAGCAATTATTTTCAGTTTACAAAGGAGTTCTAAAGAAACGAGGGATGGAATATCGGAAAGATAATATGCCTAGAGGGGTGGGTTATGATGTGACAACTGCTGGAAAAGTATGGAAGGAAAATACATGTAGCAATGACTTTAAATGGCTGGCTGTACCGGTAGCCAGGACCAACCTAATGGCCATGGCACTGCTTACCCGGGCTATTCGGGTCATTAATAAATTCCATGTCGATGTAAACATTTACGTATGTCATTTTAGTGAATTTGTAAAGAGACTGCTTTTGTTTTTGTGTACGGTAGATTAGTGAAATAACTATGTGTTGTATAGTATTTTGTAAAAGTGTGTGTATTAATAAGTTTAAATAGTTTTATAAGATATGAAAGACTATCGCATTAGGTTAAAAATCTGTAATGATAGTTCTAAGTTTTTATGATGATAAAATAAAAAAATAATAATAATTAAAATAGCATGAGAATAAGAGACGAACGAATAAAAAGGTTTTGCAGAAAGACACTTTTGGCTTAGAAGAGTCTGAGAAAAAGTTTAAGAAAATTAATTTAAATGAATGCTTGCTTTCGATGTAAGTACTGAGATATAATAAAATGCCAATTTAATTTCCTTTTGGTGTTGTTAAACTGTGATAAGGTCGTACACTTAATGAATTTAAAAAGAGAAATAGATATTTATGGCCGTGTGAATTCTCAGTTTTCTTCGTTCGAACATTTATTTAGACATTGTCATAAAAACTATCTCAAAATTTAATTACCATCCGACATTGGCTTTTTGTCATTAATATGTAAATAAGACTAATTAATGTGTTAAAACCTAGTATTAATATGCAAGGCAAAAATATGCCTCGATTTATAACAGCTAAACATGAATATAAAGCGCTTAGTTTCAGCGTCGTAAATCAGCATCGGGACTAGATTTAAAAGTAAATGGCTGTATTTGTATATTTTTGCATTGCTTTATACTCATTTCATAGTCTAAAATATTCTATGAAATGAACAATACATGGATGAATGAGCGCACAAAACTAAGGTTAGTTTCATTTTCCCACATCAAAAATTTTAGGTTTAACGACTCATTACAGAACAAAGATACCATCTTTATCTTCAAAATTAGTCTCGTTTCCATTAATTAAAACTTTTAAAATTAGTGGATCAATTAGTAAAACATTTTCTCGATTAGATTTCGTCTTAACTGGCATTTTGTCAGTACAGTTAAACAATTAATTAAAGTGAGTTAATGGTTCGGTATCACCGGGCGCCTCCTCTAGCTACAGTGGCATCGGCTACTCTAAATTAACATAAACACCAAGTCCATAGTTATTTATAACCATTGCCAATATATTTATATAACTAGTTGCAGCATGTGGATCCACTTGCATGAAATACGGGACTTCAAACATGGCTTTTATTGTAATGGATTTATTGACTCCTATGAGCCTTGGGGTGTAAGAAAATTTCAAACTAAAACTTGAGGCTTCTCGTTTGTGATTCACTTGGAGAAGTAAGATAGAACAAGTAGGTATGAATATAGATGACTGTGTATACAAAACTAAGAGCTATTCCTCAAATTAATTGGGGAAATTAGCCTCATCACCGTCGCACATGATTGGGCTAGAAAATGGATCCCCACTTAGGAAGATTAAAGCGATAGTATACGTCAGCTAAAAGACCAACACTTTCACACTTACAGCACAGCTGGGGTATACTGAAATACTGCTGAAATCTGTATGTTAAAATCAACGGAGAATACTGTGACGATTGTGTCCTGGGCTTAAGATACTCTTGTATGTACAAGGTTTTATGAGAATTGGCAGTCTACCCATTTGTAAAACTTTGGAGCGGTCAGTTAAAAAGTATAGCATAGGTTTAAATTTGAAGGATAAAGAATTTGATTGTTTTATAGGAGAACTTTTATTGATGTGAATTCGGGCGGTTCTCGCCAATATATTTATTCGTTAAACCTCCATTTCTCTTTAATTTCCCGTAGCATCTGAGTTACCCCACCACAATACTTTCTTCTGGTAACTACTAAAACCTAAAAACCGGCCAAGTGCGAGTCGGACTCCGCACCGAGGGTTTAGTAAAACCCTGTAGGTATATAATATTTAATGTTGCGGTTTACGATTTATGGCGTGTTAAAAAAAACTGCTTACTAAATCTCGTTCAAACCAATTTTCGGTGAAAGTTTACATGGTAATTTAGGTACATCATATATTTTTTTAGTTTAGAAAAAAATGACGTTAAAAACCTCAATATAATTTTTGGAGACCTATCCATACATACCCCACACGTATGTATTTAATGAAAAAAAAAATGAGTTTCAGTTCTAAGTATGGGGAACTCCAATATTTCTTGTTTTTTTTTTCTATTTTTGAGTGAAATTCTTAATGCAGCATACAGCATAGTTCTAAATCGGAACAAAGTGGCTGTGACATGCTGACGGACAGACAGACAGACATGACGAATCCATAAAGGTTCCGTTTTTTTACCATTTGACAACGGAACCCTAAAAAGCTAGGTAGTTTGCAGACAGTCCAGTAATAATCTACACAAAGTTTGCGCCACATCAACATTAAACCAGAACATAAAATATACAGACACATATATGTATTTAGAATAGAACAGCATCGTATAAAGAACAACAGGCCGCGCGAAGTAATTATTCACCAAGAGAAATTGTTAGTCAATTGATCTAGATTTAATCTAGACATCGACACAGTGTTAGTAAGTGCTTTCCAAGTTTACGTTTTATCTAAGAACAGATAAGAAACTTGTATTCTATTTGGGTAATATCGATGAAAGATTAGCATGCTACCTATTTTTACGTAACTTAAATTCAAGGATTGCAACTGCTTTTTGAAACACAACAAATTGCTTGATTAAAACAGCTGCATTTGCCGAGAACTTTATTTATAAGCGAAAATGAAAACGAAATACAACAAGTCTATGCTCTAAAGTTTTTTTACCATCGCAAGAGAATGCTCTTCCAATGAAAAACACGTTTAAAAAAAGCGTAAGTATTCACTATGGGTTGAGTTTTCGCCGTTTTAAAATATTTTAGGTAATACAGACTTCAATTTTCATCAACTTTAGACTAGAAAAAAATTCCAAAGCCCGAGAACCTGCCAACAACACCAATAATCATATAAACTACTTAAACTAACAACCAGCTCACTTTACTTACAGAAAACAAAACCGAAACATCCACAAGACAGGCCGGCCATTTTACAGTAGCTGTCTGAAATCACGCGACGATAAAATGACGATACAAGAACACCATACCTCGCATGTATGCAAATATACCATTAGAATGATATATTCTCGTACTTTTGACTTGTCCTGTTGCAGATACAATTAATGTTTTCAAGAATGTTTATATATAGTTCGATGATGTAGATTAGGTGACAGTCTTATGAAGAAGTGCTTGAAGAGAACTTGAATTGAATAATGATATGAAGATAAATGTGGTGGATGCAAATTGTGCAGAAAAGTGTGTTTTGTAGGAAACACTGTTGACTTGTTTTAAATAGTTATCAATAGTTGTGTCCTCATCATCTTCGTCTATAGCCCAACTTTGTCAACTGCTGCAAAGGGCTCCCTTTTCCTATAAGTCTTACCGTATTTGATGGCAACTAAGCAATAGCTCTATGACACACATAATGATCGAGTGACTTACATGAGGCCAGAAAACATACACGAGTGGCACCATAAATTTCAAAAGACGATTACTGGTAAGGTCATATTAGATTATCAAAAACAAATGGATATGTTAAAACCTTTTGTACAGCAATTGACCTTACTTCATTACAATATTACAAAAAATAACTTATAGACTGTCAAGACCCACAAAACAAACGAACCTTTCAGAAACAAGTACCAATAAAATAAACATACAAAACCAAAGAGGAACGTGCGACTGTTTATGAAAACAAAACGAGTGTACACGCAAACGCATCTACAATATAAATGGACACATTTTTCATAAATAAATTTAAATATCCGTTGGTATGGGTGTAAATCTCAGCGGGCGTACACTGGCGTACAGTAGCGAAGGGAACACGCGAACTAATTAATATGGAGTAACTGTCGATTTATAGGTGTTTGGTCTGAAGTTACGCGTTGTTCTAGCTGAGTGGATACGGGAGATGAATCTGCCGAGCTCGTTAGTAGGTAGAACATGCAAGAGAGAATTTTTGGACCAGAGGGTTAATTCAACTAACTTTTATCCACTCGAGCTCCACAAACTCCTCACCGCGGTACAGCCTGATGATCTGAATGATCCAGTCACTGAATCTCTGGCGGATCTCCTTCACTAGACACCCTCGGATCGTGTTGTACGCTACTTTGTCTGCCACCTGAAACATGGGTTGTAACTTTGAGCGGATTTCAGCGGATTTCACCAATGACTTTGATTTTACCGTGCCTCAGAAAGCACGTTAAGCCGTTGGTCCCGGCTGTCATTTGAAAATCTTTGGCAGTCGTTACGGATTGTCAGAAGCCAATTAATCTGACTCCAGTCTTACCAAGAAGTACCGTGTTACCCAGGTATGGGTTGTGGAGGTCTTGTAAGCAGCCGCTCCACGTAAAACACGGGTAGGTATTCAGCTGAATCCGGTTTGACTGGAATCCGACCCCAATGACGTTGGGAAAAGGCTAGGCAGATGATTATTTCACCAGTGAAATTGATAAGGATCGAAACAGTTAAAAAAAACAGGCATTTCAATGTAACAACATGAAACAGGTATCTCAGAACCGAAATAACAGCTCCTACCTATTTCGCCTGTTCCTCAAACTACCGTAGTAGCCGAACTTTGAGAGATACAAACGAAACGACCTGGAACAGCTATGTGAAACAGTTTCAAATGGAACATGCTCCATTCTCTTCTGACTTATTATAATAGAAAGAGACAACATCTGTTCTTTGGAACAAGCTCTTTGCTCCTCTGGTTCATTGTAATAGAAAGAGATAGAACCTGTTCCCTGCCTGTCACTGTTTCTGACCTTTTCGAATACACATACAAATAATGAAGTTACCATTGAACAAAATATCGAAAAACAAATTAATTAATTTTGTAATATCTCTTGTGGAAATAATTAATCTAAACAATATTGGGGATTTTGCTGCAGTCCTAAGCCTGGGTGGTTTTTATTTAATTTCAGTAGCAGGTACTGAAGCTACTTATAGGTACTATTTCTGAATCTGTTGCAATCAATGAGTCTTCAGTTCTAGTGGAACAGGCTGTTATTTTGGAACAGGATTTTGAAACTGTTTTCTTATTGGAACTGAAACAGGTGAAACAGGTTTCTAGTCTAAACAAGTTTCGCATTCGCATCTCATTCGCAAACTGTCAAAAAAGCCTTATATTTCATCCATTTTTGATAGATTGCGCATTCGCAATCTGTGATGCGAGTGCGAACGTTGTTTAAAAATTAGTAGAATAGGGAATATGCACGTGATTTGTTTATTTGCAAGATGAAATACTAATAAGCTCTAATAAACAATCATGAAATACTTTTTGAAATATCTTTATCAGCGATGAAGTTATAAAACTTCAATGATTACAATTAGAACGGGAAGTCCGATATGGTATTTGACGTCAAAGTTCATGACGTCTATACAGCTGCTATAGAAACCAGTGTTTTCGCGAGAGGGATAGATATATTTGATTACAATATTTATATCTTGTTTGTTTTTCGAGTAATTTTGATTCTATTTTCTTTGTTACTAATATATTTTTGTATACTTTTAGATGAACTGTATAGATAATAAATATCTTTTTCACGCATATTCCCTATTGGCGGCACTCAGTTTTAAGTTAAGCCAATGTATCCAAGGACCACCTGATTCATTTTTAGAAACAGAAAATTTTCGTTTAGCAACACTGCCACACTATTCATTATACAGAGAGGAAACCACAATCTCACCTTATGGAAAACGATAATTTGGTCGACGACGGAGCAGGCTTGTCTAGAACATTATTCGCTGTTAGAGTGGAATCCGATAGGGAATTCCCCTCGTTAGCTGTATGCCCGATGAAAGTTATATTATGTTGTTCAGAAATCAGAAATCTTTAAAAGGAGGATGGCGAATTTGGACCCACATAATTATTTATAAATTAACTAAGTGTCATTCACTTGCAAGTTCATATTTACTATAATTTAGAGTTTGTTAAAGGATTACATAAAAAATATTGAGTCACTGGGTGATGGGAATTAAAAGTTAGAAAAGATTTTTATTTACATAAAAACAAGTCATCATGCAGTTACTAAACGCACCGTGTTTCATACAACATTCCAACCTACTCTTTCATTACCTACATGATTTACGTTCTTACACTTGTTTAAGCTTGTCAATTATTTTTTTTAAACAAAACTTGTAAAATATGAGAAAATCATACAAAAGTTAATATTAAAAATGCATTTACATTTTTTATACAAAAATGTACAATATTATAATTATTACGATTATTTGTGATAACGTAGAGTGGAACGTTACGCTGTCAATTGGAGTTGGCTGTCAGTGTCAAAACAATTAGTGTTTGTTTTCAGCGGCTAACGTGGGATATCTATTATTTTCTATGCGATTTTGTGATTCTTGACATCTTGGCTTTACCTTTGGTCTGACTATTCTACATACCGACTAAGACAACAGCTTTTACCTTTGGGTTGCGATTTGTAAGTGGTTTGGACTTAGTTACCCGTTAAAACGCGTTGCGCCCAGCCTCTACGACTTACTGCCCATTTGCGTTTTTGCTAGTTTTATATAGTTCTACAACTAGTTGTAAGTTTCCATACTGTACGATACTCCTAAAAGTGGGTCCCATTGTACATGCAACCTCGCCATCCTCCTTTATTTATTTGCAAACATGGGTGATGTTTTTTTTACAAGAGTAATAATGTTCTCCATGTTTAACCATCACATGGGTATGCAAATATTGTAATGTAATAACTAAATACAAAATAAAAAATGTCAGTCTTGTTAGTCATAGCTGTTATGAAAAAATAATATTAATATGTCAAACTAAATTAAAACGAAAAAAGTCAACAAATCAAGTAACAAACAAATATTTAAATTACTAACAAATACATTAATGATAAAATATTAATTACAAAATAATACACAACAGTCAAATTTAAAATTAATAACAAATCTAGTTCAAAATAATCCATAAAATGATGAAAAATGAAAAATGAATGAATGATGAATGATGTCCTTAACTACATTTTTACCTTTCTCATAAAATTGATTCTCGAACGATTCAACTCAAAACTAAAATCTTCAGACACGCTCGTCGCAATACACACCCGTATATTCCCATAATAAAGTACGAAACGTCTCAAATTACAGTGTTGTCCACACAAAACCATACACTAAGACCTGTATACACATAGATTTCGTAGATTACCATCGCGCGGTAGTTCTTGTAAGTAACCAAATACTTTTTGACGATGCCACTATGTAGATAGTTACCATATTTAGTGGTAGTTTAGTGACAGCCCTTCAAATGACTGAAACTTATGAGTTGAAGATGTTGGTGGTTGAGACTGAATTTGTTTTGGTTGGAATGTCATGTTACCATACTTCATACTCATCATCAGCCTAGCTTTTTCCCAACTACATTAGGGTTAGCTTCCAATCAAACCGGATTCAGCTGAATACCAGTATTTTAAGTAGAGCGGCTGCCTACCAGACCTCCACAACCCATTAACTGGGTAACACGGTATTTCTTGGCAAGACTGGAGTCAGATTTACTGGCTTCTGACAATCCGTAACGACTGCCAAAGATCTACAAATGACAGCCGGGACCAACGGCTTACTTACTTTCCGAGACACGGAGGAAACTCGATGTGTTAAGACGGTCACCCATCCACTGAACAACCTTGGCAAGCGTTGCTTAACCTTGAAAATCGACCCGTACGGCTGTTGTTATTTAGCCACGAGCTTCTCAACCATACTTCTCACTATGCTATTATAAAAACGAAAATACTTTATCTTCTCCCATGAGTGACACACTTGGACTTATATTTTTGTAAAGAAAAAAATAAATGAGTCGATATAATGCGTTTTATTTTGCATGCGTCACTTCCACCTAAGAGAGCACCACGTTTTACTTATTCGTGTCGAAACAAGCTTCCACTCTTGACCTATGATGCGTTATATCTTTCCCAATTTTCACTTGTTTTATAAAGGCAAAAATACCCTATACAATATTTTTTTCATATTAATCTCACAGGCAATTTTTAACCTAAGTGAAAATGGCAAATTCATAAGTATGATAATGTACCCATTACAAAAATATATTAATAAAAATGCAGCGAGTTTAAAATTCTCCATAGTGATAAAACAACAACTATTTAATAAGGACTTTATTAGGATATAGGTAATACAGCAAAAGAAACTATGAATACAAAAACAACACAAATAATACATTAAATTGCACTCAAACGTATCATAGACCAAGTTTAAGCATCTACCTTAATTAAATTATCTTCATCCTAATAATATTCTTGAAGGAAAAAATATATATTCGCTATGAGAGTATCATGTTAAATTGGACGGCCCACGCTTTGGTGTACGTTTCTCAATTTATTGGTCTCTAGGCACCAAATGTGATCTCTACTTGGCTCGTTAGATTTTTATACAGATATCACTTCGAGGAAATGCTATGATGTTTTGTAAAAGTGCTTCTCAATCAATTAGGTTTATAGTAATAGTATGATCGTTTGATAGTAAAGAATCTACTTAAATGAAACACTGAAGTTTTATACAGGGTTATTTGTAAAACACCGGCAACCTCTCAGGACTATATTACTAACATCATAACCAACAACTTTTGTTCTATGACTTTTAAAAATTCATCATATTTTAGTTCATCAGGATTTCATACAAAAATAAAAAAATATTTAAATTGAACGCTTTAAATGCTATATGCATTCTGCGAAGCATAAGAAAGCTTTTTTTTTCTTTTTCTTATGCTTCACATAGACTTCGTAACATTTAGAGTGTTCAATTTAAATATTTTTATATGAAATCCTGATGAACTAAAATGTGATGAATTTTTTAAAGTCATAGAACAAAAGTTATGACGTCAATAACATAGTCCTGAGAGGTGTGTTTTACAAATAACCCTGTATAATAGTTTCGTTTTAGTAGCTGATACATAATGTTTATACATCCTAAGGCACTTGTCTCACTTACTTGCTCGCTGAGAAAAGGGACAAGAGATATAGATCTCGTGTGAGTGAAAGAGATACATTCATAGTCCATAGCTGGCTGTTCACACTACCGGCGAGCGGCTTTTACCTCTAGTTGATCGCAGCGACAAGAGCTATCAAAGATTGTACTCACTCAGCGACACTCGCTCGGCGACGCTTGCTTGGCGAACAGAACTCACCATCCAGCGATATTTTCTACCAGTAGTACTGGCCGGAGCGAGTATTGCTAGTAATCTCCCGTCGCACGAAAGCACTATCTTAAAGCCGAGCGTCAAAACTATCGACACTTTTCACTCGCTACTCGCCAATTCGTTTCGAGTTTCTAGCTTTACTCGCTACTCACTGATCGCCAGCGGTCAGGCAATTACCTCATGGTGAATTTTACGCGACCTTAAATTTCCGTTTTTAGTGTGTGATTTCGAGAATTCAACGACCGTCCATTTTTTAAACCATTTTGGTTCCCATTACATGTGTCATTGCACTATTGACTGCAACCTCATCAATACCATCAATAATGGAAACGAAATCAGTGACTTTCTCCTTAAAATGTAAGTAACAAGCTTGGTCCTTTAAACTTTCTTTAGTCCTTACCTACCTTTTTTCATGGATGGGAAATCATCAAAATGACTCCTTTCGCTTCGGCCGTAGTGAAAGGGAGTGTTAGCCTTTTACTGACTAAAACCCATCCGTGTTCCTCCTAATGCCCTTTGCGTTCCTGGGGGGCTATTATCTTAGCCCCCCTGGAAGGAAGAATACGCTCGTAACTAAGCCCGAAACTACGGTCTTCGGGCTTAAAGAGTACCTAGCCCCCCAGGGCCACGGTGATTGTTTCGAACAAATTCCGCAACCCTGGCTTAGTCCTTACCTAACAAATACATTCTTCGAAACTATCTAATCACCTCATCTTTCTAAAAATCGATGACCAATACACCATAAAGTCATCTCCGTGATTGGCTCAAAGGCCCTGGCTTGCTATCAAAGAGCCAAAATAGAGTACCTGCTTCGGATATTAATAAAAATAAGAGTATACTAATAGATAAAGTTATACAGAGACTCCCAGTCAGCTGCATTTTCTTAAAGGAACCAAGAAAATGATGTCCGATCACAGGGTAGACTAGGAAGGATACGATTAAGGATGATGCAATCATTTTTGTGGAGGACTTGATCTACTAGTGAAAATGACTTACTTGGCTTAAGGCGAGGTTGCAGTACTGTGTGTTTTGACGAACAACCGCGACTGTCCGGCGACCGAAATAATGCCTAAATTTTGATTGTTTTTTCTATATGGTTTCAACATTTACTTCAAAATAAAAAGCTCTATCTATTGATATAACTTTTATATAATATTCGTGATGAAATCTCTTAGCAGTACACGTTTAAAATTGTAATTTAGTGTCATGTTTGATAAAAAAAAGTATCGAGCCAATCATTCTAAATCGCGTTTCTATCTTTACGATTTACTTGAGGGTATGTTCAATTTTTATGTAATGATTTTTATTTATTAAAAAACTCATAATTAATTAGATTTTCAGACGTTCAAAAATCTTAAAAAGTACTGCAACCCCGCCTTAAGGTCCTATGACCCCTAGCTGGGGCAGAGGGCAACCACAGTAGTCTTCCATCGCGGTCTTGAGCGTCACGCTTCACTTCACGTCATTCCGATGCTCGTCGCTTCTGCACGGTGCGTCTCGCCATTTTTTGCGATACTTTAAGCTCACCTTAATATCTAACATACTTGGCAAGACTTAACAGATTTGGCAAGTCGAATGCAAGTAACTATAGTGAGGAAAAACTTACCAAGTCGCACTTCAATACTGCACTTCGAGAGAACTTGGTTGGTACAGCCAGATCTCTTTCTTTTACTCTTATATTTTTCTTGCACTTTTATATTTTTGATGAATTTGTATTTTTGAAAAAGCTATATTGCTTAGTGAAGTAGCTAGTATAATTTATTTAATTATATAATAGTAACAAATGATAAGAAGCCGACGAGTTAAGGTTTCTAGAAGATATAGGTATTTTTGAAACCTAGCCATGCCCAGATCACATTATTTTTAACGTTTCCAGACCGGGAACAACTATCTGTAGGCCACACAAAATATTTGTGCCGTGCGGGATCGAACGCGAGACACGCCACGCAGCAGCCAAGCACTTATCCACTGCGCCAACCGTGTCTGCTGATATCAAGAATACTAACAGTAAGACTCATATAAAACGCTCGTTAATTAAATAAATAAATAAAAAATACGGCTATAATTCCCAAAAGAATTACGACCAGGAGTACCTTATAATAATAATTGATTTAAATCTTTTCAAAACGCAACTTTGATTTTGATGATATACATGCTAAATAAATTCAAACTTCGTGATCTACCTAGGCTTGACTTTATTGACACCACTAATGTTTCACACTACAATTTTCTTCTAATACAGGTCCCAATAAAAATACAGGTCCCATCCACGTTATAACTAACGCAGCAACTTCATAACGGCACCGCTGGATAAAATTGCACGTAGTATAAAGGAAAGCTGGCGGATATAGAAAATCTCTCAATACCACCCGGTGGATTCAGCTCAAAGCTGCCGTGTCCACGTTGTAATAACTACGGATACCAGCAGTTTTTGCTGTTTCCAGGACCTTTTAGATTGATCAGTTTTGATAGTTCTGTGATGAGCTTTTAAGAAGTATTGATTGGGAATTTAGGTTTTAGTTGTGGGTTGTTTTAATTTCAGATGGAAAATGTCCACTGAAAAATATAGTATCACCTTTTTTTCCCCACATCGACTGTTCTGTTCTTCTTCGTGAATCCATTCGACAGCTAACAATAAACGTTCATCATTACAATCACTTTACACTTTTTAGAATATTTTTGAGGTCGGAAAAGCATGACTTCTTTAGCTCTCGTTTAGCCATCGTCTCAATGTCACCAACCTCTGTTATAAAACCAATATGTGTAAAAGTATGCAAAGGTGATCAATTGGTTAGTGGGTCGTCTTAGGGGCCAATTTATTAATCAATCATAAATAAATCAACATTATACGTGTAAATAAATGAAATATTACTCCACGTAAAATCGACTACAATAAATAAATCCTTTCATAAAGAAACAAGCAGAAATAAAACACGAAATTATACCAAACAATCAATTACAAAGGGAAAACTGTCAAAGCGAAATTCCCGGGAAAGCAGGTAAAACACAAAATATAAAACTTTCCGCGAAACTCCCGCCAAACGGGAACAAAACATTGATTAATGACGAAATGCACTCGAAAACAAACTGTCGAACTTCTTCAAATTCGCAATACAAATGCCTTCGGTATAACCCCTCGGAAATAATGGTTTCCTTTATGGGGGCACTTACCCTAACCACCAAAAACAACTCATGGAAAACTCAACCACTATAAATAAAGCAGTAAGGTTCAAAATCCGTTGTGAAAAAAATGTAGGGTAAAATTGCTAAAAGTTGCCCAAGATTTTCTTTTCGTACTCAGTTTTGTTACTTTTTTTGTTGTCGCAGGCAAACGGAAGTGGCGTGTAGGGACGTGTGCTTCCTCCTTTTTTGTTGAGAAATTGTTTCGGTGCCATTAAGCCGTTGACAGATCGCCTACAGTGAATAATGCGTCGAATTGTTTGAGGTTATGGGGCCACATTTGTGTGACAATGCAATGTTTAGATGTGCATTTAGCGTGTTCAAGCGGGATTGATGGGTATCGGTGCTTTTGTTGTGAGTTTTTGTTTACTTTCAGTTTTCCGATGTAGTTTTTCGATTAGGAGTTGTGTTGGTATATACATCTAAATAAGCGAGTAAGTATACCTACTATTTACTTGCAAATTGTGAGAGAGTTTTTAAATACAGTATTGTAGGACGTATTGGTAGTTGCGGAATTTTTTCGAAAGAGTCACCGATGCCCTGGAACGCAAAGGGCATTAGGAAGAACGAGGATAGGAATAAGGCGAGGTTGCAGTACTGTGTGTTTTGACGAACAACAGCGGCTGTCCGGCGAGCGAAATAATGCCTAAATTTTGATTGTTTTTTCTTCTTGGCGAAAACTGATAAAGAAATTATACAATATGGTTTCAACATTTACTTCAAAATAAAAAGTTCTATACATTGATATAACTTTTTTATATATTCGTGATAAAATCTCTTAGCAGTACACGTTTAAAATTGTAATTTCGTGTCATGTTTGATAAAAAAAGTATCGAGCTAATCATTCTAAATCGCGTTTCTATCTTTACAATTTACTTGAGGGTATGTTAAATTTTTATGTAATGATTTTTATTTATTAAAAAACTCATAATTAATTAGATTTTCAGACGTTCAAAAATCTTAAAAAGTACTGCAACCCCGCCTTAAGTCCGTCTGACACTTCCTTCTGCTTCATCCAGAGCGGGAGGAGAAATTGCTGATTTCCCATTCTTAAAAAAACAATATGTTAAAAAAGATGTATTGGAACAACAAACGACTTCTTCAGGTACTGTAAGTAACTGTTTCTATGAATTTAAGAGATCCAAAACAAACAAAAGAAATACCTACATGTTACGTTTTAAAAATTCCGTACAGTTTTAGACAAACCAAAAGTTTACTGAATGCAGTCGCGTTGTATCTCTATGTAACTTTTTCATTTTCATTTCCCTTGAATCAAGCTAGTCCATGTTATAATTAAATTTTCGAAGAATCAAGCATGAATACCCAGAATAGTTGTCTGTGAAAACGCGTTTCGTCTCTTGCTCTATAGTTTTCCCCGAATTGAAGCAATAATATCCTTTACTACAAAAGATCCATTGAATCGTTGCGATTTTCCCACTCAAACGCGAAATCAAATCTAATCTATATTAGCTAGTGTAAGTACACTTTATTCAATAAATACTTATATAGTTAAAGCGCAAAATTAACTAGATCCTGTTTGAAACAGATACCTTCCAGGGCTGCCAATAATTACCAACTGTTTCTCCACGTCAACCAACTTAACTTTACACAGGATAATCACTTTTCAGTCTGTATCTCTTGAGCTTAGAGTCAAATGGTGATTTGGCGGGGTGTACGTTTAAGTTGGTTCTGCTGTAATGAGAAGCGGTTGTCTCATCCATCAGTCTAGGCCAATTACAAGTGATCACGCGTGGACCGCTCCTTGGCAACCCTATTTCTCGTCAACATTTTTTGTGGCCACCGCAGCGACCGAGTTATTATCTAGACGAATTCGTGAGTAGAAATATAAGTTAATGAGGTGTTGAGCACGACATTTGAAAGGTTGTTGATTCCTTTCTCTGTTTATTTCGTAAGGTGTGATCGGTGATGTTATCATAATTTGCGCAGTGAAAGTTTCAAGTTTTAATTATTTTTTTGTTGGACGTGCAAATAAATGGGTGATTTATAGTGTCGATCACACGATCGTCTTTTCACTTAAGTTAGGGCGGAATTCATCAATGAAACTGAACGTGATCAACATAATAATATGAAACAATTTTACGAGCTGTCAGTGTAATTATTTTCTATGGAATATTGACACTAACAACTCTTGAACGCAGTTTAAATGTGCTGATTGCGATCATTTTCATTGGCAAAATGTGCTCTTAATCGCTTTGACGAAAACATATTCAATGTTTACTTTTTTCTCAAGAGTACTATCATATCACATATTTTCTTTTCACTCTCCGCCATACGAAACTCAATTAACTTCTCAACGTTCCAGTTACTGTGATCTTAACATTATCTCTAGACTCATTCACAGTCTATAAATTTCGCTTAAAGTATCCTAAATGATGAAAACTACACTAGCTTTCTATAAATGGGATCATTTTCTAATTACTTAACTTCGAGAGATAATACTTACGACATTATAACAAATAACAGCTTTTCGCGCAACTTTGTCTGTTTCATGAAGTTAATTAATGCTCCGCTCCTATTGATCGTAGCTTGATGTTATAGCATATAGCCTTCCTCTATAAATGGGCTATCTAACACTGAAAGTAATATTCAACCAGGAGTTCCTGAGATTAGCGCGTTCAAGCAAACAAACAAACTCTTCACCTTATACGAGCAATATCAGTAGGTAATGTAATGTGGTATAGATAATGTAACCTCATTTTAATATAAGTATAGAGTATTTACTTGCTCAGTCGGTAATAAATGCAAAACTGGCTTTTTTTTTTCAGAAAATTAAAATCAACCATTGCTTACAAAGTATAGTTTTTCCCACATAAATATGAATTTACAAGTGTTGTGGTGCGGTAAGTTACACCTTCAAGCCATTGATTTAAAGTGTGGGATATACAGACATATATTATGGGTTTACCGTGTGCGACACAGTGACCAATTCACACGATAAATTAGTAAAATGAGCAAGAACGTGTATTATTAAATTATGAGTTTGTAATCCATGTTTCTGGTGAGGTAGGTGAATAATTTTGTTTTATTATGATTTAAACACACACACATGTACTTTACTTGTACATGTACTTTATTATAATATAAGAAATTATTCGTATGATAAAACTAGCTGTCCCCGCGGCTTCACTCCCGGCAACTGGCCACTTTCTTATTTTATTTACATTAAAACCTTCTCCTAATAATAACAAACACAACAAAAAAGAATTAGCGAAATCGGTTCAGTTGTTATCGAGATTTGCGCTTAGCAAAACATTCAGCGATTCATTTTTATATTATAGATAGATAGGTCAGAATTGGGGTCCGAAATAAGATTGAAACCCCCGCCCTCGGTCTGCGGCATAATGGACTGATGATTTGAAGAAAATGGTTGGCAGTTTTTTTGGAGGAGGTTTACAATCAGCAGTGGACGGCAATTGGCCAATATCATGAAGATTTAAATATGTTGTAAGATGACGATGGGGTCGAAAGGTTCTGGACCAGCCAGACCTACCACAAGATTGACTGAGAACCTGGTTAAGATCGTAGAAAACAGCTTGACACGAGACGCATAGGAGCAGTCGATATGCTATCACTTGGAGGAGGCTTGGCTTGGTAAAGACTAGCAGATGGACGTCTCTCGGCTGAAATTATCATTATGAATATCACGAGTAAAACAAAACCAGCCTGAGGCTGATGATGTTATGGGTCCACAACTCGTCAGCTAAATAAACAGCTACTTCAGCGGTGCTAGTCCAATGATTAACGACCGTTAAGTCGTAAATTCTAATATCGCTCGTTTAAAGTTTCCTCACTTCTGTTATAATTTATTTATTTTCCGCCTTACAATTATCTTTACAAGTTGTATCTTCTAATACGATAATGTAGAAAACTATTTTTATTACAAATGACAGCTACACAGTTATTACTTAATTAATTCTTTTTTTAAACTCACATTCATTGCTCTTATTACAAACAATGCCTATCTGTAGTCTGAAAGCAGCTTTATAGAGGACTAGCTGACCCACGCAACTTCGTCTGCGTCACATATTCCATTAATGCTCGGCTCCATTTAGTCTTAGCGTGATTATATTATGTAGCCTATTAGCTTTCCTTGATAAATGGGCTATCTAATACTGAAAGAATTTTTCAAATCGGACCAGTAGTTCCTGAGATTACCCCCTGCATACAAACTTACAAACAAATGTTACCTCTTTATAATATTAGTATAGATCAAACCCAAAATTGCGACAAAAAAATCAGCTTCAGTACATTTCGTCGAGTTATGCGCACATAAATGTATGGGGTCGTCAATTTTTTTCGCGATCAGTGTTGGACTCATAGTGAAATTGGTTCATAGTGATTCGTACAATAAACCCTAAGAGGTATTGTCTTTATTCTTTTGCACGTTATATGTAGTCAAACTGTAAACCTTCTAAGAAAATGTGGGTGTCGACTTTATTCACAGCAAGAAAAAGTTTCTACGAAATAAAAATAATTATTATAAAATTTATATAAATATTGAAACGGTAATAGCACCAAAGAGTTCAACAAATGATATGGGAAGATGATTAAATCAGTTTTCTCAGTAATTTCGCTTACTACTAGTCTTTTTGTACATTTTTGTTGAAGTTACCAGGTTCTTTTAATGTTGAACTTCCTCAATTATTGCTTTTTAGATAGCTTAATTAATTATGTGGATTTAAGTTGTTCGATATACTTATGTAGAGACCTGTTTACTGGGAAAATGTTCTCAAAGCGCCATCACCTAATTAAAATTGGGCATTTTTAGATAATTATCGAGAATATTAGATACAATATGAATGGAGTAGGTAAGTGCACACATTGATTGTTCACTATCTTTTTTTTTGGTGCAAGGATTGGGCGCTTTTCAACCAAAGCTTTTTTTTTTAAGGATGAGAGATCATGAAATGTTTTCTTTTATTCTGGGTGGAGCGGAAAGGAGTGTAAAACTTACTGAATAAAACCCATCCGTGTTCCTCGCAATGCCTTTTGCGTTTCAGGGCCGCGGTGATTCTTCTCAACAAATTCCGCACCCTGGGTAGGTACTATGCCAAAGCTGGACTTTGTTTTTGTATTTGGGTGACATCTGTAGCACCTATCGTTATGTGGTGCACGCCTTGGAATACTAAATATAGTTTTTCAGTATTCCGTTCCCAAAAGTAACAAACGTAACCCCTAATACCAATTAGGGTATCGGTGGATAGCGTTCGAGTAGGTACTAATCCCTTGCTGACCGGTTTGTCCGTCCCTCCGTCTGTATGTGTGCCAACAGGCTGTATCTCATGAAATTTACCTAGTAAGTAAACATTTAGATAACTGGAAATTTCAAGCTATTGAATAGTAAAAATCAGAACTTATAATAAAGGTATAAACTATTCTATATTCCAAGTCCTACTAGAGTGATAAGTTGCTAGTTTCAATTCTGCAAATGTAAAACATCAACTAAACTTATAAGAGGCGATAAATTGACTTTATAATGTTAATGACTTATCACAAGCACTAATCAAACCGTAAACAAGTTATCATGTCAGTCATAGTTTAGCGTCATTCAAATAAACAAGCAAGATCTTGAACTGGTGCAGACCAACAATTAATCTGCTTAGCCCTTTTCCACCTACAGTAGAATCTCTACCAACATAAACCAAGGGGTGCCGGCCGGATTATTGGAATGTTCAGATTGCGGAATTGATTAGAAAAAGTAAAGATAAATAAAATAACAGCTCTGGCCACCAGTAGTCTGGACGCTGTCTCCGATACCGGTGGGCTACTATTTTTTTATATTTTTAAATGTTTTATTTTTGTAGGTTTCCGTACCCAAAAGGACCCTAAGACTTCGCTGTCTGTCTATCACCAGGCTATATCTCAAGAACCGTGATAACTAGACAGTTGAAATTTTCACAGATGATGTATTTCTGTTGCCGCTATAACAAGAAATACTAAAAAAAAAAACAGAATAAAATAAATATTTAAGGGGGCTCCCGTGCAACAAACTTGATTTTTTTGCCGTTTTTATAGATGGTACTGAAATGGTACGGAAAACTTCGTGCGCGAGTCCGACTCGCACTTGGCTAGTTTTTATAGAAATATTTAAAAATATAGTTAATATGTTAGAAAATAAACAAATAGAAACTAATAAAATTTTCTAATTCTTTTTCATTTAGTAACGTTCTTTAGTTAAGGGGTTAAGTATGGAGATGCGCTGGGTGCCGCCGGACTACTGAATGTGCCGCTGTATTGGAGTGCCAGATTAGTCAGACTCTCTGTATTTTGGGATTAGCTTCCAGTCTACCCATCTGCCTTTCACAAAAATTAACTGATTAACACGAAATTCCTAGGCAAAACCGTTTCTAGAGTTTTTGCCTAGATTGGAGAAGGGAAGGTTCTTGAGGACAAGGGCCTACACCACAGAGAGAGGGCCTGTGGAAACATACAAGGGGAGCCGTGTGGAACATGATGAAGCCTTTGTTCTAGGTGTGCTGAAGTATTGAAGAATAACTTGCACACTTGATGTCATTATTTATTTATACTTGAGTTTGCGATCGACATACAAAAATGCAAAATGACTTCAGGTATGAAAGTAGGGTTAAATCTAACTTATCTTAGGCTAAATGTGACCAACTTGATTAAAAAATGGAAATATCAAATTGCTTAAGAGTCCTATTACGAATCGTAAATGCTCGTTTGCAATAGACGAAGTTACGTTGGTCTGCGTTGGGAGTACATCTATAGTCCGCGAAACAATTTGATACTTACTAGTCTGAATAGGATTATAGTTTATTTGGGCGCTCGCGCGAGACTGAGGAGCGCGCGCGCTGAATTGACGCAGAATATATAGTACTTTAATTTTATTTATTGTAATTTTGTTTTATTATATTGACAAACGAAAACTAATGAAACGTATTCATCGTAGATTGAAATTTTATATCATATTAATTTATTTGATAAAATTGTTTTTATTTGGAATATAATGGACGTTGAATCAAGACATTGCTGGCTTAAATTAGGCTTTCTTTACGTTTTTTTCCGTGAAAACTCAAGGAATTTAAAGAAATTCTAGAACTCCAATAAACAAGTAAAACATTCAACTTACCTTTTAGTAATTTTAGCTTTTAAAAGAATTGATTGTAACAATGTGAATTTGACCGTCAAAGTTCCATCGCCGACATTTTTTCTTGCAAACTGAGTTCGTAAAATATTTATAGTAAATTACACGAAAAGAAAAATGAAAATGTGTAACTCTAACTAACAAGAAAGAGACTGGCACTATCGTTATTCAGGATCAAATAATTAAAATATCTTACTGCTGCTGAAAATTACAGCGTCAAAAATCATGAATTTCCGTAAAAAATGTAATAGGACTCTTAAATAGTTTGTGTGTGCTTCTTATGGGTTTTATTTTCTGCACACAAATAATACAAACGAGTTTCAAAAATTATAATTAAAAAAAAACATCCGTTGCTGTCTAATTGAGTGAGTAACTGACAGACAGACAACCCACAACAGAAATTACTGGTGGTAGAAAGCTGAAATGAAGATTTCTTGGGAATTTTCCTAAATTCCAACGGGAATGGGAAAAAAAACGGGATATGCACGTTAAAAGTCGCGGGCAAAAGCTAGTATAAAACTAAAACCCTCTTCTATACTAATATTATAAAGAGGTAACATTTTTTTGTAAGTTTGTATGTAGGAGGTAATCTCAGAAACTACTGGTCCGATTTGAAAAATTCTTTCAGAATTAGATAGCCCATGTATCGAGGAAGGATATAGGCACATATCATCACGCTAAGACTAAAAGGAGCCGAGCATTAATGGAAAATGTGACGCAGACGAAGTTGCGTGGGTCAGCTAGTTAATAATAATCCTGGCCACGTTCGTAAATTCGAATCAATATTGATTAATTATTACAGCTTCATTGAATGAATTCAATTAATTATCGCCAATATTGCGTGGCTAGGGCGCACTAAATCATAGGTAATGCTTTAAAATTTATAGAAACACCGCAATATATTCAGTGAGGCATTCAAACAGACATTTAATGTGATAACAATTGTGATAAAATTCGTGTTGTGATGTATAGGTATGTGATGACTTTTGACATAAGGCTGGGGTTATGGAAGAGCGGAGACGACAGCGGCTTGGAAAGTAAGTTGTTTTCTTTATTACCTCTTTGTTTAGAAATGATGGCACGGAAAAATGGGACACCCTCGTACATCTCATTGTTCCGTGCCAGTTTTGAACAATACAAAAAAAAAAAAACAAAAAAAAAAGACCAACGCGCTAACTGAAGCCGAATGTTTTTCTATCAAAATGCGATGTTATGCTTTACAGTTTCGTTAGAAAATGGGCTGACTTATTAAAATGTGAAAAACCCGATATTTTCCTTCCGAGTGAAGCGATTGCAGATTTATCACATCCTTGAGCGGAAAGGAAAAGCACCCCGCTACAGCTTATCAGTATAACCGCTACCAACCATCAAAACTTAAAACACAACTAAACTTATGGGGAACGGAGGTCGCTGCGTGCACCATCAATGATAAGTGTCGTCTCTGATTCCATTATCACTCTGGGAATTGATTCCAAGTAAAATTTATTAGAATACCATCTCATAGTTCAGAGTTGTATGTTAAATTGTGGAACCAAACGTGAGAATACGACGCGTTGAGCTCAATCGGATTTGTAATTCATGTTTTATGTGTGAAACTCTTTTGAATTATGGCTTTGTCGTTTAGTGACATTTTGGTGGCTTGGTTACATGTAAAACTAGCACAGTTTTAGTTGAGTGTAAATTGTCATGATGAGATTTGGCGTTGTGAGTGAATTATTTATGTCTTTTTCATTCCCGGAATCGTGTCTTAAGCCTATTTGAGACACCTGCTTTTGAGATCCTTATTGGAGAATAACACTAAAGATACTAAGTCATTGTCTCCAACGGACTCAACACCAAATCAGATTCCTTGGCCGCGATGACTCGTTTGAACAAATTCCGCAACTCTGGCAGGCTGGAATTAGTGTTGAAGTTTTGTAAAAATGTTTTTCCATCTTAAGACATTTTTTTTTTTATTAATTGAGGCATTAAAAAACACTACAAAGTAAAAAATAACTTTAATTTCGGAAGTCAGTGTTTTTGTTAGTTTCTTCATATTTTGACACCGACTTCCGAAATTAAAGTTATTTTTTACTTTGTAGTGTTTTTTTTTAGAAGTCGGTTGTATTTTTTTGTAAAAAGTTTTTTATTTTTCACTTTTTTGTGGTGCCCCCACACCTAACAACACCACTACAAAATCGCAGAAAAGCAAAATACGCAATTTCGATTATCAAAGAATCATCTAAACAGTCAAATTCCAGTTATTCGATTTAAAATCCAAAGTTCGTAACTGATTTTGATATGATTTAAATGGGACCAATCTGCAAGTATATCCTTTCAGACAAAACAAAAAACAATCAAATCGATTCATAATTGTCGGAGTTATGAGGTAACAAACATAAAAAAAAACATACAACCGAATTGATAACCTCCTCCTTTTTGGGAAGTCGGTTAAAAATAGACTTATGAAGTACACGGATTCGTCTCGAAAAATAGAATCAGTAAGTAGGTACTCTCCCCATCTTCGCCATTTTGTTTTAACAATAAATTCATCTTAGTTTCTCATATAGCAGTGAAGTCGTAGGTAGGTACATTATCAACCATTTTACAAACAACGCAAATTATTTGCGTTGTTGTCAATTGCCTCAATTTTAAACCTCATGGTTATTGATAACTACTATTATGGAAACACGACTACTAAAAACATACATAATTGAATTACACAGATCCGTTGTTAATATTTATAAGCTTTAAATAAGAGGTATTTAATATTAAAAACTTTGCCAACCTACTATGCATTGAAACAGTTACCAAATTGACTGCCATTTACACATTGTTTTAGGCAATTTTATTCAAAAAACTGACCAGTAGTGGCTTATACAGCCAGTGAAGGAAGCTTAGCCTAGATATATACATAATTAACATTTGAATTAGGAAATGTAGTTCCTATTAGGAGTAATATGTACGGGTGTGGCGGATAAGGCATGGTTCAGATGAGATGTCAATTTTTTTGAAGTAAAAACTTCTATAGCGGCTTTGAGCACTTTTCTTGGGATGGGGTGTAAAATGGTAAGCTCGCGTCAAGACACGTGACCTGATCGAAAATTCGTAAGACGGATGACGAGTCAGGACACGTGACCTGATCGAAAATTCGTAAGACGGACGACGCGTCAGGACACGTGACCTGATCAAAAATTCATAAGACGAATTGATTCAAAAATGCACAACGTTTAATGTTCAAGTTTTCACTTCTGCTGGCACTTCCAGAGTGCAACCCGTTGTTGTTTTTTTGATACACAGAAGATTGTACACAATGTGACCGGTCAAGGTTCTTTTAAGTTCTACCAGGCGTTTCCTGCTGAGCATAACTAAGCCTCTCTTTTCTTATGCAAAGCCCCGCATTTCTGCGTCGGCTCATCCAGGTGCTACCCGCGATGGCAGTAATGTTGTCTTCACATCTCGTCAAAGGCCGACCGATATTTGCTTTAAGGTGGTGGCACCAGGGTAGCCCGCGAAAATCAAATATTTTGATGTTATTTGCAATTTGCCGGTCGGTGTGAAGCTGTATGTAAAATAAAATACAATTCGCGGTCGTAACGCATATTTATCTAAATAATTATACCCATTTTAATTATCAATATAACCCTCTAAGTTCATACAACTCGATTGAATGACTTTTTCACGAAATAACATTCAATCGAGTTTTATGAACTTAGAGGGTTATATTGATGATTTAAATGGTTATAATCCTTGAGATAAATGCTCTTTACAATCGCGAACTGTATTCTGTTTAACATACAGCTTCACACTGACCGGAAAATTGCAAAAAAAAAACATGAAAATATTTGAATTTCGCGGGCTACCCTGGAGCTTCCACCTTAACAGTCTGTGGACGCCACTCGGCTACCACCAATCATCACTACCACTTGCCAGGTTTTTACCTTATCTTACATATTTTGCAATCATAACATAAAACCATCTGTTCATCAAGTTATGATTTCATGAGCTATTACTCGTATATACCTAACTCTGCTCGTCGAGCTTCATTAGCTCGGCGTTTTCCTGGTGGTCGCTATTGATTCTGGCTTTCAGGAGTTGCAGTGGTTGGGAATGTGTGACGGGCTTGTCAAAAATACATAACTCTGCTTTTAAATACCACCAATTACCACGGAAAACTATAACTCATTCTTTTAAATAAGTTATTACGTTAGTAAGCCAATAAAGAAAAGAAATGTTCCCACAAATATCTGCATAAACCTGTGCCTGCGCACATTCTCTAAGTTCTGCTCTAAGCCTTAAAGAATTCACTTTCTTAGGTAGGGAAATAATTAGTCACTGGTCTATGTTCAGTTTGCAAGCGTATGTTTGCGTAAATATAATTAATAGACACTGATTATGTAGTGTAAAATATTTTAGTAATGAATATGTCTCGCGAGAGAAAATAATATAATTAATGGTTGAGAGTATGTTGTAATTATGGCTTTTTGTATGTGTTCCCGTTTTTGGTTATAATTTTGTGTGTGGGAGAGATTTTCTTGAATGTCGTGTTTTCCTTAACAATTAATAAATAGGTCATTAAAAATATCAACAATCTTTTTATTCTTGTCTCTGGCACGACAGACAACAATTTTGCATAGCAATCTCTAATCCCTATAAAAAAATAATTAACCGACTTCCAAACAAAAGAAAGTCAGTGTTTTTGGTTTTATTCCATTGATTTTTAACACAGACTTCCGAAATAAAAGTTATTTACTACTTTGTAGTGTTTTGTTTGGAAGTCGGTTATATTTTTTTGTAAAAAAGTTTTAGTGCAGCAACTTGAGCGACGTCATCGTCTACGCAGAAATTGAAATAAGCAAAAATGCTCATAAAATAAATACAACTAAGCCAGACCGAATAAATTTTTTACGGGACCAAACGGCAAGTATGCTGTATCGAAGTAGTAGCTGGAGTGGTTACTTTTACCGTTTGGTGTAGTTTGCACCGTTTTATGTTTTTTACTATCGGTCCTGAAGCTGTGGGGGGGGGGCTACTCCCTAAGCCCGAAGTCCGCAGTTTCAGGCTTAGTTGCGGGCATATTCTGTGTCACCTACGGACTTACGATTAGTCCCGAACTCGAACGAAGAATGAAAGTCAACACGATTTTACAATTACTGCCAAATCGTGTTGTCATAAATTCTTAGTGGTTAGGTGATGCGGAGTAGAATACGCCCGCAACTAAGCCCGAAACTACGGACTTCGGGCTTACGGCCGAAACCAATATCCTATCTATCACATACTGGAGATAGAAAAACAAATGAAACAAAAGAAATCCTATATAATTTTCATATTGTTTCATTTGTTTTGCTATCTCCAGTATGCCAAATCTGGTGATAGTTAGGTTATTGGGTTCGGCCGTTAAAGAATAGCTCCCGAGATTCATGTCTAGTCCGACTCGCTCTTGTTTATTATCACCCATCTAAACTTAATTGCAACTCAGTGGTTCCATTGCTACATCCACTTTGAGTAAAACTTAGTAACTTTGTGAACCAAACGGTTCATGCTGCGCGATTCGAATTCCAAACAATGATTTAAATTCAGCGCGCCGATTGGTCGGCGGCGAGTGACGCGGGACAAAATGCGCTGTAATTGGTGATTGACATGTGAGCGTTTCCTCATTGGTTGCGTATTCTGGGAATGTCGTTGCGTTTGAAATGGGATAGAACTGATTTGTATTTGGAAGTTTTTGTGCTAATACTTTAGTTTGGGACCAAATGAACGTTATTTTTGAGTTGCGTTTTTTGACCTGTAAAATTTTTACTCTCCCAAAATAAATTTTACTTAGGTTTAATAAAACAAAATCAAACAGCACAGATAGGAATAAAACTGTGTATAAGCTAAGGTTTACTGGACTTTTATCAATGGTATTCATGATAAAGTCTCATAAAATATTAACAGTTTAACATGCTGCAAAAAGAAACAAGGTAAATAAAGCTATTAGTTACTTATAGCTTTATAGATGACCCGCGCAACTCCGTCTGCGTCACATTTTCCTTGGTCCATGGTCTTAGCGTGATGATATATAGCCTATAGGCTTCCTCGATAAATGGGCTATCTAACACTGAAAGAATTTTTCAAATCGGACCAGTAGTTCCTGAGATTAGCGCGTTCAACCAAACAAACAAACAAACAAACAAACTCTTCTGCTTTATAATATTAGTATGGATTTACCTTGTTTCTTTTTGCAGCAGTTTAAACTTTTAATATTAATCTTAAATCTTTATACTAAGCGGTTTAGCTACTTAAAATTTATAACACCATAAAACCGGTATCTGTATAATACCATATTTTGGGCAAATAAATGAATCTATCTATCTATCTATCTATCTAAAAAATTACTACTGTTTTGGAGTTTAGTTTACAACTTCAATTTTGTAGTTTAACGAGTTTATTAGTTTATCTTATATACTTAAAATACAAAAGGAAACTATTACTTAAAAATGTTAATGTCAATGAGCACTCGGAAGATAACTTTTAATTAAACTTTAAGGTGTAATCGATACTAATGTAATATAATTGAACAGTTTGTTTGTTTGAACGCGCATCTCTAGAACTACCTGATGGATTCGGAAAGTTCTATAAAAGATAATAAAAAGATTAAACAGTATTTTAAACATTTGTTATAGAAAGGAAGGAAGAAAGGGAGGTGCCTTAAAGTGGGAAGAACAGGCTGAAAATAAATAAATAATTTATATTTTTAATGCAATCTGGTACATACTCACCCGATAGAGGAAATTCTTTCCTTGAGCGAAAACTAAAGTTCGCTAACTGTCATACTCAAAATGTTTACAACGTATATTATTATTAGCCCAAACTGGACCACTGCTAGGCCCCGTTAGGCCATTCATTCCCTCCAAATCTCGTAACAAATTACCTAAAAAACACAGTTCCTGTAGGACAGACAAAGCTACGCTACGAATAGCTAGTCCTCAATAAAAAACGTCCCAAACCATATCCAACTCTTTTTTTTACTATTGATAGGCATACGTTTGACCACTATCTCACATCTTGTTAAGCGATGATGCGGTCTAAGATGGAGCACGCTTGCCTAGAAGTAAACTATTCACTATTGACTTAAAGATTCCCAGGTTGTAGTTATCACGAAACACACAAATCTAAACAAAAACATTGTCAGTTCTAAAATTTCTCTAGCCTAGGCGGTTCCAAAGCGGTTGTATCATTATATTGAGCCGGCGAAGGCACCCGGGCTATGTATGGGGAAATAATAGTGAGCCGTACTCTACCAAAACAGTACGAGCTAATCAGACCCGGCTCGTGATGGATGACTGTTTCAACGTGTGGAGATTTAGGAGGTAAGAGGTTTTAAGTTACGAGTTTGAAATTAAAATGGCTTGATTAGGTAATATTTTGATCACGAGCTTGACAAAGCTGTTGTCGCGTTGTTCTAGTGGTCGCAAGTGGGCACTGGCAGGCATAAGATCCCCTTTTTTATTGAAAACTAGTGTGTGCCAGCGGCTTCGCCCGTGTGATCATACTCCTGGAATATATATAACCTATTTACCCTCATAGTTGACGTTCCGGTGGGATTTCCAAGAGAAAAACTATCCTATGTCTTTTATCGGGTCTCAAACTATCTTATAAAACATTTCATCCAAGTCGGTTCAGTGGTTTAGGCATGAAGAAGAGACAGACAGACAGAGTTACTTTCGTATTTATTATATAAGTATAAGTAGGGATCATAGAATGACTTCTCCCGTTCTATATGGAATGGGATTGATATGCCACTCTACTGACTAAAACTCACCTGATTTCTTCAAATGCCCTTTTTCTTATATATTAGTTCTAGCCTTCTAGGGCCTCGGTAACTCTTTTGGATAATTCTGGATCTGTGACAAAATATCTCTAGGCTCGATACCTGAGTCGGTCTGTGGAAAATTAGCCCGAAGGAAGGGTTCATTTTCAGTAACAGTCTGAATTCTGGTGTCTGGATACCTACATTCAACATCAGACTCCAGGCTATGTTATATTTGTCAAAATCTTTGGCTGTGGAGGGTGGAACCTATCATCAGAAGCAGCTATCGATAGGTTAGGTATTATTAATTGGATCAAAGGCTTGATTATACAAACCGATCCTCCTGGTCACGGTGCCAACAAATAGGGAAGAATTTGAATTCTCTCGTGAGCTCTGACCGTTGGATGTTTGCTTTTGTTAAGTTTCAAGACTATCCAAAATGTCGTTGATGCATGATAACTTATATTTTTGCAGGATTTTCCACGTATTTTTCCAATTGTACAACCCATTAGCTATAATAAAACATAACTTCTCCGTATCAATTAGGAACTGACAACTAAAAACAAACAAAGTCACAGCAAAAGGTTAGTAATAAATAATGACGTTTAAACAATAAAACAGCCGTACATTGTGTAACGAATGTATAAATCAGTGACGCCATTTGTCAAAGCAGACACGACACAAATATATAAATTACGTTGTGAGTTTGTGACGAGCTAAGATTTCAAGCATTTACAATCGAATTAAATCGACGTGGCACATGGCAAAAGACAGAGTCATCTATCATGGGATTTTAACAACCCAATCCCACCGAAAAAAAGGCTTAAACATACTCAAAATAACGTTCAAATTCCAACAGTTTCCCTATCACCCTTCGCTAACTAAATGCATTATTAAACAGTGATTTCATGACCCCATTCGTAAAGCATTAGATGGGGCATTATGTGTAATTTGCTTGTTTTAATTCAGTTTTCATTATAACAAAGTGTGCTACTTAATTATTCACTAAAGTTTTCGTGGGAGATAGCTTGTTAGGGGCTTGCGGATTGTGTAGGGAAGTGAGAGATGATTTGCTGATACATTTACAACTTATGGAATCAGCAAATCTGGAGATTTGGTTGAGAAAAAAGAAGTTTCTCGCATGGGACATGGTCTTATTACTTGAGACTTATGGGCCGAACACACTGCCGAGGCGCTTTGAGTTCTGCATACCGCGTTCACACATCCGCACACAGCAAATGGTCTAGAAATTTGGAGTTAATTAATTATTAGCAGTAATACGTCACAGGCTCTTTTTACTGAAAACCAAATTTGTCATTTTAAGAGTGACATTTGGTTTTTAGTGAAAAGAGCGTGACAAAAGTCTCGCAAATCATAAAGAAAACGTTTGTCTCTCACTAATTCAACAATTTTTTTTTGATCTCGTCGGATATCGTAACCTCCTAACTTTTGCAAAAAATGGATCACCAACAGAATGCGCGTTTTCTTTGACCGTCGACTTTGTGTGTGTAGGATTCTAAGCCACCGCATAGATTACTGTGAACGTGGAACGCTGAACTCGGAACTCTGACCGCTGGACTAGATTGTACGTAAGGTTGTAAGTACTCTACTCGACCCAGTTACCATGGCAACGGATAAACAATAATGTCAATCAAAAAACATGAATTGGATCCAAATCAAACTGGATTCAGCTGAATAATATTTTATGCGGAGCGGCTGCTTATCTGACCTCCACAACCCAGTAACTGAGTGAGACGGTACTCTTTTAAAAGACTGGTGTCAAATTTTTTGACTTCTGACAACCCGTAACGATTGCCTTAGGTTTGATTTCCACGGGAAGCATACTTTGTAAATTTGTTTCCCGTTTAGCTAGAACATTGTAGGCTTGAATCACCGGTATTTTCGTGGTGATTGCCGGTACGCAGCACTTTTCAACCATCGTCTGCACAATTTCTTTGATCAGTTTGGGATCTAACCTCTCCTATACTGGTCTATCTGGGAACGCAGGTAATTTCTTCTTGCTCAGTGAATGCGTCGCCAACACTCTGAAACATAAAAAACTCTTTCCAAAAAAATACAACATTTCCAAATAAAAAAATCACTCTGTTAAAATATGAAAAAACTACCAAAAACACCGACTTAATTAAAGTTATTTTTTAATTTGTAATGTTTTTTATATAGTACACTTTTTACCCTAACCTAATAACGCTAATGGACAGTCTCAGGAAAGTAAAATACACAATTTCGTTTAAGATATACAAATGACAGCTGAGACCAACGGTTTAGCGTACTTTCCAAGACACGGATGATTCTCTGTATCTCTGTATGTTAAGATCCCATCCACTATGTGACCCCGGCAAGCTTTGCTTAACCTTGAAGATTGACTCACTAATTAAGCCACTAGCTCCTTAGCGCAGTGCAGTGAAGTATAGTAAATTACCTACTTAGAATTTAAGGAGTTAAACGTAATGTTGATTTGACGAGGTTTTTTTATTTGAAAATCGCAACTAGAATATGCGTGATTTTAATATTTTAAATGATTTCGATGAGCTCTTAAATAAAAAAAACCGAAAGGTATGAGCTTATCTAGATTCAACGACATTTTTTTATTGAGTACTAGCTGACCCACGCAACTTCGTCTGCGTCACATTTTCCATGAATTATCGGCTCATTTTAGTCTTAGCGTGATGATGCCTATAGCTTTCCTCGATACATGGGCTATCCAATACTGAAAGAATTTTTCAAATCGGACCAGTAGTTCCTGAAATTACCCCCTACATACAAACTTGCAAATTTTACCTCTTTATAATATTAGTATAGATTAGGAAACATTAAAATCAAAAAAATCACATAACTAATAAAAGATAATAGTATGTTGATATCAATATGAAATGGTAGGCGCTAGATTAACGTGCACAAACGTCGTCGACTGTCATTGACCCACATACATTTATTGACTTTTTTAATATAAAAAAACCGGACAAGTGCGAATCGGATTCGCCCACCGAGAGTTCCGTACAAATTGTTGGTACATTTTATAAAAAGTTCAAGAATCCAGTCTCGCAGTGTTTTCCGAGCTTTTCCCTTTAAATAACCACTATATTTTTTTTTATTTAAGTATAAATAATAATAATAATATCCTTGGACATTTCACACAACGCCATCTAGTCCCAAGCTAAGCAACCTAATGCTTATGTTATGGTAACGAGATGGCTGATAAACTACTTATATACATTTTTTTTTTTGTAAATTCATACATATTATAGATAGAAAAACACCCAGACTCGGAACAAATACTTGTAGGTCGTACAAATATTTCGTCCTAAAAATGTATAGTTTTCAGATTTTTCGGATAATACCCTATAATTTTTTATTCCATGTAGAGTGTCAAAATAAACGTTTTTTGCGGCATTAACAGCCGTACCTTTTTTTAAGTTGACTTAGAAGTATGATCTTTCACACAGCTTTAAGGGGCTATAGACTTGGAGTCGCGGGATTATTCGCAAGAGACACCGTGGCTCCGGAACACAAAGGGCAATGAAGGAACATGGATGGGTTTTAGTCAGTAGAAGTCTGACACTCCCTCCCGCTACACCCAGAGCGGGAGGAGTCATTGGATGATTTCCCATCCCTAAAAAAAAAAAAAAAAAAAAAAAAAGGGGGCTATAGACTTTAGTATATAGTCTCGATAACTCGATACCTCCACGCGTTTTCGAGATAAAGGGTTTTGACAGGCAGACGGCTGACAACAAAGTGATCCTATAAGGGTTCCGTTTTTCCTTTTCAGGTACGGAACTCTAAAAATAGAAAAGACAAAGCTCTCTTGAATCAACTTCTATCGGGATCCTTTACGTTCTTTAGTAATAAAAACGGTAATTTATTGTTCGTGTATCTACGAAGGGATATTAGAGAAAGGTCAATGAACTTTATTGCACGTTTATCTGGCGCTTATCATACCCATAACACCAATACAGGTCAGTTACCTTTAAAAACATATATTTTCTGCATTCATGATCTAAATGACCAAATAAAATGTAAATTCTATAATCTTATCCTATTATAAATTAATTAATAAAACATTTCAATTAAAAACCCATTTTATCTGTTTTTTTCACATTACGTTGCAATTTATTAGGAAATTAAAATTATTAACCTGCATAGAAAAGCTTCGAAAATTGTCACAGATTGCAAATATTTAACATATTCACAACTAAAAATTTGAAGATTTGTCTGTTGGTTACCGTAGTCTTCATAGATTTGGAGAGAACTTGAATGACGCGTAAACCATGTCTTAGGCACTTTTCTCACCGCTGGGCGAGGAAGCGATTACATTTCGACTATTTTCTAGCTGAGGAAAGAGACAAATTATATAGATCTCGTGTGTATAAAAGAGATACACATTCATAGTCGATAGCTGACTGTTCACACTACCGGCGAGCGGCTCTTACGCCTCTTTCCTCAAGTTGACCGCAGCGACAAGAGCTATCAAAGATTGTATTCGCTCAGCGAAACTCGCTCGGCGATGCTCGCTTAGCGGTCAGAACTCACCAACCAGCGGTAATTTCTATTTCTTTATATTGCAACGTATGCCCCGTCAACTAGTTTATTATGCAAACAGAAAAAAGGATCTCTGTTCCAACCGGGTGTCCATAAGACACCTCTCCATTTTTTTATTATACCTTTCTACTAAGACTTCTGTATATTCTTTTGGTATAATTTCGAAATTTTGGCGAGCTTGGCTGCTGACTGAGATTAGTCAAGCACAAAACAGACAGACAGAGGGTTACCTCTGTCTGTTTTTTGGTTTCACATTTTTCTGGTTTTGACTATGACCTGGATCAGGACATGCAATACTTTTTATTCGAATACTATGTTCTCTTGGGATAATAAAGCACACTTTACAGAGGCGAAGCCGCAAGCAAAATTTAGTAAATAATAAAAAAGTGGCTAAACATAACATAAAATGAAAACTGCAGCAGTAGCATTCTTGTTGCGGTTATTAGTGAAACGAGTGGTGATTAGCGTAATCACCGCGCCCTGAATAACGATGGACGCATCAGTTAAACCAAATACGTACAGTGAGAGACAAATGTAAATGTTTTTTCTTTTTTATTGTCGGTAGAAGGTAGGGAAAGAATGGATGTACGGCTAGTGTAATAAAATATGACTGTTTATAGTTTATTATTTACTAGCTGACCCGCGCAACTTTGTTTTTTATTTTTTGTCGATGGCCTCTCGCAGCTACTAACTCTAGAAAGTATGCGTCACATTTTCCATGAATGCTCCACTCCTTTTTGTCTTAGCGTGATGATATATAGCCTATAGCCTTCCTCCGTAAATGGGCTATCTAACACTGAAATAATTTTTCAAATTCGACCAGTAGTTCCTGAGATTAGCGCGTTCAAACAAACAAACTCTTCAGCTTTATAATATTACTAGCTGACCCGCGCAACTTCGTTTGCGTCGCATTTTCCATTACTGCTCCGTTCCTATTTGTCTAAGCGTGATGATATATAGCCTATAACCTTCCTCAATAAATGGGCTATCTAACACTGAAAGAATTTTTCAAATCGGACCAGAAGTTCCTGAGATTACCCCCTACATACAAACTTACAAACATACAAACTTACAAACTTACAAACAAATTTTACCTCTTTATAATATTAGTATAGATTACTAGCTGACCCGCGCAACTTCGTCTGCGTCACATTTTCCATTAATGCTCCGCTCCTATTTTCCTTAGCGTGATGATATATAGCCTTCCTCAATAAATGGGCTATCTAACACTGAAAGAATTTTTCAAATCGGACCAGTAGTTCCTGAGATTAGCGCGTTCAACCAAACAAACAAACAAACTCTTCTGCTTTATAATATTAGTATAGATAGTATACTATAATTTAGATTAATGAAATACTTCATTGTACACCTTACATTAATATAGCAGGATAAACAGTAGCATTATTTCTTTTTAAAAGATTGGAAGACATCAAATGACTCCTCTCGCTCTGGGCGGAGGATAAGGAGTGTCAGACCTGATTAAAATCCATCCGTGTTCCTCTTAATGCCTATTTGCATTCCAGGGCCTCGGTGACTTTTTCGAACATATTCCGTAACTCTGGCAAGTTTTTATAGTTTGATATGGATGGATTGTGTGACATAATGATATGATAGAAAACTTATCATTATATCACACAATCCTGGACCGGACAGAACGGAAGAAAAAATCGTGTTGCGCTGACCTTAAATAACGTGGGATGAGAGCAGGAAAATGATAAGTTTGAATTTGTGATGTCAAATTTCGATGGATGAAAAATAGAGGTAGCAGTCATAAATTTTCCCGTGGGTTCAATCTTGCTTCTTGGTCCCCCCACAGGATCCGTGTACTTTTTCGTATAAAAAGAAAATAGCACTATAATATACAACGTTTAACAGAATAAACGCAATACCTCTTAAGGGGTCATTGAACTCATCATTATGAACAACTACCTATTACTATGGGACCAATACTGAAATCGCGAAAAAAAAATCGACTGCCCCATACATTTTTGTACGCATAACTCGACTAAATGTACTGAACAGCTGACTTTTTTTCACGATTTCGGGGATGGTCCCATAGTGAAATTTGTTCATAATGATGAGTTCAATGACCCCTTAAGAGGTATTGCGTTTATTCTGTTACAGGTTGTATAATATGTAGCTCTGTCAAATTCGAAATTCAGTAGTAGGCCATTTTGGTATTGTACCATAAGATTTGTTATAATGTAGGTACTAACAGTAAAGAGTACATTATCTATTTATTAACCCACTTCCAAAAAACGAGGAGGTTCTCAATTCGGTAGGTTTTCATTTTTACTAGTTTATAAACCATCATTGTTATAACCTTTATCCGGGTAGCTGCTGTTCACATTCAATATCATGAAAATCATAACCCTCCTTCTGGCGCTGTCTGGTAAAAAGAACAATAACATCAAAAGATAAAAAAACAAGCCACCTACCCATTCATCTAAATACCATCACATGAATCCATTACTCCAACCCTCAAATACGTCGTCATGTATTTGTCAAAACAAACGCCACTACAACCCCGGGGGAGGGTTTAACCCTTCGCTGCGATATCAATTAATCGGCTCAATTTATGAATTATTGCGTCGAAACAACCCCGGCTTGATATACGGAATATCAAATGAGATGGGTGCATAATGTATTTTGTCATGTTCAATGGATTTTTCATTGATTTGATAACTTTTTTTATTCGTTGTACACTTTACAGCTCTTTTGTTGAGTGCTTCAATGGTCGTTGGGGATTTAAATTTGATTCAACAGTTGTTGTTTAATAACCCACGAGTGACATGCGATAAAGATTGTTTAGCAAAATATATATAATATACTCACTTGTTGATAATTATCAATACATTATTAAACCATAATTTTCCCTCGGGATTCTACAGTCTTCGTGGTGCACAATCAGTAAAATTTATTTATGGAAAGTAGTTTCGCTTATAGTTATGCTTTTTTGTAGAATAATATTTTCTACAAAAATAACAACCTATTAAATGTTACCAAATGAATTTAATGCATATGAAATTATTCTCACACTCCCACAAATAATTCATTAAAATTATAATATCACTCAAATTGCTCTCTCATATACGTTATCTATAAGAAATACTTTACGACTAAAAAAAGAGAAATCTATGAAGACTTAAACACCGGGAGCTATAAAGATTTGCATACAAATAGTTGATGGAAATAAATCATGCAGGACAGTAATCTGCGGCCATTTTGATGTACAGCAGCGCCATCTGTGTCAACTGAATGAGTTATTATACTGCTATTTTAGGGTTGGCTCTTGTTTTGTTCTATGGGTTGTAAAACGACTGAGCAGTTTAGGGTTATTGTTTTGGGTTAATTTTAGAGGACTGTCGTTTGAGTTAAATGTTTGTTACTAGAGGGTTTATTAGGAAAATAGACTAGTTGATTGGTTAGACTGTATAATTAGTAACTTGAAAATAATAAAAAAAATATTTTTTGAATAAACCTAAATATAAAGTGAAATTAAGCGAAATTATATTTATTTACGACTGATTTATAAAAAAAATCACGTGATACGTGTTATTTCCTTATAAAACAACGGATTCTAATGAATGGAGTCTGTTGTAGAAGCAATCATACTCCAAACTCTCTTTTTCCCAATTATATTTATTTATTAACGCAAAATTTATTTTCTTTATAATTTTATTGATTTACAGAAAATATACGTACATAAGTAGACACAAAAGCACATACTCACGAAATTACTTTGCCAAATCATGCTACCGCTGCTGGCCTCTCTTAAATCCAGGTATCCTTTTCCCGAGCAAATTCAAACCAGTTAGCAAAAAAAAAAAAATTTTACCAATCTTTATCAAACGATTTCTCTTCCCAGTCAGCCCTACTAACACAAAACGTAACATGATTTATAGGGCAACCCCTTTAGAAGATTAACCCTTTATCCGGGGTCAAACGACACAGGCACGCGAGGTCTTGTGGGATGACACTTATATGATTTTGTTATTTATTGTCTTGCCCCGGTGCTAGGACATATTTCAATCTTTGGCAGCGTGTTGTTTGGGGCTAATTGGTAAGTTATGAAGGGATGTCTAAATTGAGAATTGATTACGTTAAGCTCGTGGCTAAATAATAAAAGTCGCACGAGTCGATATTCGAGATTAAGCAACACTTGCTGAAGTCGGTCAGTGGGTGGGTGACCATGTGCCTCAGAAAGTTGTTGGTCACGTTGTCATTTGTAGATTTTTGACAGTAGCGTAGTCGGAAGTCAAAAAATCTGACGTCTTTTGCTAAGAGGTCAGCCAGTGCCTGGATTGTGGAGTGTCATATGAGTTTCATTAAATACTATAAGTACTCAGTGGTCACCAGTTAGACTGAAAATCTACCCAAAAATAAGTGGGAAAAGGCTAGGCTAATTCATATTTAAGTTAAAGTAGTAAGTAGGTACTTAATCTGTTTGTGACCATTAACTTTAATTACTATTCATGTAAATTGTTCTTATTAGTCTAGTGGTCACGCTATTAATATGCATGAGCTCCTGAGTTTGATTCCCAGGTCGAGCCGTCGAGTCAAGAATTCTTTTTTTACGGAAAGGCACATCTACCAAGAAGACTAGCAGCACTGCCACGTTTTATCGAGCAAAAAAAGAAAGAAAAAGAAGAAAGGAATCTTAGATTGCGTGAAGGTTCTTAAAATTATTTTAACTGTAACCCCGTTTAAATATTTGTTTCAAAAATATCCCACAGTTTCCACACTCATAGCCCCATGAAGACTGATGAACGATACTAGTTTAGGTACGAACTTGAAATCCATATATAATCCTTACGTAATGTCATTCTTATAATACCCCATAAATGTTCAGAACCTAGTACAAAACTCACAGCCTCTATACTTTAAAGCATTACATCACAACCCAGTGTTCCAGTCTAATGCAAGATATAATTAGAAAAACACCACATAATGAGGAGCTTCATGGGGCAAGTTAAAACAAAACGATACTGCATCCTCTGCCGATGCCCCAGGGATAAGGCTTGAAGATGTACTCTTTTAATAACCGTTTCCACTCACCAGCCAACACAAATAGCTAAAAAGATTAGACGCACTGTACAGTTCGCAAAATAATCCTGCTAATAGCTTTTTTGAGAAAAAAATAATATTTTTATTTATCATTAAGAGCGTGTATTCCGTCCACTAGCGCCGCCAATCGTTTTTTATTATTTGTGGTAAATTTAAGACACGTAGATAAAAAACCGCTCTGTAGTGCACTGAAGAAATGTATTTATTATGTTTTGAGAGTTATGTTTTACTTTAGAACATAAATAGTTGCCAAAGTCGATATTTTTGCTAAAAATGGCCACTTTTAGCAATTTTTGCCGTTTTGGCTATTTAGCCATGAGTTATGTATTAAAAATAGCTGTCAAAAAATAATAGATACATTTCTTCAGTGCACTACAGAGCGGTTTTTTATCTACGTGTCTTAAATTTACCACAATAAATAAAAAACGATTGGCGGCGCTAGTGGACGGAATACACGCTCTTAAAGCAGTAGATCAGCGGGTCTAAAAAAGCCACTTTGGTAGAATCGAAATACTAATCAAACAACAATCTGTCAAAATTTCATTTTCATCTTTATTGCATTAATTTTAAGGTTGATTGGGAAAATTTCACAGTTTCGGGCTAGTGATGATGTGCTTTCTGATTCTACTAAAGTGCCCGTTTTAGATCCGCAGGTAATAAGAATAGCACGTTGATATTATGGGCTCTTAATTTCAGGAACACTGTTTGGAGTAGGTTAAACTGCCTTCGCGTTTTTTGAGAATCCAAAAATAAATTCGTTTTTTTTTCTTCGAAGAAGTTTCCGAGGGTATTCAAAAGAAAATCAATGATAATAAATTCCCGAGCTTATATTAATATAAGCTAATCGACGAATACTAACTATCTGATCTGGCAAACGTTGTTTTGCCATATTAAACAAAAAAAAATAGCCTACGACCTATTCTCAGTCCTGCCAAATTTACACAAAAATAATCATAGAATCGTCAAGCGGTTTCGGCGGACTTCGGTAACAAGCACCATGACACGAGATTTTTATATATAAGATAATTAAATGTTGTTTGGTTTTACTATTGCCCAAAAGTGGGGCAGAACTGACAAAATAGCCGATTAAAAAACTCTTTCTTAATTATTCAAATATACATTTTTTTGTACTAGGAGTTTTTCAGTGTTACAAAAAAAAATAACCAAACAATTAAATATTGATAGGTTATTTCTGATTTTGTATTTTACATACTCATCAAACAGAACTTTGGACGCAAAACTTTAACGTTATAAATTATATTATTCGAAGTCAAAGGGGTTTCTTTAAGAGTATTCTAATAATAATCTCTTCTCGTAATACTTAGCAGTAAATTTTAGCCACAGAGAGAATATTTTAACGGAACTAATTGTGGCAATAACCAAAGTTTGTGTTTTAAATGGGCTGGCTGAAACAATTTGCAAAGTATTCAGTTATTCTCGAGAAAATTGCCAAGCTTCTCAAAATTTTCTGCTACGAAAAATAAAGTAATTTTATTTGCGGCCTTTTATTTTGTTGGAAAACCAAAATGCTTAAAAACATTTTATTATGATTGTATAAAATACTGGTTTCGCAAGGTTTCGCTTGCGACTCCTTACGCGCATATTCCGTTTTTCTCGTTCCCGTAGGAATTTCGGGAAATCTTAGTGCACCCCTACGGACTGCAAGAAAGCTACATACCAATTTTCAGCTTTCTACGATCAGTAGTTTCGGATGTGCGTTGATCGATCATTCAGTCAGTTTCTGCTTTTATATATATAGACTAGCTTTTGCCCGTGGCTTTGGTCTCATTAATGTAGCAAATAACCATCTCTAGAACCCTATATACCTACATATATCTGTTCCAAAATTCATCAACATCGGTTCGACGAATTAGGTGTGAAAGTCTAACAAATATTCGCATACTCACAAACTCATTTTCGCATTTACAAGGATTATGCAAATGTTAGGATGAGTGAAGTGTTTTTGTTCCCTATATGTGTCTGATTTTTGTATACCTACAAGAAAAAAAATCTCGACAATTGATGGTGAGTGCATATAACAGTTGGTATCCCAGCTAGCAAAATAGTCTTGTAAATAATAACTTAAAAGAATAATAGCATTATAAAACATTTATAAGTGTCCTGATTAAGAAGGGGCCTCTTATAAAGGCATGTCTAATGGGCATTTGAACTAAAAGAATGTATAAACTTATAAAGAAGTCTTATAGATTTATAAAAGAACTCCTTGTAAAAATATTTATAAGAACAAAAGTTTACAAGCGCACTTGTGTAAGACTAATTACTCTTGATATTTTTTTATACTTATTTAGGCATCCTAAAAGATCGTATGTTCTTATAGATTTCTTGGGTAAGTATTTTAAAAGAGTACTGATCTTACTAAAGCATGATATACAACTGTTGAAGAACCAAAAAATTATAAGTGTAATTTGTCTGAGCTAAATCATATTAAAGAGTAGTAGCATGTTGGAAGTTGTATAAAAGAACATTTAAGCTCACAAACGTAAGCATGCTTTATTAAGTATATTACCGATCTCATTTATTGATATAAGTATTCTTCACATCATTCGACATCCATAATTTCATTCTTAATGCCCATAATTATTTGGGTACAGCAGTTGTTACGCTAGAACAAATAATTAGGTAACATACAAACTAAATGTTAAAAGCATATTAATATTAGCTACGTATAAGTTAAAATCATTAGGTGTGATTTTTGGTTCTTCCACTGTTTAGGGAACCCTAACATTATGAACAATGGCCACCGATAATTGTTTTAGGCTAGTGTTTATTAGGAGCAATGGTCTTTAAACTCACTTAACTAGAGTCATATAAGAATATCTAGTCTGACAGTGCATTTAACTAAAAACGATTGAGCTTTTAAATGTTCTGATGAAGAATACAGTATAAGTAAGATTGTAAATAATGGAAAAATGGTGGCATTTTGTATTATTTCACATTTTACTAAATCAATAACTATTATTCAAAAACTCATCTCAGAAATGGCCCGAGATGTAAATGTTATTTACATTAAAAATACTTCGAATAAACCTACTCCGCAGATAGTTTAACATTATAATAATAGTAAGATACAAGTAACATAGAAATATTTTAAATTATAAATTTAATATACAAAGTAGTTACTTTTTTAAAGATTTTTATTATATTCACTGCATGCGCACAACGGTTTGTTAAAATGTTCGACACGCTTAAAAATACTCTTACATTGAGATCACAAAGAGGTAAATAAGGCGAATCACACTTAGAACGGCATTCGTAAGGCTACACAATGGCATTTTACCTTTACACCATGCCAGTGTAAGACACTTGTAAGACGAATTGCTTTTACAACGGCACTAGGCAGATCACTGTAAGATTGAAAACACTCTTCATAAGAGCATAATACAATAACAATAAGGGCAAACACTCTTACAAAGTGCGCCCAATTCCACACTTACCAACGTTTGTAAGTGTACTAAAAGAGTAAGAAAAATATGCTCTTAGGATACTTGTAATACCAAGTTTTGCTAGCTATATGACAGTTATGCTTAGTTAAAAACTTATTTCACATTTTAATACAAAATTCCTGTCACAAGTATTTAATTGCCGGTTCCTCACTGCAACATTTTTTCCTTCAATTATTTTTCTGCGGACGCTACATCATAATGTTGCTATACGGTTGCGCCAGCGCATCTCAGGTAGCCTGATTTACTGCTGTCTTAATGAAACCTGTTATATAACTGGAATTATTTATTATTTTGTCCTAGGAACGAGTCTAGGCAGTAGCTTCTGTCTTCTTAGATAATAATTAACTTTCTATGACTGTAGTTAGCTGCGTACAGCCAGGCCGGAGAGTGGGGGAATGTTAATGATTCGATAATAATAGTTTATTATGATTATTTTTTAATAATAGGAACTGTTTTATAGTTCACGGTAGTGACTTCAAAGGCCTGAATAACAACATGCTTTAGTTTTATAGGTTTTATTTTCATACTTTTCTATTAATTTATGAAATAATAGATACTAAATTAAATATTTTTAGTGTAGTTCTTTTAGCGCCACCTTTAAAAATAATGATCCGTTCAAACCCATGTTAAAAATTTGAGACAACTTCGAAAAAAATTAAACAAACAACATTCATCAAGTTTATCTATGTTCGAAAATTCCTAATTTGAAAAACCAAATGCATTTTATTTCTAAATTTAGAAAAACAAAAGACATAACACCTCTTTTGTAGGCTAAGCTTATAGTAATCAGCGGTCAATCTAAGCTGGTCGTTTGGGTATCTTTAATTATGTTATTAAAAAAGGAAAAAATGGTTTTCCTATGGGCATTTCGTCGAGTTTGCCGCTTATAGATGCCATTAAGAACACGTATCTAAATATCTTAAGAAATCTATCGTAAGGCCGGTAAAGACCGTAATTAATATCTTTGGAAACATTCGAAGTAAAAATTCGTGGCATTCGCGAGTACTGATGGTCTGTCTGATGAGGATGTTATAGAGCTGCTGTTACTATGTTTTTTAATAAGCGAATGCGACCGTGTATTTTTTTCTCTATAGACAAATTAATTATTTGTGTGTTTTATTGTTAAACGTTTTGGTACTGTAAATGCTTTACCGTAATTGACAACCACTCAAATAAAAATTATTTTTCAGAACTATATTGTATAGTTCTGAAAAATAATTTTTATTTGAGTTTTTAATTGATGATGAAATAATTTTAGAGGTAGTATGATGACCACCAAACCTGTCGTAATAGACACCTAACTACGCCTAACAGGTTCAAGACTAGTATTACCAGCTAAAGAGGAAGAACGCTAGTGCAAATAGGTAGATAAGAACAGGGCTCACTGTACTTAAGAATTGAAACAAGCTGGTCATATAAGATAGAATAATTTAACTTGCTTGGGCTAAATATAAGTGCAGATCTAAGTTACTGGCGTACACGGTATACCGATATAGGTACTGCTTTACACCTTTTTCCGAAGCCAATATTTAATTCTTTAATTCTTCGCTTTTTCTTTGTATTGTTCATTTTATATTAAGAATATACATTTGATATTAAATTATATCAACACTAGCTGATGCCCGCGACTTCGCCCGTGTGAATGTCGTTTGACAAATTATATTCTAGAAATTTTTCGAAAACCATTCTATCCATTGGTGAAAACGGCATGAAAATCGGTGCAGTAGTTTTTGAGTTTATCGCGAACAAACAGACAGACAGAGAGACAGACAGACGCGGCGGAGGACTTCGTTTTATAACATGTAGTGATTAGCAACACATCAAAAGTAATAAGGCAATTAAACTTGTTCCTGAAGTCGAGCTTCCAAAGAAACGGTTCGATTTTGTAGGTTTAAAAAGTGAAAAAGGAGCAATGTTAGATTATTTTTTAAAAGAACACCAAAAAACGTAGTCTTGACTTATGTTGGAATCTGCGTCCTAAAGATTTCCAATAACGAATAGATATATTCTTAGTTTGTTGAGCCCAATAAAAAAAGGTCTCACCCAATAGGTATCATCATCTCCACAAAATCCAAACCACATTGTTCCTCGTTGTACGCAGTCCAAATGTCGTGTTGGTAATGATCATTTTTTTCACGAGATCTCATCTACAGCAGTGTTTATTTATTGAACGTTTCCACATAACTTCTTACCTTTATTAAAGGAGCAATTTATTAATGAAACAATTATTCAAGTGTTATCTCGCGGCATCTGTTGGTCGCCGAAAGTCTTGTGTGGAGGTAGGTAGCGGTGTTGTTTCGAGGGACTTGAGCATAATTGTAACAGTACTGAGAATGGTAGGTTTTTTTATTCACTTTATAATGTGTAAAAAATAGTAATCATATATGGGGACTTAAGAGTTTTTTTGAGAATTTATTTGATTTTTTTTTTAGTATGGTTTGCGCTTGACTCTAGTCTAGGTTAGAGATAACAGTGACAAAGTCTACGGTGGAGCAAGCTTACCCAGAAGGAGCCTGGTCACTCTAACTTTGAAAAGATTAGGGTTGTAAGCGTTCGGAAACACAGACGAAGGCAGAGAGTTCCACTCGCTTGCTGTGCGCATTATGCTACCATAAAGAGGGATACCAAACATGATTTTCCACCGTTTAATATCACCGTAGTATCAAGATGAAAATCATTTTTTTACTAGTATGGATGGACCCTAAAGTCATTATCACAGAAAATCATACCTATAGAATACTTCCAGAATCCAGAAAAATTGTTACAAAACCTGCAATTTTCCAAAACAAACACTTTTACGTAATATACCGCGACATAAAAAGCGATGCATAAGTCTTATTCAATGTTGTCATGCGCTGCCTCCCAAAATGTTCACAGAGCGTGTTATGACACATACACTGATCAAAAGTGTCAATCTTTCGTATAATATTAATGCAGTCTGCGTTTTATAAGAATGCCGAAACAAGTTATTATGACAGTAACATCTGATGCTCCTTTGCTGATCTGAAAAAAGAGAAGAATCAGATTATAATGCTGGAATTTAAATATTTGTATTGGTGCACTGATGATATCATTATGTCGACGTTAGACTGGCCAAGAGCACCTTGCCCTCGGTTTCTGGAATGAAGCTATAGATGCGATACAAATTAGTTAAGATTAGAAATACGTAAAGACCAGTAGTAATTAGGTAGCGACACATTGACTGCTGCTGCCTGCGGTCGGCTATGAATTTGAACCTTAAGTTTGATCATCAAATCAAAGCATTTAATGCAATTAAACCATTTAAAGGCACTTTTGAATTGTCAAAGTCGGTCGGTCCAAGAAGATGAAGCTATTTGCACGTTCCTAAGCGTAGATCTCTATGGAGAAGAACGTGCAAGAAACTCCACGGATACATCAGGCTATTGATCAAAAAATCATACAGCCCAATACAATACTCCAGAAAATGAGCCTTTGAGCTTTATAGGATTACAGCTCTAAATAATTAAACGTGTGCATTTTAATTGTCAGGTCCTCCTGATAATCAAAATGGGCACATTTAATACTTTTGAATCCACTTAGCATAATTTAAGATGAATAAGTTATATGTTTTATTGTGAATTTCTCCGTGTATATTTGGTAGGTCTTAGAATAAGTCGTAGGCTATTTTTTATTTTATTTGGCAAAGCAACGTTTGCCGAGACAGTTAGTTAATAACAATTATCTAGTATTTAAGTAAATATCGTCTTATAAATTAAATGAAATTGAATTATAATTAAAAAGAGAATTTTCCATGTGGTGTTTGCGTAGGGTGGGGTGAATTTATTTACATGTAACATTTATATACTCTAAAACTTATTTCGTATAACTTTATTGGATATAATGTTTATTTAACCGAAAATCATTACGTATATCGTTTAAAATTATATTTTGTCTTAAAAGTAAATAATTGTGCTACAAAATTCAGTGACATAAACGAATCACTGCAAAACCGACTCCGACCGACGTAGTTGTCTTCCCTACCCCTAGACTGTAATTTAGAATCGCGTAGGCGCGGAGGGGCGAAATGGCCAGCGAGTTGAGGAGCAATGGTGTTAACGCGGTTAGCGTTAAACTATCTGCGACGATAACCTCGCTTGGGACAGCCGAAGCCCCGCAGCGCCGACGCCGCGCCGTGCTAAAAACCATGCCTGTTGCATGTTGCATGCTTGCTTGCATGCTTATTTTTTAAGCACGCCACACATTCCCAACCACTGCAACTAACGCCAAGATTAGAAATTAATCAGAAGAGAACAGCGAAGGAGTGGTATATCATAAAAATATAATTTCCACTTCCCTCCTTATCAAGCAGGAGACAGATAAGAGCTAGGCCAATAGGCGCCAAGGGACAAACATATATACAACCCAGTTGCCAAGCACGTCGGACTATAATAATATATTAACACTGAAACTAATGGGTCCTAAATTGTGAACTACTTTTGATTTCAGTAATAGGTATGACATATGCTTATGAAAATTAGTTATATTAAAATTATATCAATCGTTTATATTTAACTGATCATTATATAAATCAAAACAAAATTATAGATTCAGTTGTTTTATATATCTTGTAAAGATTAGTGATTTTGTAATTATATCATTTATTACTTACCCGTTTGCCTGTAATTAGTTATGCATCCTTATCTGTATAATATCTGCTACAACTGTTGGTTAACCTTAATTTAATAAATAAATAAAAATGTATTTACAGCTGTTTAATATACCTATATTACTAGAAATAAAAAATAAAAGTTACCCCTTAATTAGTTAAGGGCCGAATGGGCGATCACCTGTGCCCAATATACTGGCGGCTCACGAAGTTATTAAAAGATATATTATGTAACAGTTTTGTAACTAATTGGTAGTACTTCATTCTTTTTTTGAGATCCAACAATAGATTAAGTCGCGGGATTATTCGCAAGAGACACCGTGGCTCCGGAACACAAAGGGCAATGAAGGAACATGGATGGGTTTTAGTCAGTAGAAGTCTGACACTCCCTCCCGCTACACCCAGAGCGGGAGGAGTCATTGGATGATTTCCAATACCTAAAAAAAAAAGTACACTTAAATCTATCCTTATTCAGATATCTTACTCAATACTGGTATAGATACATGTTAGCCAACTAGACCAAGAAACAAAGACAAAACCAAATTAAGGTGGTTCTAACAAAAAGTGTGTGTCGTCGGCCACCGGCGTGCCGTATTCAAAGCAGTTGAGAAGATCTCTCTCAGGACATTCCCACATCTAGACTACTTTGGCGACGTTCTCCAATGTTGTCGACACGACTTGCGACCGAGAAGCAAATTATTTATATATTTTTAGGATTGCTTGCAACATTGATCGAATAAAAACAGTATTCTATCGATGTTATTTTATGAGTGCTTTTTGAATTATATTTTTATTTCGTTTATAAATCTTCTGTACTTATCTATACTAATATTATAAAGAGGTAAAATTGTTTGTAAGTTTGTAAGTTTGTATGTAGGGGGTAATCTCAGGAACTACTAGTCCGATTTTAAAAATTGTTTCACTGGTAGAAAGCTACATTATCCGTGAGTGCTATAGGCTTTATATTATAAAGATATCATGCATATTAGTCGAACTATCTCAATTTTTGTCTATCCAGGCGGAAAAAAATAGCTCTTACAACAGGGTTATTTGCGTGCGCTGCCTTAACAGTTGTATATAATTGAAAACAATGTATGGCAACCTGGTCCGCCTATAATACTTCTACAAAAAAGTCCGCGGCACCATATTTCTATCTTTTATATTTTAGCAGATATAGTAGCTTTTATGTGTTAAAAAGAGTATTTTTCGACGTGCTTATCTTTGGACGTTTTTTTAAACAACAAAATATTAAACCATATCGAAAACAATGTTTTTATTATCACAAGAACATCATAGAGATACGATTTGCCCAACACAGTATGTCAATTGGTTGAATAGTTTTGAAGATAATATAAAATTACTAAATCGCAAAACGCCGCCCACGCCGCCCGTCCATTCACGAACCGCATTAGAACATGCTTTGTACGGACGACGTTTTATCCATTACCCATAGACGGCGTTGTGCAATTACGTCATTTTTCTGAATCGTGGTGTTAAGATTTTCCGCGGATTAATGACCCTCTCCAGTTATTATTTAACTTTTGTCGTTTGGTAGATAAGTTGTACGTGTGCGCTCTGGCGGGCACCCCTCCTTGGGAGTTGGAGGCATGGGTGCTCGCCAGAGTGTACGAATGGACGGCGCGCCGAAAAGCGCTCGGGGAGCGCCCCGTCGCTGAGGAGCGGGAAGCCGTGCGGAGGGAGGCGAGGGACGCCATCATCGTCCATTGGATAGAGGACCTCGCCTCCGCCACCTTTGGCCGTCGAACGCTGGACGCGCTCGGTCCAGTCTTGCGGGACTGGCTCGAGCGGCCGCACGGCTTCCTCTCCTTCCGTCTGGTGCAGGTGTTGTCTGGCCACGGCTGTTTCGGCACGCACCTGCACCGGATCGGGAGGGAGGAGACACCGGCGTGTCACGACTGCGGCGCGGCGGAGGACACGGCGCAGCACACACTGGAGGTGTGCCCAGCTTGGTCCGAGCTGCGTCGCAGTCTCACTGCGGAGATCGGACAGGACCTCTCCCTTCCCAGCGTGGTCAGATGCATGCTGGGGAGTTAGGAGTCCTGGGCCGCGGTAGCCTCCTTTTGCGAGGATGTCATCTCGCAGAAGGAGGCGGCGGAGCGCGCGCGGGAGGACGATCCTCTCGCTGCGCCGCTCCGCAGACGAAGGCGAGGTCGGAGAAGACGTCCTCTTCTCCCTCCTCGCGGTGGTGATGGGCAGGCGACAGGCGCGGGGGCGCCTCCACCCGCATTGTAAGCATCACCACCATCATGGTCGGAGGTTCCCGGCCCTCCCCCAACGGGGGGGGGGCGTGAAGTGCCCGCTGTGAAGGCGGGCGGTCGTCGGAGGTGGACTGGACGTAAAGGCTACGCCGATCTCCCAGTCCACCCCCACTCGGACGATGCGGGAATTTCATGCTGTGTTGTTTTAGTGGGTATACCGGGCTTGCCCGGGGAGTCCCACATACCCCTCCCACTCCCCCGAGCGAGAGGGTATGTGCGTAACGCATTTTTTCCCAGCCGAAAAAAAAAAAAAAAAAAGGTAAGTTGTACGTAGTTGATTGAATGTTGTTGGTCTTTAAAATTGTTTTGGTTGCTCGGTTTCTCAAAACACAATTACAATATTACTTCGTTCTCATTCTTCGAGTTCGAAGCTGTGATATTTCTGTTTTTGGGATATCGGACAGTTTCAGCGATTGTTTATCATGCCTTAAAGGAAATCACAACTTTCCCGTCAGACATCCCAGACATGAGACAAGAGCAGCTCGAGTACGCCGTACGGAAGAGCCTCTCGAGGAATAGAGAAAATATTTCGCAAGCACTCGCTGGGAAATCTAGCTCCGAGCGTTCACAGCGGCTTGCTAACCAAAGCTGGAGAACATCGCAGGTCCGTGCTCGGGAATCTAGCGCTGAACGTGCACAGCGTCTTAGTGATTTAAAGCAGCATGGCTCTGCAACAAGGGACAGGGAGTCTAACGCTGAGCGCTCGCAGCGGCTCGCTAGCCTAGCTACATACATATTATTATGCAATAAAAACAAAACCCTCCTTTTGGCCGTCAGGAAATAAATCATAGCAGTCAGTACTAACCGAACCACACTCATAATTTCATCACAAGTTAAAATGTTTACCGCTCAACGAAGTGGGCACGGGTCAGCTAGTAATTCATAATTCTTGAAAATTGCAAACAAAAACTTAAATATATTACTATGAGAAATTCTAAGCTAATCTATAAATGGAAGTTATATGTGAACAAAATGACGGTTTCTATTTAAAACAGGTATTTTCGCGGTTTTAAATAATAATTAAATGTTAATTCACAAACATAAATGGCATTTACTTAAGTAAATGGGAGCTAAATAATACTATTTCTCTCCAATTTAAATAATTTTATGATAAGTACACGTTTAGCATGCATTTTTTAATGAATTGATGGAAACGATACAGGTATGCTATCTTTTAATTTTATAGTTTATGTTAAATAATTCAAATTCTTCTTAAAAATATATTATCGATAACTTTGAACTAATCGGCACTTATATCTTCATTAGAGCCACTATAAATATAGTTTCGAAGAGCATTATTAAAATCAATACTATCTAATTTTAGACATTACAGACTTAAAAACAGTTTTTAGCACCAAAACTTACTTGATTAAAATTATAGAAGAGTAGGTATTGAACTTACAAATTCAAATGTCCTATAAAATTAAGTAACTTTTTAATTACACGAATTCATTAAAGCTAGGGAAGCAGTCAATTTCTGGAGATACGATTCAACTGTCTTAAATCAAGCCACGAAAATAATCTGGAAATAACAGCGGTGTAGGAAGAAAATACAGAATTTTAACGTCCCTACTTTACGAGCAGAGAACAAAACATTACAGAACTAGGCTAATAGGAAAAAGGGTCGACTGCTATTGCCAGTCTCCAAGCATTCAACACTAAAATAGAATAGAATTACTTTCTCCTTACAATGCTTAATAGCAATACTAATAAGTTCAAAATTATGAGCTGTTGCAGCAGTAGATCAATGGAATGGAAATCATCAAACAGCTCCTCTCACTCTTTACGGAGCAGAAGAGCGTGTCAGACTCTTATTGAACAAACTCCAACCGTCTTCCTCCTTATGCCCTTTGCGTTCCAGGGCCGCGGTGACTCTTCCGAAAAATCTCCGCAATCCTTAAATCAAAATTTCCTAGGAAAATATATTTAACAGTCATGACGTAATGTCGTCAACAATGGAAATCACAATGTCGTGCCCCTTTCCCGGTATCGGGCATCGTCGGAGATCGATGTATGTAGATCCGTCTCTATTTACATATGCCACGTCTATTATTTCACGAATTTAGCATGCAACGGTAATGCCAGACTGTTGACATGTGATCCTGGTGTATCATTTGAAACTCCCTGTATTAAATCTTGGCTTGAATGTTTGAACTTTCTAATAGTTTGACGTCCAAACTTGGGTATTTCGATCAGTTTGTTGATGTTAGTTTGTAGGTACATGAATAAATTCAGCCTATTACACCACATAGTCCACACAAGTGTTAATAAAAAAAAAAAAAACAATATATAAAAAGCAGTGAGTGACTGACTGACAGACAACGCACAGCCTAAACTACTAGTCGTAGAAAGCATGTAGGTTCTTTGGGGTCAGTAGGAGAGCACTAAGAGAGGATTTCCCGAAAATCCTACGGGAACGGCAAAACGGGAATTGAGCGTACGAAGTCGCGGGCACAGCTAGTACGTACTAAAGGGACAAGAGAAGAATTCATTAGGCATAGGAAATGGAAATATATCAATGAGAAAATTTCCCAAAAGTCTCACAGCATTACCAGTGAATGTATTTATTTGCGATTTCCCATGCAAAAAACAAAATTTCTTATACTATGGCTTCATAGCTTGATTGTAATTGCAACTTGCTTTGTTTGAATCTCTTTCTGATTGTTTAAAAGTGCTGTTGGATTTAGGTTTGTCATAAAAACACTATTTTTAGGCACTTTTCATTTTTATCATTCCGTGTATGGATTTTCATACAATTCTGTTCGTGAGTAGATGAACTGCCTTAGGCTTGTGTCCTGAAACAGTCTAATTAGTCCGTCAGTTTAATATTAGACCCGTATTTTTTCTTTTGTTACGGGAACCAAAATTGACGAAGATACGACGCTTTTAAAATTCTCAATACGTCACGCCCTAGCATAATTTTTAGCGGGTCGTGACGTCACGAGCCCCCACTCTCGAGTTTTGATGCGTTTTATCTTTGTCAGTATTCATTTATTTACAAAAACAAAAAATACGTGTCCATTATTTTTCAATACTCTAACGACGGACTAAATAGTTTTACAATTTGTGGATGATGAAAACTAGCCTATTCAACAGCATAAAGAGACACTACTTATTATAACTATTAAGTACAGACCTTAAACTATTAAATACTAACACACGCGCCTAGGGCGGAGAAAACCAATCCATGCAGCATAATCCCCACTTTCCACCTCATTTTGACACACGACTTCTCCCATTCCCCCGACGTTGACATACGTAGTCGACATCCCACGAACAGGACAAACTGGCCCACACATAAAACACACAACGTACTAAATCGCTGAGAAAGTTAGAATGACTAATGCTGGAACATTGTGCGTAAAGCACACACGGCCTGCGGAGTCGCGAATCATAATTCTCGGTATGAAAGTTGTGTCTCAATAAGTCGTTGAGGAAGTTATATCAAATGTTATCACACCATCACTCATGGCTGGCGTGGTTTCCGCTGCTCACGCGTGTTATGGATGTGGTGCAAATGTAAATGATTGTGGGAAATCGAGGGCTTGTTTCTGACTAAGTGATCGGTCTATTGGTGTATGATTTATTAAGTGGTTGTGTTAGTCCTGCTCGCTTGGTAAATAAAAACTTGCGTAAATAATTTAAAAGCTCAAACTTTTGGTTTCACGTTTAGTTTTGAGGTCAATTCGTCTTTAAAATTTAAAATGGCGTTTTGCAACAATTTCGTAAGAGAGTTAAATTAAGACTTCTATCTAATCATAGTTATCATTGTTAAGGTTTACAATAAAGAGTATTTCTATTATATTTATGCTAACATTCTAATACCAACGATATTTGATTTGATGTAATTGGATCCGGCTGACATTACTCACCAAACTTTAATTCCAAGTTATTCTGTTTCATCATAATCTAATACGTCTCTTTCCATAACGGGCTGTAAATTTTCGCTGCTATACTTACATGGGTGATAGGTTTGGACAACATTCCATAATGCCTTAACCAAACACGTTCGGTAGACGGCTAGGAGACTGCAGGTTCATTGGTTTATAGCTTGCTTTTATTTAGGTATAGGTACTATGAGTAGTCATCATCATGGACAAAGGACTTCGCCAATGTCACCACAACGATCGGTCCTGTGCGTCTCGCATCCATCGGCTACCCGCGACCCTCACCAGAATGTCCACCTTGTGAAAGGCCTTCCAACGCTGCGTCTTGCGGTACGCGGTTATCATTCCAAAACTCTTGGGCTCTATCGACCATTTGTACTGCGAGAAATGTGCCCTGCTCACAACTACTTTTAGTTTGGCGATCTTTGCACTCATGTTTGAAATCAATATTATTAATCAATCGGCCCAGCCTTTTCCCAACAATATTGGTTTCGGATTCTAGCCAAACCGAATGCAGCTGAGTACCTGAGTACCTTTGCATGGATCCACTCCCTATATAATAAATATTTTACAATTTCACGCGATATTTCAGAAAATCAGACACCAGTCTTGCCTAGGAGAACCGTGTCATGTACCCATTTAATGGGTTGTGGAACTCTGGTAGGCAGCCACTACACGTAAAATGCTGGTTTTCGGCTAAATCCGGTTTGACTGAAAACCGACCCCAATATAGTTGGGAAAAGGCTAGGCAGATGATGATGACGCGTTATTTTACAATTCTACGATGTTTGCAATTTTCCGGTGACACATACGCACCACGTATTATCAACACTCTCTCAGACAGTAGTTCAAACATAAAGTAGCTACGAATCAGCACCACACGATACAAAATCAACCTGTAATTACCTCATAACGTAAGCGGCCCTAGCAGGAAAAGCAAACATCTAAATAATTTCTCCGGCACACCTCTAGATACGATCGTTAACTGTTGCAGGCGTTTAAAAGGATATATCGTTCATATGAGTCGCAATTTCTATGGCGAGTTATTAGCGAAGGTGTAACTGTTAGGAGTAGGGAGGGTAGGTCCTCGGTGGATTTGTGGAAGGTCCCGATTTTATTTAGATTTGCATGAATTTATAGTAGCAGAATATTCTGTCTTCGTAACGAAGACTGTTTCACATTTCCGTAGGGATTGTCACAAAAAAATATTTGTCATTATAATAAATCCAGAATACTAACACCATCTTTTACTGCAAACAAAGTAAAAGAGTTGAGATTTTGTCTTGTCTGTTAGGCTTGAAGTTTTATTGAACCAGTAATATATAACTTACTAGTATTGCGCAGAAGAATAAGATTAGAAAAGCGTATTAAGTAACTAATTTAATATTCATAAGTATCGTGAGCCCGACATATTATTACAGTACTGAATAATATCGGACATTGCTAATTGACAATTGATGAATTGAAATGGTGTGAACAAATTCTTTTAATTATTTAAAAAGTAATGCCACAAACTGTACTATTTTATTAACTACAACAAAACATCTCCACAGCAAGCTCCAATCCTAAATATAGCCCTAAAGCTGGAAACTCTAGCGCTCAACGTGTCATACAATCTAGTTTTCTATTTAAATGATACACTTTCGAATTGCCTCATTTGTCCAGTCGTCCCGTGGCTTTAGCATTCGATTTCCAATTGTAGCGAAAGAACTGTGGGAACACAGTGAACATCTGTAGAAGTCACTATACCATATTGGGACCTTATCTGATTCTGTTCGGCTCTATGTGCATAGCTAAGTCAGCCAATATTGCCAACAATTATTTGATTCAACTGAGAAATCGATAGGTCATTGCGAACAATCTAGAATGTAGTTTTATTTCTTCTCTTCTTTTAAAACACATTGCTAAACATGGATGTGAATCCAGGACTCTTAAGGAAGATCTTGACACCAAACACGGAATAGACAAAGAATGGTCTGCATTGGATAGAATGAAACTGCGGAAAACCGACGTAGCAACAGCAAATCGATACATTTCTAGTTACTAAATACTAGCGTCTATATCTTCAAAATTTGAAAATAATACATTTTTTGTGTCTAAAGACATGGAGTGTTAATTTTGCACTCATTTTTCAGCAATTGCTTACAAAGATATAACTGGGATTGATATAGTTTAAGTTTAATTGGAGAAGGACAAAGCAAAGCTAAAACGACATGGTAAAAAGTGGCCTATGAATCAACACATGCGAAACCTTTACTATTATTCCTAGTTTTTTTTTTTAAATTACATTTTACTGATTAGAATAGAACGCACACTTTTTAATTACGAAACCATTTTAAAAAGTAACTCACTTAGGTTTTATAACCCGGCGCCATTATTTTAAAATGAAACAAAGCACTTTCAGCGCTGTAAGATTTTTAGTTACCTACAAATAGAGTAAAGCGATTAAAGCGCTGTATGACACGGAACACTATTGACACTGACAGTCGATGAAATGACAGTTGACACTTTGATGTACCTACTGTATTTGGCACCTGATACCAGGGAATCGGCGGTCGACCTAACTTACCACGCTTTCGTATGTTAGAAGAACATAGTAACACTACTCTATACATTTTTTGGTGAGATAAAAAGTCTGGCAGCTCTGGGATCTTAGTCCATTTGGTATGTTTCTATTGTTTCGTATGTTTTATAACCTCAAAATCCGAAATCATTTTGGATATTTTACAATTCTCACAAGTGTCCGTGATTTTAATTTAGTTTCAGTCGAACATATGCATTACACACAACAACAACACAGATAGTAAATTCACGTCTCTGTTGGTTCTGAGGCGAACGATGTATGGGCGATGAGCAATGTCCTTTCGTCAACGATTCTACTTCTCATAATGTTCCCATGTAAAGCTGATCGATTTGAAGTCCGAAAATCAAACAAGTTTGCAAAATAAGTTTGGAGCGAGAGTTACATACGAAACACCTAACCAGCTTTATAGCACTGACCGACAGCAACCGCTAGACTTCCCATACAGCAGCCATCCACGAACCCATCACCCATTCAAACCATACAATCCAAACCTCAATCCACAATTACATACATCGACCTAATGAATCGGCACTCCACACTCGAATAAACACTATTTAAACAGAATTCTCTTAACAACATGATAAATTCGATTGACAATCGCGCGGCAACAAGGCTCAAAGTTGTACACAATTGCTCGTACTAATTTAAGAAGCGGTTCCTTATACAGCAGTAGGAGTGTTAAGAATGTACACTTGATAGGCGTTTGTATGAGTGCAAGGGAAGTACTTTGACGGGCGCGAGTAAAGCCTTATAGGGTTGTCGGCGTAGTGAAAAATTTGCTCTTCAACCCCCCTTAATTGGGTGTCGCGTTGTTTTACATGGTGTGGACACACAGAGTTGAGGGTTGGAGAGTCAATTTTGTGTCGAATAACTGCAAAATTATTGGGGGAAACATTTTGGTGTGAGACGGAAAAAAATTGGTGTGATACTGGAAATGAAATTTTAATAATCATTTTTGTCAAATCAAATGGACAATGTTGGGAAATGGATGGACAATGTTTTTGAACTTCCATTAAGTGCTGATGTCTCTCGTCAAAATCAAACATTCAAATAAATAAACGATTCTTCGTTGTCGTTTGGCTTAGTCAATGTCTCGTCTTCATTAAACAAAGAATGATTCAATAAGTTCTTGAAAATAAATTCTCGATTTATCTGAATACATAAATAAAGTAACCAACATACTTATATCCGGGCCCTGATCTCCTTTATAATTGATGCGCATCCTTCAGGAACCTGATTCAATTATGAGATAAAAAGACCGACGCGTCTAGAATAAGATTAATCTTAGTACTGTTTTCTTTGGCATGGATTAAGTCATTCAACGAATATATGTGTGATTATTGCTAATGATAATATTGTTTCTTCATAAATGATGGATGAGCGTATGATCGTTATGTACCCACTTGATTACTGGCTAATTGGCTGTCGTTTTTGTTACCTACAGTTAACAAATAAAACAATGTATTTGTTAACTGTTGTGTGATGAAGGAAAGAAAATATATAAATACAAATATTAGTTTAGGACATGCTCCGGAAAAAATACTAACAAACAAAAGTAACATACTTCAAAAATACCTGTATAATGCCAAAAGGCTCTTATGTCATCTTTCTTAAATGCATTATCATGTCCTCAAATAAATGTCCCTAGTATTTTTTTTAAATGAAATCAAATATGAACCAGCTAAGATTGAAAACTTATTTGGCGACTTTTATTATTTTTCTTTTCCAAAAAGCTAGCCAATTTATTCCGCTGTGTGTCCCACGAACTAACACAGGGTTGTCACTGATTTGTTGCGGAGACGTTTCTTTTAGCGCTGATGTGGCGCTGATTGGGACGTATGAGGTGTTTGTGAAAGCATTTTTGTATTCTTTTTGCAACTAATGAACACTCGTTAGCTGTCGAAGAATTTCCATGAATGTGCGTTGGTTTGTGATGCTGTATGCCGCGGTGGGTGTGTGCCTTTGTTTTATTTTTGTATTTCGCGTTTTTTTATGAAATATTGTTAGTATTGTTTAACAAAAAGTCATCAAAGTTAGAGTGAGCTGGGTAAGCTCGCTAAATCGTAGACTTTGCCTCTGTCATCTCTGATCAAGACTAGAGTCAAGTTAGAGCAAACAAATGTCAAATAAAAAAAAAAACAAAAAACAACAACTGAGTTGCATCGATTATGCTACTCGTATAACCAAAACTCAATTTTAAAAAAAAATGGATGCTATATTATAAAACATAAAATCCGCTCTATTGTTTTTATCCATGTATAAAAGCGAAAGTCCGTCTGTTTGATAACTCTTCACAATTTAAATAAAAGTTGGCACACGGGTTGACCGTCAACCTGGAATAGGTCATATTTTGTTTTCATCCCAGGTATAAGCACCCTTGGAATAAATGTCAACTTTTAGACGGACAAAGAATCTGTCATCCATCGCTAATTCTTGTCATTAGATAAATAAGAACCGGGAAAGTGTCACCAAAAAAATTTAGGCTCCATAAGATTGTAGTCATTTTTTATTGGATTAAGATTTCTCGTTATCTTATAAAAAAATTGTTTTGTATACAATAAATCCCACCAAAATTCAATAGTTTTCAATATGTCCGTGGCTTATTAAGGCTGGATTTTACCAACGCCAGATAGCTTTATCGGAGGAATAATTTTGAATTTTTGACAGTTCTTCCATACCAAAACCTGTCAAACGTTAAATTTATTCCACGAATAAGGTTATCTGGCGTTGGACAAATCAGCCCTAAGAAAAATAGGTATGCTATTTTCCGGTGACATAAATTAACCTGATAAATTAACTAAATAAATTGAGTTCTAGTATGGGAGCCCCCTATATATTTTTATATTATGTCATATATATTATTTGATTGCTACAGTGAAAATAGAAATACACACTCTATGAAAATTTCAACCGTCTATCTATTACAGTTCTATTGATACAGCCCAGTGACGGACAGACAGGGCCTGGTAATAGGGTTCTATTGGTTAACCTTCCAGAATGGAACCCTAAAAATTGTGACCAAGAAATTATAAGGCAAACTAAAAAAAAATCCTCAAAGGTGACAATAGGTATTCGGCTTATCATGTTTCGACACCCCGTAGGTAAGCAAAACAAAAATTGCAACACTTTAATATCTTAATCCTAACAACTATCCTAATAATATACATGCGAAAGTGACTTTATTTATTTAATTGACTAGGTTTTGTCCGCGACTTCGTACAATCATATCGCGTTTTTTCCCGTTCCCGTAGGAATTTCGTGAAATATTCTCTTAGTTTCCCGGGATGACACTGCCCATGGAATTTAAAATATATAAATCAAATCTCTACGACCAGTAGTTTCGGCTGTGCCTTTTCTGTCAGTTATTTACGGAAGACTTAAAACAAAAACTTTTACGCGAAGCCGCAGACAGGCTATCATTTATTCACTACTAGCTGTCCCCCGCAGCTTCGCTCCAAATCGGTCCAGTAAAACTACTACGGAGCCTATTCAAATCAAACAAACAAACAAGCAAATCTTTCCTCTTTATAATATTATTACTAGCTGACCCACGCAACTTCGTCTGCGTCACATTTTCCATTAATGTTCGGCTCCTTTTAGTCTTAGCGTGATGATATGTAGCCTATATCCTTCCTCGATACATGGGCTATCTAACACTGAAAGAATTTTTCAAATCGGACCAGCAGTTCCTGAGATTACCCCTTACATACAAACTTATAAATAAATAATAATAAAAAGCCCTTTATTCCGTGATTAGAGATGGAATAATACATACATACAAACTTACAAACAAATGTTACCTCTTTATAATATTAGTATAGATTATTATATTTGTGTAGCCATATTATAAAACAAAGTCCTCCACCGCGTCTGCCTGTCTGTTCGCGATAAACTCAAAAATAACTACACCGATTTTCATGCTATTTTCATTAATGGATAGAGGTGGTAGGAAGGTTTTAGTGTATAATTTGTCAAACTCAAGCGGACGAAGTCGCGGACAAAAGCTATTAAAAAATAAAGCCTTTTACTTGTACTCAGAGATAATTAATAATCTCGGGTATGGCTAATCCTAGCCGTAACGAATTAACGACGCTACGCAATAATATCTGGTACTTATACCTAGGACTTAGCCAGAACTGGATCTGAGGCAATCCAGGATTATAATGACGTGCCATAACTAGTGGACTCTCTCAATGGGTATTATGTAGGAGGCACTGTTAGGTAACGTAGATATGAAATGTTGTATCTGATCTGTCGAATGCTTTAGTCGATAATAATTCGTTTGTTTTAAAGACAAATAATATGTGCGTATTGATGTCGAACATTTTATAATACTTTTGTTTATGTTGCAGCTTTAAAATTATTTATACAGGGTTATTTTTAAAACACCGGCAAACTCTCAGGCCTGTGTTTACTTTTAAAAATTCATCATATTTGAACCCAAAAAAAAAAAAAATTGAAAGAAAGAAAAAAAAGAAAAATATTTATTCAGGACTCGCACAGTACTCATAAAAGTAAAACGAACGGTCTAAATGTTACGAAGTCTATGCGAAGCATAAGAAAAAGAAAAAGAATGAGCTTTCTTATGCTTCGCATAGACTTCGTAACATTTAGATCGTTTAATTTAATTTTTATTTTTTGTATGAAATCCTAATGAACTAAAATATGATGAATTTTTAAAAGTCGTAGAACAGAAGTTTTTGGTTGTGATGTTAGCAACATAGTCCTGAGAGGTTGCCGATGTTTTACAAATAACCCTGTATATTATTTTTGTGTTTTACACGTTGTAACAGAATAAACTAAACACATAATAAGGGGTCATTGTACTCATCATTGTGAACAACTATGGCACCAACACCAAAATCGCCAAAGAAAGATTTTCACGACCCCTGAAGAGGTATTATTACCTTTATTTTTGATGAAAATTTATGTCATTATGTATCCTAAAGGATAATAATTGTCCTGTACCAAAAAAAAACTTCACATTGAAACCGTGGAAAGTATTAAATCCTGTCAGTTTTCTTATCAATCAATCTGCCGAACTTTTTCGCATGTTGGGATCGGTTTCCAATATAACTGCCTGCGTCACCGGAAAGTGGTAGACACCGTAAGATTGTAATAAATCTTGATTAGATTATAATTTCTCAAAATATTATGAAAAATTCGTTTTGAACATAATATATCCAATCCAAATTCAATAGTTTCCTATACATACGTGTCTTATTTAGAAAAAAGATTCACGTGATATTAAGGAGTTTGATATTTTCCGGTGACAAATGCAACTGAATACCTACCAGTATTTTATATTGAACTAGCTAACCCGTGCAACGTCGTCTGCGTAACATTTTATATTACTGCTCCGCTCCCATTGGTCTTAGCGTGATGATATATAGCCTATAGCCTTCCTCGATAAATGGGCTATCTAACACTGAAAGAATTTTTCAAATCGGACCTGTTCCTGAGATTAGCGCGTTCAACCAAACAAACAAACAAACAAACAAACTCTTCTGCTTTATAATATTAGTATAGATGACCACCAACCTGATCTACATAAATTAGTTGGTAACTGGGTAATAAGATGGCAAGACTGTCGTCAGAATTTCTGGCTCCTGACTACCCATTACGACTGTCAAAGATGTTTAAATAACAGCCATTAGCAATGGCAGAGCTTTCCGAGATTATATGGTGTGTTAAGAATGGTCACGTCCATAAGTTGATTTTGGAAAGCGTTGCTTAACCTCGAAGTTCAACCCGTGCGACTGTTATTATTTTCAACGTAATATAATGTCTACGAAGCCAATAAAAAAACAAAGCGACAGTCACACGGAACAAACGCGCGGCTAAATAGAAGCGCGTTGACGCGAACAAATTGACGAGCTGTATTGCACCTATGTAGTGCAAGGGAAGGAGTTGATACTTTAATGTTGAAATAGAATTTGTTCAAAAAAATGTGCGAGAATTAATTCCTAAATGATCTCTTTATTAAATTAAAGGTTAAAAGAGTTAGTAAAAATAACAGTATTTCCTCTTTATTAATCTTCAATTTAAAGACCAATAGACATTTTACTGTTATAGTGAACAGAATTTCTAAACCTTGTAATCACTAACTTGATCTAGGCTTTATTTCGTAAATAAATAGAAACTACCAATTTTGGTCTCTCTTAAAAAAAATTTAAACCAAAAAAAATCAATAAAAATTCACTTGAGTTACTCTATACTTAATATATTCAACAATCTACACCCACAATGGCTAGTAACTGGCATGTTATTTTACCAAGGTAACCTTCTGACATTCTCACTGCTACTTTTGAAAGTCCCAACAAATCGAACCATCCCATGTTTTGATAAACAACACACTAGACTCTTGAAACCAACCATTCTGTGCCTAACAAAGCATTATACAACAACATGATTATCCAACACCTCGTAATAACGAGAGTTTTAACAACAAAGTGCATGTTTATATAACAAAATGTTTATAAGGTAAATAATAAAAGATGTCAAGGAAGCGAACATAATTGATGACCACTCATCGCTCCGGTATTTTCCATATTGTTCCGAGAAAATTTCCGCATAGAAAGTCCAGCTTTATAAGGGGTTAACAATTTACAGTGTTGCTATTAACTTAGTAATTTATGTCTCAATATTACACTATGGTAAATAACGTAATTAAGTATTAGTATGTGAACATCTAAATCAATGCTGTAATTACTGAATAGGATGCGAATAGGCGGTAAAAGTTAAAGCTTGATGTGGTTTTAATCTGTAATAAAACCTTGAATACTCAATGAAGTCGATCAGCAGTAATTTACAACCAGTAGTGGTGTGATCGACCGGTGATCCATTCTCCACCTCCATTTTTAACCGACTTCCCAAAAAGGAGGAGGTTATCAATTCGGTTGTATGTTTTTTTTTTTTTTTTTATGTTTGTTACCTCATATCTCCGACAATTATGAACCGATTTGAAAAATTTTTGTTTTATCTGAAAGGATATACTTGCAGATTGGTCCCATTTAAATCATATCAAAATCGGTTACGAACTTTGGATTTTAAATCGAAATAGCTGGAATTTGACTATTTAGATGATTCTTTGATGATCGAAATTGCGTATTTTGCTTTTCTGCGATTTTGGAGTGGTGTTGTTAGGTGTAGGGCACCACTAAAAAGTGAAAAATAAAAAACTTTTTACAAAAAAATACAACCGACTTCCAAAAAAAAAACACTACAAAGTAAAAAAATAACTTTAATTTCGGAAGTCGGTGTCAAAATACGAAGAAACTAACAAAAACACCGACTTCCGAAATTAAAGTTATTTTTTACTTTGTAGTGTTTTTTTTTTGGAAGTCGGTTGTATTTTTTTGTAAAAAGTTTTTCACTAGTACTAACACGAGTAATAAAGAAATAAAAAAAATGGTAGGCAGGTAATAACGAGAGCATCAATTGAGTCACTAATTTAGGGTTTACTTAGTAAACTAGCTTCTGCTAGCGTTTTCACCGCGTGAATTTCGTAAGTTATGTACGCTACGCTACACAGGTGTGTGTTACGCAAGTGCTATTCAAGAATATAATATCTCTGCGCTAGATTAGCTAGAACTGTTCAGCCGTACCTACTGAGGTCTTCTAAGCCCGAAGTTCGTAGCTATTCAAGACTATAATTATCTCTGTGCCAGATTATCCAAAGCCGTTCGGCTGTTCTGGGGTCTACTCATTAAGCACGAAGTTCCTAGTTTCAGCCTTAGTAGTAGTCACGAACCCGAACTACAAATTCACTCTGTGATATGTAGTAAAAAATACCCGCAAATTCAGCCAACTTCGGACTTAGAGAGTAGACCCCCTGGCGTGATTAATTAAGAAAGAAACATCCATCCAACGATCCATACTTTCGCATTTATAATAGAAAGTTAGATAAAGTTTAAATGACAGATCGTGTTGAAAGGAAAAGATTGCGCTTTATAATCTAAATACAAAACTCTCACTCATTTTTTTTTGCAAGTATCAAATCATCTTCATCCTCCTACCGTATCAAGTGCGGAAACAATACAGGGGATCAAGTTTACAAGCAGCTCAATTGGCCGGTTGTAATTTCGTGCCATTGTCTCTATGTCCCCTGTTCCCAGCCCCAGTCCCCTATCGCCCCAGTTAGTCCCAGGGGACGTCGTTACGTTCTTTGTATTAACATATTTAGAAGGAACGAAAATGGCGATTATTGTTGCTTAATTTATAGGAGGGAAGGACCTCTTGGAAAATATTTTCTGTTTGAGTTTATTTTTGGTTTACTGTTCAGTTTTTGGGACGAAAAGTTTCTATTTTGATGTTGTTCTGATTCGCTTTCTTTATGTTTATTTCTGAGGGAGAGAATATAATAACATTCTTAGGTAAATATTCAGACACTCAACTTGTCAATAAGAACCGTCGCGAAATTTTATAAAAAAGCGGAAATATCTTTAACACAGCATCTAAGAAATTCATTCATCACTTGAGTGATGAGGTGTAATGCAGGTATTTTTTTTTGAGAAAAATCAGGTCTGAAATATTTAATTAGGAGCCAAGTAGAATTTACCTTCCTCATTATGACGAAACTAGAAGTACAAAGTGGATTCGACTGTTTGTTTGATATGAGTTAATCCCTAAAACTCTGAATATTCATGAATTTTGTTACAGAGATGGTTGGGAGTTGGGACCTTGACGGTTATCGTCTATATATTTTCATGCTAAATTCTATATTATGAAAAACCACAAAAGCTAGTTTATTATAGTTTATTTGGATGTCGTAAAGCCTTTGATGCACGTAGTTTCACAGGTTCGCAAGTTCTCACCTCTCTTCATAAAAAAAAGACCGTCCAGCTATTCAATGAACGCCAACATCCAGTGTCAAAGGCTTACAGTTACAAAGCCTTACTCACATATAAATAAAATAATCCACACATACTTACGGCTGACAATAACAAATACATACATGCGACAGCTTTTAGCAACAATGAAAAAAGTCGGCTTCTAAATACCAGTGAGTGATAGGGATGGGACACTAGTTGCTCGACGAGTTTGTGTCACGTTGATTGTTGCAAGTTTATTTTGTTTGTGTTTATAAGTAAAAATAATCTGTCTTTGTGCAAGTCATCAATATAATTATTTAAAATTATTCCGCTACTGAGTGAGTGTGTGTCTGACAAACAACACACAGCCAAATTTTTAAAAGAACGAGTAACAAACGTTATATATGCGCGTACGAATTTGCGACCAAAAGCTAATATTATATATTTATGATGAAAACGAAAAGTTTGCATTTCGTAAAGAGCTCTAATGCAATTAAAGGTAACAAAAATGCGGCCATGCGTAATGAGCTTTACAGCTTGTGATAATTTTCTGGTTAAGTTTGACTTTTTGTACAAATAGATATATTATACATATCTGGAAAAAGTTTGAGAGCATAAACTAAACAGGTTTTGGAATTACCTTTACTCCATTAAGTACTTCTACTGGAAATAAAAACAAACCATGAATATAGTAGATCACAACGGGTCCACTATGTTGTTTCGAACGCCGCTGTTGCGATTTATTTTTCCACTACCTCACAGGTTCGAAAGCTCATGGACTCGAATGAAGTAGTCGCGAAAGACGCTGTTTCGAAAAACATTTTCACTGCCTCATACGCTCGAATGCGATTTCAATTTATTTAGTAATAAAGTGTACAGAAAAATATTTAAGCAGTAATTAAATAAAATCATCAAATTCGGTGTCAACATCATCATTTAATATTATTATTAACAAAGTAACAATAAAATATGTTAGTACCTCAAATGTAGGTACATTTTTTTTTCTATGTGTAGGTACTGAACACAAAATCTAAGACTGATCTTTATAAAAAATTGCCTAGGTTCCTAAGTGGTATTAATTATTACTTGGTGGTATTTTTCAGGACAGCGATAATTTATACAACTTAGGTACCTAGACATTTTTTATTTTTCTGTACACTTTATGACTAAATAAATCGATATCACAAGCATTCGAGCGTATGAGGCAGTGAAAATGTTTTTCGAAACAGCGTCTTTCGCGACTACTTCATTCGAGTCCATGAGCTTTCGAACCTGTGAGGCAGTGGCAAAATAATTCGCAACAGCGTGTGTCACAACAGCGGCGTTCGAAACAACATACCCGATCACAATTATTATTTTGCAATCGATATCGATTATAGAGATATATATATTATTCTTGTTGAACCAACCAAATATTTTATCAATCTATCTTCACTACCAAAGGCGTTTCAATATCAATTTACATAACAGAATCTGACGTACAAGCCACCACTAATTTTGACATCTGTCAAAAAAAAAAACAATCGCAACTATCGAACGCACTCCGCACATCACTACAAAAGAGACAAAGGGTTACTCTTCGCCGCAAGTCATTTACTAATGGGGACTGCAGCCAGAGATCACGCAAACAGATCCCGCTTGAAAGCAATTAAAGCACACCAGATTCCTCAGAGGACAGCCACCGAAGGCAATCAAAATAATCACGACGATTTAACACTTTCCTACCTGAAGATAAGTGATAAACTAAGGCTTGTTACGCTCGGATATCGAGTGACGTATTTATTTTGATAGTACTAATGAAGCGAATAGATTAGGAAGGTTGGACTGAATGGACATTGTTAGGGCCAGTAGGTGGATAGACTGGTTGCTTTAATCACGCTGTGTTGCTGATTGAGGCTAGTGTATTTAGTGCGAACGGATATTGTGATAATAATTCTTGCCAGGGCTTAGAATGACTCAGTATATAGAGTGTAATTCATTTTAATTTTATTTCTGTAGTACCATATTGCTCTCAATGGTATACATTGAGAGCAGTTACAGACAACGTTAGATAATTATAATTGTTGCCCTGCTATGTTTGCGAGAGATTAGTACCAAATTATTGATTGAAACAGTCATTCACAGTAAGTACCTTAGAGCTCAAAACATCGATAAAAAAATATGAAGAACTGGAAGACGGGTCACTAAAAAGTCGAATTAGGTGAAATTTTATTTCTCTTATTTTAAGCCAATAAAACTTCTGAAGGGTCGCTAGTTGCTACTCAAACCATAAATCCAGTAGTTTGCCAAAGGAATCCACCTGTACTGTGATATCTCTATACGATTCCAACCCAGTTTCCCTAAAAGTCGCTCCCCGCGGAGTTAGATAAACACCATATAGGTAGGAGAGGTCTCGGATAAAGGAAACGCTCGTGCACTTGCTAATGAGCATATCAGACCATAACAAACCCATGGGAATACGCCAAGACACTCGGGGAAAGACACCTTAGAGGTTTTGTCGTCAAGAAATTTACGTCAAAGGCATTTTTATATGACGTATGAAGCTTGTTCGGGGAAGCAGGCTCACCTTGCTTGGCTTATAGTCAAATTACCAGTTGTACTGTCCAAAGACTCATAGGGTAGATATATATGTTAATGTATAAAAAAAGTTAAAGTAAGGATTCATAGATCGGGCCTGTGGACGGCGAGCTATGGGTGGCTCGCCGTCCGTCCGTCTAGTGACGACAGGCCGTGTCGACGGATCGTTAGTGTTCCACGCGCGCCTCAAAGAGAGTCAGCACACAGAGGGGCCCGAAAGGGCCGACGCCTGCCGGAGTCGCGGGACTATTCGAAAGAGATACCGTGGCTCCGGAACACAAAGGGCAATGAAGGAACATGGATGGGTTTTAGTCAGTAGAAGTCTGACACTCCCTCCCGCTCCACCCAGAGCGGGAGGAGTCATTGGATGATTTCCCATACCACAAAAAAAAGGATTCATAGATGGACTATTAAACAATTAAATGAACGGTGCACGGCTTGCAACTTGTGAACTTCGTGAACTTGTCTTAGGGTACTTGGGATCCCAGGGCATCAGGGTGGGGGTCCAGGCCCAGATGAAATATCTGGGCCTGGTACTGGACAGCAGGTGGCGCTTCGGCCCGCACTTCAGCGGGCTGTCGACGCGCCTGCTGAAAGCCGCGGGTGCGCTCTCCTGGCTCCTCCCGAACCTGGATGGGCCCAGTGCGCGATGCCGGCGCTTGTATGCCGGCATCCTGCGGAGCATGGCCCTATACGGGGCCCCAATCTGGGCGGACTCCCTCCATAGGAGGGAGAATGCGACGGCGATCCGCAGGCCCCAAAGGGCCATCGCGCAGCGGGTAGCGAGGGCCTACCGCTCTGTGGGCTTCTCGGCGGCGTGCGCTCTGGCCAGCACCCCTCCTTGGGAGTTGGAGGCGTGGGTGCTCGCCAGAGTCTACGAATGGACGGCGCGCCGAAAAGCGCTCGGGGAGCGCCCCGTCGCTGAGGAGCGGGAAGCCGTGCGGAGGGAGGCGAGGGACGCCGTCATCGTCCATTGGACAGAGGACCTCGCCTCTGCCACCTTTGGTCGTCGGACCCTGGACGCGCTCGGTCCAGTCTTGCGAGACTGGCTCGAGCGGCCGCACGGCTTCCTCTCCTTCCGTCTGGTGCAGGTGTTGTCAGGCCACGGCTGTTTCGGCACGCACCTGCACCGGATCGGGAGGGAGGAGACACCGGCGTGTCACGACTGCGGCGCGGCGGAGGATACGGCGCAGCACACACTGGAGGTGTGCCCAGCTTGGTCCGAGCCGCGTCGCAGTCTCACTGCGGAGATCGGACGGGACCTCTCCCTTCCCAGCGTGGTCAGATGCATGCTGGGGAGTGAGGAGTCCTGGGCCGCGGTCGCCTCCTTTTGCGAGGATGTCATCTCGCAGAAGGAGGCGGCGGAGCGCGCGCGGGAGGACGACCCTCTCGCTGCGCCGCTCCGCAGACGAAGGCGAGGTCGGAGAAGACGTCAACTTCTCCCTCCTCGCGGTGGTGATGGGCGGGCGACAGGCGCGGGGGCGCCTCCGCCCGCATTGCACACGTCACCACCATCGTCGGAGGTTCCCGGCCCTCCCCCAACGGGGGGGGCGTGAAGGGCCCGCTGTGAAGGCGGGCGGTCGTCGGAGGTGGACTGGACGTAAAGGCTACGCCGATCTCCCAGTCCACCCCCACTAAGACGCTGCGGGAATTTCATGCTGGGTTGTTTTAGTGGGTATACCGGGTTTGCCCGGGGAGTCCCACATACCCCTCCCACTCCCCCGAGTGAGAGGGTATGCGTAATGCATTTTTTCCCAGCCGAAACAAAAAAAAAAAAAAAAGGGTACTTGGGATCCCAAGTACCCTAAGATAAGTTCACGAAGGTGATGAAGACTCTTGGTATTATATATATGTGCCTATGACTCGTGTAGGTACTACACTTCTATTCACACTAATTTCCCATTAAGCGCATGAAAACTTCAGAAGTTAGGAGGTGAAATAAAACGCAATTTACTATCCAATGTTTCGTACTCTCGTTATAATTTTCAATAATACTCCATTCATTAAAATTATTAACAAAAGATGTTAATTTTCATGACGGGAGAATAGTGCGAATCATAGGTAGGTTACATTAAAAATGACCACCATATAAAACTAAAGCTAATTCATTTTAAGTACTTAAAATTCAACTAAATTAAAAATGGAACATCCGAAATTACTAATGCTTATTCATTTTAAGTATTTCAGATTTAGAATAGAATATCAACAAAAAATAAAAGATAACACGAAGGTTCCATAGAATAACTTGACTCTGGCAAATGCACAAGATTTGCGAAGCCAAACTCCTCTATAAGAAAAAAAAGGGTTTCACAAGAGGTTTAGGCCAGTGATATTCTATCAGCGACAGTGATTGTCAAATAGTCAAAAATATGTTACCAAACACCTAGTGACTTCATCAACCCTGATAATTATGTCCTGTATGATAGAATTTCTTATTTTGATGTGTTTCCTAACAATAAAACGAATAATTAATGACTTCTATAAAGCTTAGAAAGTCGTTTTATTACTTGATTCAGACATTCAACATAATAATTCAAATTCAATATAATTTGTTCGATTTAGGCACTATCAAACGCTAGTATCGAGATACATCAATTTGTTTATAGGGTTACCAGCCTTGAGAATAGGTAATGTTTTTAGTAAATATTTAAAGTGTTCCATTATTGTTGCAATTTACTGTCGAAATACTAGCTGACCAGGCAACCGCTGTTTTGCCATTAAAAAATAGCCTAAGACCTTTTCTCAGACCTACCAAATTTACAAAAATCATAGAAATCGATCAAGCCTTTTTTTTTTTAATGCAAAACGGGGAAACTCTTGGCCCAAATCTCACCTGATGGAAAGTGACGATTAGGCCGAAGACGGAAGCGAGTTTCACCCGAAATCCTCTTACACAGAGGGACTGGCTATCATACCTCTAACTGCCGGAACACAACAATGCTGTTAACATTGTTGTTATGGCGACAGACTTAGACATGATGGTGGTAGCTTGCCAGGTGGACTTAGAACAAGTCCTACCACCAACCAAACCGAGCAATAAATTTGCCCCCGCTGGGAATCGAACCCGGGACCTCTGGGTCTGAATCACTGGTTTAACCACTAGACCACGGAGGCGGTTAGTGTCACCTGTTTAGCACCACCCGGGGACCACGTGTAGGGATTCGCTGAAGGGTATTATTCTCCTACGGACGCGGGTGACTCGGCCCCCAAATCCAAAGTCCTCCGTTTCGGAGGACTTCAATAACAAACACTGCGACACGAGAATATTAGAAGAAGTATAAAATAAATGGTTTCAGTGAATTAATCAAGCCCGCTGCTCTAATGCACAAATACCATCATGATTCCGTTGAGAAAGAGTAAAGGATCTATAGCACCGTTCTTTTGTTTCACAACGAAATTATTTTTTTATTTGAGATCCTGTTTGCTCTAGACTTAGGTCAGAGATGACAGAGACATAGTCTACGATCTATGATGACTTTGAGGGATCATGGTAGGAAGCTTCATTAAAATTTAAATATTATTATTATGTGTACTAATGTTCTATTCTTTCGCTGTCCTATTCTATTTTTTTTTTTTTCAGGAACGAATCATTGCCCCGGAACTCGTCGAGAATCCTTGGCGCTTTTCTGGTGGTTGATTCTAGCTGTCAGAACTTGTAGCTGTTGGCAACAGTGGCACGGGTTTGATATAAAAGCAGCCTATAAATATATTTAAATACGCACAATTAATAAGTTCACAAACGGGAAAGGAGCTCGTGGCTGGATAATAAAAGTCGCACGGGTCGATCTTCAAGGTTAAGCAACGCTTGTCATGGTTAGTCTGTGGATGGGTGACCATCTTAACATACCGAGTTTCCTCCGTGCCTCGGAAAGCACGTTAAGCCGTTGGTCCCGGCTGTCATTTGTAGATCTTTGGCAGTCGTTACGGATAGTCAAAAGCCTGTTAATCTGACTCCAGTCTTGCCATGAAGTACAGTGTTTACCCAGTTAATGGGTTGTGGAGGTCTAGTAGGCAGCCGCTCCGCGTAAAATACTGGTACTCAGCTAAATTCGGTTTGACTGGAAGCCGACCCCAATGTAGTTGGGAAAAGGCTAGGCAATGATGGCGGGACACAGAAACAAAACTACATTAAATACTCAAAGAATTCGCCCTAAATGCTTCCAGAATTGGTCGTTACAGTGTTAAAGCAGGTTCTAGACAATAAGTTAACTAAACTATGGTATTAAACTACCTAACACCTTGGAACACACATTATCCTCCCCCACAATTGACTCCTACAACATCGCCGCCATGTCCAACAGCCGATACATTGCCTGTCCTATCCCTAGATCAGCATGAAAAATCAATGGTCACTGCTATCGTGACCACATCTGCATTGGCTACTATGCAAATACTTAGGTTATCTCCTGTGATACGCCGTAAACTTGTCTAGACTACATTCATGGAACTTTAAACCCTATAAAACTTCAGCCATGGTTGATTTTAAGTTGCAGGGTTCGTTAGACAATAAAATAATGCAAAATACCTGACGGTTACTCTTGTATACTTGATTTCAACTGGTTTATCAACATACATTCAGAAACGGAATCATTTTTCAAAATGTTAATAATTAATACCTGGTTTTTTGTTATTCTGTTGATTTAATACTGACCATATTTTGGGATTAAAGTATTTATTTTGTTGGTCAATTAATTTGCTATTATTGTCTGGTTCTGTGTGTAATGTTCGTGTTTTATGCAAATGTAACTTTTTTACAGTATTATTTTTGACTATTTTGTAACCGAATTATAACCATTTATCAAATTCACCAATATTATTGATGTCCACACGTCAGCAATGTATCTGGGTATAAATGGTCACATTGACGCAGACGAAGTGTCATCTAGTCTATTATAATTATTGTCTGCAGCAATGGTCATTATTAAAACTAGTTCCTAACTAGTTTTAATAATGACCATTGCTGCAGACTCTGTCTCATCTGACTACTCAGCTGACTGCCAGAGTGATGACAGAAAAATAAACAGGGGAGCAGTCATAAAAACCTGAGCTGTGTTTTAGTATCCCAGATAGAATTTGGTTCCATTCCAGTGACCATCATGGGTAGAACTTGGATGAAGACGAGAGCTGCGTTGAAGATTGCTTCAGGTCTCCCATCCATAGAATCCAGTGCAAGAGTTCGAGGAAACACAAGGTGGTTTTAGTTAATAGGAGGCTGGCAGGCCACTCCGTCCGCCCCAAGACGGAGGATATCCATGAGGATTTCCAACCCGATACCAAAAAAACCGGCCAAGTGCGAGTCGCACTCGCGCACCGAGGGTTCCGTACAAACCTGTAGGTATATCTTATAAGCAAAAGTAGTGGTTTACGATTTATGACGTATTAAAAAAATCTACTTACTAGATCTCATACAAACTAATTTTCGGTGGAAGTCACGGTAATGTACATAATATTTTTTTAGTTTTATCGTTCTCTTATTTTAGAAGTTACAGGACACACAGACACACATTTTACCACTTTGAAACTTGTGTCTCTCCCGCAAACTATTTAAATATTGAGCACTTTAACTATTTTCAATATATTTTTTTGCTCTGCGGTTTGCTGTAAGAGAAACTAATTCTAGGATAAACTCGTCTTAATCCAGATTTTTTTTTTCTTTGTTAACTGTCACTGTCCTATTATGAAAACATTGTTTTTGTATGTTGTGTATGCAATACAGAATAATAAATAAACTGGACGCCATATTAAAGTTTTTGCTTCTAGAATAAGATATTACAAAAGCCCCTGTATGGACCGACCCACATTTACCATACCACAATGAAAGTCGAAGGGGCGCAGACGACATAATCAAAGAGCAACAATGTAAGTTCTAGAGTCTTATTTCGAAATGTCAAAACGTATAAAGTTTTAGTACAAAATTGCAGTTTATTACAACATGTTAAGGCGATCGAACTACCGACAGCTGTAAGAGCTTGTTCACAAGAATTAAATCTTTTATTTCCAATCCTTTTAGTGGATAAGGTCTTACTCGCATTAATAAAGAAATACTTATAATATTTTTAATTCTGAATAATTTCTGATTTAGTGTAGAAACCTGGAAATCATTTGCTTTGGTCCATATTTTGTTAGTGTAATCTTTTGACAAAAAACAGATTTAACATAGAAGATGTTTATAACGTAAGTTTAGCCCAAGCTGTGCCAAGCCATGTTCGAAAGTTTCTTTTAATGATACATATAAAAAAAGAAACCAGACTAAAAAATAACAACTGACTATTCGTCAATTGTCTAAAACCAAAAGAATCTTGTGATTAGAGTCATTTATTAAACAAAAATTCTAATTTTTACTGAAAGTATTTTCAAAAACGGGAAACGTTTTTGAAAATACTTTCAGTACAAATTAGAATTTTTGTTATATTTTGTTATATTATTCCAATTTCTTCGATTCATACTAACACCATAAATATCACCGGCGAGCAAAGGCTATACATCCAGACTGCCAGACGTTTAACTCATGTAATCCAGACAATTTAAGTCAAGAGGCAGTGTTATAATCGAAAAATAATAACACATTTCGGACGCGTTAATCAATGGTTCCGTATGAACACGCCCTTCTTCGCGGTAGCCGAAAATGCAAATCCGATCCGAGGCGTCCCTTACGCAACTTTATTATTCTTATTTTAAATGTGTCTTTATTTTTAAGATTCACTTTTTTTCTTTTATAAGCTGCCTTTTATTTATCTTTTATCTTTTTAGCCCAGCCCCGTGTCGTGTGCGTTGATTGCCTTCGTGAGTAAGAGCCAGATATTGTAAGTTTTTAAAGGAAGCCGCTTGATCGAAACCTTTTAAAATAAAGTGCATTGTCCAAAGAGTATTGTTTTGTGCTTCAAATACTTTTAAAGCTTTTATAATTGTTGTAATTGACGTTTATATTTTGGACTTACGCGTTCTTTGCTCCTTTATAAATCTATTGTTGATGTGATAATTCACAGAACCGTATTATAAAATTTATTCATCTGTCATATTCTTCTGTCAAAATTTGATATCGGATACCAGAGGGCCATTCTATATTTTTTTAAGCAACGTTTGCATTCACTTTTCCCAGTCGTAATCTATCAAAAAACACTCTGATTTCGCTACATCTTGTCATATTGATATCATCGTATTAGTCATTGGTCATCTTAGTATCATTTTACTATGTTATAAGCATTCAAGTAAATGAGCCCCCAAATATTAATTTTCTGCCAGACACCTTACCTGCGTATTATCTAAAGGTGACTAATAAAGTTAGTCGCACTATAAAGACGCTGGGTACAAACCCATCGCCGAGTAGGATTAATTACACGGTGACTCACTCTGTTCTGGGAACACGGTGTAGTACGCATCGTTTCGGTCAACTTCGTATATTTTCGTCAAATGAAAGTCAATTGCAGTCATTGATGGCTGGCTTACATGCTTTTGTAATGATGATGATTCATTGAAAAAACGTTGTATCTTCACTTTTACCTGTAATATTATAATCCATATTGTTAGTTTTCGTAAATTTTGACAAAATAAGGCAATAACCATAGACTCTAGAACAATAATTCTGTCAGCGAGCAGTATCGTGGTGAAGGCAATAGGGAATATGCATAAAAAAAAAATATTATTTAAACACTTTATCTAAAATATACAAAAATATATTACTAACAGTGGAAATAGAATCAAAATTGCTCGAAAAACGAACGAGATATAATATATATATATATTTTAAACAAATATATCTGTCCCTCTCGCGAAAACGCTGTTTTCTATGGCAGATGTATAGACGTCACGTAATGTGACGTCAAATTCCATATCGGACTTCTCATTCTAAAAGTAATCTTTGAAGCGTTATAACTTCATCGCTGATGAAGTTATTTAAAAAATATTTATTGTGTATAGAGTGTTTACTGGAGCTTATAAGTAATTCATTTTATAAATAAAAAAATCGCGTGCATATTCCCTATTGTCCAAACTTAAGAGATGGGATTGACAAAACGCTATCGAAAAATCACGTGATCAATCTAAATATCTAAAATGGAATTTTGAGTATCGTTTTCACGTCTTATAGAATAACAGTTTTTTTATTCTAGAGCTTCCTATCACTACTAAACTACCCCTCTAAAAACTACCCCTCTAAAAACTACCCCTCTAAAAATCACAACTATACCCAATCGATAAAACAGAATCGATAAAAACAAACCTTAGGTACTAGATTTTGTAACACTATTCTAGATTCTAGGTCTTCACCAATTAGATTCGGAGGCTAGGCTGGTGAAATGTCCCGATTACTAAACGTGTACGACGGAGCAACGACCCGCATACCGACAACCTGCTCTATGTGATGACAGAGTACTTGTTAGTTGTTTCGCTGTACGGTATAAAGTGTAAGATGATGCTGAGAAAATATCTTTTTTAATTACATATTATAATAACTTAATAATAAAAATATAATAACTTTTGGGGACCGAGTCACCCGCGTCCGTAGGAGAATACCCTTCAGCGAATCCCTACACGTGGACCCCGGGTGATGCTAAACAGGTGACACTAATCGCCTCCGTGGTCTAGTGGTTATACCACCTGATTCAGACCCAGAGGTCCCGGGTTCGATTCCCAGCGGGGGCAAATTTTTTGCTCGGTTTGGTTGGTGGTAGGACTTGTTATAAGTCCGCCTGGCAAGCAACCACCATCATTTTTAAGTCTGTCACCATAACAGCATTGTTGTGTTCCAGTTAGAGGTATGATAGCCAGTTTCCTCTGTGTAAGAGGATTCCGGGTGAAACTCGCTTCCATCTTCGGCCTAATCATTACTTTCCATCAGGTGAGATTTGGGCCAAGAGTGTCCCCGTTTTGTATAAAAAAATAAATTAAAAAAATAAGAAATATGTATCGAACATGTAACAAGGATTGTAAGGCTGAAGAAGCATACCCGAACAATTCTGGTGTGGCGATAGTGTACTGGAAGACGCAGCGTTAGAAGGTCTTCCACAAGATGAATCGATGACCAGGGGAGGAAGAGCCAATGGATGCGAGACTCACAGGACTAGCAGGCTGTGGCGCTGGCAACATTTGGGGGAGACCTATGTCGTTTTGTCGTTGACATGATAATTATTAAAAAAATTAAACTATCCTGACGTCACACAAATTGTGCATAGTTTAAGTAAAGCAGTCTACGCCAGCCATACCCATCGAGCAATTGCCCACCAGACTAAACACCTGTCTAGAAAGGAGATCATCACTTTCCAAAGGAAGATTTATGACTTTCTGCTGTGCACAGTTCTGTTATTAAAAATACGTTTCATTTCCTTTTATTGTACCTACACTGTGTCAATCCGTGTGCGCCAAATAAATTAGTTTTCTTTCTTTCTCTGTTCTACATATTTCTAAAAGGGTAGAAAAAAAAGCGAAGCAAAAAACCAAAAGCTACTTTTAAATCGCTTTGGACGGCCGTGCGCGTTACCTATCATCCTGGAAAGCAGGAAATAAATTGACTTAACCTCGACTGGGAGCGATCATCTATGTCAACTGTGAATAAAGTTCCCTTAATAACAAAGAACCTACTCTTGAAACAAAATGCAAAACTATCAATAAATTGCAAAATTCAAATAAACCAAAGCTTACAAATTGCACCACACAACAACCAGTAGCACAGAACAGCAACTAACACTCTCGTACAAAAATAGTTTCAATCACACGCCATTGATGCACTGACTCTGCGCGACTGTGTTCTATTGAAACACTGCAAATTGTTTATGTCCGTTGATTGATGCTTCAAAGGGGGCAATATAGAGACAATGGGGCAATAGTGTGTAGTGTGTGTCTTATTGTTTTGTACTTACGCTCTCTATAAACTTCCTAGATAAATTAATACATAGCTGCATAGCCATAACTTGATTCCTAGATTCTTTTAACTTGTATTTTCTAAGTTTTTCTGCAAATTAGCTATCTTCAATGCTTTGTTTACATTTCTTGTTTTATGACATTGTCATTTAGACAGTCCTAGTTTTCTTTTTATTTGTATTCTGAAATTAGCTAGGAGTTTTAGGTCGCATATGAAATTGTTATCAGACATTCTTAAAGTCCATTTTTTCTTTTCCATCAAATTCTAGAAACTCATATTAAATTCAAAATAAAAGCGAGCCTTCATTTTAGAGCCGTCGTAAAGAAATGGTCAGTCTACGTTTGGAGCTGAGATAAGCAACAACTCGGAAAAAGTCCTTAAGAGTGACTGAGAGGACAGTTTGCCTCCTGAGAACCAAAGAAGTCGCCCTCCCTCCTATATTGAGAGTAGACTTAGAGGAGGACGTTTCCAAGTTTACCTCCTCGAACCTAATAAGTCGGCCTCTCTCTTTGCCGCCTTTAAAGGACACCTTGATGCCTGGGCTGAACGAGCCTGGGAGGAAGACGTTACTCGGCCCATCCTCTCCAGCCCATTGAAGAGTGACGACCCTCCAGTCCTCCGGTTCTTCAACGGACCCTGCTGGTCCTCCGGTTCTTCAACGGATCCTCCAGTCCTCCGGATCTTCAACGAAGATTTCATTTCCATCTCACGTCCACTCATCCTTTTCTTTCATCATCCGTTCTTAAGTTTTGTAATCATTAAATCTTTATACTATTTATTTGTCCTTTTCCCTTTTAGTACGCATTCCCCTCCTAAGTAGGTGAGTGCTATAGGTGACCTCACATTTTACAGGCTCCCCCTGTAAAATGTAACGTTACAGATTGGCGCCCAGTTTTTACTAACCCACCCCTTAAATAATTTTCAGACATTCTGCAAGTTTTTTCAAAATTCAAAAACAAACTTCCACAAGGCGATTATATTTGGTAACTATTTCAATCATACATCCTCATCCATCTCAACCCTTACTCCTCTTACAAACTTTACATCATCTTATACTACACCCCCACACACATTCCATTACCCACTGGTAATTGGCACCCTTTCACTGCTTGGATGTAGTTTTTAAAACCAACTAGTGGCCATCACCACTTTTGGGCTTTACCAAGTAAGGGATTGGTTACTCTACGACGGCTATTGGACAATATCCCGTATGTCGTTTACTCCTTAAACTTAACTCTTTACCAAAATATTAAGTATATACAATCTATATATTCTATCACCAAGGTATTCTTCACCCCCACATACAATCCGTTATCATGAGATAATTGGCACCCTTTCGGCCTCTTGGATGCGTTTCTATATCCATTCGTGGGCGCTACCAAGGTTGGAGATTGGTTACTTTACGACAGACACAGGAGAGTATCCTGTAGACGTTTATACATACCTAAACAACTACGTTACACCCATTACAATTGCTTCATCATATATTCTGAAACTTACACTTTAAACGTTACTTCATCATCGTTCGATTCATTACCACTAGTGCAATCTTTATGAAGTTTTCGTAAAAATTACTTGATCCTAGATTATAAATCTGTGATACGGGAGTTTACATGATCTTAGGAGCTATGATAGTTTTGGTGATACTCTTATTAAATAACACCAAAACCTTTTAAGCATACTCTTCAAATAAATTACGAAAAAAATAATTTTCGTTTGACTTGTTTATTTGACATCATTCGTTGCTAGGTAACGGACATAGTGTTCCAAGCATGGCTTTATAAAGTTCCATGGTTGTTTATTTGTGGTGACAAATATCGGTACTATTATTAAAGTTGGTAATACCTTTTTAATCTAAACATGGATAAGCTAATAAAATACTCGTACTTAAACAAACCAGAACTCGAATATGAGGTGACTATTAGAGCTGAAAAACCAGCTGAAAATTTGACGAACCTTAGGGACCAGATGACTAAACTTAGCCATGTCCTACCGGAAGACATAAAATCCTCCCCTATACCGGTTCGCCTTGATCTATCTCAGACGGAGTCTACTCTCAATTATATCGACGTTAAAATTTCGCACATTGAATCATCTGGGGATCGTAGTAGTTTAAAAAAAATTGAGTCGTTTTTGAATCATCTTTACTATCGTCTAGAACGTATCACTGCTGCTCCACCGTTAATAGAGTTATGCTCAAATGTTAGATCTCGATTCTTTTTAATACAAAAACGCTTTGAAGCTTTAGGTTGGGAACAGAATATCGAAACTGAGGAAGACGTGTCGGAGGAAATACATAATCCTCCCACTCTGAACCAATCTGATCTTGCTGTCAAGAATCAACCCAACTTTCCTACTCAGAGTCAAGCTGTCCCTCTTTTCAGCCCTCGAATATCTGAACATACTGAGGTTCTCGCTACGTCTCAACAGGTTCCTTACCCCGCTGCAGTTTGGGGTATGCCGCAGTCTTCCTCGATGGGACAGAATTGTTACTCGTCGTGCAATTACGTAAAGGATTTTAAAAGGTTCTCTTATGATGGTAAAACTGGCCCTAGGTCGTTTCTGCAGAAGTTAGAAGAGTTTAAGATTTCTAGGAATATCTCGGAAGTTACTCTGGTTAAACATGCTTTTGAGATTTTTGTCGGTGATGCACTGCATTGGTTTAGGTTTCAGCATAGTCGGAATCCTTCGTTGACTTGGAATCAGATTCACATTTTGCTTATTAAAGATTTTGGTATTCAGGACTACGACTACAAATTACTAGAGGCTATTAGGAATCGCACTCAAGGGACAACGGAGACTATTATTATTTATGTGTCTATTATGTTCGGCATGTTCAATCGTCTTTCTAAGAAACTATCAGAAAACGATCAATTAGAAATTCTTCTCCGTAATATAAAACCGTGCTATTCGGTTTTCGTCGCGTTAAAAGACATTAATTCAATTGACTCACTAATCTCGACCTGTCAGAGCTATGAAAAGATTTCAGAAAGGGACCTAAACTTTCGTGAACCAGAGTATTCATATACTCCATCTTGCGCTGCGGAGTTTGCTTATCGTCCGGATTCGTCTAAAAATAATTCTAACAATAATCACTCTAACGCGATACAGAATAAGCAACTGCCTTCTACCTCCCAAACTGAAAATAAACACAAAGAAAATTATTGTTGGCGTTGCCGAGTTACAGGTCATAATCTAAAAGCGTGTACTCAACCAAGATACTTGATCTGCTTCAAGTGTGGTCTGAAAGGCGTGAAAATTTCAAATTGCCCTAAATGTACTCCGGTTTCTCAATCAAAAAAACTAAATAACGACTTGAGTAGTTCTAAATCTGCAAAATTTAATCTTAGTGATTGGAATCAGTGGTTAGACACTGTTCGAAATTTTATGTTCTGTTATAAAACAACTTCTGCAATTTATGATAAAGAAAGGGACTGTAATAGACCTTTTATTAACGTATCTATTAATAACATAAGTTTTTCCGGTCTTTTGGATAGCGGTAGTTGTTTTACTATTTTAGGAAATAATTCTCATAAAGTCATCCAAGAGCTAGGATTTAAACTATTCAAGTCATCAGCTCAAGTCATAGTCGCTAACAAACAAAAATCATCATCTTCCGGTTATTTCAATTTACCGTTTAATTATAATAATCAAACTCGTGTCATTAGAGCTTATGTTTTTCCAGAGATATACCCTTCTTTGATTCTTGGTTGGGACTTCTGGAAGGAATTTGAACTATGTCCTAAAATACTTTCGCTTGAACTTGATCTTAATAGTAGAGATTTGACGAACTGTGCTATTGAGAATAAAATTATGTCATTCGATCACCTTTCAAATAACCAAATAAATATTGCTAAGGATTTGATCGAACGTTTTAAAGACATTTCCTTTGAAAAAAAAGGTCAACTAGGTCTGACTGATTTAATTTGCCATCGAATTAATACAGGTGATGCCTTACCTATAAAACAACGTTGTTATCGCTTATCTCCTGAAAAGCAAAAGATTCTAATTGATGAAGTCGATAAAATGCTTGAATTAAAAGTTATTGAAAGGTGCGAAAGTCCTTGGTTATCTCCTGTCCTTATTACGCCCAAGTCAAATGGCGAATGGCGTTTCTGTGTTGATAGTAGGAAATTGAATTCAGTTACTCGCAAGGACGCTTATAGCCTTCCTTTTATTTCTGAAATACTTGATAATCTTAAAGGCTGTAAGTATCTATCTAGCATAGATATTGCTAAAGCTTTTTGGGAAATTCCTTTACATCCAGAAGATAGGGATAAAACTGGCTTTTATGTCCCTGGCAGAGGTTCATTTAGATTTACGGTAATGCCTTTCGGTCTATCTAACAGTCCTGCGACTCAACAAAGACTCATGGATCACTTATTTACTCCTGAGTTCGATAATAAAGTATTTTGTTATTTAGACGATATTATAATCATCAGTTCCACATTTGAGGAACATATTTCTTTGTTACTTAAAGTTCACCAAAAGCTTTCTTACGCTGGTCTTACTATTAACTTTGAAAAAAGTAAGTTTTTTCGTAAAGAACTCAAATACCTTGGTTATGTAGTAGATGAGCAAGGACTACGAGCTGATCCTGGTAAAATTGAGGCTATTTTAGCTTATCCTATTCCAACTTCTAAAAAAGAAGTTAGACAATTCTTGGGTACATGTAGTTGGTTCCGTCGCTTCATCCCGAATTTCAGCTCTATTGCCGCACCCCTCTGCAAATTGACGTCTGCTGGGAAAAATTCTCCAAAAAAATTTGTTTGGAATCCGGAAGCAGATTTAAGTTTTGCAAAATTAAAAGAATGTTTGACTTCGACCCCGATTTTAGCTTGTCCTGATTTTGACCTTCCTTATTCTGTTCATTGTGACGCTTCTAATTATGGTATAGGAGCCATGTTGACTCAAAAACAAAACGATGTCGAAGTGGTTATAGCGTATATGAGCAGAACTCTTAGTAAACATGAACAAAATTATTCTACTACTGAACGCGAAACATTAGCTGTTATTGCTGCACTTGAACATTGGCGTTGTTATCTTGATAATGGAAAACTCTTTACAGTTTACACTGACCATGCCGCACTGAAATGGTTCTTGAACCTGACTAATCCTTCTGGGAGATTAGCTCGATGGTCTCTTCGATTATCATGTTTTGATTTTGTTCTGAAACATAAAAAAGGAAAGGATAATGTAGTCCCGGACTTACTTTCTCGTTATAAGGGTCCTAATAAACTCATTCTTGATGGTGTTGCACCTGTGTCTAGGGACAACGCGTGTCAATTGGAACATTTTAATAAACTTTTTACTAAATGTCGCGATAACCCTGATGATTATCCAAACTATAAAATCCGCGATAATAAGCTATATCGTTATTCTAACTCAAGCAATGATCTTAATGAAGATTTTGCATGGAAGGAAATTCTTCCTCCCTCTGAGAGGCTGGACCTGATAAAATCTTGCCATGGCTTGGTAAATAATAATCCTCACATAGGTATTTTTAAAACTTATAAAAAGCTTTCCTTAAGATATTACTGGTCTGGCATGTTTAGAGAAGTGGCAAAAGTGTGTTCTACTTGCGAAACATGTCTTGCCTATAAACATTCAAATCATTCACCTTATGGTCTCATGGGTAATCCAAAAATTTGCTCGAGGCCTTTTCAAAATATATCATTGGACCTTATGGGTCCTTTGCCTATGACGAGACAGCGTAATCAATATATTCTCGTGATTACGTGTTCGTTTTCAAAATACTGCCTTATTTTTCCTATTAAACGCGCTACAGCTACTAATATTATTCAACATCTTGAAAACTTTGTATTTTTGGTTCATGGTGTACCACAAACCATTATTATGGATAACGGCTCACAATTTCAATCTAATGAGTTTCAAAATTTTTTAAATAAATATAAAGTTCCTTTTATATTTTATTCACCTAAATATTGCCCACAAGTAAATCCAACTGAACGTTATAATAGAACAATTATCACGGCGTTATCACAGTTAGTCGGTGATGATCACCGTACATGGGATACTCCGTTGCAAAAAATTCAATTAGCACTAAATAGCTCAGTAAATGTCGCGACAGGTTTCTCCCCATCTTTTCTGGTCTTTGGCCGAGAAATCATAACATGTGGTTCATTTTATTCTAGTTGCCCGAATCTAGACGAAATAATTTTTCTTCCTCGGGATATTTATGCCGCTAACATAGGGTTATTATCGGTCATCTTTGATAAGGTACAGATTGCACTATACATGGCTCATAAAAAAAACGCATCTCATTATAACACTAGGCGTAGTTTTAAAGAATTTAATATCGGGGATACCGTCTGGCGTAAAAATTACGTTCTTAGTAACGCTGGCAACTATTTTAGTGCCAAGTTAGCACCTAAATATATTAAAAGTACAGTGGTTGAGAAATTGTCACCGCTTGTATTCATTTTGGAAGATCAGAACGGTCTAAGGGGAAAATGGCATTTAAAAGACTTTAAAGTTTAATTTTGTCTATTTTGTTTTTTTTTACATGCTCATGTTTTAATTTTAGTACTTATCTCGATGTTTTTTAAAAAAAATCTTAGTATAGTCTTCTTATTACTTGTTTTTGTTCAAAATTCTTATTTTAATTTTATATATTATATTAGGTACTTGATTGACTCTTGTAAAAATCATTTAGAATTAAGAACGGTATCACTTCTCCTTTTCAAAAACTTTTTGGCTTGTATAATTATTATTATTATTTTTTTTTGTTTGAGCGGTACACAACTCGTAAAATAAGCCATTGTGTCGAGCGGTTTTATAACTCGTGAAATAAGCCTTAGTGTATATAGATAATATTTTTTTTTAAACTTACTTGAATACTTGAAACTCGAAGGCTTATGTATCCTTAGTCTTGAATCTCCTTGAACCTTTGACTTAAGCTTGAAGGCTTTTCTTAAGCACTTTATGCTATAAACCTTGGACTGCTTTTCTAAGCAGAAAAACTTATAATTATTATTAATTTAATGGGTTTTAAAAAAGGTGCGGGTTACGACACCTAATAAAATAAATAAGCCTTCGTAAATCTTAAAAATAATTCCTTGTGGAGTACGCGTCATTGAATGTGAACCGTATCCCCTAAGTATGATGGTGATGTATGTTTGAGGAAGTGTGAAAGGTATCCTAGCTTGATGTAAGGTATGTGAAAGAGCAAGGTTTTATTTTCAACCTCTAAATTTTCCTAGTTGTTTAACTTTCTGGGGTTTTGGGTAATGTAGTATTTTTTTACTTACTGTATCATTGTAAATACTCATTTAATTTAATTTTAACTACCTAGTTACTGTTCTTCTATTGTTGCTCTCTTGAATTACTAAACAAGAAAAAATTTTTCATTGCATTCAAAATTTTTCCGGGGTTTTCGGGGTAATGTAGTGTGTGTCTTATTGTTTTGTACTTACGCTCTCTATAAACTTCCTAGATAAATTAATACATAGCTGCATAGCCATAACTTGATTCCTAGATTCTTTTAACTTGTATTTTCTAAGTTTTTCTGCAAATTAGCTATCTTCAATGCTTTGTTTACATTTCTTGTTTTATGACATTGTCATTTAGACAGTCCTAGTTTTCTTTTTATTTGTATTCTGAAATTAGCTAGGAGTTTTAGGTCGCATATGAAATTGTTATCAGACATTCTTAAAGTCCATTTTTTCTTTTCCATCAAATTCTAGAAACTCATATTAAATTCAAAATAAAAGCGAGCCTTCATTTTAGAGCCGTCGTAAAGAAATGGTCAGTCTACGTTTGGAGCTGAGATAAGCAACAACTCGGAAAAAGTCCTTAAGAGTGACTGAGAGGACAGTTTGCCTCCTGAGAACCAAAGAAGTCGCCCTCCCTCCTATATTGAGAGTAGACTTAGAGGAGGACGTTTCCAAGTTTACCTCCTCGAACCTAATAAGTCGGCCTCTCTCTTTGCCGCCTTTAAAGGACACCTTGATGCCTGGGCTGAACGAGCCTGGGAGGAAGACGTTACTCGGCCCATCCTCTCCAGCCCATTGAAGAGTGACGACCCTCCAGTCCTCCGGTTCTTCAACGGACCCTGCTGGTCCTCCGGTTCTTCAACGGATCCTCCAGTCCTCCGGATCTTCAACGAAGATTTCATTTCCATCTCACGTCCACTCATCCTTTTCTTTCATCATCCGTTCTTAAGTTTTGTAATCATTAAATCTTTATACTATTTATTTGTCCTTTTCCCTTTTAGTACGCATTCCCCTCCTAAGTAGGTGAGTGCTATAGGTGACCTCACATTTTACAGGCTCCCCCTGTAAAATGTAACGTTACAAGTGCACGGGCGAGTTTTTGAATGTGAATTTTTGTGATTTTTGTTTTAGAGGGGCATTTCGAGTGGGTTATGAAAAATGAGGGTAATATTTGTTTATCCTAATATATAAAATTCTTCCGTTACTGAAAGACTGACAGAAAACGCACAACCGAAACTGCTGGTCGTAGAGACTTGAAATTTGCGTGTTGGTTGGCTCGGGGAGTGTAGGGGAGCACTAAGAAAGGATTTTCCGAAATTCCTACGGGAACGGGAAGTAACGGGATATGCGCGTACGAAGTCGCGGGCAGAAGCTAGTCATTATACAGGGTTATTTGTAAAACACCGATAACAAAAGAAAAAGAAAGAGCTTTCTTTTGCTTCGCATAGACTTCGTAACATTTAGAGCGTTCAATTTAAAAAAATAATATTTTTGTATGAAAACCTAATGAACTAAAATATGATGAATTTTTAAAAGTCATAGAACAATAATTGTGATTATGATGTTAGTAACAAAGTCCTGAGAGGTTGTCAGTGTTTTACAAATAACCCTGTAATATACCTCGTGAAACTAATGGTTTTGGCTTTCTCTAGTTAATTAGGATGTGCATCGTTTAAATAAAGATTGATTGAGTTAGAACTTTTGAAATGATTATTTTTTACATATTTTGTTTGACCACTATCTCACCAGATGGTAAGCTATAATGCGGTCTAAGATGGAGCACGCTTGCCTAGAAGTAACCTATTCACTCTTGACTTAAGGTTCATTTCAGCTTTCTACGACGAAAAGTTTTGGCTGTACGTTGTCTGTCAGTCACTCGGTCAGTCACCAGTAACGGAAGAATTTTTATATAATAGTGATAATCAATAGTTGCTTTGTTTTAATATTTTTTACAGTGACAAAAAATACTTGTTCATTGCTCATTAGAAAGTATTCCACCATTTTACAACTACTTTAAACATAATGGTACGGGATCATCAAAGACTCTATCCACTACATAATCAAGAATACAATCGTATTTTATATTCACCAGGTGTGCGTAGAAGCGAAATTAAGACAATAAAATATACTAAAACCGAACCAATCATAACCATAAGTTTTATGACAATTGTAAATCGATTTCGAGTTCGACGACTTTGTTATGAAACTACTTAATAAAAATGACATGATACATTTTGATACACTGATAAAAAAGACATTAGAATTTGAAAATCGTCGCTTTTAAATTGTTAAATTTAGAAGATAAAGCTTGTAGCTCACAATAGAAAAATACTATAAAAACTAGATTCTAGAAAAAAAGGAGAAGCCATAAATTATAATAAACATATTGTTAGCAGGTGAAATGATGTCATTCAGCGAATTTGCATTGTGACCTTGTATAGTAAAATGCGCCATTAGTAGATTATGGTAATATTTTAGGATGTTGCAGAGTGTGTGAAAAGATTTAAGATATTTTGCAAACAAATTGTTGTCCATTTGTTGTTTGGCAACGCCTTTTGTTACCTGTGAAATAGATGTCCTTTTTAAAAATATCGTTAGTTTCTTTTTGTGTGTTTTTTTAGTGAGCATAGTTACGTCATAGGGAAAGGCTACAGCGGTTGACATCTCACCGTGATCACTTAGGTGAAGTGAACTAAAAGTGAGCTGTCATTCCGCCATAATATTTGTATGGTTTGATAGCTCACTTCGTGATCACTTCACCCACGCCTTCCCTTCGACATGTTTGTAGAATCGACCGGCTGGATGTTTGACTATATCTGTCATATGACATGTCCAATAATTAGAGCAGAAAATTGATAGATCGACTTTTGTGAAAGAAATATACGTGTAAATGGATGTAGAAAAATATAGACGAAAAAAACGGTTTTTTTTTTTTTTTTTTATTAAAAAAAAAATAATAATAATAATATCCTTGGACATTTCACACAATAGAAATACACAATCTGTGAAAAGTTCAACTGTCTACCTATTACGGTTCTTGAGATACACCCCGCTGACAGATGGATGGACGGACATCGGGGGCTTAGTAATATGGTTCCGTTGCATGGGTATGGAACCCTAAACAATAATTTTAAATTTTGTCACCATGAGTTTACTGCACGCGCACCTTTAAAAAAAATACATTACGTTTCATAACCTAGCTGCTGAAGAAAAACAACCAACTGAACCCAAGTAACCGCTCCACACACAAACCGGGACTAAAATATGTACAAATACGAACCAGTCTTACCCTGTCCAACGGACATCACAATTACAATAAATCCTACCTTTTTCACTGTAACAACTCTATCAACTCTGAAACGGCTTTTTTTCAACGAGCTAGACACAGCCATTAAAAACTAAATATGACATAATCTGTCACAATTGATTTTTGAGTTACCTGATGGAACCTTTGTAATTAGCGTCAACCAAACGTGGTCTGAGCCGAAGGCAATATTTACATGAAACATTTCAATAAATCACTCGATTCACTTTCCTAAATTGATATTGTAATCCGTTCGTTTCGTTTTGTTTTTGTTTCTTATTGAATAAATGAAGACGTTGCTGTGATGCCGGTTCGTTAAATTGCTATCTCCTGGCTCTGTGCGCCGGTGGAGTAGGGTTCTGAGCTAAATTTTTGTGTGGAATACAACAGAGATATTGTTTTGAAGTTTGCTCGTTATTAAATTTTTGGTGTAATTTTTTTTTTAATTTCAGTTACGTTTACATAAATTGCTAGTAAGAGTTTTATCTTAATAAGTAAAATTTCACAGCAATTCTTTGCCACGGTTTTCAATATAGCTTTGCTAACTAAAATTGTATACCTACCTCTCTTACCTAATGCGTTTTGCTTTATTGAAAAATTTAGTTAACCAATTCGACTCAATCTTTTTCCAAGTTATTAATTGGCGTAAAAAGCAGAATTTAATAACCTAACTAACAATTAAGTAACTGACAAATTTACAAATATTCGTCTCCACCCCATCTCTAGTCCCACTTATCGCACACTCCGATACAAAATGGAGAATCACGATGTACAGAAGCTCTGAGTTATGTCCCCATCCCGCCGTGATATGTTCATTTCAACAATAAATATTGGTGGCCAATTAAACGCGAGGGGGCTACTGTACGCGCAGGCGTCGCGACGCGCCGTGATGTGCTGGTCTTATCGGCCAATAGATGGCGTTAATCATAATAATGGAGCATTGGCGGTTAGGGCGTAAGTGGCGTAAGAAACTGAGTATGTAAATTGTGAAGTCCCATATGTAATGTGTGTACGACTGTATGTCGTTCTTGTGTAATTTTATCAAGTACTATTTCACGATTTAATCAGACATTGCTATGATATAGATATATTAATAAAACATAAAAATTACAATGCATGTTTTCAGTAGGTACTGACACTAATTTGTGCCAAAAAAACAAGTTAAATGATCGCCTCTAAATATCATTTAACAATGCAGTTTTGACATGTGCAACTGAAACTTTTGAAACAAAAGTTTTAAAACGCTTTAGTAAAATAAACCAAGAAAGCTCATTTAAAAGCCTCCATTACTACTTATACGCAACAAAGTAACGTATACATCTAACAGACATTCACAAATGTGAGAAACTCATCTGCATCTGCAACTTGCATGTCGCTCGATTAAATTGTTTTACTGAATCGATTAAGCTCTCGATCTCATATCGATTCTAGATCGATTATTTTTTGTTTCGTTCAACGTTTCATGTTTGCCGCTCTCTGATGTCTTTATTAAATGGCTTGAAGTATTATAAATGGTTGCTGCAATACTTTTGAGTTCATGTACTGCTACTGTTTGAGCTTATAAATGTATGTTGCTATGGCTGGTCTGATCGTAATGAGGTGTGTTATCGATATTAATGTGCAGTTTGCTTCGGTGCGGTTGTATAATGAAGTTATTGATCAGCTTCTTTTAGTGTGTTTAATGCAGCTTTTTTTTCTTTGTTATAATTCTAGGACTTTGTAGGGCTGTCAATAAGTACTACAATTCAAGTGAAATAATCTTAATCGATACTTATTTCTCAGCGGCCTGCATAGTGTCAACATATTTTGATGCTCCACTACTAATGAATCAATTTTTCACTTAAATTTTGAGACTGGCAATCCAAATTGCAATGCAAGCTTTAAATTGTAGATTAACTATTCACAGCCTATTCTTAAAAGTCATTATCTTAGCGGTAACCGTTTCTTTAGAGCTGTCAGGCACTGCCTTTTGCAGTCAAGCCCCGACTGTCAAACACGCGTTTACGACTTGGTGCATTATCTATCTGCCCCAGGGCTGCGGTCGACAAAACAGTTTAGTGCTGTCGATAGCCACCAGTAGCTGTGCTACCTTGGCGTAACTATTAAGGATGTGCTGTACGCTACTGTTGCTATGTGAACAGTTTTAAAGGTGCTATTTAGGTTAGTATTATTTTGTCTATTACAGTATCTTATAAAGCTAGAACATATCTGAACAATTTTTTGCTTTTTAGTCAGTTTTTAGGGTTCCGTAGCCAAATGGCAAAAACGGAACCCTTATAGATTCGTCATGTCTGTCTGTCTGTCCGTCCGTATGTCACAGCCACTTTACTCCGAAATCTTAAGAGCTATGCTGTTAAAATTTGGTAAGTAGATGTATTTCGTGAACCGCATAAAGAATTTCATACAAAAATTGAAAAAAATCAATAAATTTTGAGGGTCCCCATACATAGAACTGAAACTCAAAATTTTTTTTTTCATCGTACCCATACGTGTGGGGTATTTATGAATACGTCTTCAAAGTTGATAGGTTTCTAAGATCATTTTTTTCTAAACTGAAAAGTTTGCGCGACAGACACTTCCAAAGTGTGTCCCCCCCCCTTAACTTCTAAAATAAGAGAATGATAAAACTAAAAAATATATATGATGTACATTACCATGTAAACTACCAGCGAAAATTGGTTTGAACGAGATCTAGTAAGTATTTTTTTTAATACGTCATAAATCGTAAATCGCAACTTCTGCTTACGGAACCCTCAGTGCGCGTGTACGACTCGCACTTGGCCGGTTTTTTTTTTGTTTATTCAATTGTTGCACTTATAGATTAGTAATAAAGTCGTGTGCAAATATATGGGAGCTTTTTAAGGCTTGCAGATATGTAAATTGACTTTTCTATCTCTATTTTTAAAAGTGATCATCTTAACGGCAACTATTTAAAAGAACTGTCAGGCACTGCCTTTTACAGTCATGCCCCGACTGCTTATGTGGCTGTGCAATGATGCTGTGGCTGTACACAGTGGCTATGCTATCATGGCGTAACTACTTAAGATGTGCTGTACGCTATTGTTGCAATATTAGCAGTTGTAATAGCGCTTTTAGTATTATTTGGCTTGGTTCTGTTTAGGCCATTAACTGTTTATTACAGTACTAGCTGACCAGCGCAACTTCGTCTGCTTCACATTTACTATTATTGCTCGGCTCCTATTTGTCTTAGCGTGATGATATATAGCCTATAACCTTCCTCGATAAATGGGCTATCTAACACTGAAATAATTTATCAAATCGGACCAGTAGTTCCTGAGATTAGCGCGTTCAACCAAACAAACAAACTCTTGTGCTTTATAATATTAGTATAGACTAGCTTCTGCCAGCGGCTTCGCCCGCGTGATCCCTAGGGAACATGTTCCCGGGATTAAAAGTAGCTTATGTGCTATTCCAGACTATAATCTATCTTAATTCTAAATTTCATTAAGATCCGTTAAGCCGTTCTGGCGTGATTGAGTAACAAACAACCAAACTTTCACATTTTATTTTATTTTATTTTTTAATTTTTTCTATTGATTGTAGCGTGATGAAAAGTATACTATAACCAGCTCAGGAGTATGAAAAATAATTATACCAAGTTTCGTTAAAATCCGTCGAGTAGTTTTTGTTTCTATAACGGTTATACAGACAGACAGACAGACAGACAAAAATTTTACTGATTGCATTTTTGGCATCAGTATCGATCCCTAATCACCCCCTGATAGTTATTTTGGAAATATATTTCATGTACAGAATTGACCTCTCTACAGATTTATTATAAGTATAGATATAGATAGAAGATAGAAGATAAACAGAGTTGTGATTCAACTTTACAAGCGAAAATGCGAATAAAACTGTACGAATAAAAATCATACAACCATTTCAATAAAGTGTTCATTATCATTCATCAATTGATTACGAGACTTCCAGCAAATAAATTAAAAAAAAAACGGATTATTGAAGTAATATTAACTGTTTCCAGCAAAAAACAGCTTTGAGTAAAACTAGTATCAAAACGTTTAATCGCCATCCCGGATGCGAAATTAACCAAAGGCTCTAAGAGTAACCTTTGACCGTCTTCATAAAGAACAATGACTAATCCCTAAATATATGCGATTAGTCAACCCATTTCAACGAAATACATGATTCACGAATTATAACAAATATTTTACCATAAATTATAAATATATTGTAAGTATTTTCCTAATCCTACTTACTAATATCATAAATGCGAATGTCTGTATGTAGAGATTTTTATTTGGTTTTCAATGAACGCTCTAACGGCTTATCTTCGGAGCGCCGAAGATACCCGAAAAATAAATTATGAACCGTTTTTCATTGCTAGAGAACGTAAAGGATGACGACAGAAGTCGATTCAGGACGGTTTTATTTCTTGTTTCTGTTTTTGATTATTAAGAAAGTCAATAAATGTAGTATATGGGTCAAAGACCGTTATTGCACATTTATCGGGTGTCTACCATACAAAGTTCTTTTTACTTTCACGCGGGTAAAGTCGCTGTCAAAAGCCAGTTAGTTCTCATAAATATGAGGTATTTCCCTAATATTGTATAAATTACATCGAGGCTGTTGTAATACCGTGTCAATACGTCTCGGGTCTCATATAAATACAAATAAAACTAATAGTACACGTGTTTCCATTTGACAAATTGATTGTAGTCGGATGAATCCGATGTTGGGTCAAATGTTGTGGCCAATGGTTGGCTGGTGAGAGGATGAGGTTTTAAATAAACAGAAACACGTGATTTATATTTTAATACGAGGCGAGGTTTTTTAAAGAAACTCAATTCAATCTAAGGCGTATTAGATTCCTATTAAGAGCGTGTATTCCGTCCACTAGCGCCGCCAATCGTTTTATTATTTGTGGTAAATTTAAGACACGTAGATAAAAAACCGCTCTGTAGTCCACTGAAGAAATGTATTTATTATGTTTTGAGAGTTATGTTTTGTACTTAAGAACATAAATAGTTGCCAAAGTCGATATTTTTGCTAAAAGTGGCCACTTTTAGCAATAATTGCCGTTTTGGCTATTTAGCCATGAGTTATGTATTAAAAATAGCTGTCAAAAAATAATAGATACATTTCTTCAGTGCACTACAGAGCGGTTTTTTATCTACGTGTCTTAAATTTACCACAATTAATAAAAAACGATTGGCGGCGCTAGTGGACGGAATACACACTCTTAAGAGCTAAAATTGTTTATACGACGTCATTTCTGGAGCAACTAACTGGTGGCCTAAAAAGGCCACTGTAGCAAAATCAGAAAACACATCACGATACCCGTCATTGTAAAATTTTCCCAATCAACCTTGAACCTAATGCGTTAGTGATAAAGATGAAAATGAAATTTGATAGATTGTTGTGTGGTTAATACAAAATGGCATTTTAGACCCGCTGATCTTTTGCCAGGTTGCGTGTTGATAGTGGAGGTTTAGCCTTTTTTTTCCAGTTATGGTTAAGTATTCCTAAGCAAACCAAAAGGCTTTCAGCTGTGCTTCCTGTGTGAGATAGGTCAATCTGGTGCTAAAAGAAATGAGGTCTGACAATTTCAAAGAAATTAAGGGGTATTCAATAAACGGAATACCTACCCGGATACATAATATTCAAAACCCAAAAAAAAATATCAACTCAACCAACATTGGCCCCAACACGTACATCGTAAGCGGATAAACAAATTATAAAATGTTAATAGAATCGAACCTTTGACTCCGCGCTACAATACATCATTGTCAGTCGGAACGGAGAGATTAAAGACTAGCAGACATTGGGAAAGTTCAACCGACTGCCGACGGAGAGGTTATGTGTTTCGTATGGAGATCGAGGAGATGGTTTCGTGATTGCGAATTTTGATGCGTCTATACATATAAATCATAGGTTTCAAGATATAAGTTGCATTTGATAAAAGTTAAGATATGATTCTAAACTAATACCTGCACAGAGGATTTTTTTTTTTGTATATTATGGTGATGGACAACCAGCTAATTTTTACTCTATAGAATCGGTGAAGTGCGCTTTGAGCCCGCGTATAAAGGTTCTGAACGAGGCATGTTTTTTATCATTTTCATTTAAAGCCTTCTTATAAGTTTTCCGCCTTTTTGTTCGAAAGGTTTAAATAAATAAATAAATAAATCTAGATAAAAATAAGGGTTAGATAATATGGGATGAAATATTATTTTTGTAAAATTTATGAACACATTAGTTTTTGAGATAAGAGGGTGAAATGGTCAATTTATGTCTGTTTTTCTTGAATACCTCTCAATTTTTTTAAAATAATGAAAAAAGGACAACTCACAAAAAGCTATTACTTTTTTACTGTATCATGTGACACAGTTTGTGACACTTTGTTTTTAGTTGTTCTAATTTATCCCTCTATAGTGACCCCTAATTTCAACATGCATTTGTTTACACACGAGTAGATATAGTACGTATTTATTTCGAATTTCAACTGAACCAGCCCAGTAGATTTGGAACAAATTGACTGTTACAAACCGACGACGTGCAATTGATCTTATAAAAGGTCTGTTTTACATAAATACTAACGGAACCCTAAAAAGACACAGTTCCTGTTGGATAGTCCACGGGAAAAGCACCGCGAGAAAAACCATCCTAAGACTTCCTTAGCACTTTAATAGGTAGAAAACAGAAGGTACTATTTTGTGACAAGATTAAGAAGGTATACTGTAGTCACTTAATCTATTGAAAGATCGATCTGAATCTAAGTCGTGCAGATAAAATCTGAGCTAATTGAGCGCAAGCGCACTAAAGACGTATGTTTGGGTGAAGACTAATGACTGAATCAAATAAGAGTGATCCTCGACACTTAGGCTGAATTTATCAGTCCAGTTTGATGGAACTTTGATACTTTTCAGCGGTCTGAAATTCTTAAAAGCTTTTTTATTTTCGTTTACTGCTGCTCTCAAAAGTTTGGTTTCAAGGAGAGAAACGAGCCCGTTGGTTATCAATGTCGATCTTCAAGGATAACCAACGTTTGCTCAGGCCGCCCGTGGATGAATGACCATCTTAACATACGGAGATTCTGCCAAGGTTCCGGAATTTGTTCGAAAAAGTTACCGCAGCTCTGGAACGAAAAGGGCACTAAGAGGAACACGGGTGGATTATATCTATTAAGAGTCTGACACTCCCCTCTGCTCCACCCAGATCGGGAGAACTCATTTGCTAATTTCCCATCCATAATAATCCATAATATTTATTTATTTATATTGGTCCACCTTTTGGTACCAGTCTTGCCAATAGGTATAGTGTGGTGTGGTGGTGTGTGCTGTGTGTGGTGGTGTGGTGTTAGGTGTGAGTGTGTGTGGGTTGAGAATGTCAGACAAGCAGTCGCTCACTGTAAAATACTGGTACTCAAATGCATCCAATTGGACTAGAGGTTAAACTAAACATAATATTATTTAGTTTGGAAAAAAACTAGATAGGTTGAATTAAGTCTGTCAGGGGCCCAGTAGCGGCCATGAGATCCTAGGTTCGATACTGGAGCCAGGCGAATTGTTCTTGGGATTTCCATTTAAAACTCTTCTGGTAGGTCTCTCCTTCATTGCCCTTTGTGTTCCGGAGCCACGGTGTCTCTTGTGAATAATCCCGCGACTCCGACAGGCATCGGCCCTTTCGGGCCCCTCTGTGCGCTGACTGTCTTTAAGGTGCGCGTGGATCTGGTAGTAGCCCTGAGTCTTTATTTATGCCCGGTTGATTACTTACCGCGTACCGGAAGACGCAAGGTTGGAAGGCCTCCCATAAGGAGGACCGATGACCTCGTGAGGGACAGTGGTGCTCTTAGAATTGGTGCTCTAACGGGAATGTTCCCGTTAGAGCACCAATTCTAAGAGCACCAATGTTTACCAATCAATATTTTTGCTTGGTGCTCTATCGAGAATAGTTTTGGTGCTCTAAAAATTGGTGCTCTAATGGGAATACTTCGGGTTGCGGGTAGCCGATGGATGCGAGACTCACAGGAATATTTGTTGTGGTGTTACTTGGGTTGCAGTGGAGTTTTGGCTGCTATGATGATGAATAATTACTCAAGCATAAGTAGCGAAAGATATAATATGTATTATATGTTATTTTCATTCAGAAACATTTTGCTGTCTAATTTATCGAAGGCTCCCTCCCAGTGTACGCCAAACATTATAATTTTCTATTACCGCGGCTCATCGTTCCAACATTAAAGTGAGCCATCACTTAGCGGACGGGTAATCATTTCCGAAACCACGTGACCTGCGTACGCGCTGACAGCTGCGCCGAATTGTTCGTGACTATTATAGTATGTTATATGTGTCAGGTGAAATGATTAGCAGCATAATGTACGCGTTTATGTGATGTTATCATGAATCGCTTGACTAGTACCTACCTAACTAACGAGAGATTTATACCTCAGAAGTAGAACGTATTAGATTCATGTAGTAATATACAGTTCCATCATATGTCTACCCTTTCCCAACTATATTGGGGTTGGCTTCCAGTGTAACCGGATTCAACTGAATACCAGTATTTTATGCAGAGCGGCTGCTACTGGCTTTTATCAATCCGTAACGACTGCCAAAGATCTACAAATGATAGTCGGGACCAACGGATTAATGTCGAAGCACGGAGGAAACTTGGTATGTTATGATGGTCACCCATCCACATACCAACCTTGGCAAGCCTTGTTTAAGCTTGAACATCGACCCGTGTGGCTGTTTTTTTTAGTCACGAGCTAGAATATATTTATTTATTATTTATTTATTAAAACTTTATGCACAAGTAATGTACAAAGGCGGACTTAATGCCATAGGCATTAAGTCCTTAATATATTGAGTCTCATCTGTTTTTTTTTTAAACGTTCACCCACTCTAGGAATTTCTCCTGTATCGTGGGTGCGTTTAAAAACATACAAAGTCACTATGCAAACAGCCAAACTCGGAACAACTATTTTAGGCCATACAAATATTTGTTCCGTGCGGGAATCGAACCCACGACACGCTACGCAGCAGTCGATCGCTCAACCACTGCGCCAACCGTGCCGTCATTATTAATAGGTTCGTATTCGACCACAATCTCACGTGGTGGAAACCGATGATGTTGATAGAGCACTTTTGCCTTGAACAAACCTAGTCGCTCGTGACTTAAAACTCCCAGGTTGTAGCTATTAGAAAGCACAGACTCTTGTATGAAATTTCGATCCTTTACTTTTTAACACACAACAAAAGTGTTCCCACAACGTTTTGTGCCAATAGGTGTCCACTATATACCAGAAGCACATCACACATCAGCTACACGGGTTGTAGTTCTGAGAAAAATAGAATCTTGACTTAAGTAAACAGACATAACTTGATTGAACCAAACTAAAATGAGCTAAGATTCTTTCTAAGTTTAATTATAAACAGAGCTTCCACTGCTGTTTATAATTAAACGGCCTGTTTCAAAGTTTTATTTAAATTCCAATTCTGTATACTTTAACTATGGGTAAATCAACTTACAGTCACAGCTTTTTACACAATAGTAATGAGCCCCTTATTCAGATATTCATAATACATACCACAACAGGTGAACGTTACCGTAGCCTTCAAAATCGAGGTCAGCCGTCCACACGACAATTAGACGGAAAAGATAGGGAAAAGTACGTTCCTCCCAACTTCGGTCACACGCAGGGGCGTAATGTCGCCGTATCAGCCGTATGCCCGTATCAATGATAAGGGGCCCGGACAACACAGGAGCCTCGACGTGTAGAAGCAAATCTGACGGTAATATTATAAATGCGAAGTTTGTTATCTCGTAACGTATTAACGGCTGTATAGATTTGGATGAAATATAGCACACGGTTAGGCCATGTCCTTCAATAGGACTTAGATTTTTTTATCCCCTGAGTATTTTCCCTTGGGATAATTTTATTATTCTCATCTTTAACGCGGGCGGAGACGTAGGCAACTGCTCGTTAATTAATAATAGTGATATGGAGCGACAATTTTGTGCTAATGGGGGATATTTTGGAAAAAAAAATAGTATCCTTGCTGGGCTTCTAAAAACAGGGCTTCTAAATTTTTGGTACAGGGCACCTTTGTCTAGCTACGCCACTGGTCACACAGTTACTGTTACAATACTAATACATAACATAGCGGTTTCTATACATAAGGTGCGTTATCAAACTGCATATTAATGCAGCTTCCGAACGTTCCCATGGCTGGTCATATCTCAGCGGTAAAATTATTAAATTTATTGCAGTGCTATGGGAAATCGTTGGCTAGTGATGGGCAGGTGCGAATAGTGGTCTAAATTATACATTGTAGTAATAATTTGAAAGATGATTGGATGGGTTTATTAAGTAAATTGTGCGAGCTAAGTGTGGATGAACTTGGGAAAATGTCGCTTAATTTGTCATTTGATTTCTACGGCCAATCGTGTGGACCCCAAGCATCACATAAAATTATTATTCATAATGTATTTGGCGAACAATCTATTCAGAAATGGACTACTAAAATCCCTTTTCAAAGAAACGAACACAAATGCATACGACCGAAGCTGCTCTGTGCGACCCGTATTTAGGTGCACGATGAAATTATATTATGCACAAAAATGTATATTAATCAATTCTTATACTAAACTTTTAGAATGATTATGAAGGCTCCAACAATAATGTCGACGATAACTGTGCATTGGCGTTTTTGAAATAACTTTCAAATTGACTAACGACAAGAATCGATTCCCAACACTATTAAAAATGGTGCCGTACAGCCGTACATGATGAATGCGGTAATTAGTCTGTTTGTATGCTACCTATTGATAATTTAATACGTACGATTCTGATTAGTTACGGTGCATACCAAATTTCACAATTAAGAATCATTTGTGGCTCGAATTAATGATGGCAACTTTTTATATAGCGTGATTGAATATCGTTGTGTTTAATTGCTTTACATACATTACTGAAACACAGGAGTAGATAACCGTACAGAGACTGAACCTAGTGTCTTGAAATTGGAATAAAATCATATTTGGCATGTTGTTATAACGTCAGTTATTTCCACGAGATGGGCCACCAATCTAGCTAGCCCTTTCCTACCTATGATGACTAAGTACCAGTTTTTACATAAATAAATTTTATAATCTGACAACGCGTAACGAGATGGAATATTTTTGTTTACCTACTATTTGAATAGATATTTGGCCAGCCGGTGAACTTGTTTGTTCACTCACTCAGCTAGATTGCCTAATCAATGAGCTGATTTTTTATGTACTGTACTAAACCAGTGCAGTTGTGGATCAGAAACCCTACTTTGAGGTGTCAATGCGATCATGATTAAGCTGAGAAGAAGGGATAGTGTTTTTCACAGCAGTGTATTGTATAAGTCTGTGTCCCTCTCACACAGCAATTAGAAGTCATAGTAGGCCAGTTGATTTGTCCACTCACTTGCCTTATTGACTGCGCTAGTTTTTTTTTTCCCCTGAACGTCACACAGAGAAAAGAGATAAATTAACTCTTTTCTCTATTTGACGTTGGTGTACTATACATGTCAGTAGTGGTTTTATCGCAGTGTGACCATTTGAAGTTCGGTCTCTGTGACGTATCTACTCCCTGTCATCACATGTATTCTTTGTAGGCTGCTTTAAGTTATGGAGGAGGGAACTGGGATAATCACCACGCTTAGCAGGTGGATTAGTGTGCTGTGTGATGTTATCTGAGCATTACAAGGTACCATACTTATATACTGCATACTGTGGTATGTTGGATATTTTAACATTTCTGACAGAAATGATAGGAATCAACATTGACAATTCAAGAAACTTGAAATTGCTGTTCAATTTTATTTCATATCTCAGAACGATTGAGGAACTAGAAAAATAAAGATAAGAGTGAAAGAAAATAAATCTATTTGAATAAATGTTGCGTTTAAAAAAAAAAATTTTTTCTCTATAGCTAAAAGATAGAAGAAGAGCCCGGCCTGGTTTGCGTATGTTAAAGGTCTTGACGCAAGACGTCACTTTCGAAAAATGTCATCATGGCATTGTCGTAAAACCAATGTCACTTACGCAAAACGCTTCGCAGAATAATAATAAATAATAATAATAATAAGAATATCCTTGGACATTTCACACAACGCCATATTGTCCCAAGCTAAGCAACTTAATGCTTGTGTTATGGTAACGAGATGGCTGATAAACTACTTATATACATTTTTTTTTTTGTAAATACATACATATTATAGATAGAAAACACCCAGACTCGGAACAAATACATGTAGGCCGTACAAATATTTGTTCCGTGCGGGAATCGAACCCGCGACATGCTGCGCAGCAGTCAATCGCTCAACCACTGCGCCAACCGTGTGAGAATGTCAAACCAACATTAGAAATATACAAAAATCATCAATCAAATTTTTATTCCTATATAACACTAAATACTTTATCCAACACATTTTGTAACTGAGAAAATAAGTATTGTCTCAGAGCTCTGGGATCTTGGACTATGACACTATGAAAATCCGTTCGGATTTCTACTTTCTACACCTGATGATTCATTCCTGAACCGCCTCTAAAATGTCAACAGTATAACAAGTCTATTAACCGCAACACAGCATTGTTCGTTTCAAAAATATGCAAAACCCATAACCTTTACCAAAACATAAAAAATCATCTCACAATACACGAGGTAGTACAAGATAATACATTTATAATACGAGGCCTGTGTTGCGATTATTCGCGCCTCCGTCCAGCGGCCGAGTGCCGCCGGCTAGCCGCCACTCTTTATAATTTGATCACATTTGTACCGCGGACAATGCGTGCCCAAAGCTAAAGGACGACAGGATGGATAGAGGTGGGGTGGAGTGGACGTGGGAGGTAAACTTTTTTGTTGAGGTTAGTTATCTTTCTGCTGGAAATCTTAAGAGCAGATCAATCGGCCCGTTCTGTGAACGTCTCTCCATAACAACATTCCTCCTTGATTTGATGGATTGCACTCCAACTAAGTTTTGAAGGTAAATGTTTACAGAATTGCACTGCTGGTAGACTGACCTATAGTAAATTTACAGTGTTAAGAATCTTTCAAGAACTTGCATAATGCAATATCGGCCTGATATATTATGCTACAAACTTGAAGCATATATTAATCAAAATCACGATAATGTCAAAACCAACTTTCAAAAGGCCAAGTAACTACAAGGTGTTCCTAATTATTATTTTTCTTAGTTCTATCATTGAAGAAACCTTCAAGTTTAAATAAAAACTGTGTAGCTATTTTATGTATAGATCATTATATGTTTCATGATTTTGAATGGAAATCAGTTTCTATTCAAAGTGATGACGCCATCACCACCATCTCGCCCTCGAACTCTTTTCCTTCAGTCAAACTACTACTCTAATCACACAAGACTACAACAAGAACAAAAACACACTCGTCCTCTCCACTCCTTTCCCTGTTCGTTCCAACATTTCACGGAGGCAACTCCTTCAGAGGAGTTAGCCCGGGGCCTGCACAATGGCCGCTACTTTTTCCTCGGCCATAATAAACATTTGTATTCAAGTCATACATGCTGACCAAGCCCTGTTCTTTCCAAGATATTGCCGAGCACATTAAACAGATAATCTTTGGAAATTTTCGGGCTTGTACGTCGTGAAAAAAATGAGGTTTCGGCCTTTTAGAGTTGTTGTAATGACTTAATAAGGGATCCGGGAAAGTGAGTGTTTAGTCTTGTTTTAAAAGTTTAATAAAATTGTGAACTGTCTTATTTCATTGTATTCAATCAGGCATGACTTAAGACCGAACAATCCTTTTTTTGAGGATGGGATCATCAAATGAATCAAAACTTTTTTTCTTTTTATTCGAATACGAGTAGATTAGATAAAATTAAGAAGTGGTTTTGTGACATACATATACCTATAACATGTATAACATAACAGCAAATGTGATTGGAATGAAGGAGCCTTTATTTCACGACTTAGGTAATCCTAGTGTGAGTTCCATGAATCAACGCATTCGAATGTAACATCTTGAACAATAAACTATTCTTATTCTTAGAACTTCTGGTGTCAGACTCTTCTATATCCATATGGGTTCCTCTTAATGCTCTTTACGTACCAGGGCCCCGGTGTTCGAAAGAGTTTTAGAAATAATTCCGCAAGAGGAACGATCAGCCTAGGTTAAATTAAAGTTATCCGGAGTTAGTGTAACAAAAGGCTAAAAGTATTAAGTAAGATTTCAAATACAAGGAGAAAATGTCTTATAATAAAGTTTTAAGATATTTTCCCTATTGATCATCTCGTCTTTGAGGAGGTCTATCACCATACTCATAAACATTATTAACATTTCAACAATCTAATGTATTTCCACGATTAACATATTATTTATTCAAACAAACTTAATAAACATAACGTTACAACACTATTTTCTCATCAATAAATAAACAGTATCACCAAATTAACTCTCATTATGATAATAATATTATTCGTTACCACTTAATAGTAAATATGTCTCTCAGAGTTTGAAAGATTCGGCTATAAATATCCACATATATGGAAGACCATACATAAATATGGACTATAGACCGACCTACAAAAGATATAATAAGGTTTTAGTATGAGGCCTCATGATATTAATACTCAACGCAGACACGGTCAGGTGGTGGGAATGTCAAGAAAACGGTTTTTTGATGATGCGTCTTTATTTAAGGACTATAGCTGACCCGGCGAACTTCGTTCCGCTTAACAGTCGATTCTTTATTTTTTTTGAATAAACGTAGCCTAAGTTACTCCTTATTACATCAGCTACCTCCCGTCAAAATCAGTCCAGCCATTTCAGAGATTAGCCGGAACAAACAGACAGACAGACAGACAGACAAAATTTATTAAAATAATCATTTCGGTGTATGTACTGTATATATATTCATATGCATGTAGTAAAAACAGTTATTTCAATATTACAATCAGACACTCCAATTTTTTTATATGTTTGTAAGTATGTATGTATGTATAGATGGGAAATCATCAAATGACTCCTTCTGCTCTGGGTGGAGCAGAAGAGAGTGTCCTGTCAAACTTTTAATGACTATAACCCAACCGTGTTTCTCCTTATGCCCTTTTCGTTCCAGCCCCCCAGGGCCGCGGTGACTCTTTCGAACAAATTATGCAACCCTGGCAGAATTCCGCTACATTAGCAGAATTCCGCAACCTTAGCAGAATTCCGCAACCTTAGCAGAATTCCGCAACCCTGAAAGAATTCCGCAACCTTAGCAGAATTCCGCAACCTTAGTCGAATTCCGCAACCCTGGCAGGATTCCGCAACCTTGGCAGAATTCCGCAACCTTAGCAGAATTCCGCAACCTTGGCAGAATTCCGCAACCTTAGCAGAATTCCGCAACCTTGGCAGAATTCCGCAACCATGGCAGAATTCCGCAACCTTAGCAGAATTCCGCAACCCTGGCAGAATTCCGCAACCTTAGCAGAATTCCGCAACCTTAGCAGAACTCCGCAACCTTAGCAGAATTCCGCAACCTTGGCAGAATTCCGCAACCTTGGCAGAATTCCGCAACCCTGACAGAATTCCGCAACCCTGTCAGTGATGATATGTCTACAAAACAAAATTTAAATCGATAAATGCTTGTTCGCTTTTCGGTTGTGTTTCATGGCAATTAACAAATGTTAAAACACACGATTTGAATACATTGTCCAATTAGTTTGTGAATACTCGTGATTGATAATACAGAGACTGGTAACGTTCTAAATTCGTATGCGATTGTTTATTCATTCTATGTTGAAATTCGGATCCAATTTACAATTGAAATTGAAGATCTGATAACTTTGTTAAGGTATTCCTCAGATATCTGGATATTTGTGAAAGGGTAAGGCCTGGTTTCTGAAGTAGGTTATCGGTCATTTGTGTCCGTTAACGGAAAGATAAACTACCGATAAAGTACCTAAGAAACCGGACATAAGTCTTAGAAATTAAGTTCAAGAGTAGAGGTATATTCTCTGTCTGTGTCTGTCACGTCAACAAAATTTTTAATTTTTTTTACATTGCACATTTCTTTTTTTTTAAGGATGCGATATCATCAAAATGACTCCTCCCACTTTGGGCGAAGCAGAAGAGAGTGTCAGACTCTTACAGACTAAAACCCAACCGTGTTCCTCCTAGTGCCCTTTGCGTTCCAGGGCCGTGGTGACTCTTTCGAACAAATTCCGCAACCCTAGCAGGCACTGGCCTTAGCGAGCCCCATCTACTATGCTGACATCTCTTTGAGGCGCGCGTGGAACACAATGCGCCGTCGATCCGGACATTGCACATAATAATAACATTACAAATTTGACGATTAAAATTATGGTTTTCGAACAAGTCTTCAAAGTTTAAAGAAAAAATCCTGGTTTCAGAACAAATGTTTAATTAGGCATAGCGTAATAGGCAATAAACATCTGTTATGCATACAATAGGCTTGTCCACTAAAAAAAATTAATTAGTCCGTCTGTCATTATCAAAAAATATTTGACCCCTATTTTTTCATTTGTTAGCTTTAAAAAGTTAGCTTTAAAAATTCTCAATACGTCATGCAGTGGTATATTTTTAGTGCGTTCTGATGTCTCGAGTCCCCCCCCACTCCCGAGTTTTGATGCGTTTTATCTTGGTCAATATTCCTTGATTCACAAAAACAAAAAGTACGTGTCCATTATAACAGTATTATTTTTCAATACTCTAACTGAAGGACTACATAGATTTGCAATTTATTGATGGTGGAAACTAGCCTATTGCTTTAATTATTTAGTATGCATTCACTAAGGTTAACATTAATTAATTATATGAACCCATTACTTTACAGCCGGGGCGTCATTTCTCCACGTAAATCTTTTAGTTTAGATAGTGAAGTGATAATTAAGCAGTGACTTATAAACTCGAACATTCCTACTCGTGCTGGGGTGTTAAAATACCATGTTTTAAACTTTTTTTTATAATTTTTAATTTAATGTATGTTAATTTATCTTGGTAAATTTAATAGTTTTAATAATGTTGTGAAATTGAATGTATTTTGTTTATGGGGTATTTCTCGTCGTTTGTGTATTTGATTTTATTATGTGTAATGTGTGTGCAATGACCCCTTGTTAGTCGAAAAAACATTATTTAATTTACATAATTTAAGATTAAGATTTAAGATCGAGTATTTTTGTAGTATAAAAATTAGGGAGATAGTGAGCTTAATAATTCAATATCGTCATCAACATCATCATAAGAAATAAACGAACACACAGATTGGACACAGTTGAGACACGATTTAAAAAATAAAGAATCTAATAGTAACAAAGACTTCATATTTTGTTGTGTTTCTCTGAGGCCTTGATTAATTTTTAGAATTTCGTTCTCAAAGGGTAACCAACGGAACCCCATACCTGAGCCTCCGCTGTCCGTCCGTGCGTCTGTCAGCGAGCTGCATCTAAAGAACCGTAACAGATAGATATTTGAAAATTTCACAGATTGTGTATTTCTGATTATTGCCGCTATAACAATATTTAAGGCGCGTCCCCGAGCAAAACGCAGCGCCAGCCGTTTTTTGGGCACTTTTTTGAAGCTATCTACTCTTTATCCAAAAGAAATATCAACTAATAAAAAATATATTAAATTTCTACATAATCTTGGCTTCAAAATGGTAGATTTTATTTTTTATTACTAAGTATAATGTTTAAGTAATCTCCTCACAACGAAACCACAGAAATGAGAAAAAAATACTGAAAACATGCATCTTCTCGAAAACTAACGATTATTTTGATTTTGTACTTACACTAATGGATAGGCAATTTAATTATGAACATTTTGGTAGAAGAATTTTTTTCAAACATCGAAAATTAGATTTTATAACGATTTTATTCAACACTAGACGACCCGCGCAACTTCGTCTGCGTCACATTTTTCATTACTGCTCCGCTCCTATTTGTCTTAGCGTGATGATTTGATTTTGTATTTACACTAATGGATAGGCAATTTAATTATGAACATTTTGGTAGAAGTATTTTTTTCAAACATCCAAAATTAGATTTTATAACGATTTTATTCAACACTAGACGACCCGCGCAACTTCGTCTGCGTCACATTTTTCATTACTGCTCCGCTCCTATTTGTCTTAGCGTGATGATATATAGCCTATAACCTTCCTCGATAAATGGGCTATCTAACACTGAAAGAATTTTTCAAATCGGACCAATAGTTCCTGAGATTAGCGCGTTCAACCAAACAAACAAACAAACAAACTCTTCTGCTTTATAATATTAGTATAGATTTTGAGCGTATTCGCTATTGTATCTCTTGCGCTGTTATTGAGGGAAAAAATGCTCAAGGTTATTTGCTCAGGGTACGGCCTTAAGGTTTATGGTACGGAACCCTTCGCGTTCGAGTCTGACTCGTACATGGCGAGTTTTTTTTTGGAGACGTTGCAATTTGACCTCTTCCTCCATAATATTCTAGTAGTTGCCATCTCAGTAGACATCCCTGTTTTAAGTGAGCTTTATGTGAATTACTTCGACCAACTTAATTCAAAAACGGTAGGTAACATGTTCCAAATTTCAAACACAATCAGTTTCAATCCGCCCCATCAGCACTCCATACATACTTAATCCCCAAACTGAATCTAAAAAACAAAAGTCACAACAGTGAACTCATTCACACAACTTACCTTGATCATGGGCACGATTTTATCGAAAAAACTGAACAGTTATCGCATATATTTTTCTCCGTGGACATTACCAAAGTAATGGCATTTTAAATTTGGCCGCCGCAACCACTCATTATGTTAAAACAAAGGGTGATCATCTGAATAAATTTGCTAAATAATTGTTATTTTGTATCTGAACCTGAGGCGATCGAGCCCAAATTGTTGGAAAGAATTACTACCGGTTTTGGAGCGAGAAACGGTCGAGGTGAATTTTTAAATAAATGTATCGATCTACGTGTGTAAGTAGAATTGTAAGAAATCTTGATGTATAGAAGAAGACCAAAAAAGTAGAAAGTTTTGGGAAAGATAATAATATCAGAGGAAACGAAAAAAGATCGAGAAAGCAGAAGAATATAAGGAAGCAAACAAAAATGCGTTAATAGTAAATGAAAGAAAAAGATTTCCAGAGTTCACAAGCATGGTCCGTTAGATGTAGGTATTGGAGCCACAAAAATGATATCTATTCAGAGATTCTACGTTCCAGAAACATTTTTATCACATACTTTCCCAACGAGAAAAATCAAACAACATCTAAATTCGAGAACACGCCGTAATGACTTATAAATTACCTATGTTCAATGTAATGGTCCCGTTCATACTCGCATGATTTAAAATACAGGTGCCGCATGCCGATGCCGCGGCGAAATGGGCTCGCCAAATAATTACGAATAATACCCAGATGATGTTTTTAAGTGTTTAAACTGTTCGCAATTTTCGACAAAAATACTTTATTTTTACATTACTTTACTTTCAACAAACAGTTATTTTGACATTATCAACAGATTGGAGGAAATTTCGGGTTGTTATCGAGTTATCTCTGTTTTGTCTTGTGTTCGGCGAGGTACTTCGTATCATGATGGAATATCTGCAGTGCTATTCTGTAACAACATTTTCGTGTCTCGACAGCGGAATCCGAGGTGAGTTTCAAATTTGTATAAATATAAGACCTTATGATGTGTAAAATAAAGTTCACTTTGTATGCTTAGTCACTCAGGTGAAGTCGATATCGAAGTGGTTATTTACAGAATAGACTAGCTGAACTAATATTATAAGGCGTAAAAGGTAGAAGGGAATTCTGATTCAAAAAAATAACTACACTATCATTCGTACGTTAAACCGCAGAATAAAACTAGTAGATGTTGTAAAAAGATTGTGTTAAGGCGCGTCCCCGAGCAAAAAGCGGCGCTAGCCGTTTTTTGTGTAGTTTTTCGGAGCTATAAGTATACGCTATGCTATAACCAGAAGAAATATCAACTTATAAAAAATACATTAAAATTCTACATAATCTTGGCTTTAAAATGGTAGATTTTTATTTTTTATTACTAAGTATAATGTTTAAGTAATCTCCTCACAACGAAACCAAAGAAATGAGAAAAAAATACTGAAAACATGTATCTTCTCGAAAACTAACGGTTATTTTAATTATGTACTTACACTAATCGATAGGCAATTTAATTATGAACATTTTGGTAGAAATATCTTTTGAAACAACAAAAATTAGATTTTATATCGATTTTATTCAACATTCTGAGCGAATTCGCTATTGTATCTCTTGCGCTGTTATTGGGGGAAAATAGGCTCAAGGTTATTTGGTCAGAATACGCCCTTAAGTATAATTTTATTTTTTGTAAATATTTGTAACTACACTAGAAAGAAATACTTGATAGGAGTGGATCTACCTAGCACTTGAAAGAAGTGGACAATTTAGTCTACTTCTTTTTAATACATTTATCATTGTTCATTTTGTTTTTATGATGTCACTTGTCAATTTGTCAGCGCCGGGCGTCACGCCATTGACAACTGTTGAACTTAGTTAGTCAGATGTTTTCTTTTAATGTTGTGTTTGTATACGTCATTTCCGGAGGAATTAACGTATTTTTTTTCTTTCAAAAATAATTTTGTTTAACGATCTTTATTATAAGTGCGTCTAAAATCGCCAAACAGATTTTAAAAACTGCAGTTTTTTTTGTAAAAATCTATAGTATCGCGAGCGACGCTGCGGCCATTAGCTAGTAAAGTATCCATTCTATGATAAAAAGTAAACGTACAACAATTTTAAATACAGCTACTACAAATAAGGTTCAGTTACAGAAGCGGCCTAAAAGAAAGGCCTAGCAGCTAAGGACTTCTAAATGCAGAAGCTTGTAACCTTTAATTAATTTATAGCGTACCCTTTAACCCGCCATATTTATGTCCCTTAACTTTGACATTAATTCTAATAGCTGCTGTTAAACCGTGTTCTAGTTTTAGGTGCTTAATCTACGGATTAGTTTAAGGCTACATTTAAGGATTAAGCACGACACTTTCTTAACCAGGTGGGCGGAGGTTAAACGGTCTTAAGCGGAAACAGATCAACAGTGCTATTTGCTATATTTCTATAAATTCATACCGTGAGAACCAAAGTGAAGTGAACATAAAGTGAGTTGTCATCCGTCCAATTAAGGGGGATGACAATAAATCCAATTATATAGGTGCCATAGGTACCTACTGGCTATAAGTCCACCGGAGTGCCAACCGACGCTAATATTGATATGATGATTCATAAACAAATAAATAACACGAAGCAGTTTTATAGGATTTCTAGCTGACAGGGTAAACGTTGTTTTGTCATTTATATAAATAACCTACGACCTATCAAGACCTACCAAATAAACCAAAAATTTCATAAAAATGGACAAGCCGTTCCAGGGGAGTTCGATAACACACACCGTGACACGAGATATTACTGTAAACTCTAATCTTTTAATATGTAAAAACATATTAAAAGATTAGACTTTACAGTAAATCTAGAGAGATCAATCGGCACTTATAACTGTAGAACCAACCCCGTTAAAGAAGAACATATACAAAATAGCATTTTTAGTTTTCTAAATTATGCGTTACATCAAGATAAGAACAGACTAATAATAAACGACCAAAAAACGTTCCGATTTTTAGTACTGATGTCAATAATAAGGTAGTTTACGAGGATTCGGTAGAAATAAGAACAATATTGAAGCCGTAAAGATGTTTAAACTGATAAAACACCAGCTAAAATAAAATTTACAAGTGTGTTTAAGTGTATAATGTGAAAACAGCTACTTTCGTCTGAGTCGACGGTATTTAAAATTATAGAGATAAGGATGATCCATAATTTAACACTAAATCTAGTAACGTCAAGCTTAATCTTTTTGCAGATTATACAAAATTTTTCTTGAGCTACAAGAAAAAAAACCAATGAATTCATAATCTACTCTTGTTTTGAATTGTTTAAAAGAAGACTGGAAGATAACAAATAATTAAAAAACCATTTTCAAGCATAACAATCAATTTAGAACTTTTAAAAACTTTCAAATTCAAATCGTAATATAAACTTAGCACCAAGCAATGTCAAAATGTAGGGAAATTACACAAGTTTTTTAGATTTGCGACTGCGATGCGAATGCGAAAACTTACGAGAGTTTCGAAATAAACGAAAACCAGAAACTGTTGCTGGCTACAGTTAAAAGTACATTGTTTATTTATTAAACTGCCGGCTGTCACTGAAAACCAGAGCTGTGGCCTTGTCTCGGACACGAGTCCCAGCATTATGCTGAGAGATGGCCGTTTTGCGCAGATTTGACGCATATCTTCCTAATCTTTCAATATATGTTGTAATTTTTGTGTACTTTTGATATGCGTCATATTGACCGCAAATAAACCCTTTTTCTTTCTTTCTTTTCTTCTGTCAAACTGTATGCACAATATAATGGTACATGATCGAACTAAATGCAACAAGGCAAAGGCAATACAATCTTAGGGCTGAAAGTAACTGATTTAGTCCCGAGACGGCGTTTGGCACCCGAGCTTAGCAAGGGGGCTAATAGTTCGAGGAACTAAATAAGTCTTTCACCTGAGGTAAACACTGTGCTTTTCATTACGAATAATATATCCCATATCCAAATCTGATGAACTCATAGTTTAATACAAATCTCTGTTGTACGAAAATATAAACAAAGCTCAAAAGAACAAACAAAGATCGGATTGCCGCTTTCCCGACTATTTTGTTTTTTTTTTCCTGTGTCCGGAAAGATATTCAGCCATAACATTTTCATCATTGTTTTTTATAATTTGACGGCTGTCAGGTGAAAACGATTCTCCCTAGGGCTGCTACTTTGCTGCTGGGCTGCTGCTAAATTAATACTTTCAACCCGCTCCTCAGACAACTTCAGGCCTACTTTCCGAGCATGAGTAATGAAAGAATATTTTCAACACTTAATTACAATGGAAGCTATCATAGTGGCAGTCATATAAAATACACCATGTCCAATGAACAAATAATTACAGAGTAAATAGTTGGAGGCTTGAACTACTTATCTTATGCGTGATAATTTCTATTTAACATAACCCACATAATAATGTTAATCAAGACACAAAATAAATATCAAGCTATATACAGAAAATGTCAACATAACTTCATTACAATCTATTTAAAGGTGTCATAAAAAATGAGTCGCGGATCACTGGGACTAGGACTCAAATGATCATATTATTAATATACTAGCTTTCGCCCGCGACTTCGTTCGCGCATATCCCGTTATTTCCCGTTCCTGTAGGAATTTCGGGAAATCCTCTCTTAGTGCTACATGTCAAATTTTAGCTTTCTACGACCATTAGTTTCGGCTGTGCGTTGATGCAAAAGTCACTGAGTCAGGTTTGCCTTTATAAAAATATAAAGATTTGACGTACATTTACATTTTGACAACATTTATTCAATAAACGAAAAGTAAATCTAAAACAGGAACATTTTATAACCGATTTCATATTTCACGGATAACATAGTAAGAAAATATTTTCATACGCAATACTAACTCATTATGTAATCAACCACTCCTGATCATAATTTATATTAGTTAATATATTTACGTGAAAGTCACAACAAAGCACAACGTTTTGAGTGTAAAACTAATGCCACATAAATTTGCAGACCCTACTCTCATACTAAACGATGCCCCGAGCAACTAACACTACAACCAGTTTCATCTACTTGTCTTCTTATTAGTTTTCCAACTGCTCCAAATTCAACCTTATCTTGATTGAAATTGAGTTTAGACTTGTTTGCATCAAACCCTTCATTTTGATGTTTATTATTTTGCTCAGTTAGTATTCTATTTCTATCGTCTTTAATAATTTCTTCTCATAAAGCTCAAAATTCATTCGTCGATTGTTCTTCTATACCTTTTGTTTTTGCTGCTACTGCAACGCCTGTACAGTGAGTTACTCGAGAATTTATTTCTACAATAGAATCAACACGAAATGGTTTCTTAGCCGCAAGGAGAATAGCGACTGAGTTATTGCCTGGTAGCATTACTTGCTCAGAATCATTCACTATCTTTCCATCTGGTCCATTCTGACATACTTTACAACCAGGGCTTGGCTTCTGATTTTCTTTAATGACGCAAGATATATGAGGTCTTATGAAGAATTTGTTTCTTTATGCATCGTATTTTGATGAGTGTGATATTTTATATTGGTCCCGTCCGGTTTTAAAGAACCGATACGACGAGATTTAATTGCGTATTTTTATTGATCTGCTTCAAATCATCTACTTGGTCGCAATCGACTCATCAAAATTTTGTTATTTATTGCTTTGCCTCTAACAGTTCTATTAGTACTACAATTGAAGTTCCCGTTCTTAGTTTGATTGATGTATCCAGAAGCTTTGGTTCCACAATAATTATTTCGTAACTGTTCAAATTCTTCCCACCATTTGAAACAGGTTAATGACAGACAGAGATTTAGGATTCTATGGGCAACTATTGTAAATTAAGCAACTTGTAACGTAATTTTCATGTATGCAAACCAATTTGTTAGAGACAAGTTAACTGCTACTGGCAATAAGGGTAGAAACGTACCTATAAGCTATCGCTATTGCTCTTCAAAGTACGGATCAAACGCTAATCCAAAAAATCAATGAACACTAAACCATACTTCAATTGCATAATCGGCCCGTTACACTCAGAAACATCCGCCATTTTCCTTCCATTCATTAAAACCGCCAGCCTTACAGTTCCCTGCATTGTCTCTGAACTGACAAAGGCGTGCGTTCGCGCAACCGATTGATTTGCATAGCAGAGCGTTTATTAGATTTCGTTACGACTCCTACCAGCATTTAGCTCGAACATTGCGACATTTCTCCCGGCTATTGTACGAGATTGATAAACGGGATATATACGTACATTTATTGGGTTCCATTTGTGATTATTATGTTGTTTTCTAATGTCCGTGTTCGTGTTCTGCAGTAGTTCGGTTTAATGTTATCTTTATAAGCCTTAAGCGACTTTGATAGTGACAGACTTTGTAAACAGGGTGGGAGTTACGGAGTTATGTTAGTTAAATACGTTAAGTTTACACATAGGGTTGTGGTTTTATTTGAAAACTGCTCTATCGTTTTCTGCTTTTTTTCTGCTTTCAATCTTCTCCGTTTATCAAAGTGTTTCTTGTGCTTTAAGTCAGAACTCAGAGTATTATATGAGAAGAGTCCAATTTCAATCACTAGTTCGAAATTCAGAAAATTGTTCTCAATGTATCCAATGATAAATCTAGATTGTTTAGAAGACAAGACTAAAATAAAAAAGTATTAGCCACACAACTATCTGAACAGCCAACCTTAGTTATTTTAATTTCTTCTAAACCATCTCCGCGACAGAGCAGAAAAGCGTTTCTCAGTACATTAATAGCATTATATTAAAACTTATATTTACGTTAATTGCTAAAGCTATCAACGCTTGGCTTCAGGTTACCTTACCAATTATAAAATCATGATGGCTATCTATTTTTGTTCTTAGAACGAGTTACCTTTGTACAATAAAAGTGTTAATACCCGATGCTTCTGATATAGATAGCATGCGTACATTGTAATTTTTTTGTAATATAATTATGATAGGAAATCTGCAGGATGTAGGTATGTATCTGAACATGTGGTCAGGTTTTTAATGTCGATCCTTAAGCACTAAATCGGAGGTTTAAAATGCTGTTTTTACAATTAAGGTTTTTTCAAAGAAAAGTTTGCAAGAGAAGCACCTATGAAAGAAAAAAGTGTACATAATGATCGACAGTCATATAATTTTACTCAGTATTTGGTTGGTTTGGTTTCATCATCATCATCAGCCATAACAGTCCACTGCTGGCATAGACATCTCCAAGTGCACGCCATTTGGCTCGATTACCGGCAACTCTCATCAAGCTGCTACCAGTAACCCTGCGAAGATCGTCGCTTCACCTAGCCTGACAGCGGGCGTCCTACCTTAAACTTGGTTTGGTTTAGCAACATTAAAAATGTAAGTGAATATGTCCAAAACATTAAAATAGTTCAACATACCAATTCGTACGTAGCCCAATTAACAACCAGTACACGAATATTGGAACTCCGCATATGTAAAACGACTTCTTATAATCTCGAAATGTCAAGCTAAGCTTAGAATTATTAAAACTTGTTGTATACTAAGACCATAAAGATAAAATATTTGCGAAAAAGAAAGGTCTACCGTTAGACAATCGCAACAGGTATTTACACAGAGATAATCTAAAACAATCGCCTTGAGGTATAGAGCAATTTGTAACGCAAGTGGAACCATATCGCGATTTTACGATTAATAAATTAAATATATCGAATCTTGTATCACTTCCTTTTGATAACAATGGAAAGGAGAAATAGAGTATTTCTCGTTTAGAAAATATAGACTAAAGATTGTCGATGATAGATCGGTATACAAGAGGATCTTGACGAGGCGCATTCTATCAGTGAAAACTATTTTTGCCAAATTGTAAGATTGGTATTTCGGGTGTGTAGTGCATTACAATCCTATATAGGCACTTTTTGCATTATTTGGCAATCGGTATCGTATAATATGTCACTCTAATAGAATTTTACAATATTCAGAGCCTAACAAACCCAGCATTCGTTATGTACGTTTAGGTTATTTATATTTTATTCGTGTATTAAGCCAAAGTATTAGTTCTCGCTCATTCCTAATTAACATATCTGTTAACGTATAATAAGCTTGTTCTGCTATTTAGATGTCTATTATCTTACGTTCTTCTTCCACAACCATCAGTAGGCTAATTCACGTAACTAAATAAGTGCTGTTGCAGTGCAGGTTTCGATCAAAAGAACGCTATTCGTATTTTCTACCGCTGTCAGACACGCTCGCGTCAAGTTTGCGTCACGCGAGCGCAATAACGGCATTCTACTGTTGCGCGTCTTTGGTACGTGCTTCGGAACGCAACATGATCGGTATTCTACTATTTGTTTGACGTCCCAAAATGACAGCTAATAAGCTTAAGTTTTATTTTTAATCTTATAACAACGCCTTATTCATTGAAATGTATTCGTTTCTATTCGATTATTTAGTCAATAATATTTTTTCTCTCTACCGTCAGTAAGTTTGGTAGTTTGGTTGTCGTGCAGTTGACGTGCAGTTCACGCGCAATTTACGCGCAGTTCAAAGATTACAAGAATACCGTTTATCACTCGAACTTAAACTTAATTGCAACTGCACTAAAACTTAATCGGCGCGTCATAACATTACGTGAATTAGCCCTCAGAACTCCAAATTCCTAAGCTTCTGTACCAGTAGACACAACTTGACCTGTAAAGTGAAGGGCTGGTCGTTTCCCAACCACTCCGTCATCCCCGACACTTGCAGATTGGTCTTCATTCATATAAGGTTTCTAAGGCACTTCACGTAAATCACACTCACTATTAGTTAGCTTCGAGCTCCCGGCTGTTTTAACGCCTCAATATATTTACAGGCTATTAACATGTATCTTATTTATGATACCGGTTATCACTTAGCTAATGCGGTTGCTCTCTGAATGGTCTGTTGCAAAAGACATGCATTTCTGACTTTATTGTTTCAGGTTTAACATTTTATTATGAAGGATTTTATAGAATACTTGATTGTAGTGGACTTCTATAATGCAAAGCCGTCATGGACTTTCAGAGATCTTCTTTGCCACAGTCTCGTTCCAGAACGTCTTTAGCAATATCGATGGCACTGTCACAATCATTTTGTGTATAAATACCTAATGATTGAAAATATTAATTTTTATATTGCATTGCCTGCATTGGTGGTCTGTATCTACTTTTGGGAACGCTTTGAAAAACTTTTACTGTGTTACGGGTGTCCAAAGATGGCGGTAACCACTTAACCACTTCCCTTTTCGCCGTAAAATATGAACAAAATCATCATAGCATAATGTAAAATTATATCTGCTCTCGTATGTTATATCAATGCAAGATTACAGTGTTGCAAGCAGTTGTAAAAGCTACAGCTTTTAACAGTTCTTGATCCACAACAAATATCTTAGGCCCTTTTATAAAGCCTTACAAACCTCATAATTAGAAGTTAATAAATTCGATGTTTTCCTATTACATCAAGGTAAGCGTGAAAGCATTATAATCGAAACTCAATCTCCTCCAAATTAAGATCTAACCAACAATTATTATAGCCGTTACTGTTAAAAAGTTAAACTGCCTGAATTCATTTGTATGCAAATTGCTTTCAATAGAAAATCACCCAGCGATAGCCGTCTATGAGGATGTAGACATAACTTTACTTGGATTTATAGCGGTGGATAAGAAAATGATTGCGTAAGGCCGTTGGTATAGCAAGTGACTTCAATGATCCCTCAAGTTTAACTGTAATTTCTTTCCATCTTCATTTTTTATAATTTTCCAGCCAGTATTTCTCGTTTTTCCATTTTCAGTCCTTGTTTAATTTTTTTTTTCAAAAAATCTGTGATGCTAGGTACAGTCCATTCAAAGCTGCTAAGCACCAGCAGTGCGATTCAGCCGATCTCTGTTGACATCTCACCGTGTACACTGATGTGGAGTGAATGACTAGTGAGCTGTCATTCCATCTTGTTTGTATGGTGTGACAGCTCACTTGTAGTTCGCTTCGCCTAAGTGTTTACTACATGTTTACAGCCGGTCGATTCTGTTGACATCTCACCGTAATCACTGAGGTGGAGTGAACGACAAGTGAACTGTCATGCCATCTTGTTTGTATGGTTTGACAGCTCACTGGTCGTTCGGTTCGCGTAAGTGTTCGCTTCGTCATGTTTACAGAATTACACTGCAGCCGGTCGATTCTGTTGACATCTCACCGTGATCACTTAGGTGGAGTGAACGACAATTGCGCTCTCATTCCATCTTATTTGTATGGTTTGACAGCTCACTTGTCGTTCACTTCGCCTAAGTTTTCACTTCGACATGTTTACAGAATCGCACTGCAGAATCGCACTGCAGCTCACTTGTCGTTCGCTTCGCCTAAGTTTTCACTTCAAAATGTTTACAGAATCGCATTACTATACATAAATAATGTCGAAGGCTTGGGTGAACTGATGACGAAATGTGTGAATGCTACTATTTTGCAATCTTCTGTAGTCTCTAAATCTCTTCTTTCATATCCTTCATACACATATTCGAAGTTGATAATAGAATACTATTATATTAATGATGTTCCACGTTGAACACAGGTGATTATACGTCGGTGGCTCGAATTACCTGTAACTGCTCGCATTGAGGACAGATTGCTTTAATTCATACGACAGCTACCCGATACCCGTAATAATGTAAACAAGTATTATCTATGAGATTGGTCTTTGTCTTAGAGATTATGTAGTTATGATCTCTTAACTTTGTTCTATGGTTTTATTCTTTGGTTCATTCCATTCAAAGGTTGGCTGTAAAAGATTACCTTGTGCAATTAAACCGTCTATATTGTACACTTGTTTTTATAAAATATGTTTGTCTAGTCCTTATCATGAGGTGCACAACAGACTATACACAAGTATAAAGGTATATTTATAACAAATATATCTTCTATCTATCTATATCTATACTTATAATAAATCTGTAGAGAGGTCAATTCTGTACATGAAATATATTTCCAAAATAACTATCAGGGGGCGATTAAGGATCGATACTGATGCCAAAAATGCAAACAGTACAATTTTTGTCTGTCTGTCTGTCGGTCTGTCTGTCTGTCTGTCTGTCTGTCTGTATAACCGTTATAGAAACAAAAACTACTCGACGGATTTTAATGAAACTTGGTACAATTATTATTCATACTCCTGAGCAGGTTATAGTATACTTTTCATCACGCTACAATCAATAGAAAAAAAAAATGAAAATGTGAAAGTTTGGTTGTTTGTTACTCAATCAGGCCAGAGCGGCTTAACGGATCTTAATGAAATTTAGAAAAAAGATAGATTATAGTCTAGAATAGCACATAAGCTACTTTTAATCCCGGGAACATGTTCCCTAGGGATCACGCGGGCGAAGCCGCTGGCAGAAGCTAGTATAAAAATAAATCCCTATTTCCCTTGGTAATCGCATCACGCGTGAACGGTTGGGCTGATTTAGCTTGTTCTTTTTTTGTTGTTTTTGTTACTGTCAGGGGAAGGTTCTTTTGTAAGAAAAATAAGAAAGTTGCAGTTGACGGGAGCAAAGCCGCGGGGGACAGCTAGTAATAAATAAGAATATTAAAGAATTTCAGTAGTTTAGTTTTTGTAACTGGTTCTCCTTTTTTCCTAACAGCTATTTAACGTGTGAGAAATCATCAAATTCCTCCTTCCGCTCTGGGCGGAGTGTGAAGCAGCCTCCTTTGCGTTCCAGGGCCGCGGTGACTCTTTCGAAATCCGCAACCCTACTAGGCGCTGGCCCCAGCGCGCCCCGGCTTCTATGCTGCCATATCTTTGATGCGCGCGTGGAACACATAATACAGGGTTATTTGTAAAACACCGACAACCTCTCAGGACTCTGTTACTATAGTTTACGCCAGATAAACGTGGAATAAAGTACATTGACCCACATATATTTATTGACTTTCTTAAGATCAAAATCAAAAATAATGACATAAGGTGTCCTGAATCGACTTCTATCGTGATCCTTTACGTTCTCTAGTAATGAAAAACAGATCTTAATTTATTGTTCTAGTATCTACGAAGAGATAATAGGGAAAGGTCAATGTACTTTATTTTACGTTTATCTGGCGTAAACTATAACATTATAATCAACAACTTTTATTCTATGACTTTTAAAAATTCATCATATTTTAGTTCATCAGGTTTATATTTAAATTTAACGCTCTAAATGTTACGAAGTCTATGCGAAGCAAAAGAAAGCTCCTTCTTTTTATTTTTCTTTTTTGTATATGTGGTATTTTCATCCTGGTAAAGTAAACTTCAGTCTGTCTATCTATTTATAGAAGTATTACCAAGTAAAACAATAACTACAATGGTATAACCATCTAGAAACAACATCCGGAAGACCTTTGTTAAAAAAGTGGTAACAACATCTCTACACCTTAAACCACCACCGGTATCATCATCTCTACTAACATCCAGAAGAGTTATTAAATGGTATTATCAACTCTGTCGGTTTCCAGCGAGATGTCGCTTTAGCCGGTTGCGCGGGTGAACAGTAGTCCGTTGTTATTACAGCCACATACCTACACGGGAGCGTTGACTTCGTTTAATAGTATATTGCGTACTCCGATGTGTATGCAAGCTTACATGCGGGTGATGAGGCTTCTAGGAAAGTGTTTTAATTGAAAACTGTGCGGTTGATTGGAATTTTTAGCGTGGTGTCTGGTTGCTTGATCAATTTTGTGTTGACAAATCCACAGTCTATGGTCACAATTTAAAGTTATCTATTTTAGTCTATAGTCTCAGCTCCAAAGAGCACTGTAATGATCTGTCCTGACATTGGGACCGTCAATCAGCGCCAACAATTTAGCCTTTTTGTTTACCAGCGTCGCCCTCCACCAGGATGATGATCGTTAAATATGGAGAAGACCGTTGACTAGAAGAAACGGAGACACGATTCCCAGCAGTAATAAATCGATGAAGGAGAAGATGCAGTTTTGACTGCAGCTATAGTTTGATGAAGATGAAACAAAAGCATGACTTGCTATCTCGTTCTACTGTAAAATATTTGAAAACAACGAACAAATTTGAAAATTCCCAAGCATTCCATCCCAATATACTCACACAAAGATTTCTTTCCCAGACCTTTCATCAAAAATTATTCTTCTCCTTTCTCACCTATACTGTTCCACTGCTGGGCAAAAGCGCAAAAGCTCCCTCTCCCATTTCTATACAACTCAGTCCTTTGCTAATTGCAATATTATTATTTTTATTATTTAAGAGTGTCCGTGGAGTTTCTTGCACGTTTTTCTCCATAGAGATCTATGCTTTGGAACGTGCAAATATCTTCATCTTTTTGTACCGACCGAACCTTGACAATTCACGTGCCTGTAAATGGTTTAATTGAAATAAATGTCTCTTAGAGTCTTTGAAAGCATTAATTTTCTTTGTCGCACAAATCTAATTATCAGTTGTGTGTTCATTTTCTTTCTTAAAACTGTCTAATTACCCCAACCTCCATGTGAGCCTCCCGCAATAAAGAAAAGATTGGCACATCTCGGCTCCCGTTGCTCCGGGCGCCCGTCTTGCGTAATCACACCTATTATGTATGTATTAAGTTACGGCACTACTTCAGATTAGCACATAAGTGCCCAGTTATGTACCAGCTTATAGTTTTTGTCCACTCGACTTATAGGTACTCATTTTAATGTAGACTTCCAATTATGCTGTCTAAATGTGGGTTTGTGGAAGTGGAATTTGGCGTTGATGTGGTATATTGCCTGGTTTAAATACTACTAGCTGATTCGCGCAACTTCGTCTGCGTCACATTTTCCATTATTGCTCTGCTCCTAAAAATATTTCAGTGTTAGATAGCCTATTTATCGAGGAAGGCTATAGGCTATATATCATCACGCTAAGACCAATAGGAGCGAAGCAGTAATGAAAATGTGACGCAGACGACGTTGCGCGGGTCAGCTAGTATGTATATAAAATTGTTCCGTTACTGAGTGCATGACTGACAGACAACGCATAGCCAAAACTACAGGAAGCTGCACGTAAGGTCCTTGGGGGGAATAGGGGAGTTCTAAGAGAGGATTTCCCGAAATTCTTACGGGAACGGGAAAAAACGGGATATCCGCGTACGAAGTCGCGGGAAAAAGCTATTAATTCTCTATTTCTTATCCTCTTGAGAAAATCTCCACCGCGGTCATCCGGGAAGATGTGAAACATTCTCAATAGCCAATGTCCATTCGTCTATCTCCTCTTTAAGTACATTAGGAAGGAGTAAATGTAAAATGGTAATCGTTAATTAAATAATAATAGTTATTACTTCCCTTGGGAGTCTTTCACGCACGCACTAAAGTTATCAGAGCAATTTATTGTAAACAATAAACTACATTCAATTAGAAAGCTTATTTGTGCCACCATTTTACTTATTAGACTGTTAATGTCTGTAGAATACGGATTTTGTAGTATTCATTAGATAAATTATTAGGATAGCGTGGCTAGATAATAAAAGCCGCACGGGTCGATCTTCAAGGTTAAGCAACGCTTGCCAAGTTTGGTCTGTGGATGGCTGACCACCTTAACATACTGAGTTACCTCCGTGCCTCGGAAAGCACGTTCAGCCGTTGGTTCCAGCTGTCATTTGTAGATCTTTGACTGTCATTACGGATAGTCAGAAGCCAGTAATCTGAGTCCAGTCTTGCCATGAAGTACCGCGGTAACCCAGTGTGGAGGTCTGGTAGACAGTCGCTCCGCGTAAAATACTGGTAGGTACTCAGCTAAATCCGGTTTGACTGGAAGCTGACCCCAATATAGTTGGGAAAAGGCTAGGCAGATGATGGTTATGGATAGAAAAAAAGCTTTTCTTTTATTTTCATATCGTTACTGGCTAGCGGCATCGCCCGCGCGAAAGTCAAAAGCTGTCCCAAGGTATAAAACTCCTGGGATGATCCTATCTACCATTCCAAGATATGATATTTTACTGCAGCCTGATGATGAGGTCCACAGAAGTAGCACAGAGGTGCATTGAAAGTGTTTAGAGACGAATTTATTGCCATTTTTGACAGTTAAATATAATTTAAGCAAGATGTATGTACGCATACCGTTGTAGTGATAGTATCTCAGTGGGGCATTGCAGCTGTTAAGATATTATTTAAAAAATCACTGATTATGAAACAAAGTCCTCCGCCGCGTCTGTCAGTCTGTCTGTTCGCGATAAACTCAAAAACAACTGCACCGATTTTCATGCTGTTTTCACCAAAGCATAGAGTGGTTCTCGAGGAAGGTTTAACTATAAAATTTGTCAAGCAGTCGAAGCCGCGGGCATTAGCTAGTTAATAATAAAATAATAAATGATGTACCCGTGATGAAAGTTTCATCCAAATCTGTTTAGACACGAAGGTAATTTACGGACAGACGGGAGTTAATTTTGTTTTTATTAAGTATGGATACGGTTTAATTACCGCTTTAAATTGTTTTTTATTTTTTTATTAGTACTTTGCCCCACAGTAGGAATTTCTCCTGTATCGTGGGTGCGTTCACAAACATACTAAATAGCCAGACCCGGAACAATGATCACTATATAAATATTTGTTCCGTGCGGAAATCAAACCCGTGACACGAAGCGAAGCAGCACTGTCAATTGCTTGATTCAGATCGTCCTCTCATCGTGAGCCATTGTTGCAGGGGATCAGTAGTTGACACACTCTGAGGCAGCCCCAAAAAGTTGTCAAACATATTGTTTCGTACAACCTTAGGGCCAATTCCACGGGTGGAAACGCCCGGGTGTCACCACTGCGGGGATCGTCCGGAGGACACGGTGGAGCACACTGTGCAGGTGTGCCCCGCTTGGGCGGAGCACCGCCGTGTCCTCGAAGCGGCGATCGGCGGCGACCTCTCGCGTCCAGCCCTGGTCCAAGCCATGGTCCGGAGTGAGACGGGATGGGACGCCGTTGCCTCCTTCTGCGAAGCAGTCATGCTAGCGAAGGAGGTGGTGGAGAGGAAGAGGAAAATCTCTCGTCCCAGCCGCCGTGGTGCACGCAGCGGGCGTCGGGGACCACCTGATGACCTCCGGCCAACGTAGGCGCGGGCCTGTGGACGGCGAGCTATGGGTGGCTCGCCGTCCGTCCGTCTAGTGACAACAGGCCGTGTCGACGGCGCGTTAGTGTTCCACGCGCGCCTCAAAGATAGTCAGCACACAGAGGGGCCCGAAAGGGCCGACGCCTGCCGGAGTCACAGGATTATTCGCAAGAGACACCGTGGCTTTGTGTTTCCACAAAGGGCAATGAAGGAACATGGATGGGTTTTAGTCAGTAGAAGTCTGACACTCCCTCCCGCTACACAAAGAGCGGGAGGAGTCATTGGATGATTTCCCATCCCTAAAAAATAAAAAAAAGGTCCAATTCTACAAATATTTAGACAACTTTCGCATTCGCATGTCAATCGCAAACTGTCAAAAAAGCTAATTTTCATACATTTTTGACGGATTGCGATTGAGATGCGAATGTGAAAATTAGTATAATTAGCACTCTCATCTCACTGCAATATCACATTAATTACAACAAGATGCAAATTACATTGTAGTGAAAGACATGTTTCCATAATTATCAAGACACAAGTAACGAGTTTCTAAACATGTTGTATTGTGATTAACCGCTACATTAATTGCAAAAGGCAAAATTACCACAATGAGCTAAGAGACAATATAATAGTGTCTTGTGAAAGGTACCTAACCACTTAGGACATAAATAATTTTATAGTAATTTGAAGAAAAGCTCGTGGCTATATAATAGAAAGCTGCACGGGTCGATGTTCAAGGTTAAGCAACGCTTTCCAAGGTTGGTCTGTGGATGGGTGACCATCTTAACATACCGAGTTTCCTTCGTGCCTGGGAAATCACGTTAAGCCGGCGGTCCCAGCTGTCATTTGTAGATCTTTGGCAGTCGTTACGGATTGCCAGAAGCCAGTCTTGCCAAGAAATACCGTGTTACCCAGTTAATGGGTTGTGGAGGTCTGGTAGGCAGCCGCTCCACGTAAAATACTGGTATTCAGCTGAATCCAGTTTGACTGGAAGTCGACCCCAATGTAGTTGGGAAAAGGCATCTGCCTAGATGATTGAAAAAAATGATGTAGCAATGCGCTTTGCAACTTAACACTGCCTGCTAACACCATCAGCATTTGCCTAGGCCTTTTCCCAAATATGTTGGGGTCGGCTTCCAATCTTAACAGAAGCAGCTTCCGCAAGTATGTTGGAAGAGATTTAACTAGAAATAAGCAACACCTTTGTACCTATTTTTGTGTCTCCTTTTTTGTTATCTACTTGTGTGCGTGTGTACATAAATTGTTAAATAAATAAATAAGCAGCTGAATACTAGCATTTTAAATAGAGCGACTGCTAGGACTTCCACAAGCCATCAACTTGCAAGTCTAGTAGTCAGACTTGCGAGCTTCTGACTGTCAAAGATCTACAAAAGACAGCCGAAAATAACAGCTTACCGTGCTTTCTGAGGTGCGTAGCGATCTCAGCATGTAATGAATGGCCACCCATCCACGGGCTGACCTCGGCAAGTGTTGCTTAACCTTGAATATCGTCCCGTTAGGCCTTTTCCTCTCGACCATGGGAGAAACTATTCTTACTAAAACATTATTCTTCGTCTGGGGTACTCAAGTAAAAATCGTGTCTCCCCGAGTGCAAAATTGTATCACCTATTGAACCTTTTTTTTAAAGGATGGGAAATCATGAAAACATCAAATGACTCCTCCCGCTCTTGGCGGAGCAGAAGCGAGTGTCAAACTCTTACTGCCTAAAACCCATCCGTGTTCCTCCTAATGCCCTTTGCATTCCAGGACCGCGGTGACTGTTTCGAACAAAGTCCGCAAAATCACCTATTGAACCTACGCTCCCATTACATCACATGCTCGCAACTTCGCAACATACCTTGTAACAAAAGCTCGCGCACTCGTTACAAGTAATAGGCGATTGTCTAAACAACGTGATAATCTAAGCGGGGAGGCGCCAGTCTTCCTGGCCACTGAGTTATAGCGGACGACATGTTGCAACGAACTCTATAGAGTTGGTATACCTCTACTTTAAACAGACATTAAAAACAAGTCTCTTAGTTGTTTTTTTTTTAAGTTATATTAACTGTGTAGTAGTGCCACTGTGTCTTGAAGCCCAGTATTGGATTTGTGTGATATTTCGATTCGATTTAGTTAGTAATTATAACTAGCAAGAATTAGGTGATTGTCTAAACAACGTGTTAATCTAAGCGAGGAGGCGCCAGTCTACCAGAGCACTAAGGTATAGCGGACGACAATATGCAAAAGAACAGCATAGAGTTGCTAATACCGTTTCAGTTTAACTAAGATATAATGACGGGTAAGTCTACGCCTTGAAATACATTTTTAATGTTAGTTTTTCGTTCCAAATTTTTATCAACAATATCATTAAATGAGAAATCTTTCTATTCCTTTTGCAACTTAAAGTTACTGTGAATACCTAGTTTTAATCAATCAATTAGACTAAAATATTTATATATTAAAATTGTATTACTATCGCAAATGGAGATTATATCCCAAAGTTTCGTAACAAGAAATTTTTACACATTTTTGGCAATATTTACAGTCACAAAGAAGTAAACTAACATAGTTATATTCAGTTTAATTTACACAACTTTTTAATTAAATCAACAAAAAATATTTAAACAATACCACTGAACGTCAAATAGCCAATAAAAAAACAGAAATATAATCTAAAAAATGCAGTCGAACAAGCGCGACACCCCTCGACGCAACGTGTTGTACTCTGTGATTTCCTCCCGTCCAACAGGATTGTATGGAAAATAATAAATTGCGTAACAACAGGATCCTGTATTTGTCAGTTGCGACCGGTCGCACAATAATCGCAGCTTGCGTGTGCATTGTAAATTATTTTGTATTTTGATAGAGCTGTTAGCACCGCTGCATTGTCGAGTTATTTTAAAAGTCATTATGTTAATAAATTAAACTAAATAATAAAGGTATCTAAAACAAAAAAATGTTTTTAGCTAGAATTAGTATTTAGCTAGATAGATACAATGGTGAATTGATAACTGGTAAAAAATAACTATTGATACATTATTAGGACAAATATAATATCAGAGTGCCAATTCTACTAATTTTCACATCGCATTCGCATGTCAATTACAATCTGTCAAAAATATATGAAAATGACAGTTTACGATTGAAATGCGAATGCGAAAATTGTTTAAAGATTAGTAGAATTGGCCCTCAGTTGTCTCGTATCTCTTCAGTCAATGTCGTTTAGATCTGTAAGAGTTAGATGAATTTGTTGAGTTCGTTTAAAAAAAATTGCTAGGGGACTCTGCATCTTTAATCAAATTTTTCGAATAATTTTAATTTACCAAACCATAAAAACATCTCAAATTGATTGAACTGATCCTTAAACAAACAACTCTATATTGATATCGGTTTGCAATTAGATTGTCAATAGACAAGTGTCTCTGAGACTCGTTTCATTCCGATGGCGCGGTTAAGAAATGCTAGTTACTGGTACAGTCAACTGCGACTATTAACTGCGAAAAACACCCCCATGGCACTAAATTTAAGACATGAAGAGAAAAACCCATACATAAATTTTATTGTGGATTTTTTCAGATTCTAACTATACGCACAAAAAGTTTGGGAATACATTCATTGTACGCACAGCTAAGGAGTGGAATTCGCTGCCTGAGTCTGTGCTTCCTGATAGCTACAACCTGGGAGTCTTTAAGTTAAGAGTGAATAGATTACTTCTAGACAAGCTGCTCCATCTTAGACCGCATCATCGCTTAACATCAGAGGGCTAATTCACGTAATTTTATGACGCGCCGATTAAGTTTTAGTGCAGTTGCAGTTGCGATTAAGTTAAAGTTTGAGTGATAAACGGTAAACTTGTAATCTTTGAACTGTGCGTAAGCTGCGCGTGAACTGCACGACAACCAAACTCGACTAAACTTACGTATGGTGGAGAGAAAAAATATTACTCATTAAATAATCGAATAGAATCGATTACATTCAATGAATATGACGTTATTCTATTATTTTTTTTTATGTTAATTGCGCTCGCGTGACGCAAACTTGACGCGAGCGTGTCTGACAGCGGTAGAGAATACGAAAAGCGTTGTTTTGATCGAAACTTAACTTCAACTGCACTGCAACAAAACCTATTTAGTTACGTGAATTAGCCTACTGGTGAGATACTGGTCAAACGCCTTTCGATAATAATAAAAAAAATCTTGTAAAAATTAAATTAAAATAAGTGGAGTACTGGAGCGACTGCCTACATCACCATCAGCCAAAAGACGTTCACTGCTGGACATAGGTCTCTCCTAAGTGCCACAACAACCGGTCCTGTGCGTCTCGCATCCATCGGCTCGCGACCCTCACCAGATCAACGGTGTGGGAGGCTGTGCCAACATCAACTGTCTACATTTAGGCAGATTGACAGAGCTGCGAAAACAAACATTGCCTGATAATGAGGAGAATTGGTCATTATGACTATCCGTGACGACGCGGCGACGTCCAAAGATGAACAAATTACAACTGGGACCAACAGCAGTGCGATTCTGTAAACATGTCGAAGTGAAAACATAGGCGAAGTGAACGACAAGTGAGCTGTCAAACCATATAAACAAGATGGAATGACAGCTCACTTGTCGCTCACTCTACCTAAGTTTACACGGTGAGATGTCGACAGAATAGACTGGCAACGTGCTTTCCGAGGCACGACGAAACTTGGACTCTCGTAAAGAATAACAGCCGGTCGATTCTGTCGACGTTTCACAGTGATCACTTAGGTGGAGTGAACGACAAGTGAGCTGTCATGCCATCTTGTTTGTATGGTTTGACAGCTCACTTGTCGTTCACTTTTGGCGTTTTTTTTTTTTACTATATTTTGTTTACAGAATCGTACTGCTGAACCGTTTGCAATTTCGTGCGCCCTTATGATAGTACAACTACATAAAGGCGCTACAGACTATGGACGTGTGGCTGACAGTACCAGTACTGACTGACAACTACAAGGTCCACCGTACATAAGTGTGGTCAGCAATTATCAACGAGTTTTCTTGTAAAGTTTCTTTAATACAATTTCATAGTGGAAGAGTGGTTGATGGTAATTGATTCGCGATTGCGTAACTGTTAGTTGGTTGGCTTTTAAGTTTATGGACTATATTGGTTTTTCCTGTATAGTAAAATGTTGGTGGACTAACAGTGCTGAATAATTGCATATATAGCATTGAATAATTCCGCGTATCTGAAAAATGTAGCCATACGTACTATAATGTACATAGAATTTAATGGATTTCTACTAATATACAATCATCTGCCTAGCCTTTTCCCAACTATATTGGGGTCGGCTTCCAGTCAAACCGGATTCAGCTGAATACCAGTATTTTACGAGGAGTGGCTGCCTACCAGACCTCCATAACCCATTAACTGGGTAACACGGTACTCCTTGGCGAGACTGGTGTCAGATTTTCTGGCTTCTGACAATCCGTAACGACAGCCAAAGATCTATAAATGACAGCCGGGACCAACAGATCTTGAAGATCGAACTGTGCGGCTGTTCTTATTCTACTAATGTACCTACAATATAGACTTTGATAGATATCCACTGTGAACAGTACCTAAAATTCATATATTATTATCCTCCATGTAAAAGTGAGGTCATTAGCCGTTTAGATAAGAAAAATATTAACTTATAACCTTCCTCTGTAAACCTACATGGAGTGCAGATACGCGGAATTATCCAATTCTAGTTCCGCGGATTTGCACTATCCCCATCGACTGGTGGAAAAAGCTTCATAATTAAACCCTTACGCCGAATACATACTTCTATGAAGATTTTAAACTGTCCGGTCCGTCCACCGTTTGTTTAATTAAACTGCGACCGACGCGCGACGATGGGCAGATTCGTTCACACTACATCTGATCCAGGCGTTCAGACGGCTCTTAGCAGTGGCAAAATGTCCGTCAAAAACCCTGGAACCGTATTTTTTCTCGGATCCGTGTTGATGTGAACAGTGCCAATAAATTTTACTGCCACTGGCACATCCGTCTTTTTGGAAGGACCGGTTAAAACAGACGGTACCTACGTTATAGTAGGAACGGGTACTTATACTCGTACATATATCTTTTTAATGATCGGTGTGTAAAACCTGACACTGCCAGTGATGTGGCGGTAGATGATGGTCAGTTGTAACCAAGGGTTGCCTCTGCTCATCTATGAACTGGATCTATCTATGAAAACTGATTTGAAGAAACAGACAAACAACAAAGATGGCGTCGTTAGTTCTCAATTTGGCCAAAAGATCTTTGAAAAGTTGCACCGCTGCAGTAAGAAATCTGTCAAAAACTTGTTCAAAGTAATACAAATAAAAAGCAGCCACAAATAGGCCACACTGGTGTAATTTTAGTAATACGCCGTGATTGCCGGACGCGCGTGATACAACCGACCAGCGCCGACCACTGCCGACCATCGCCGATCATCGCCGGCTATTGTCTACGCACAGCACCTGTCTATGATTGCATGTTTGAACGCTCTAACGTCGTACGCGACTGAATTACGCGTGAATCGATCGTAGACGAAAGATTTGTGAGGATCGCTCTAACTTAAAATTTAGTTTATGAATAAAGTTCTGATACATTAGCCATTTCATTATAAGTGCTTCCTTGGCAATACAATGAATATATGGGATGAGGTTATTTTATTTTATAATCAGGAATGTTTAAACCGCTATTCCTACAATTTTATTTTCTTATATCAAATCAAATGTCATGTCATGTCAAAAAAATTGTGGGATAATAATGGTAACGTAACTGGCTAGAAAGCAGATTGAAAGTTAGTCATTAATTTTAGTTAAATTTAAAATCTGATAACCACATCGGTTTTATCGAGACATATCATGTTAACAAATCACTGGGACGTGGAGGTAAAGCAGACGTTATAGGTAAAATACTGGTATTAAACCGCGTGTAGTTAAAGTGGACCCGAACATACATAGATTGGAAAAGACCAAGCAGATTTATTTATCTATAGGTACTAATATTATAAAGCAGAAGAGTTTGTTTGTTTATTTGTTTGTTTGGTTGAACGCGCTAATCTCAGGAACTTCTGGACCGATTTGAAAAATTATTTCAGTGTTAGATAGCCAATGGGCTATCTAACACTGAAAGAATTTTTCAAATAGCCTATAACCTTCCTCGATAAATGTATCGAGGAAGGTTATAGGCTATCATCACGCTAAAACAAATAGGAGCGGAGCAATAATGGAAAATGTAACGCAGACGAAGTTGCGCGGGTCAGCTAGTAGGTACTACATACACGTATGTTAAGATGCAGACTTAAAGTCTTAGGCATTTTCGACCAGTCAATCTTGGAGATCAATTAATGTTTGGATTAATACAAGGATAAAAAAACAACATTATTTATTACAACAACATTTTTTATTTTATTGTATGTATGTATTAGATGTATGTGTTAGTTTTAGTTTTAGGAATGTATTCATTTTTAAATTAATATTTGCTATATTTATGTAGGTTTATTTGATAATTTAAGTAGTTTAAGGCCTCATTCACATATCCATTTTCTTGTTATTTCTTACACACTTTTGTCTACATTTCTTTTTTCATTCTTCCTTTCGCAGGTCTGCTGGAAGAAATTTCTTAAGAAATAAGCAGTACCTTTGTACTAATAATTATAATGTTGTATCTGTACCGTTTCTCTGTGTGTAGGTACATAAATTGTAAAATAAATAAATAAATAAACACACACACAACCGATGTATGACAATTAAAAGTAACATCCACACAAATCGTACATGCTAGAAAGCGATCATTAGTTCGTCATAACTCCGCCGGGGGCGCCTCAATATTATGGTGTATTCAAACCTATCGTTTGAACAATGAATTGTAGATCTGTTATTTTGCTCTATTTCTCATGTTATGTCTATAATGCTCTGATTTTGTTTACAGGCGGCGCCGGGTGCCAATCTTGTAGTGTTGGTGTGTTTTTAGGGTTCCGTACCCAAAGAGTAAAAACGGGACCCTGTCTGTCACCAGGCTGTATCTCAAGAACCGAAGAAAAAAACAGAATAAAATAAATATTTAATTTATTTTTTGCTGTTTTTATAGACAATGGTACGGAGCCGCTGGTTATTATTTGCTACCGTTGCGTTCTTCTTCATGATGAAGACATGTAGATTTTAATTTTTTCATATATATTCAATGACAGTTATTAATTAAATATTATAAAGCAGAAGAGTTTGTTTGTTTGTTTGGTTGAACGCGCTAATCTCAGGAACTACTGGTCCGATTTGAAAAATTCGTTCATTGTTAGATAGCCCATTTGTCGAGGAAGGTAATAGACTATATATCATCACGCTAAGACAAATAAGAGTAGAGCAATAATGGAAAATGTGACGCAGACGAAGCTGCGCGAGTGAGCCAGTTTTTCATATTTATTCAATGACAGTTATTGAATATTATATTTGAAGAAATTATTCAATTCTAGCTTTCGCCCGCGACTTCGTACGCACATATCCCTTATTTCCCGTTCTCGTAGGAATTTCGAGAAATCTCTCTTAGTGCACCCCTGCGAAGTAGCTGGGGAAGCTACATGCCTAATTTCAGCTTTCTAGGACCAGTAGTTTTGGCTGTGCATTGATATATAAGTTAGTGAGTCTGTTTTGCCTTTTATACATTAAGATGTGTATTTGATAATCGTTCTATGTTATTAAAATGAGATTTACTTCCCAAAATTTTATAAATAAACTATTAAAATTGTCTGTTTGTCAAAAAACGAAGTATTTAGGTATTTAGCCTTAACTCAAAATGGGTGAAAGTGGATGTCGAGCCGAGTTACAAACCAATTACCCAAGGAAACCTATGTGCTACCACCAGCGATGCCATGGAGGTGGCAACGTTTTGAGCCAGCCAAATCTAAAAAAGCCTGTTGTGCCAGCGACACGAAGAGGAAGAAGAACACAGAATACTCGATTCAGAAACGCACCAACATTCCCTTCCCTTTGGATACTCACAACTACTAAGACTTATACTATTTCCATTCAGACATGCTACATTCGTTCCCCTGTAAGTTGTACACTTAATATTATAACAGAATTCTATAAGAGAAACAGATAAAGTTATCAGACTCGTCAACCCCTCAAAAGGAATTTCCGTACCAAAGCATAATCTTTGTATGGAGTAAGAAGCACAACACTTTAAAAAGCAATCTCCCCACAAAAGTAAAGTATCTACAAGTTTATAAAGAGCCTCATCTCCCTTCCATACATATGCAAATGGCCGTCATTGCTCACTAAATCGATTTCATTCGGTCATCCATTCGGTCTTTTGGTCATCAATCACTGAAGAAGATTGAACGGGTATCTTCAGCGGGTACTTAGAATATTTTTATCTAAGGTTTTACCAAGTTATTCTATTTGAATTGGAAAGTAAAAGCAGTTATTTAAAAAAATGATTATAATTATGGAATTTCTCAAAAATTATTGTTTATGCGCATTGCAGGACAATAATGGGCACGCCAAGAAATGAGGCTAGTAGCAGTGGGTGTATAATAATTATTTTGAGAAGTTAATTATTACATCTTTGAGCTGAAAATACGCTTAACCAAGGTTAGTGTTTGATCAAAACAAAGGCCGAGTCAAGTTTGCCCGTTCTGTATAAAAAAAAAAAAAAAAAAAAAAAATACACACAGAAAAATGAAATATACACCGATCTAGATGTTAGTAGAATGATGAACAGTGATATCCCAGTTTTGAGGCAATGACTTATTAAACGTGATAAGCCAAGTCTTCATAGATCCCAAACATTCGAAGACAATGTTGTAGAAAAAGTTAAGGAGTACTCACACTTATTCAAATGTATTTCACTTATGCCCATAGTAAACTACCATTTTGTATGGATACGCGTACAATCCGTTCAGTTTTCCACGTCTATTCAGCTTTCGCGGCAAACAAGTTTAAGAGGGCTTTCACATTTTTTCTTGAATTTTAGCGTTTTATTCGAATTTTGATGTGTGATTTTGCTTTAGATATAGCCTTAAAAAAAAAAAAACAAAAATATGCCTAAGGTAGTTTGATCATTTATCTTGGGAGTGTTCTAAATAAACATTTCAATTTGTTCACGTACATCAGTAAAATCCTTGACTCCGCAAAGGATGTTTCACAAAACGTTGCTTTAGGGTATCTTTTGATTCCGGCCCTGGTCCAAGCCATGGTCCGGAGCGAGACGGAATGGGACGCCGTTGCCTCCTTCTGCGAAGCAGTCATGCTAGCGAAGGAGGTGGCGGAGAGGGAGAGGAGACCCTCTCGTCTCGGCCGCCGTGGTAGACGCCGCGGGCGTCGGGGGACACCACCTGGTGACCTCCGGCCACCGTAGGCGCGGGCCTGTGGACGGCGAGCTATGGGTGGCTCGCCGTCCGTCCGTCAAGTGACGACAGGCCGTGTCGACGGCGCGTTAGTGTTCCACGCGCGCCTCAAAGAGAGTCAGCACAGAGAGGGGCCCGAAAGGGCCGACGCCTGCCGGAGTCGCAGGATTATTCGCAAGAGACACCGTGGCTCCGAAACACAAAGGGCAATGAAGGAACATGGATGGGTTTTAGTCAGTAGAAGTCTGACACTCCCTCCCGCTACACCCAGAGCGGGAGGAGTCATTGGATGATTTCCCATCCCTAAAAAAAAAAGGGTATCTTTTGATACCTTGGTACACCGAAGATATTATAATTTAATCATTTATAAAAATGTCAACGGTACAACTGTATCTTCTACTTTGGAATGTTTAAATCAATTTATTACGATTCATACAGTAACACACCAAAAATAATTCTGTAAAACTGAGAGTTATTGACAATTTTCCGTACGAAACTATAATTTTTATCTATGAAATTACAATCAAAATTCAAATAAAAAATATTTAATAATTAAGGTGGCATTGCTATATTGCTTGAAAAAAAATTGGTATAGTTAAAAGTAAAGTAAATATTTTTAAATAATTGTCGAAAATCAATATATTCTTGTAACGCGCGGTATTCAACTTTAGTCAACCTGAGCAATTCGATTTTGTAAGAGCGCTTTGACAAAACTGTCTTAGGCATATTTTTATTTTTTTTAAGGCTATATCTAAAGCAAAATCACACATCAAAATTCGAATAAAACGCTAAAATTCAAGAAAAAATGTGAAAGCGCTCTTAAAATGAAAACAAATTTGCTATTATCATTCGAGTGATATAGATTGAGTTTAGCATTGTTCTGCCACTGCCGCCTTCTCATTCTTACGACGCTGTACGCGGCTGATAGAAGCAGAACTGTACAAGTGTGACCAAAATCGTTCAACGAAATGAGAATGGAGCTGAATAGAGCTGCTTTCAGACTACGCTATTATATATAGCATAGAGTATATAGCTCATAGCACAACAATATCAATAATATATAGTACAGTACAGTGTGAACGTGTCCACAATAATGACGTATGGTGCGCGATATTGGTGTGCTATGAGCTATATACTATATTATAGCGTAGGCTGAAAGCAGCTTAAGTGTGAGTAGTCCCTTACTTTTGCTACGGAATGGAAACCTGCATCCCAGCAGTTCTGAAAATGATAAGCTGATTACTCTTATACTTATTCTGAAGACAATGTTACGATTGTTTCTGGGAAAACGAAACTACGATCCACATGAAAAGAGTTGTCTCATAACAGGTGCTTAAATTCTTAGCTATCTACGCGCCATTATCAAACGCATAAATGCGCACTTAAATCCAACAATAATTTCTCCAAAATAAATTTTTTATGATCTTCTTTTATCCAAGATCAAATCGTTGAGTGTTTTAGAATACAACACTTTTTATTTCAATCAGATATTTTCAATGTCATTCTTTGAAATAAAATCAACAATACAGGTTATTTAAATTAGACTTTTGCTCTATAAAACTTCTTAGAAATAATAAAAATCGTATAAAATAGAGACAATAATATGTTAATTTTGTCAAAAGTTTTTTATTTTACTATAAATGAGTATTTAATTAAAGTTTAATGTTGGTATAGTAAAGATCGTAGATCAAGGATAGAGGTTTATTAAGCCTTCTAATTAACATTATCTCACCTGGTTTTGCCTGACAGGTTGTTATGTTGTTTTTTTTTTTAACTGTACTTTTTGAATTGTTTTATATAGTTTCTTGTTCTTTGCATTGTCCTCACATATAGAAGCAATCAAAGAAAATGTTACCATGATTTTTGTATTACATCAATTGATTTAAAAGAGTGTCCGTGGAGTTTCTTGCACGTTCTTCTCCATAGAGATCTACGCTTTGGGATCTTCGTTTTTTTTTTTTTTTGGACCGGCCGACCTTGTTAATTCAAAAGTGCCTGTAAATAGTCTAATTGAAATAAATGATTGAGTCTTGTAACTGACGTTTAATGTATTGGCAATTTTTCAGGGAGCACACTTTTTATATTGGGACTTTAAGCTGCTATCAGACTACGCTATAATATATAACGTAGAGTATATAGCTCATAGCACAAAAATATCGCGCACCCATACATTGTTAATAATATACCGCGTGTATCTGACATCGACGCACAAACGATTTCCATGGGTCCAGGGCATGATTCTGGACACCCTAGACTTAGAATTTTTCGTCGGCTTTTTTCTCATTTTTTTATTTTTTCAAGGGTTTTTTTTTACTTTAGACTGCTCATAATCGTTATTCTGACCTAACCCAATGAGATTTTTAATAAAAAGATAATTAATTAACTAATTTCACTAAAAAGAGCAATCTGAATAAAACCACAAATATATTTGTGGTACTCTTGAAAAAAATGAAAAAAATGAGAAAAGAACCGACGAAAAATTTCAACACTGGAGTGTCCAAAATCATGCCCTGGACTCATGGAAATCGTTTATGCGTCGATGTAAGATACACGCGGTATAGTACAGTACAGTGTGAACGTGTCCATAATAATGTATAGTGCGCGATATTTTTATGCTATGAGCTTTAGATCTACTATATGCTATTATATTATAGCGTAGTCTGAAAGCAGCTTTACATCTGAAATTGCAGATTTAAATCAGTAGTGCGATTCTGTAAACATGTCAAAGTGAAGGCTTGTGTAAAGTAATCACAAAACAAGCTGTCAATCCATGTAATCAAGATGAAATGACAGTTTACTTCACGCTCACTCCTAAGTTCACTCTGAGTTTTCACGGTGTGAGGTTCACAGAATCGACCGGTAGATCACTTTGAACTGTGATATACTTCGAAATGACTTGGAATTCTACGTTTAAGTAAAGTGCACGTTATTACTTTTTCAAAGTGGCCATTGAATGATGTAATAAATCGAATATAAACGAACAATTAACTACTTTCGCTATGGAACTAAATCTGAAAATTAAAAAAAAAAACATGGCTGCCCAGTACCTACGTTCATAAATCTATCTCATGACTTGAAAACATGTAGGGAACGGCTGATTCCCTTTTATTTTTTATTGGGGGTTGAACTCACAGAATATAAAAATGACGATGATTAAAAATCACCCAGTATAAATCTCGTATTTGCCTTGAATACTTTACCATTGCCTACAGGATTTTCCCTTCGAAATATTTACAAAATGACTCAAACTGTTTTCACCAAAGGAAAAAGAGCAAAGGAGTGAAATTCCCTTCCTGAGTCTCTGTTTCCTGATAGCTACAACCTGGGATTCCTTAAGTCAAGAGTGAATATATTACTTTTTGACCGCACCATCGCTTACCATCAGGTGAGATAGTGGTCAAACGCGTGCCTATCAAAAGTAAATCTAAGAACCGTAATGAGTCCCATCTGATTAGTCATTTACCTCGTTACTAATCATTCAGCCAAGCACACGAGAGCCAAATAAAAAGTTATGACCCCCAACATGAGATATCATAGCCCTTTAATATATGTTAATCGTATACACAAGCTACATATCTTGTCACTAGCTTTAACACGTGGCTTCTTTCCCGTAATACCATTCTAACAAAGCCTATGACAGCGGTCTATGTAGCTTTTAGGTTTTCGTAATCTGATCGGTACTTCCATAAGTTAACCTTTTTTATATTAAAAAACGTTGCCCCACACTAGGAATTTCTCCTGTATCGTGGATGCGTTCACAAACTCGCAAACTCACTTACACAAACACCCGGAACAACTAGGTATCTGTAGGCCATACAAATAATTGTTCCGTGCGGGAATCGAACCCGTGACACGCAGTGCAGCAGCCAAGAGTACAACCACTGCGCCAACCGTGTCGTTATTTTAGTGTATTTTAACATTTGCATTTTTGTATTAGACTTTAAGTTCCCATTCCTCTTCAAATTGAACAAGCCCCTTTAAATAAAGAGAAGAAAAAGTTCCCATCCACATTTTGCAGGTAAGATCTCTATTGTTGCCTTATAAACAAACATACAAACAAAACAAAAACTCTTTTACGTATTAGTTTGAAATAAAATTTTCCCACGTAGTGTGAATACTAACGAAATTTATTTAAGTAATAATTAAACGAAAATGTTTAACAGTTACAAGTTAGTCGAGAATTCTTTGGGACAATGTTCTACGAAGCTATTTACTAAGAAGACAGGGCGATAGGTATATTATAGTCATATATTTTGGAAAACATCTGTTGAGGGCCATTATTTTTTGAATATATTAATGTTCAACTAAGTGCAGAAGACGGTTAATCTTTTAGTAGTAGTATCTTCGTAGCAGTGGTAAACTAAAATAAATGAGATGCTGACTTGAAATTAAAAAAAACCGGCCAAGTGCCAAGTGGTCAAGTCGGACTCGCTCACGAAGGGTCCCGCAGTTCGATACTGTAAACATGTTGAAGTGAGCACTTAGGGGAAGTGAACGAAAAGTGAGCTGTCAAACCATACAACCAAGATGGTATGACAGCTCACTTGTCGTTCACTCCACCTAAGTGATCATGGTGAGATGTCGACAGAATCGACCGGCTGTACCATCTGTGGACGGTGAGCAATGGGTGGCTCGCCGTCCGTCCGTCTTCTGACGACAGGCCATGTCGACGGCGCGTTCGTGTTCCACGCGCGCCTCAAAGAGAGTCAGCACACAGAGAGGCCCGAAAGGGCCGACGCCTGCCGGAGTCGCGGGACTATTCGAAAGAGATACCGTGGCTCCGGAACACAAAGGGCACTGAAGGAACATGGATGGGTTTTAGTCAGTAAGAGTCTGACACTCCTTCTCGCTCCACCCAGAGCGGGAGAAGTCATTGGATGATTTCCCACACCTAAAAAAAAAAATGGTCCCGTACCATTATCTACCAAAATGGCAAAAAAATCACGTTTGTTGAGTGGGAGCCCCCTTAAATATTTATTTTATTCTGTTTTTTTTTTAGTATTAATTTGTTGTTATAGCGACAACAGAAATACATCATCTGTGAAAGTTTCAACTGTCTATCACGGTTCATGAGACTATACACCCTGGTGACAGACGGACGGAAAGACAGCGTAGGCTTAGTAATAGGGTCTCGTTTAGGGTACGGAACTTTAAAAATTTATTGGATTGTTAAAAACGGATTCCTCTGGGTAAGAGGATTCCGGGTGAAACTCGCTTCCATCTTCGGCCTAATCATCACTTTCCATCAGGTGAGATTTGGGCCAAGAGTTTCCCCGTTTAGAATAAAAAATAAAAAAAAACGTATTTAGCAAGTTCTGGATATTTATGCATTTCAAAAAAATACAAACAGTCTTTATAATAATTTATTCAAAGTCTACGATCTATTGAATAACGTCATAATAATTGATATTTGAAGTCAGAATTTAAGATAGCTTACCTATAATAATTAAACGAAATAATAATCTAGCTATGTCCGGTAATGCCTGCCGCGCTCGGTTCTCGGATAGGTGACCATGACCATCTATTACATAACATAGCAACACCCCTCCTGGCCTCGAAAAGCATGATTAGCCACTAGTCTCGTCAGAAGAACAAAACGTTTTGGGAATACTTTCATTGTGCGTACAGCTAAGGAGTGGAATTCCCTGCCGGAGTCTGTGTTCCTGCTACAACCTGGGAGTCTTTAAGTCAAGAGTAAATAGGTTACTTCTAGGCAAGCGTGCTGCACCTTAGACCACATCATTGCTTAACATCAGGTGAGATAGTGGTCAAACGTGAGCCTATCAGTAGTACAAAAAAAAAACCACTCTCTCCTAGGGGTACCTGGCTTCCCAGTAACTGGGTTGTGGAGGTCATATAAGCAATGGCTCCATCTAAAGCACGGGTAGACAACCCCAATGTAATGGGATAAGGCTAGGCAGATCGATTACTACACACGAAGATTGTCTACATAATAATCTCTGTCAATTTGCATAATATCTGACTGCGATTACAATACCGCCTACCAAGCGTAGTAGGGTAAAAGTCGGAAAGTTGCCACACTTTTTGAAATTATTTTTAACTCTCACTACAAAAAGCAAAATACTTAATTTATAAAATTGGGTAAGTCGTTCGGTTTATAATCTTCAAGTGATACTAAAATACATTATTTTTGATGTTTCCAGAGTATAGGCGATTTTTACGGACACCTTAATTTTATGACAACTTTCCCGTTTATGGCATATAAATGACATAGGATTGATGCCCATTGATCTTCTTTGAAAATATTTGATCGCGCCTTGCCTTCCCCTGCAATTGCATAGACACATGCAACGTGGTCAACTTAGTGGTAGTTGTAGAGTCTCTCGATAGGTAAATAAAATAACATGTAATACATTCGCAAAACTAGAGTAATTAGAATTGAGGCAAATATACCCCTGGAGTTACTATCCTGGTTTTAACCTATTCAAAACGGCCGGTAAAACTAATGTGTCGTTACTCGTAGCATATGCATGTTACGTCAGGGTTACCGAGAGGTGACAATAGGTTAACAATATACATAAACAAAACCCCCCGGAGTCCTTCATTTGACTATCTCAAGTTTCTTTCAACCAACTATCTAATGTTACCTTATACGACCATCGAATTTGCATCGGAATTGTTTCCAATTTAACCAAATTCCCATACATAGTTCCCAAATTGCGTTTCTAATTAATCTTACACCAAACTTAATCTCATCAGTTGATATGGCAGTACCGTTTTCCAGAAATTCTCTGGGGTTTTGTATATGTTTAACATTCTTGAGTGTTCATGACAATATTTTTGAAATTGTGTTCTGCTTTCTCTGTAATTATCATTTAAATTAAGAGTATTATTTGGGCTTAATCGTACATACTTAGTCTTATGCTGTCTATTGCTGGTTTTGTTCGAGAATTCAAAAGAATCTCGAACAAAATCGGAAATGGATAAATGTATCGATGCTTCAGTTCGATACAAAGGTGTCTTATGAACATTCCGATTTAAATTTAGATAATAATATGTAAAGATAGAATCAATATAGGGTAATACAGATAAAAGATTAGATTTCAAGGTAGCCAGGTGTTAATGTAATAATGAATTTTATACACAATGACCTTTCTTTTTTCCAATGACTTTTTTATGGCGTAATTCTTTCGGGGAGTTTATTTTACCGTAATCAAGTCGGTCTACGGATCTTGATTCTGTAATTCGATATTAATTGTGAGACTTACAGTTTGGAGGTGTTTACAATTTGAGTTTTAAATCGAGTAATCCTTGTTCTGATCAGTTTAAATTTCCTTGATAGTATTGAAGGTAAAAACAGTGGTGTAACGGACATCAAAGTTAGAACTTTATGTTTTGTAATGAGCTTTCAATTTGAATAAATAAATTCGTAATAATAACGTGAATAAAACCAGTCAAGAGTGAATCGGACTCGGGCATCGAGGGTTCCGACAATTAAAAAGTGCAATACTTTTTAATTGTCATCGGCGAGTTCTATATTCGTCAGAAAATTTTAACACTGCGATGTTATTACTTACAGTTTTAGATCAGCGCCATATCTTGACCAATAGTGGAACTAATATAGTTTTTGTTGATAATTTCTGAAAATGTGTGTTATAAGAAGAAGAAGAATAAGAAGAATTTTATTAATTAAAAGAAAACAAACAAAGGTTAGAAATTGTGTTATACAAAAATGTTTAGTTTCTTTACAAATTTAGCAAAAAAGAATTTTCAAAGACTTCCTGCACTAGGCTAGGCCTGTACCGCGGGAAGCTTTAATTTAGAGACATCGTTTTATTTTTCCTATAATCTTTACATAAACTGACTGACGACACGATTGGCGCAGTGGTTGAGTGATAGACTGCTGCGCTGCGTGTCGCGGGTTCGATTCCCGCACGGAACAAATATTTTTATGGCCTACAGATAGTTGTTCCAGGTCTGGCTGTTTGTGTATGTGTATTTATATGTTTGTAAACGCACGCACCCTCGATACAGGAGAAATTCCTAGTGTGGGGAAACGCCTTTAAAAAAAAAACTTTAAAATTCATAATATCTACCTACAGATTCAAAGCTGAACTCGATAGCTAGTGCTGACCTGATTGTTACCCTACAGTACATTACATAAACGGAAACATTCCTAAAACCTCACAATAATTCTCGTAGACGACAATCAATCCGTGGCCCTCCGAGATAATGTACCAGGAAAACGCCATCCACCTAACAATGGGCATTTGCAATTATAATATAAACGTTATTGTACTACATAGAAGTACTTGATGCATCGCATTACAACCCATCTAACGGAGATGCTTTGACATAGCGCTTTATGGAAACATCGCAATAAACTTAAAACAAACTTACCACTTGCTGCTGACAAAATCCTTTAACCAGACCTAACGTCCTTATCTTCAGAGACACACGACACAATTTCAATAAATTTTAAATTACGGAAAGTTAAATGTAATTTTGTTAGCAAATCTGAACAGTGCCACCCGTAGACACCCTTTGTCCATTCCTTGATTGAATATCGAATGCATAATCGTAAACTTGAATCGATTCTTACGAATACGAAGAATCGATATTGAAATCGGCAAGCACTAAGGCTTTGTATGAATAAACGCACTTAGTGTCTGGAATAGGAAATCATAAAAGCATAGTGCTGTTCTACATACAATATTAAATCGAATAGGAGTTTATGCACCGATTATGCTTTACGTGTATTTTACTTTTTCCTTTAATCCACGCTGGTATTCATCAGTTCGCGTTCTATTATTAGATTAAACCTTTAGATAATTTTACATGGATGAATAGTTTATTTTGTTCAGTAGTTTATTAATATGAAAGCTATAAAAACTTAATGCTATAACATTTAAAGCTCATAATGCCTTTTGACAGTGAATTCTAAAGGTCTAAAACTGGTAACAGTTTCGCAAACGGTTACACGTAGTGCCATCTATGATTTTATGAGCAAACTCGTAACATCTCGGGGTAACACGTAAATGGGGTTGTTACTACCCTTGTTCTGATACTGCCCCTTACTAGAAACATCAAATTGAATCGTGTAATTAGGTCATTTCAATAATCTAATTAAAATGGATTTCGTAACAGTCTTTCTTTGAAAAATAAGATCTCAAATATTAAAAAACAACAGACTTACTTTAAAGCATTCTTTAAAATTGTCTTAATTTATTTATGTGATCTTATATATTCGGTATGTAAATACAAGTTATTTTTATATTTTTTTTCCCTATACGACTGTCATTTCGTTTTATAATGAGCGATGATTTGATCGGCGAGGAACACGCTTGTCTAGAGGTACGTAGCCATCAGGAAATACAGACTCAAGTCAAATAGGCTTTCACGTTAGAATAAAAAGCATAGATAAAAAATTTTAAAAACAAAAGACTAGTTATCTACTTCAAATTATAATTTTGAATTCAAAGAGCAAGACTTTGTTTTTCTCAAGGATCTAAATCGCTCGGGTTACCATATCACACGACAAGTATTTCCAAGGAATATTGGTACAAATTATGCGACTGCGGATTCTTTCACTCGAGATAATGTATTCGATTCCGGACCGAGTCGATGGCATCTTTCACGCGAGCTTCGAATGTTAGGCGACGTTTTATTCGATACTACAGAAACTCGATTTAATAGGTATCGAATGAGAATCGATATGTTGAGAACCCGATTCTTTTTGTTATGCATTCGAATTTAGTTTAAAATTGGAATCATAAATTAGGGCTGGCTAGAGACAAAAGTTCATCGTCGTGTAATAATTCATGTTTCTTTTTAATGAATAATCCAAATAAATTGTTTAAAAGGTCAATACATTAACTTTGTGGACTTTTCCCAACACTAAATTACATTTTAACTGTTAATTTTCATTCGTGCTACCTAGGCAGCCTTTCAAAATTTTAGTATATTTGCATAACCACAATTTATTATTGCTAACTATAGTCCGTAGATGGATGACCGGTGGGTGGTGGGTGTCCGTCCTCATTAAACATGTTAAGCCGTTGGTCTCGGCTGTCATTTGAAAATCTTTGACAGTTGCTATCGATAGTTAGGAGCCAGAAAATCTGACACCAGTCGTGATAATACTCGTAAGGTTTCATTTAGTTAGTTAGTTGTTTTCTTTTACTTTTGTGTTTTGTGCGTCGTATTTTCTTTGTTTTTTTTTCTTACCCAGTTACAGGGTTGTAGAGTCAGAGTGGCAGTCGCAGGTTGTACTACGTAAAACACTGCTACTCAGTTGAATTCGGTTGAACTGGAAGCCAACATATTTGAGGAAAGGCTAGGCATATTTTTTTAGATAGTCGCTTGCATTTGTACCCCAGTCGAAAACTCTCAAAAACACCTCTATTTTACTGTTACATTTTGACAAGTATGTTATTTATATTTCTGTGAGTTTTAACATAGACTATGGTTGACCAATTTGAACGCTTGATGACTTTTATTCGTATAAATGACATTTAATTATAGTAGCATATTATCCGCCTTATTGCTTAAATCTGTTTCATCGACAAGGTCTCCATCATTTTTTTTTGTTTTTAATTTCACACGTTTTTTCAAAGCACATCTGACTTTGCCAGAATAGTTGACATCGGCACTATTTCCATACATAAAAAATCGAATATAACGCTTTTTAAATACGAGAACAAGCCTTTCTTTTAAGGATGGGAAATCATCAAATGACTCCTCCCGCTCTGGGCGAAGCTGAAGTGAGTGTTAGACTCTAACTGACTAAAACACATCCGTGTTTCTCATAATGCCCTTTGCGTTCCAGAGCCGCGGTGACTCTTTTTTTTTATTTGAAATGGGTTTGCTCTTTCTTGACTCTAATCTTGGTCAGAGATGACAGAGACAAAGTCTACGATGGAGCGAGCTTACCCAGAAGGAGCCTGTTCACTCTAACTTTGAAGAGATTAGAGTTGTAGCGTTTGTAAATACAGACGCAGGCAGAGAGTTCCACTCCTCTGCTGTGCACATTATAAAAGAAGCTTGGAAACGCTTAGTGCGAATACGTCGAATAGCAACAAGGTAGGGATGATAAGTTACAGTGCGTCTGGATGTCGGATGGTAGAAGGGGGCCGGTGAAATGAGGTCGTAGAGTTCTTGGGCACACTCACCAAAGTATAATCTTTAGAAGACCGATCAGCAGAACAGTTTGCAATAGATTCCACAACCCTTGCAGGACAAGAACAGGCCTGCTGAGTAATTTCCAATCGAGAACCGACAGTAGCACTAGAGATGTAAGCTCGATATTCGGTGCATTTGCGCGATCATATCGATACACGACGGCGAATATTTTGCGCTTTGAACGAAGACTGTCACTTGCAGACAACGTTGCGATAAAGTTACGATTTTTGTGACAAAATAAAGGTATACGGAAATTGTTTCACTGATTACATAATTGGTGCTTCGATTTTATCGTTTTTCGTTTGTTTTTTTTATATTTGGTTTAGTGATTGTTTGTTTTCAATCACGCGTTATTTAAGGCAGCATATTATTCCTCTTTTTCTTTCAATGGCCGTTAAGGAATTTTGAAGTACTTTGCGCGTTACTTGCCAGCGTTTCCTCAAGATTTCGCTTTTGTGCTTTATTCCACAATGACCATGTATTATAATATTTTCGGAACAATAAAAGTAGCCTGGTGCCACATGCTACATTTTTGCAGATAAATTAGTTTCAAATTCATTTAATAATTTGTGTAATCCCATTAGAACTTCCAGAATTGGAGTGAAGAATAAATAAAAGACAAACAGTTAAGAGTTATAAAAAAACTTTTAACTGAATAATTCAAACATTATCCCGATTAGTGATCATCGGAGACAAAAGGAATTTTAAATTTGCAAGGGGCGTTCCTAGACTTTTGAACTTCCATTGATTACGAAAACTGTATTCCAGAATATGAACCCAATCTAGACCCTATTCAGTATCTAGTTTATCCTGGGTTGAAACCCTAGGGCCGTGGGTGGGATCCTTGTGCTCACAGCCTTTTCAAAGAAATTTCGAAACGGCTGGTTGACTTTTCCCGTGACACAAGAGCTGGCTTTTATTTTGGGCAGAGATTAAGCATTGCCATTCAACGTGGCAATGCCGCCAGTCTCTTGGGTAAAATTGCCAGCTGACAGCGTTGAGGACGATTTGATGCTATACTTTAGTCTTTTGTTAGTTTAGTACATTTGTTAATTTAATGTCTCTCCTTGTAAAATACTGGAATTCAACTGCACCAAAACATAGTTGGGAAAGAGGCTAGGTAGATTGATTGAACATAGAGCCAATTCCAGCGGTATCAACAGAACTCTGCACATAATACCGACGCACCTTACCCATAAACCCAGAGTTCCAGCCGAACTGAGGTTAAATTAGAACAATTAGCTTGCCGCCAAAGCTGCGGTGGCCAGAAATAGAGGCGACGTGATAGCAGCTAATGACTTGTTAGTACTGCCGCCAAATACACACATGCGATGAGTAGAGATGGGCAGGTTTATCGATTTCGTTTTAGTCGATGTTTTTTGGGAAATTCAATGTCCATGTTGGAAGTAATGGTCGAAAGAAATTATCAACACAAAAATACTAATGAAGCAATTATATCGAGCAACAATAAATAAAGGTATCTAGTATCTGTTGGTACTGCTCTCCTCGGTAATCAATAATTCCACTTCTTCAAAAGGAATGAAAAGATGCATCTTGAGCGTGTTCTCACTTCTCAATAGATTTCAGTAATGATGCATGCTGCAGAAATAAATTTGTCAAATAAGATAACATCACTCCTGTTTTACCCTAACCCCACAGACACCCTGTGCTATATTACAGGTCGTTCCTAAATGTTGATAAAGTTTAAAAATCAAACAAAAACTAATAATAGAGACCTTCAAGTGCCTGTTCAGTAGTTGACTGAACAGGCACTTGAAGGTTCACAGGATCACTTTTTTTGAGATGTCCTATAAAGTACTAAGGGGTAAGACACCAACTCTTCGCTACTAAAAAGTTATTCAAATTAAAAATAATTATATCGATAACAAGCCCCACCGTAAGCCCAGCACTGGCAAGTGAGCGACGACCGACCGCGGTCACCACAATACCGCCATCTATAATTGGTTTGCTCCGCAGCTGATTTTTATCTCCAATTATTGAGTTTTCACGCCAATTAAATATTATCTAGTTTCCGGTGGAAGCCGGTGGAAGCCGCAATGTCGATATAATCACGCAGTTTCTAGAAATGGCACAACCCTTACTAGTAATACGTTGGTTGAATAAATGATTTAATTATATATCTACTCTCTAATGGGTAGGTATTCTAAATGAGATAATGATAGTAATATCAATTCATTTCCGTTCTCATCGGCAATAAGTAATTGTGAATAGATGTAACTGTATTGCTGCTATCAAATGATTGTGCATGTGGATTACGATTGTTTGAACATTCATTTATTAACTACTAGCTTCTGCCAGCGGCTTCGCCCGCGTGATCCCTAGGGAACATGTTCCCGGGATTAAAAGTAGCTTATGTGCTTTTCCAGACTATAATCTATCTTTGTTCTAAATTTCATTAAGATCCGTTAAGCCGTTCTGGCGTGATTGAGTAACAAACAACCAAACTATCACATTTTCATTTTTTCTATTGATTGTAGCGTGATGAAAAGTATACTATAACCTGCTCAGGAGTATAACAACAACAACAATAACCAACCAAGTACCAAGTACCAGTACCAAGTTTCGTTAAAATCCGTCGAGTAGTTTTTGTTTCTATAACGGTTATACAGACAGACAGATAGACAGACAGACAGACAGACAAAAATTTTACTGATTGCATTTTTGGCATCAGTATTGATCCCTAATCACCCCCTGATAGTTATTTCTCTACAGATTTATTATAAGTATAGACAGCGTGTCCACTGCGGCGTCGCTCCCTCGTCGTCTTTATAAGAATATTCTCCTGACAATAGCAAACACAACCAAAAATTAACGGTCCAGTCCTTCACGAGTAATGCGATGATCAAGGAAAACAGGTATATTTTTTTTATAGAAACCAAAAAAAAAAGTCATGCGTTAGTTTCTGACTGGCATGCATAGTAAATAAGTAAAATAAAGAATACTTTTAGAACAAGCATTTAATGAACATAAAAGGAAATAATGTAATACCTAGTACTTGTCAATATATCTAATGAGACCAAACATGATGTACCTATCGACGAGTTGACCTTCCGGCTGCATCATCAGATCGTTAGAACCGATTTATTCCATTTTCTTCTTAGTTATAATAAGTATCCCAAGTTAAAGCTGAATCAAAACATTGGAAGTGCTTGAAAAATGGATAAGTAATCGGCAACCGGAGACACATAGGTACGAACTACTAAAACAAATTATTAAAAACATGCAAAAATTCACAAGTAATAGGTAAACAGCTTATTTCTATTGACAGACCGTTATTCTTGGGTGTTATTGCAAAAATACCATAAAGGTAGACCCAATAATACCATGCACGACCCCGGAATCGAAATCAGAACGTTATGTTCATCAGAATTACTCGCTATCAGCCAGGAAAGATGCAAAACGGTTCCGAAGGAATTTAATTTTGTTATAATTATGTCGAGTTGGATGCCTATCGTCAAGATTGGTCCATATTGGCCCAGAGCCAGTGGGACAAAATAGGCTATAAGAAAAAAAAAAAAAATGATGTACTCGTAACTTTAACTCTGTTTATTGGCTTCTTTTAGGTTTTTCTGTGATCTATAGCTAAAGAAATAGTTTATGCATTTTTATTTTTAAAAATTTAGACCGTGGTTTCGAAGAGATGAGGGGGGAATGGTTATTATTTAATCCTTAAATTATTAAATAAATAAAATCAAAACTCTAATAGTAAGCCCTTTCATTTGATATGTCACACGGTACAGTTCGATATTATTTTTTTCAATTTTCTAGTTGATCCCCCAAAAAGTGACCCCTATACTCAAGATTTATTTATTTACGTAATGCATCTGTATTTGGCTCACAGAAATTCATATGTGCACCAAATTTCAACGTAATCGGTCCAGTGGATTTGGAGAATTCGCTGTGACAGACTGATAAACAGACAACCGAGTGGTAAGGGGGGTTCCGCATTTTAAACAAATAAAAATAAAGAACACACTTTACATTAAAAGCAACACCTCCTCAGAATCCATTACATCTACTAAACCCAGTAAACTAAGTAACCGATTCAACATTTATCTTCGATACGATCTAAACGCTACGCGCACCCATCCGGGCGCTGAACACAAATAACTACTTAAAAGGTCAACTTTCTCACTATTAACTTGTCCAGGATACTGGCGTATTGATCAATACTGATTGCGTATAAATCCTTAGGTGGAAATCAAAATGAATGCCCTTAACATGGAGTTAAAACGTAAGTACATAGAATGTGTACAAATATACACCCTTTCTGTCGGTGTGTATACCTTCAAATTGTTTTCAATGCAGGTGTTAATTAAAACTATAGAATTATAGTTTTCAGGGTTCCGTACCCAGGGATAACCAACGGAACCCTATAACTAAACCGCCATTGATCGTCCGTCCCTCCGTCTGCCTGTCTGTCAGTAGGCTGAGTAACCGTAATAGGTAGACACTTGAAATTATCACAGCATGTGTATGAGTAGGTATTTCTATTGCCGCTATTAAGGGCGCTTTTACAAAATCGAATTGCTCAGGTTGACTTAAGTTGAATACCGCGCGTCACAAGATTTATTATTGATTTTTGGCATTGCATACAACAATTATTCAAAAATATTTACTTTGCTTTTAATTAGACCATTTTTTTTTAAGCAATATAGCAACGCCACCTTAATTATTAAATATTTTTTATTTGAATTTGGATTATAATTTCATAGATAAAAATTATACTTTCGTACGGAAAATTGTCAATAACTCGCAGTTTTACAGAATTATTTTTGGTGTATTACTGTATGAACCGCAATAAATTGATTTAAACATTCCAAAGTAGAAGATACAGTTGTACCGTGTACATTTTTATAAATGATTAAATTATAATATCTTCGGTGTACCAAGGCATCAAAAGATTCCCTAAAGCAACATTTTGTGAAACATCCTTTGCGGAGTCAAGGATTTTACTGATGTACGTAAACAAATTGAAATATTTATTTAGAACACTCCCAAGATAAATGATCAAACTGTCTTAGGCATATTTTTGTTTTTTTTTTTAGGCTATATCTAAAGCAAAATCACACATCAAAACTCGAATAAAACGCTAAAATTCAAGAAAAAATGTGATAGCCCTCTTAAAAATTAAATTACATGAAGCGGGATTCCATTTAAGAAACTTGTTTTTTTTTTTTCGTTTTATGGTACGGAACCCTTCGTGTGAGAGTCCGACTCGCACTTGGCCTGTTTTCTTAATCAATGATGTCCAACTGTGGGCAAAGGCCTACTCCAGGTCCTTCCAAGTGCTTGCGCAAAGGAGCTTCAAAGTAATCCTTAAATCCTGGTTATCCCACACCATAGCCCACCACCATTTTGTAATTATTTTGGAAGGTTGAAACTTAGAAGTCATCCAGATTTAGCATCTTTATCAGCAAATAATAAAAATTAAATGTAATGGAATAAGACAGTAACAACCCAAACATTGTATAAAAAATCAAGTGTATAAAAAAAACTAAAGAAACACTTGTGCAGTTATTATTTTATTCAAAAGGGCGTTTTAGGAAAACTTGTAAGAATCACTTCGGTGAATAATAAAGAGAACTACTTCCAAAAAAATAAATTTGTTGTATGTTTTCAGTTCATTTTAAGACCATCTTAATACTAACTGAAAACATCTTGGAATTCTGCTAAAAAATAAAACAGTAAACTCACTGCGGCTTTACAAAGAGGTTCAAATAAACCTGCTATTGCGCAAAAACATAAAGAAAACATGGTATTGTTCTGCTACTGAAATGATCCGTGTTCACTATAAAGTTTTATTGTGCAAGCTTACTTCCGCGACATACTTGCACACGCAAAACCAGTAGCTTCTTGCAAGTTGAAAAACACTTTTAATAACTTTAGTAGGATTCCTGCTGCAAGTTGACATTGCGGAGATCCCCAACCATATGCACAGAAAGTTTTGGGAATACTTTCATTGTACGTTTTTTTTATTATTTGAGATTGGTTTGCTCTTGACCTTAGTCTTGGTCAGAAATGACAGAGACTAAGTCTACGATGGAGCGAGCTTACCCAGAAGGAGAATGTCTACAGTAAATTTGAAGAGATTAGGGTTGTAAGCGTTCGGACGGCGCGCTGTGTTCCTGTGTGTGTGGATGGGGCCCGTTAGGGCCAGTGCCTGCCGGGGTTGCGGAATTTGTTCGAAAGAGTCACCGCGGCCCTGGAACACAAAGAGCTTTAGGAGGGACACGGATGGGTTTTAGTCAGTAGGAGTCTGTCCTGCTTTACCCAAAGCGGGAGGAGTCATTTGATGAGTTCCTATCCTTTCGCCGGATTCGCCGCCCCCGCCACACCCTCGTCGAACCAGACGACCCCATCACCCTGTTTCAAGAGAGTTGTAGGGAAACCAGTACTCTTCGCAAACACACACACAGACCGCCGCGGACCGCCATTTTCCGGCCTCGCCGTCGAGGCCCATCGCGACGACCCAGTAACGATATTACTCCCCGTCTTTTGCAAAACGAGCCAGCCCGCGAAGCTGAGCCAGTAGTCTTAAACTCCCTAATTAATGGAACCATGACCCAGCCTGTCCCTTGCTGTCCTCCCCAAAACGATGCCGCTGAGCCGAGGCCCGTACCCCACAGGGGGTGCCCCCAGCGAGCGGAGTTGTAGTTTTTAGTTTTTGTTGCCTTGGCTGGGGGCCTTAAATTCATTTGAGGCCACCACAGGTTAGCCCGGTTCAGCAGTCTCCGTCCCTCAGAGGGGGTGAACAGCGAGTGGTCCGTCCGAGAAAAAAAAAAAAAAAGCTTAGTGCGAATTCGTGTACGTACAGCTAAGCAGTGGAATTCCCTGCCCGAGTCTGAGTTTACTGATAGCTACAACCTGGAGATCTTCAAAAGTGACCTTGCTTCTAGGCAAGCGTGTTCCATCATCGACCACATCATCCCTTTCCATAAGGGGAGCTCGTGGTCAAACGCGATCCTGACTGCATTTATTACTTAACCTGTCAATGTGCCAATGATTGTCTTCACTGCAAAATAAATTCTGCAAGTATCCTCACAGACATTCAAAGGTTACTGTTGGCGACTGTATTTACAGCCTGCCACTTCTAACTGTCGACGTCTGTACACAACATACGAGCAGTCGTCACATCACAACACAGCTCTGTTGTAGATGTACAACATGACGCGACCAGTGCATTGTTCTTGAGCCTGTTCGTTATAAATAAAGTATTATCTGCAATAATAACTTGCTCGATTGAACTGAACAATACGCTCAGCGGACGTGTGGGCGGCGGATACTATCGACCTATTGACGGGAATTATATGGAGCTGGTGATGTATTTTTGGCTGAAAAATCAACTTTCCCTTTGTATTTGCATGATACTGGGCTCTGGAAGTCAGAGAGCTTCAACTACCAGAGCCCAGTAATTGAATAAAACGATACTTACCCCTTGGTGATACTGACTGGTGTCAGATTTTTCGGTCCGTCAGACTGTCAAATATCTACATATCTACAAATGACAGCCGGAACGAATAGCTTAACGTACTTTCTGAGCCACGGAGGAATCTCTTCGTGTTGACATTGTCCGCGGACCGCCAATGACAAAACGTTCTTTGACCTAAAATATCGACTGTAGATGCTATTTGAAGAATTGACCACGTGACATTTCGGTTTTTTGACGATTTCTTGCACTTTGAAAATCAAAATCGCTGATAGAATGGCCCTTTGTCAATTTCTAGTAAAATACTGCAACTTTACAATAGGCAATTGATCTTACCGTAGTAAGCAGTAAAATAACCAGTGTCTTTTGACAGTAATCCTATCACATGCTGAGGAAAGTGTAAGTATTGTCATCACCAAATTGCTTTAAGCAAGCGAAAGCTCGTTGATGTTTAATCTCTTTGTCAATCCAAGGAACTTTACAAAACACCTTGAAAAACCCAAAACAAAATGGTATCATCATCTCCATAAACATCCCATCAACGAGTCTTTGTTAAGGTCCAGTCTGATTTAATTGCGTACAGCGTTAATTGGCCATTGTCCTTTAATATTGTGCCCTCGCCCCCAGTTAACTATAGCCGATTGTTTTTGTGCCCCGTGGAGCCTTGTGCCGTGGTGTGCACTTGTGCCCTGTTGTGCTAACGCGCAGTCGTGATGCTTGCTCACCGTTTAGATATATCGATTGAGATGTTTCGGGGTTATTGGATTAATTGTTCGGGGTATTGTTCGGATTTAAAGGAATGATTATGAATCGTTAATCATCTTGAATAAGATTTTGTTACGTGGTTCAATCCTTCGAATATTTTTTTGTAAGGTAAAAATGTAGTTAAACTTTTTCGCTTGTCGATCAAAACATTTAAACAAATACGAATCTACTGTAAAATAATTAATTACACAAACAGAGACTTTAATAAAAATGTATTCAGATTTCCAGTTATTATTGTGATAAAATTAAACCTAATCTAAAACTATATAAAATGTAAACTGATCTAAAATCTTTTCAATCAGAATTAAAAAAACTAAAAAAAAAACATTACTACGTTGTTTAAAACCCCACCTGCAAATACAATAGCTCTCCATCAAGCTAAAATAAGGATAGCATCAAGCAAAAGAAGACACACTTTCAGTAACCAGAAAACACAATCTCCCTTATCTCAAAATCTTCAGATCTCCAGATTACGCACTATTAAACAGCAAGGAAAGAATGTACAACAACAAAAATAATAGCTTCCAACGATGTTACAGGACAAAGGCGTTTAAGAAAACTTGCCTCCTCTGTTCTTTGAATCATATACATAATCATAATAATTAAATGTCGCAATGAGAAGCTGTGTTATCAGCCGGACGCAGAATGATGCTACTGACCACTTCACGTCTTTCTTTTTACCAACACTCAAATCCACCCTAACAAAATTAACGTAATACATTGCCAGTTTAACACTTGCATGGACTTGGCGGTTTCTTACATGAAAAGCAAAGGATGATGGGCAAACATTTTTCGTCGCAGGACCATATTTGTCACGGTGCAGGAAAGTGTCAGCCTAAGAACCAGTTAGGTAAATTATCTGCGAAGAATCAGTGAGTCCACCTGCCGTTCAGGGCTGTGTTTATTTATTTATGTATTCTGTGTTGCAAAGTTCGCGTGATGAGACGCAATGTATTGTTGTAAATGGCTCGCATGGCTACTTTTATTTTTACTTGTCGACGTCCCTATTGAAAAAACTTTGGAATGTATTAGAAATAGATAGCAGAGTTATTATTTATGTGTGGGTTGTTTTTTTTTGCTGTGGAATAATTTTGCATTAGTAAAGAGATACACATCAAGTTTTGTCTCTATAACATTGATCACTAATAAAAAAATTATTAGTGATCGTTGCTCTATCATCAAGATAGGCTACTGACATCTGTTTGTTTTTAAATAATATTAGTATTTCTGTCTTCATTTTTGTATGCAGAAACAACGTAAAAATCAATCACACATATTTATGTAGTGAAATAAGTGTTTATTCATAAACGTTGCTATAATTTTAGAAAAAAAGGTCCCCATTTCGTAAAAAGCTTTATCGAATTGCATAGTTATCTTTCCATAGAACTTAACCCAATATGAAACAAATTCTTTACTATTAATTTCATTCGTTAGTTAACAACAAAAAACGCATCAAAATAACTGACAACTTACTCAACAGAATCACCACTAAACAAATATAATAAACAATATACACTAAGACAATAATAAATAGTTTAAAACCAACAAAGTATCAAAGCTATGCAACATTGAAGATTTTTCAATCAGCTACGCAGTTGGGTTTCTAATTAAAAGCATAATGATCCATCCTGTTATAGAATAGAAAAACTAATGTTCCCATAACCGACATTATAATAATGAATAATAATTTGTAATTAGTAATTGTGTAACAAAAACTATTTACTATTTAGTAGAGCATAAAAAGTTATTTCGAAGCTCATCTTCGTGACTAAATGTTATAAGGTTTTCGTTTTAATTTAAGTGATTATTTATTTTAGAATAAGAAATTTGAATTACGTATTTGGAGTTAAGATTTTTTTAATGAATAGTTTGGTTACTTTAAATATTAAAGAAGGAGTTTCAGCAAATTAAAATAACATAAAAATAATTCAGTATAGTTTAGTTTTTATTAATTACAGCCGAACTTACCATTTTACTCCAATAAGGCTGCGGTTTCCACCAAAGATGCGCTAGGATGCATAACGAGGATGTGTTTGTTATGAATCAATACAAAGCCTCGCTCAGCGCAAGCTACGTACCCTCGTGCATCTCTCAAGGAAACGCAGCCATAAGGGTACCTGTCCATTACAGCGGTGCGGAGTATTTAAGAGTGTCGTGTCAGTCGTGAGTGGCGATGTGGGAATTTATGCAATTCCATTGGTTAAAATTTCTCCGTTTCTCCGCAACGCTGTCATGGACAGGTACCCTTATGGCTTATGCCATTCCTTTGGTGGCTGTAGAAAAGTACCAGGTGGTGAAGGCTAGAATGTTTAATTTAGTTTTTTTTTTTTAGTGTCAGATGTATATTTTGCACTTTTACAAATTTTGTACGTTTTTAAAGTGGCGTAGCCAAATGGCAAAAAACGGAACTCTTATGGATTCGTCATGTCTGTCTGCCCTTCCGTATGTCACAGCCACTTTTTTCCGAAACTATAAGAACTACCTATGCTCTTGAAACTTGGTAACACAGTATTTTGGAAAACAGTAAATTTTCCCCATACCTAGAACTGAAACTCATTTTTTTTTTTCATCAAACGTCTGGGTTATCTATGAATAGGTCTTCAAAAATGAGATTGAGGTTTCTAATATATTTATTTTTCTAAACTGAATAGTTTGCGCAAGAGACACTTCCAAAGTGGTAAAATGTGCCCTTAATCTAAAATAAGATAATGATAAAACTAAAAAAAATATATAATGTAATTACCATGTAAACTGCCACAGAAAATGGGTTTGAACGAGATCTAGTAAGTAGTTTTTTTTTAATACGTCATAATGTACCTACAGTCAGCAGTATGGCAACGAAACTAACCTAAATGAAAATCAAATTATCGGACCACAGCCTACCAATAAAAACAGAATCACGCACGCACACCCATCACATCTCACGCCTCGCCTTTCCCTCACGATCTACCCGACGACAGGTAAATTATTAATTACAATTGCTAATTAAAATCAATTTATTGATTTTCACTATCTTACATTAGTTTCCTTCGCAGCGTTAATCGTAAATCAAAATCAATTAAACTGGTTTTAATTGATTATGTGAAGAGATTTATGTACATTATTGTATATTATTAGATGTTTATGCATTAATATTCTGTATTAGATTACGGAGATATTTATTGGTTGATTATTTGAAGATGAGCTTGCTTGTTTGGGGTCTGTAAACAAATAGTTATTTGGTTTAGGTTTTTTAAAGAATGGAAACTAAAAACTTTAATTTATGAAATGTCATGTTGAATGCTCTCTTCATATTCAGCTCGAGATGCACATTTTGCAAAATAATTTCATAAATTAACGTGAGCCAACTAAGGCTCTAGATAAGTGACATTTTGTGGCGAAAGCAAACCAAAATGTCAAAAATGTAATGGGATTGACAAAGGCTGTCGAATTGTCACGTGATCTTTCCTTATATTGTGGCATTTCGACATTCGCGTTCGCTGTTAGCACGACACTTTGACAATCGCGTTCGCTAATAGAATCGCTCAAGACCAAGTACCAGTGCCAAAATTATCATCACATAATAATACCAGAGGGCCAATTCTACTAATTTTTAAACACCTTTCGCATTCGCATGTCAATCGCAAACTGTAAAAAAAGCCTTAATTTTCATACATTTTTGACGAATTGCGATTTACAAATCAAAACATTATAAATTTAGAATGGGATATTTTTTTAAACACGCGCTTGGAGCCGCTGCACGCTGGCAAAAATTAACCCTAGACTAGTAAATACACTAATATCATCATCATCATCAAGCCAGTCGAAAGATGTCAACTGCTGAACATAGGCCTCCCCCAAGTGTCGCCACAACAACCCGTCCTGTGCGTCTCGCATCCATTATCTTCCCGCGATCCTCACCAGATCATCGGTGATCGTCATCAGAAATTAAAAAGAAACCAGCCAAGTGCGAGTTGGAAAATTTCAATTGTCTATCTATTACGTTTTTTGAGATACAGCCCACTGACAAACAGACGGACGGACGGTCGGTCGGACAGGACAGCGGAGGCTTTGGAGGCTTTGGTTACCCTTTGGGTACGGAACCCTAAAAAGCTAATCAAACTAGTTTTTTTAAACATAGATCAGTGAGTACTTATACAATAAGCAGATAACACGGTGTGGTAAGCATGGTGCGGTTCCTCCACGGTTAGATGCAGTCTCCCGCACCAACCGTCGCCAAGTCATCGGTCCATCTTGTTGGGAGGCCTTCCAACACATCCACACTCATTCACACACTCACACATATTCACAAGATTATATTTTATTTTGACTACTCCCATGTACTGTTTTTTCTGTGTTTTAAGTATGTACCTATTGTTGTGAAGGAGCGGAGTCTTTTAATACAGCCACCATTTGCTTAAATGAAGACTCCAAACCCAAAATTGTTTGTATGTAACTTTTGGACACAATAAACTTATTATTATTTAACTTATTATTATTATTAAAATTATTATTATTATCTACACTAATATTATAAAGAGGAAAACTTTGTTTGTTTGTTTGTTTGATTGTAATGAATAGGCTCAAAAACTACTTGGCCGATTTTAAAAATTCTTTCACCATTCGAAAGCTACATTATCCACGAGTAACATAGGCTATATTTTATTTTGCAAAAAATAGGGTTCCGTAAGATATTTGGGTTTTTCGGACACAAGGTGTAAAAATCAACCAGAAAAGTTACTTATTTTGCGTACGCTGCCTAAACTATAAAAGATACAACCATAAATTGTTCTAATTAATTGTAGATCTTATAAATATCTACAAAAAAGTCCGCGACACAATATACCTATCTATGTCGAGTGAGGCGCAACAACCATTTTTTTATTTAAAAATCTAGATTTTTTTTGGACTACATTTAATCGCGTTTATTTTACTCATGCTATTAATCCTTATCAAATTAAAGTATTTCATCACTAAGTACAGTTTATGTAGATCATATTTGGTCTGTGAATGATTAAAATCGGACGTTTGGTTTTGAAGTTATGGCGAAATGAAAATATTACGATTTCTGCTGCACGGCCCGTTGCGGCGGTCACCAAGGCGGTGGTGCGCGTGCGGGAGGGGAGTTTAGTTAGATCTATGTAAGGTACCCGCGCGGCTCATACGCGAGGTAGGTTGGTAACAGTTTTTCTCACAGTTTTTCTGTAGTGTATTTAGTATCAGCATTGCACCCGTGCGAAGCCGGAGCGGGTCGCTAGTATTATTATATTCCAACGCTGCGTCTTCCGGTACGCGGTCGCCACTCCACCAACGTTTCGGCCAAATCGACCATCTGTTCTGCGAGCAATATACCCTGCCCAATGCCACTTCAGAACGCTTACAACCCTAATCTTATAAAAGTTAGAGTGAACAGGCTACTTCTGGGTAGGTTAGGCTCTCTCCATCGTAGACTTTGTCTCCGTCATCTCTCACCTAGACTAGAGTCAAAAGCAAACTCATCTATACTAATATTAAACATTAACATTCACGATAGTTGTACCGACACATCCAAACATGGTTATCTAAATTTATTAGCCTCACATGGTCTACTGCCTGCTCATACCCTACCAACGCGCTTACTGGCCTGCCTTGACCACTTTATCTTAAAAACGAACCTACCTGCTTTTACATTTGTGGCCCATTCTGCACTAACTGACCATGATGCAGTTTTACTATTCCTGAACAAGAAGAAGACAAAACTAAATACAAAAAGAACAATTATCCGAATCAATTACGATCAACTAAACCAAGACCTTAAACAACTTAGTTTTGAACAAGTTTATCATTTGCAGGATCCTCATGCAGCAGCGGAGCAAATGACCAGCCTAATTAGAGGTGTAATTGAGTCAAATTCAAAAAAGGTTAAAATACCTAATAGAAAAAAGATTGTTAGGGCATGGCTCACTCCAGGCCTTCTTCGATGTATCCGGCACAGAGACAGTCTTCATAAAAAATTTAAAAAGTCACCTGAAAATGAAATTCTTAAAACCTCTTTCACACGATATAGGAATTATTGTAACAAATTATTAAGAAATACTAAGGCTATTTTTGAGAAAAAACAATTGAGTGACGCTGGTAATAATGCAAAACATCTCTGGTCAGCTATTAACACCATATCAAACAGAGTTAAAAATAAAGATAGTACACCACATTTATTTCAAATGGCAGCAACCCCGTTGCAATCAGTTAACTTAGCTAATAAATTCTTTGCTAACGTGGGCAAAAATCTAACTGATAAAATTAATAATCGGTCAACCAACAGCGCAACCCACATTTTGATCAATGGAGCCACGCAGTCTATGACATTATTACCTACGGATGAAAAAGAAGTTGCAGACCTAATTATGTCATTACGTAACGACTGTGCTATGGGATGGGACGGAATCTCAAATGACCTTCTAAAAAAACACCTAGCCATATTCGTGCCGCCACTAACATATATTTGTAATCTTGCTCTCACAACCGGTCAATTTCCAAAAGTCTTTAAGAAATCGCTCCTAAATCCCATATTCAAGAGTGGAGACAGAAACCATGTCACCAACTACAGACCGATAGCTGTACTTCCTGCCCTATCCAAAATACTGGAGCGGATCATGAATAGTAGGCTCGTGGATTACCTTGAAAAGTTTAAATTGTTATCGCCTTCTCAATATGGTTTTCGTGCTGGTAAGTCCACGTCCGATGCTGTTCATGATCTCGTAGACTATGTGGTAACAAACATGGATGGGGAGAGTAAGGTCCTGGGTGTCTTTTTAGACCTCGCCAAAGCCTTTGACACGGTTTCTGTGCCCATTATTATACAGAAGATGGAAAGAATGGGAATTAGAGGTATTCAACTCAGGCTCTTCGAAGACTATCTGAGTGATCGTACCCAGTGCGTAAAGATTGATGAAGCCATCAGCGAGGAGTGTGCTGTCACCTGCGGTCTTCCGCAAGGCAGCGTGCTTGGCCCCAGTCTCTTTCTCTTGTATATTAACGATCTGGGCACGCTCAATCTTCCTATGGGTAAAATTATTACCTTTGCAGACGATACGGCCCTTCTTTTTTCTGCTAAATCATGGAATGATGCGTATTCGTATGCACAGACAGGTTTCAACATTGTAACGGAGTGGCTTCATAATAATGTCCTCACATTAAATGCGGACAAAACCAAATATATAACATTTTCCTTAAAAAATATCACGCAGGCGGTTCCAATGGTATCATCGTCTTCCTTAGTAGCTCACTCCTGTCCAAACCCAAACAACAACACCTGCACTTGTTCACGTATTCAGAAAGTAGACAGTATAAAGTACTTAGGCGTTATACTAGATAAGACCTTAAGATTCCGGGAGCACATTAACCACCTTAGTAATCGTATGCGTAAATTAATATACGTATTTAAAACTCTAAGACATGTTGCAGACGAAAGACTAATAAAAACAGTATACTTTGCTCTCGCCCAATCTCTACTAACTTACTGCATAACATCATGGGGTGGTACCCCAAAACATACAATCTTGGAATTGGAAAGAGCGCAGAGAGCTATTTTGAAGGTGTCATCTTTCCTACCTTTTCGTTACCCTACTGAACTCCTATACAAAGAAGCTAAAGTTCTAACTGTGCGTCAGCTGTTTATTTTGCATACAATTCTGAAACAGCATGGACTTCTAACCTATAATCCTTTACAGCTACGTAGTGGAAGACGATTTGAACCCGTGGACCGCCGTCAAAATAGGCTCTCCACTATGTTCTCGAAGCGCTTTTTTTGCTATTTAGGTCGATATCTCTATAATAAAATCAATAGGACGCTTGATGTTTACAATCTTACCAAGACCAAATGCAAAATTAAAGTGATGGGTTGGCTCCAAGATATGAATTATGGTGATACAGAGAAACTGCTTGCTGCCCCGGTATAACTTATTTATAGATTAACTCTAGTTTAACATTTTCCCTGCTGCACTTGCGTCAGTGACTCTAGAAATTACCTACAAACATTCATACAACACTCATTTACATACGCACACACACACACACACCCTCACACATACACACACACGCACACACACACACACACACTAACAATACTAACACTACAAGACAAAAATTTGCAATTGAATGTGAATATTTTATAGAATACAATAATTTACAATGCAAACAATTAATGTTAAACTTACCATATTTCGTAAATTTTTAGAGCACTTTCAAACTTTCAAAATTATTTAAATGTTACAATTACCTAAGGGGCGGAGACCTGGTGTCCTGAAATACAGACCTTCCGTCTAGCTTAGGCACCAGTCTCCCCACAATATACTATCACTATTATAAATATTCATTGTCTAAACTATTATTAAAATGTGCTGTTATATTATGTATTGTGGTGAGAAAATAAATCTTATCTTATCTTATCTTAATATTATAAAGAGGTAACATTTGTTTGTAAGTTTGTATGTTTGTAAGTTTGTATGTAGGGGGTAATCTCAGGAACTACTGGTCCGATTTGAAAAATTCTTTCAGTGTTAGATAGCCCATTTATCGAGGAAGGTTATAGGCTATATATCATCACGCTAAGACAAATAGGAGCGGAGTATTAACGGAAAATGTGACGCAAACGAAGTTGCGCGGGTCAGCTAGTCACAAATAAAAAGAGAAAATCTTCACATAAATTTGAATTCACTAAAATACTTTGCTATAATCCATGAGGCCATGTAAATGCAATCAATACTTGCAGAACAAGAACAAAGCACCAAGAAGGGTAGTAATGTAAACTGTGCGTGCAGCACCACAGACGATTAAGATGAGACCTGTATCTAACAGATAAGCAAGGAGATTGAGATTGCAATGCTCCACATCTCTCTCCACTGGATCCTGTTTTAAAACAACAATGGATGATCATTTTGTTGGTATTCAGTTTAGGTACCCGGGAGCAAAAAATCCTCGTAATTTTATTACACATGTGAGGAGACTCACATATTGTGTAATTAAATTTTAATAACGAGTAGTTTTTGCTAATGAAAGGATCTAGCGAATTTTCCAAATTACTACAGGCAACTTTTAAATGAGGTAGGTAAATCTGGCTGTCTTACGTAAACATATTACACACACATAAACTCGGTCTTGCCTTTTTCTCATGGGCATCGGCTGAAACTATACAGAAAGGAAACCTTAAGAAAGATATCGATATATTTTTTCTAAAAGCCGCAAAGAAGAAGAAAAACAATTTATATACTAAAAGTCAACAGAATACAAACATTCGATGAACCCATCGATATCAGCGAACAAAGTCGACCTTGATCACTACAAAAAAATATATATTAAAAAAGTCGTTATTAAAGTAAAAATAACTCGGCAAGTAACATCGGTATGCGTTGCTAAAACAAACAAAGGATGCGCGGGCGCATTTGAAATGATAATAAAACGGACAAATGAAATCGCACACTTAACCGTATCTTTGTGATGCGCTCGGACAAAGTGGCGGATTAAAGGTAGGGACAGAACTGAGGTCCGATACCCGGGAACGTTGAAAGGATTTCAATGTTTGGACTGTGATTCTGAATTAAAAAAAATAAAAGATAACGAAAATGATAATATTTGGGACAAATAACAGATTAATATAAAAGAAAACAAAATAAAAATGAACCTGGATGAGGCCAAAAAGGCCTTCCATCTAACGCATTTAAAAATTTAATAACGCAGTGAAAATGTTGTGCAATTTAAAAACAATATCCGATTATATCTTATATTCATGTTATTTTAACTTATTTTATACTTAGAATAATATGAATTAACTTAAATTTTAAGAAAATAAACTAATCCTAAATTACTTTGGACAGTAAAAATAAAATGACAGTCCATGTGAAAATGTTTTTCCAGCAATAATATTTCATAATCTATACCTACCTACTACTTATAATAAATCTGTAGAGAGGTCAATTCTGTACATGAAATATATTTCCAAAATAACTATCAGGGGGTGATTAGGGATCGATACTGATGCCAAAAATGCAATCAGTACAATTTTTGTCTGTCTGTCTGTCTGTCGGTCTGTCTGTCTGTCTGTCTGTCTGTATAACCGTTATAGAAACAAAAACTACTCGAAGGATTTTAATGAAACTTGGTACAATTATTATTCATACTCCTGAGCAGGTTATAGTATACTTTTCATCACGCTGCAATCAATAGGAGCAGAGCAGTGAAGGGAAATGTTGGGAAAACGGGAGAAGTTACTCCATTTTTTAAGCTTCCGTCGCGTGTGCAACCTTAATGGTGAAAGCTACACAGAAATCATGTATGACGGAAATGTTCTCCTTAAAATTATATAAAAATATCCAACGACAGCATATGTCTATCTTTTATGATTAACGAACAATAACACGTGTAACTCCCGATAGCTTGGTAGTTCGAAGCTTTTTGATTGTATTTGTCTACTCTTACGTTTATAAAACTCTCAGTCGTCCCTAATTAACATTAATAAAAGTTAACATTATTAACTATTCCATAAAAAAAGAATCATAGAAATCGGTATAGAAACACCAAAGTTATACATGAAAAACGCTAATAATAAGCCATCGCGCGTGAATACTGAATCATGCTATAAGGATTATTTTTGTGGTCTCGAACCACACACAGCACAGGCAGGCGGCTAGCTTGGCGCCTAGACGCTAGCGAGTAGCTTCGGAAAACGGCTTACGACATTTTGCAATATCCTTTAATAATTATAATGTCGAGGGGAAGATGGTTATAATTTCACTTTACACCAAACGAGTAATATTATAAATGTTTGGTTGTTTGTTACTCAATCACGCCAGAACGGCTTAACGGATCTTAATGAAATTTAGAACAAAGTTAGATTATAGTCTGGAATAGCACATAAGCTACTTTTCATCCCGGGAATATGTTCCCTAGGGATCACGCGGGCGAAGCCGCTGGCAGAAGCTAGTTAATAATAATTTTCATTAAAAATAAAACACCATCATCATTTCAGCCAATTGCCGTCCACTGCTGAACGTAAGCACCTTCCTGTAAATACATTTTCAACAGTCTAAAAATCCCGGTTAAAAGCTCCGGACACGGGCAGTGTGTCCGAGCCTAAAGCCTATGAAAACTAAGAACACGACTAGTATCGTAATATTTGCGAATAATCCGCAAACTGGTAATACTATACCGACACTGGGAACACTGAGGAGTCTCAGATAAAGAAAATATCAAGACTATTATAGCCCGTCGCATGCACGTCGCTCTCACGTAAGATTTGTGTGGATGTGTCCCTGGGAAGTTGATTTATGGAACAGGTTTAAGATATCAAATTATTTTTACGGTCACTTTTCTTGGGAATTTTCTACTGATAGTTTGTTTCGATGCTGGGACTTTAAAACGTATAAAAAATACAGAAATCTCATCCATAGAAGGCTTGAGTTTTGGACAGTTCTGTCCAATTTATGATAGTGAATCCTCCGGCCCGCAAAACACTTTTGGCGGACAATCTTAGCTACTACTAAACATCGACGTATGCAATTCTTTTCATAGGGCGAAAACCGGTGTTTGAAAGCCAGGTCCACACTCTCTTCCTTAACTCTCATAAACCGATATTAACATCGAAATCACGTGTAGGATACAGGGGTACTCCAGGCTCCTAATAAGAATGAATACCTACTTATGCCGCAACACAATGAACAAGAATAAGCACATTATTTTATAAATCTGTTTGTGATATTTCGCAAACATAAGTAAAAATATATTTTTCTTCATCTCATATTCCAAATCATTTTAAAGAAAGAATGCCCTAGCAAAACTTGTTCCTATTCTAAAAATAAATCATTGTGGTTAATCTGAATGATCTTATCCACACATTCCTAACATGTCATTCGACTATATCTTTTGTAGTTTCGCATCCAGCGGGCTGTCATATGGCGGGGCTTAGCGAATTAACACCGGAGTTAAGTTGCATTATGTACTGTGCCTTTTGCAACGCCGCACCTCTTGATACCTGTACCACAGTCGATGTAGAACAGTAGATCAAGTTGACACAACAGGGAAATGTATCTCTGCTTAATAAGAGCAGAAGGTTTACTTTGGCTGTCGCAGTAGAAGCTCGTTTGTGAAATAAATTTCTGATTCTGACTAATGTTAAAATACATGGCCTAAAAGGCAAACAGATTTTAATTTCGGCAGTCAGAGGCAGTTCTCCACTTTACCAAATAATTATAAGTACCCTTCACCATTTTTAGTGTATGTATGTATGATCTATTCCAGCTGATGAAGTATCTTTCCTGGAACCTGAAATTTCCTGAACTAAAAATTCACCCTCCTATTCGCACGTTTCATGATCACCTTCAACATTGAATTTCAAGTGGAAGGGGGGGGGGGTATTACAAGCACAGGGGTCGCGTGATTGGCCGAAAGAGTTACCGTGGCCCTGGAATACAAAAGGTAATTGAAGGAACACGGGTAGGTTTTTAGTCAGTAAGAGTTTAACACCCCCCATTCCATCCAAAGCGGAAGGAGTCATTTGATGGTTTGCCATCCTTATAAAAAGTCGTCAAAAAATTATCCTACTTCAATTCACATTTACTGTGTCACCAACACAGTTAGTGTTGTTATCGATGTGCAGTACGTTGTTATGTGTTGTACAACATGTTAAATGTTAATTACAAACACACTGATTTGTTGGTCGCTCGCCTAGCTTTTGAATTAAGTCCTAGCTTTTAATTTCCGGCTTTGCATAATGCGGTGGTCTGTTGTGTAATGGTAGATGCTGATTCGCGACTATTGTTGCTGGTTGGTTTATTGTGAGTCTGTTCGGGCGATGGATTACGTGGATTGTCTTTGACTAGCTGCGTCCTATGGTTTCGCTTGTGTTTATAATTTTATTCTTATATTTTTCATTTTTATTTTATCAAAAAAGTTCGAAGGTCAAGCAGTCAAAACCTAACAAACATAAGTGACATAATTATGACAGAAGAATGTTCTATTTTTTAATTTTGATATAAAAGGAACCTTAAGAAAACACAATACTGAATTTGTAATTAAAATGATAGAGAGAAACTTAATTGTCAATTATTTCACTAACAGTTTAAAAATGTCAAAGTGTGTCTTGATGTACTAGCAAGGATGACCTACAAGTTACAACCTCTAGTGTGGGGAGTTTAGACTTCTATCTTTGGTACAAGTTTATCACGAATAAGGGAATTAAAATCTAAACAACACTTCTTCTTACCTAAATACTTCGACTGTGTAAGGTGGATTTCTTCCGCAAGTATCCTTTGTCAGCATGACATCGTCGATATATCTCCTCTCTCGCAGGTTAACATAACAGTAAAAACAACTGGTATTCATTAATTAATTGATCCCGACAATAGTCACCAATTAAGAGTTGAACACTAAAACGGTGACGTTAGCTAAAAGGCCAACTTAGACCGAATAAATGCCCTAGATAAGTCTAAACCATTCGTCTTATTAATATCTAGACAACTTTTAATTCACCTTTCTCTAAAAACCGTGAGAAAAAAAAAACTCGAAAAACAAAGGTCATCAGATCGACCAGTTATTAAAAATAATTAAACCACACGCAGAAGATTCAATTTAATTTAATTTCCTATTTGAATTTCGTAATCACGAAACCGCGTCTTTAATTAAAAACCAAACATAATCAATTTTAAATAAACCAATATTTATAACCAAGTTCTAAGCTTAATAAGTTAAACGTTCAATTAATTGGAAGTCCGGCTTTCAATTTAAATAAAGGGAATCATTAAGGACAGATACAATTCTTCAATCGAATCATTAATTAGTCAATTAAAGGGCAGTGTCTTCCTTATTTTACCTAGTTGAGTATTCCAAGCAAATGAGGATCATAAATAACAGAACAATCGCATTTGACTTAAAGACGTAAGTGCTCACCAGCAAAATGGATTAAAGCTTTGGTCATATGATGAGCGATTCGCGGATTACTATATAACTACCTGCATAGATTGTTTTGTGCATGAGTAAGTAGGTCAAAATGAGTAGTCACGACAGCCGCATGCATAGTGATCATTTGGAAAAAGTCTTTACAAAGTGGGTTAATCTGAAGATGAACGGCACTGCCACAGAAGGCCTAGGAAGAGGTCGTGAGATGACGTAGATGGTACTGCAAGAGTTGGTTCGAGATGGCTCGGGAAAATAATACCTGGAAGGTTTTGGAGAGGCCATTTTCCAGCAATGGGATACTATAGGCTATATAAAAAAACAACTACCCTGCTGCCACAGCCAGGGTAGTTTTTTTTCAGGGTAGGTAGTTTTTAGGCACGGGCTGAAGAAAAAAAAAACATTTCAAACTCATCTCAGGTGAAGGTAAAGAACATGAGGAAAACATGTCAAGTCTTAGAAACAAAAATTCGACGACATGTGACATCCGCCAAACCGCAGAACGCAAACAGCAGATCCGCGTGTTGAATTGTTTTCGCCCTCTCACACTCCTTCGTAGAGGTTTCCTGTTTCCGAGCATTGAAATAGTTAAAGGCTGATTATGCTATTCTGACGCCATGAGTACGAAAGGTAATATGTGTAGCATAGCATTGTTTGGCAACGGTAGATCAACAGATGAACCTAAAGAAATTATTTGGATTTTCGTGACAGATCACTGACACAATAATCAAAACTAAATTCAGCCACGATAACATCTATTTAATATTACACAATTATTATATGTAGGTAATTATCGTAGTAGGATTAATCCGAAGCAAATCCTTTCAAATTCTTTCCCACGCTTTCCATTCATTTTCTTGAAAACAACTTTCCACTCGCTTTTCCCTCCCGCCCACACTCCGACCGCGTCTCTACAACCATTGCGTGTCGAACCAAAACGTATAACTGGAGCCTATTAATACAAACGCATCTGAATAGCCTACATTGTTAATACGAACATTGTATCCTAATGTATCTCATGAGGCTTCTAATAAACGCGAACTGCGAATTAAATGGCTTGAATTGAGGCGATAGAGAATAATTACCAAGATTGTGCCACAGAGGTATGAATATGTCAGAGACTTAACTTTTCGTATTTAAACACACAGTGCTGAGATTTATTTGCTTCTATTTTGCCTGTGGCTCATGTCAAAATAGCAGTAGTGTTATATCGTAGCGTACAATGATGGTGTAGTTTTCCAGCAGTGAGTGAATGTTCTAAAAGTACACACTTACTTCTACAAACAAATCGACGATTATTCCGGCCTTACGCGTGGGTACGTGTTACTGTGGCCAATCTGCAGAGCGATTCTCTAAACATCTCACCGTGTGAAATGAACATGAAATGAGCGGTAAATTCATACAAACGAGATGGAATGGCAGTTTACTCCACGCTCACTCCACCTAAGTGTTCACGGTGAGATGTCTTCTGAATAGACCGGCTGATCTTTAGCGTTTGAGCGGCATCTTCTGACAAGTATATTATTACTAGAGGCCGCCCGCGACTTCGTCCCCGTATAAATTCCCGTGTAAATCCCGATCCCTCGGGAACTCCGGGATAAAAAATCAAAGCTTATGTGTTATCCTGGGTCTTCAGCTACCGAAATACCAAATTTCATCGTAATCGGTCCAGTAGTATTTGCGTGAAAGAGTAACAAACATCCATACATACTCACAAACTTTCGCATTTATAATATTAGTAGGATTGCATGTGAAATCCTATCCATTCTTGGGTTTCTGGTAAGTATGCTGTTTTTTCACATGCTTCTTAGACATCTTTTTTTATTTATTTAATACTTTCACCACATAAATATACGTACACGTCAATACCAGGACTCCAGGTAGGTACATTGTGGCAAGAAATACCTCAGTCTCTGTCTGAGTATCTACTCTTGAAAAACAACTGCATATTATATGCATTCTCATGTTAATCTACATCAGTAGTTGATATCGAGTCCAGTTTGCACGCACAAAAGCTGGAATCTTGTTGCAAAAATCCATTTGTCTGATTTCTTTATGTTTTGCTTCTCAAAATTCATTTAAAATTAACATATATATTAATGTTTACGTTGCATATTTAAACAACTGGATAGGTTGTACGGAATTGAAGTTGATTGTACAGTGTTGTAGGTTCTAAAGTAGCGACTATATACTAGAAGGTACAGCGTTGGCGAGCCTCAACTTGGGCTGTGGAAATCTTCTTTAATTTTCAGATGGTTTGAGGAGACACATATTCAGCAGAGTTTCACACCATTATTCCCAAAACGCTGCCAGTGTTTTGGGAATAATGGTGTGAAACTAAATGACCCACAGTGATTTAAAAACCCCAGACCCGAAAAATCTTGCAAGAATTCTAGCAGAATGCAATACTGCTAAAAATAAATACTGGAAACACCCAACAACTAAAAGGTCCACCAAAGAACCTGTTCCTTTTATCCTAACAGCAACAAAAACAGACCGAAAAGGAAACCCAAATCACTCAACAGCAACTGAACTAAACTCTTCCAGACAAACACAAAGTAACACAATATAATAAAGAAATATTTCCCTTACAATCGGAGGCGTATTCAATAAGCCCTACAATAAAACTCCTTCGTACTACAATGGTACTGGTAGTCGTCTTCGCAATTTATGACTCGTCACTTAGACAATAAATAGTGATTTTCGCATTTCTACCGAAGACACGCATAGGCTTAGGACGTAAATACGTTCGGTTGACGACTGGTCACAATGGATAATTATTTTGATGGTTGTGTAATGGGTAAGACTGGAAGCTGGTTTCATTGTTGGAGGAATGTGGATAGGCTTGCCAAGTGCGGTTTTAGCTTGATGTCAAGATAGACAATAGATCAATTAATGTTTTATTGCTAAAATGTTTTGTTTGTGAAAGTGTCTTCTACAGATTGTACTTCGGTGAGTGTGCCCAAGAACTCCACGACCTCATTCCACCAGTCCCCTTCTACCATCGGAAATCCAGACGCCCTGCAACATCCCTACCTAATTGTTGCTATTCCACGAATTCGCACTAAGCGTTTCCAAACGTCTTTTATAATGCGCACAGAAAAGGAGTGGAACTCTCTGCCTGCATCTGTGTTTCCTAACCCTAATCTCTTCAAAGTAAGAGTAAACAGGCTCCTTCTGGGTAAGCTCGCTCCATCGTAGACTTTGTCTCTGTAATCTCTGACCAAGACTAGAGTCAAGAGCAAACCCATCTCAAATAAATATTTATAAAAAAAGTTTATTCTGGTTCCAAGTTTCAGTGGATTCAAATTCGTCATGCTTCGAAGTACTTTTCCAACCATGAAATTATCATTTCAGCTGAATTCACCGACTAAACTACTAAAACATAGGTCCTGTAATATCAATAGTTAAAAGCGGAGAAACGGAGAACCGTTTCACCGCTCTGCTGCCTCGCTCCGCTGTAATGGACAGGCACCCTTAGTCTGTTATTCCACTTCATCTTCTAAACTATGGAGGAAATTTTGAAACGGTTAAATATAAAGAGCAAAAATGTGTGCATTGTTTAGCATTGACTATTGTCAGACTTTCGCTGTCATACAATCGGTACAATCTGACAATATTCGAAACGGTTCTCCGTTTCTCCGCTTTTAACTATTGATATTACAGGACCTATGTTTTAGTAGTTTAGTCGGTGAATTCAGCTGAAATGATAATTTCATGGTTGGAAAAGTACTTCGAAGCATGACGAATTTGAATCCACTGAAACTTGGAACCAGAATAAACTTTTTTTATTTATTTTGTGCTTGAACCATAAAAGATTTGTCGTAGAAGCTGGTGGAATGCATCGGCATCTCTTATCTCAAGCTTTCCGATGACCTCAGATATCTATTTTGTGTGTCATGAAGGAACTCAAAATGTTCCTTTAGGTAAGAGGGGGTTTTAGGATTGAACAGAATACTGTAGAGCAGAAATAAAATATGAGAATCCCGGCGAAGACGAATGTGAAGCCACTTGAGCTTTGTGCGATATTCAGAGATGTGATCATATTTGCCGAATGAAATATTTTCTCCCATCTTAACGACCCAAAATCCTCGTTATAGCTTGATCAGTAACGGATTACTCAACAACCAGGGGGAAGGTAACTTCAGCCGAATCAGAAAACACATCAGTCCACCCGTCAAATTTTGTAAATCAACCTTAAAAACCTAGTGCGTTAGCGATAATGATGAAAATGAAATCTATACTAATATTATAAAGCAGAAGAGTTTGTTTGTTTGTTTGTTTGGTTGAACGCGCTAATCTCAGGAACTACTGGTCCGATTTGAAAAATTATTTCAGTGTTAGATAGCCCATTTATCAAGGAAGGCTATAGGCTATATATCATCACGCTAAGACCAATAGGAGCGGAGCAGTAATGAAAAATGTTACGCAGACGACGTTGCACGGGTCAGCTAGTTTGTTAATATTATGTTTGTTGATCTAATATGACTCTGCTAAAGTGGCCTTTTCAGACCCGCAGTTCTTAATAAAAAATAAAATTATCGCTTGAACGCGGCACTTTACGTCCTAGGTCGCGTGTCCCGCAAGGCACGTCTACTATTGTGCAGCATATAAGGCTTGCAGAAGCGACTCGATATTTTTATACGAGGCTAGATGCATTTGTCGACCGTCTAACTGTTTTGTGAGCACAAGTTCCGTGTCAACAACTGGGAACGAATGGTTGATTTTATTCATTAAGTCTAACTGGTTGGGTAGGAAGCTGCGGACGTTTTGTGATCTTTGTTATTGCAAATGACATTTGTTTTATCACCGTTCTGAAAGGTTTACCATGACATCTCTAACCATCATCTGCCTAGCCTTTTCCCAACTATATTGGGGTTGGCTTCCAGTCAAACCGGCTTCAGCTAAATACCGGTATTTTACGTGGGGCGGCTGCCTACCAGACTTCCACAACCCATTAACTGGGTAACACGGTACTCCTTGGCACGACTGGTGTCAGATTTTCTGGCTTCTGACTATCCGTAACGACTGCCAAAGACACGCACGGCTGTACGGCTGTCATTTGGAGATCTCGAGGCTCGGATTTGGAGACTCGGTATGCTAAGATGGTCACCCATCCACAGACCAACCTCGGAAAGCGTTGCTTAACCTTGAAGATTGACCTGTGCGGCTGTTATAATTTAGCCACGAGCACCTTATGACATCTCTAACCAAACATATAAAATTCTACCGCTACTGACAGACAACGCACAGCCGAAACTACTGGTCGTAGAAATCTGAAATTCGTTACGTAGTTTTTTTGGGGAGTGTAGGGAGAGCACTAAGAGAAGATTTCCCAAAATTCCCACGGGAATGGGAGAAAACGGGATTCACACGTACATAGTTACGGGAAAAAGCTAGTATAGTATAAATTTTGGGGACCGAGTCACCCGCGTCCGTAGGAGAATACCCTTCAGCGAATCCCTACACGTGGTCCCCGGGTGGTGCTAAACTGGTGACACTAACCGCCTCCGTGGTCTAGTGGTTATACCACCTGATTCAGACCCAGAGGTCCCGGGTTCGATTCCCAGCGGGGGCAAATTTTTTGCTCGGTTTGGTTGGTGGTAGGACGTGTTCTAAGTCCGCCTGGCAAGCTACCACCATCATGTCTAAGTCTGTCGCCATAACAACAATGTTAACAGCATTGTTGTGTTCCGGCAGTTAGAGGTATGATAGCCAGTTCCTCTGTTTAAGAGGATTCCGGGTGAAACTCGCTTCCATCTTCGGCCTAATCATCACTTTCCATCAGGTGAGATTTGGGCCAAGAGTTTCCCTGTATTGTATTTAAAAAAAAAAAAAAAAATTAAGTCGCTCTCTGCTTCGATCAGCTCTTTCTCGGCTTATTTCAACTAAACCACGCCATGGCTTTGAACGGATTTCACCAATTATAGGACAGTCAAATTACGTTTGAACCTTGCAACAATTCGTAACTCTGTCTTTTTCTTAACGTTTGTAATTTTAAACTAATGTAATTGTGCTGTAATTTAGCTCTTCTACTAATACAAAAATTAACATTTTTCAAAACCTCCTGAAAAAAAAAGGGAAAACGTGTTTATTTCAATAATAGCTAGGATTATAAAGCTATCTCTCATTTTCTTTGGAAAACTCGATTCTGATCGAACAGTGATGGTAACGCGTTAGCAGCGGCAGTCTGTGTAACTAAAAAACAAATGTGTCAAGTTTAGCATGTTTTTTGTGACGAATCGTCTTAATCGCAAATCGGCAATAACCCAATTGAATTCATCTTGAGCAGAGCCATGGCTATTTATTTATTTATTTATTTATTTGGGACAAACAAACAGTAACACATTATATCTGCGCAAATAATATAAACAAAGATATTACAAATGTGAAACTCACACCGTTATCCACAGCATATACAATTCATAAGACTATACTAATGAACAATGTATGCGAGTAAGACTACAAGACTGATCAAATAACTGGCTATTGAAAACCTAACACACAATAAAAGCAAGGCGTCATACAAAATTTCTCATTAACTTTTATCGTATTATCAAAAGACTTACCGAAGCTCTTTACTATGAAAATAGAATAATAAATGAAAAGCTAATAAAATGGCTTTAACAGCTAACACTACATGTTATTATAACTTTACAAATTCTTGTGGCTCGTAAAGTTTATTCCTATTCAAGAGAAGGAGGTTTTAAAGGTTCTTGTGTCACCAGCACGTTATGAATAAGAACATTTTATCGATAATAATTAATAGATAGTAAAAGTTTTAACAATACTCTCGTGATAGGCTAAGAGCTAAGAAGTCTTGAGATTTATCCAACTTATATAGTCCTTAGAATTCCTAGCTGCTAGCCGTATAATGCATCAATAATTAACTACCTCTTTTGTGTTGTGTGATTTATTTATTTAACTTTCAGTATGTAGTTAGTTTTATTTTATTTTTAGTAGTAGTAGTTGTTTTTATATCGAGGATTTTATGTGAGGAGCTCGTGGCTAAATAATAACAACCGCACAGGTCGATCGAGGTCAGTCTGTGGATGGGTGACCATCTGAACATACCGAGTTTCCTCCGTGCCTCGGAAAGCACGTTTAGCGGACCCGGCTGTCATTTGGAGATCTTTGGCAGTCGTTACGGATAGTCAGAAGCCAGAAAATCTGACACCAGTCTTGCCAAGGAGTACCGTGTTACCCAGTTAATGGGTTGTGGAGGTCTGGTAGGCAGCCGCTCCACGTAAAATACTGGTATTCAACTGAATCCGGTTTGACTGGAAGCCGACCCCAATATAGTTGGGAAAAGGCTAGGCAGATGATGAGTTGTTTTTATATGAAGATATGAGTTCTCGTAACAATAAATGGAGACAATTCATTCCCATTATGCTTTTTTGCTCCCACAGCCTCCTATTCTTGCTGGTGCTTTGCTTACTTCGATCAAAATGTCCTGAACTCCTCTGGGTCGTCACGCCAGCATTACCTGGGCTTTCTTCAAATGGTTTTGGACAACATTATAAAAACTTGAATTTAAGAAATTATTTACTCATCATTTATATTAGTTATACATTATTTACTCATCATTTATATCAAAAACATAATAAACGATTCCTCGACATAATTCTAAAAAAGACATATTTTGCAACATTTCGCAAGAAAACTGACCTCAACTCCTGGTTCAAAAAGCACTAAAAACTAAAAATAGTGCCTCAACGCAGTACCTTAAAGTGCAACTTGAGCTTAATCGTCCACTATGAAAACGGTATAACTGTCTTCCAGACAAATAAAATGAGTTTTTTACAACACCCTCTGTCGGCGAGGCTGGAACAATTTTCATTTTATTTCAATTGTAATTTTATAGTGCATTTTCTGTTACGGGCGTGTTTTTATTTCATTCCTACTTTTTACGAGATGGGTTTTTATGTTAGATGCCTATCTCTTGGAGTATTTGCAGCAGCATACGTGTTGCGAGTATGAGTATTTGAATGTGGTTATTAAGATAATTGATGATCGACGAGCGTTATTTTAATTAGAAACTGCTACTGGGTTTGAATGAGCAAATTACCATTTACACAGTTAAAACTGCTTTTTCGAAAGAAACTGATACCCCATTCTAGACTAATTTGTTTAGAAGTATTAGGTTGACGAGGTAAATCGTTTTTATTACAAATGGATGCTGCATCCACTGACGCTGCATCAATTTAAGGTGAATAAACATGACCGAACACCATACAATTTATCCACCGGTCTTCAAACTAACCAGAGCTTAAGTTATTTGCAGTTGGGCAGCCCTGAAGTCTACTTAAACCATGAGATTCTCATTACTCAAAACGGAAATTAACACCTAGTTATTTTAAATGGAAACAAACAGTAGCAACGAGTTAAAATTCCCTCTCACATTATAAAATTTACAATAACTTTAAGATAATTACTATAGCTTTAATATCTCAGGAACAATTAATGTCTATCACGTCGGTCCGCCTCGGGCGGCTTCGGGCGCGGTCGGCTGCGCTCGGTAATTGCCCTGCGCGTACGCAGCCTCAAGCGACTGCAACGGCTACCGTCTCTGAAGTAGAGAAAACAATTTGTTTTAGTAAATAGAAAAATGATTTGTAATGTTGTCTCATTATCCTATTAGTAAATTGGTTTTTGAGTGATAGTAATTAGCGTAGGTGGGGTATCCAGCTTGATTGATTGATTGATACTCGGTTGAATAATAGACTTATTGGAATGTCAATAAATTGGCATAATTTCCTGTTTACATTTAGTTGCGTTGACATAATGATAAACTGTGCATAAATTTTTTATTAATGAAGCAATCTCTTAGTTTGATCGACATTTGATAGCTCACTAGTACTTATTATCCAATATTTTAACAGGGACAAGAAGGAAAATAAATGAATTAATCCAATCCAGAACATTAATCAAAGGGTTTTTATATAATTCGAAAAAACATTTACATTAAACACTTTTCTCACGTAGCCTTCACAGCTGAACCTGTTGAAAGTGGTTGATAGCTGTATTATCGCTTGCAGTCTTCTTCTATTTCACCTTATCCTGCTCAGTTTCTGCAATGATCATAGATTTCATCATCAAAATTAGCCTTGCCTCACACAATACTTCATCTATACCGACAGTGAAACAACTTGTCTGGGACCATCACACAAAAATGAAAATGTAGCCATCAACAATGAACTTTCAACTTGTTCAGCTCTGAAGGCTAGGAGAAAAAAGACTGCTAGTGTTTTTATGGAATTTTATGAAATTCTTTGAGGATTTTTGATATATTAGATAATAAGTAATGGTGAGCTATCAAATGCCTATCAAACTAAGAAATTGGCCACTGCCGAACGTAGGCTTGCTCTGATATAATCCTCATTGTCATTCAGCCCAAAGACGTCCAATGAATTCCATAGACCTCCTTGTTTCGCCACTACTTCACATCACAATTATTACGCCATCAAAAAACCTAACTGCCCACAGATTTATTAGCAAAGATAGGTAATTTCCACACAGATGGCTTCTAATTTATTCATAGAGTTTCGCAGTGTCCCGGTTGGTACCCAGCACTGACGGGGCCCGGGGCGCCTGTCTTGCCCCCAATTACGTCACAGCTTGTCCAGATATATGATTTGTCGGGAATTTTAATGAAGTATTATGGATCGCTTTCCAACCTGTTTTTCGATATCAGTTTTATAATGAGCCGATTGTGAACGAGTTTTCGGTAAAGCTTAGTCGTGCAATTATTCTGCCTTGATTTCGGTTGTATTGATATGGTTCTTGATTATATCGTTGTGTGGTCCAAATACGTGACGGAGAAAGGGGCAGGAAATTGATGAGGAGGAAAAATTGTAAGGACGGCGAAGATTTGGATATTACACGTTACACTGTTTGTTTTAGCAAATTTAAATTGAATTCTTATATGAATTTTAGACAATATTTTTTATGGATGAGAAATATTTGTCATGTTATTTGTGTTGACGTCTGTAGCTGACGAGTGAGATCTAATTACGTTTACTTTTTCAAAAACTACGTGAATATTTTTTTCAAAAATCTTCTCTCTGTATTCAGCTATCACCGACAATTTAAATTGTAACGGCACTTCGCCTCTGGGTAACCTTTGAAATTTCCCTTTACCAGGTTAAGAGTTGAGAACAGGTCTAAAACGGCCATTACCTCAGCCAAAAGTACCGTTGAACTTTCAAAAAGTACGTAAAGTATATCATTATGCACCGGCGAAATTCCCATGGGTGAAGCAAAATTTTAATTAAACACAAAAGCTTGTTTCGGCTTTATCTTTCAAAAGAACAATGAGTGCAACAATTACAATCAACAGGCCCACTGCTCTTACGGGACTTCAGTGAAAAAAAGCATCGAAATCGTGACCCAAATTGCTCTTTTTGCACCGAGCATGCACGATAATGGCCGAAATTTGCCGAAAGCGAATGGATTTCGGGGTCAATTTGATTTATTTACGGTTTGATACAGTTCCGCGTCGAATGCTTTTTCGGACAATGTGACTTGAATTGATGAGGTGGCGAGGTTATTGGTGTCGTGGACCGTGGACCGCGGTGTTAATGTAATAATGCGTAATGATTTTGTTAATGATGTGCTTGGCGGTGTGCTTATTGTGTTCCCACACTTACAATATAATGTCGGGACAATAACTAAGGGCAATTCATTTATTTTTGTAAGGCACGATGGACGCGTCAGTCTTGCAAAGTTGCCATAAAGCAGGAAAGTTTCTGTGAGGAGTGAATTCAAGTTGATTTTACTGTAAATGCAAAAAGATTATAAGTTTAATGTCATCTGCATTTCTGTTTTATGAACACGTATTTGTCTAGAAGTTAGAATGACGTTCAACATTGTTTATATAATGATTCAAAAGCTCGCGCGCTCTATCTCCTCTGATGGTTAGCGAAGTGGTAGACTATGAAGCACGCTTGCCTAGAAGTAAAGTATTCATTTTTGACTTACAGACTTCAGCTTATAACTGTCACGAATCACAAACGCCTGCAAGTTATTCCACTCATAAACTGAGCCCAAAACAAGTTTCAGCAAAACGTTTGTGCTAATGAGTGGATTGCTTTGCTAGTCCTTTATTAGTTAGATCACCAGTTATCACTACTTACTCCTTATTCCCAAAGAAGAATCTCAAAATCTTGACCGTTGAAAATAATGGATGGAAGCTTTTCCCCAACAGTTGGATAGTACAGGCTAGTAATAATAAGAACAACTCCATATGCCTTTCAACGTAAACTCTCGATGTTAAAGCCGCTAACAACGATATCAGATAGACACAGTTGGCTAGCCATCCCTCGAGGCCGTACTTATCCGTATGGAATCGGACCCGTACGGAACCGTACCTCCCGCTGTCGTCAACAACGTGTTCTATGAAGATAATGGGTTCTGTATTCTGGTGCAAATTTTCTCGGATATGTGTGTACTGTGAAATGTGATGGTGTTGTTGTGGGTTTTAACTGCAGGGAGCAGATTGAAGGTTAAGCAGTTCAGTGGAGTCGCAATTAGTTTGATTTTTATTTGTATTGCTCATAACTCTATACGCTTTTCAACCTAAACTCTCTCTGTTAAAGCCGCTAACAACGATATCTACCCTGTCTCAAGACAGACACAGATAGCTAGTCATCCCCCGAGGCCGTAATTATCCGTATTGAATCGGATCCGTACGGAACCGTTCCTTCCACTGTCGTCAACAATGTGTCCTATGGAGATAATGGGTTTTAAATTGTAGTGCAAATGTTCTCGGATGGTGTTGTTGTGGGTTTAGCTGTAGGGTGGAGATTATGGTTAAGCAGTTCAGTGGAGATAGTAACTTATTCATACATTCTTGGTTTGATATTTACACAATATACATGCGAGAGGAGGAGCTAGGCTAAATATGACAGACACATAGATCGATCTTTGAGGTTAAGGCGCGTCCCCGAGCAAAACGCAGCGCTAGCCGTTTTTTGTGCAGTTTTTTGGAGCTAACTACTCTTTATCCAAAAGAAATATCAACTAATAAAAAATACATTAAATTTCTACATAATCTTGGCTTCAAAATGGTAGATTTAATTTTTTATTACTAATTATAATGTTTAAGTAATCTCCTCACAACGAAACCACAGAAATGAGAAAAAAATACTGAAAACATGCATCTTCTCGAAAACTAACGATTATTTAGATTTTGTACTTACGCTAATGGATAGGCAATTTAATTATGAACATTTTGGTAAAAGTATTTTTTTCAAACGACCAAAATTAGATTTTATAACGATTTTATTCAACATTCTGAGCGTATTCGCTATTGTATCTCTTGCGCTGTTATTGAGGGAAAAAATGCTCAAGGTTATTTGCTCAGGGTACGGCCTTAAGCAACGCTTGCCTGTTCACTGTTAAAGTCCCTAACAAGGATATCTCGCCCCATCTAACACAACAGACAGACGTGTTGCTGGGGAGGTTGTTGTACTGCTTCTTCTTCCCAGCTAAAACACTGGGAAGTGGTGACGGGTGGGCGTTTTTGGGGGACTGCTTATTTGTAACATTGACGTTCAAAACTGCTGACACTCAGTCTAATTTTAATAAATTACTTTTGGCTTTTGTCTCAAGACACACAGGTGGCTAGCCATCCCCCGAATAAGTGCCGTAGGTACAGCACCGTATTGAATCGGACCCGTGCGGAACCGTACCTGCCACTGTCGTCAACAACGTGTCCTATGGAGATAATGGGATCTATATTGTGGACATTTATAGTGCAAATATTCTCGGATGGTGTTGTTGTCGGTTTAGAAGCAGGGTGAAGATTGAAGATTAAGTGGTTTAGTGGAGTTGCATATTTTATCTACACTAATATTATAAAGAGGAAAACTTTGTTTGTTTGTTTGTTTGATTGTAATGAATAGGCTCAAAAACTACTGGACCGATTTTAAAAATTCTTTCACCATTCGAAAGCTAAATTATCCACGAGTAACATAGGCTATATTTTATTTTGGAAAAAAATAGGGTTCCGTAAGATATTTGGGTTTTTCGGACGCAAGGTGTAAAAATCAACCAGAAAAGTTACTTATTTTGCGTACGCTGCCTAAACTATAAAAGATAGAACCATAAATTGTTCTAATTAATTGTAGATCTTATTAATATCTTCAAAAAAGTCCGCGACACACTATACCTATCTATGTCGAGTGAGGCACAACAACCACTTTTTTATTTAAAACTCTTGATTTTTTTTTGGACTAAATTTAAACGCGTTTATTTTACTCATGCTATCAATCCTTTTCAAAATAAAGTATTTCATCACTAAGTACAGTTTATGTAGACGATATTTGGTCTTTGAATGATTAAAATCGGACATTTGGTTTTGAAGTTATGGCGAAATTAAAATATTACGATTTCTGCTGCACGGCCCGTTGCGAAGTGGACGTCACCAAGGCGGGGGTGCGCGTGCGGGAGGGGAGTTTAGATCTATGAGTAATGTAAAGTGTCCTCCACACTATTCCGAAGTTGCACGAGGCGAAGTGCTCTCCGAAGTTGACCGAAGTCCGAAGGTGTCCACACACTCGAGCAATATCGCGAGGAGCTCAGTCGCCCGTTCCCCCTGTTCCCCTCACGATAGACAACGTAGGATACGATAGGATAACGTTCATGTGGCAACTGCCGTTGCAATGTGTACTCTCGCATAATAAAAATACGTGCGTATTTACTATGGCTGACACGAACCGAAGTGAGCCGAGTAGTGTGGACAGACGCTTCGTGTTCGAACTTCGAGTCCTATGACTCGGGCGCAAAAACCGACAACAACTGGAAGTCGCCCGGGGCGAAGCGAAGTTGCACGAGGCGAAGCGAAGTGCCCTTCTACACTATCGTATTCGCTCAACTTCGATCAACTTCGGGAATAGTGTGGAGGCTACTTAAGGTACACGCACGGCTCAGACGTGAGGTCGGCTCCCTACGCAGCGGTCGTGCGCAAAGTCTAATAATTTTCGTGCGATTTTTTTTAGTAAACTACACCTACGCAAAAGTTCTTCTCAGAGCTAAACAACAGTTCTTCTCAGAGCCAAACGACAGTTCTTTTCAGGGCTAACCAACAGTTCTTTTCAGGGCTAACCAACAGTTCTTTTCAGGGCTAACCAACAGTTCTTTTCAGGGCCACACAACAGTTCTTTTCAGAGCTAGAATATTTTACACTTTTGTGTTTATTTTACACTTACACGCTTTTAACATTTTCTTAAACATTTGAAAATGCCTAAGAGAGCCAGGTCTCAACTTACTATACACCGTATGGGAGAATCTTCACCGGAACGTTCACAACGCCTTGCTGAACAAAATCAGAGAAAATCTCAGGTAATACGCGCACGAGAGTCGAGTGTCGAACGTTCGCAACGCCTTGCACAACAAAATCTGAGAACCTCTGACTCTGAGTTATAATATTATAAAGCAGAAGAGTTTGTTTGGTTGAGCACGCTAATCTCAGGAACAAATGGTCCGATTTGAAAAAATATTTTAGATAGCCGATTTATCGAGGAAGGCTATAGGCTATATATCATTAAGCTAAGTCAAAAAGGAGCGCAGAATTAATGGAAAATATGACGCAGACGAAGTTGCGCGGGTCAGCTAGTTAATTATATTCTGGGTATGATATTGAAATGACTACTGGGTGAGTCAACATAATCTTTACATTTTACAGTTGCAGACATAAACACAGCAAGGTAACATGGAACAGATTTAGTTTTTTGAAGATCTCACATTTTAACGCGCGTGTGCATTCGCATCACAGTTGCAAACTGACAAAAAATATATTATTACATTTTGTTCTTGTCTTTTCTGTTGTCTGTGTTTAGATTGAAATAGGAAATCTATGATCGCATGGATCATAATAATATTATAAATGCGAAAGTAGCTGTCTGTCAGTTTTTACCTCTTCATTCTTAATTGCTGAACGGATTTTGATGAAACTTGGAACAAGGGTAGAGCAAGTCGAGGAACAGGACATCATCATCATCTGCCTAGCCTTTTCCCAACTGTATTGAGGTTGGCTACCATTCGAACCGGATTTAGCCGAACACCATTATTTTACGTGGAGCGACTGCCTGCCAGACCTCAACAACCCATTAACTGAGTAACCGGTTCTCTGTGGTTCTGGTTTTTGAAATAGGATCATTTTTACCCCAGGAGAATGTTCCCTTGGGATATTTTTCGAAATGTATCTTGTTCTGTTACAGTAATTAATATTCGTCTTCCACAGGTGACAGTTTATTCTAACTTATTCGTCTGTTATAAGCTGATTGCCATCGCGTGATGCCAAATGCAAATCAGCTTTATTTATTTCGATAACAACATAATAATGTAAAACTTTTGCGTGATGGACGAGTCGTGTTGTTTCATATTTTTTTCCTTTTTTCTCTTCTGCCGTGAACCAATTAGGCTTACGTTTCTTCATTAATGATTTAACATTCAATAATTAGAATATATTCCGTCGGTTCAATTAAATACACATTTTTGAGCCGTTTGGGGTTGAAACTCTTGGACCGTGGGGTACGAGTGCTCACGTCCTATTTAAAGATCTAGCAAAACGCTTAGTTGACGCTTCGCGTGACCCAAGGGCTGGCTTTTACCTTGGACAGAGGATAGGCATTGCCATACAACGTGGCAATGCAGCCAGTCTTTTGGGCTCACTTCCAGTCGATAGAGTTGGGGACGAATTTTTTGACGCCACATTTTAGTTAGGAGTTTTATTTTATATTTTAAGTGTATATAGTTTGTCCTTTAAATAAAAAATGGAACTCATACTTACTCATATAAAGTACGTTTACAAATATTCTAATACTAGCTTCTGCAAGCGGTTCACCCGCTTGATTCCTAGGGAACTTACTCCCGGGGTATATATATACCCTATGGTTTATTCCACACTATAATCTGTCTCTGTGCCAAATTTCATGAAGATCTTTTCTGGCGTTCTGACTTGAAAGTGTAACAAACAAACATCCACTCATCCTTACAAACTTTGGCATTAACAATATCATCAGGAGGAAGTAGGATATCTTTGATAAATATTAGAAAACGAAGATCACCGATATCAAGGATAGGGTTCCAGGATTCCAGTGACCGGTGATCAGGGCTCCGAAGGAAGGACCTCCTAGCAATACGAACCGTGCCCAGAAAATAATGCTTCTTTCTAAACCGAGACTTTGCTCCACTCGACACGAAGGCCTCCTAACGTGTCTTTCAAGGAAGCAATATTATTGTTATTTTGCGTATTATTGTTAGTAAATCTATACTAATATTATAAAGCAGAAGAGTTTGTTTGTTTGTTTGTTTGGTTGAACGCGATAATCTCAGGAACTACTGGTCTGATTTGAAAAATTATTTCAATGTTAGATAGCCCATTTATCGAGGAAGGCGCTATAGGCGCTAAGACCAATAAGAGCGGAGCAGTAATGAAAAATATTACGCAGACGACGTTGCACGGGTCAGCTAGTAATTTATATAAACACAGGTTTTGTCCTAGGAAAAATTCAACGATGGCAAAGGATACCCAGAAGGCATCGATGAAGAAAAGATTGATCAACACACTGGACAAGAAATAAATTGAAACAGGAAAAGCAAGCTTTTTCACTGCAGGGAACCAAAACCGGCTAAAAGATAAAACAAACGGTCAGTGACCCTCTTGCCTAACACGACAGCAATCGGGAAATATTTATTCATTGGGAGATGCGTCCAACAGTGGCTGTGTATTAAGAATTTGAATATTATTGACCATTCTTAAGCACCGTTTCGTCACCTTCGGTTGTGATATCCCAGATATATTTGGCATGTTATTTCTACCTAAAAATGGTAAGGCACCTAATCATTTTTTAAATTGATAATACTTATCGTCCACTAAATCCAGAACCGTCCAAAACCACGTTGATAAATAAATTTGATCTTCAAATTGCGAACAACACCTGGTTGCTTCCGTACCAGTCAAGGCCAGACTCTTACTGCCTAAAAAACCATATGTGCTCCTGCTAATGCCCTTTGTGTTCCAAGGTGGCGGTAACTCTTTCGAATAAATTCTGGAACCCTGGCAGGTCTGGCATAGCCCTGGACCACGCAATGTTAAGTTTCCTCACATTTGTTCCTACATTGTGTGTATGCGAAACCGGGAACATGACAAAAGAACGGGGAGGCCCATACATGTACACTTAGCTGTGAGTGATCCCGGGCTTAAATGATGATGCTGACGGACACAAAACAGACACTACGATGATTTCATTAGATTCTGATTCATGTTTTTATTTTTACTTTCCTAGTATTCATAATGAAAAGCACAGTATTCACTTCGGGTGAAAGACTTATTTAGTCCCTCGAACTATTGGCGCCCTCGCTATTTCACACCCTAAACACTAAATGCAGTAATATTTGCACACTGGATCCTACCTTCTATGATGAGCTGTCTCTATCACTTAAAGGTTTGCTAGTTGAAAACTCATCTTTGAGTTACTTTCGCCTTTGTACATGTACTTTATTATGACTGTATCATAAAAGCTGTTTTGTGTACAATAAAGAATTATTGAGAACTAAATAAATGCCTTGTGTTATCTTCTAAAAACATGAATCCTCATTACAAAACGCATTGCTTAACCGCCAATCGTTGGACAATCTATCAAGCAATATTGAACAAGTCATTTCCTCCAATCAAGTATGCGTCACACGCTCTGAGGCATAATAGTGAACCCCCACTAAGATAATACGGTGCTAAGAACTGCAGGTTCATTCCTAGAGGTAAAACCTGTGTCAGGAGTTGCGTAGTGATTGGCATTACATAGTTACAACAACTATGTAGTGTGGCCCTTATTCATAAAAAGCTTGAAATGCTTTAGCACTTGATAAACTGCTTCTTAATTCATAATTTCAAATAAAGGAATGGGCTTGTGTCCTGAAAAAATCTAATTAGTCCGTCAGTTAGATTATCAAAAAATATTTGACCCGTGTTTTTTCTTTTGTTACGGGAACCAAAATTGACGAATTTACGACGCTTTTAAAATTCTCAATACGTCATAAATTCGCATATTTTTAGTGTATCGTGATCGTGACGTCACGAGCCTCCACTCCCGAGTTTTGATGCGTTTTATCTTTGTCAGTATTCATTGATTTACAAAAACAAAAAAAACATGTCCATTATTTTTCAATACTCTAACTGACGGACTAAATAGTTTTGCAATTTGTGGATGATGGAATTCTAGCCTATTACAACCGACTTCCAAAAAAGGAGGAGGTTCTCAATTTGGTGGGTATTTTTTAATGTATGTACACCAATTACTCCGAGGTTCTTCTTTTAGGTGATTCTTTTTTAGTACGATGCAGCATACTTGCCATTTGGTCCATTAAAAATTTAATTTATTTTAGATCAGGAGTTTTTGTTCTATGAACATTTTTGCTTATTTCAATTTCTGCGTAGACGAAGACGTTGTCCAAGTGGCACCACTTAAAGTCTGTCTAGCCTTTTCCCAACTATATTGGTGTCGGCTTCCAGTCAAACTGGATTCATCTGAATACCAGAGTTGTATAAAAAAGTTTTTGTCAGATCTAAAATAAATCTATACTAATATTATAAAGCAGAAGAGTTTGTTTGTTTGTTTTTTGATTGTTTGGTTGAACGGAACTCCTGGTCCGATTTGAAAAATTCTTTCAGTGTTAGATAGCCCATTTATCGAGGAAGGTTATAGGCTATATATAATCACGCTAAGACAAACAGGAGCGGAGCAGTAATGGAAAATTTGACGCAAACGAAGTTGAGCGGGTCAGCTTGTCTAAAATAAATATGATAGACATACGACTTTAATCCGTAATGATGCTCACAAAACCTACCTCTAGCTAATAAAATTATATGCTGTCTGGTTAGTGGTAAGCTTAGCTAACCTTTGATCTTGTCTGAGTTCACCGCTTACCATCAGGTGAGATAGTGGTCAAATGCGTACCTATCAATAGTATAAAAAAGTCTGAATCTATGATGCTACTTCACAAAAGGAGAACCTAATCTAGATTTTATGAAGACCATCATATAACAAGGAAAATATTCGGCTTCTAATGTAGAATACCTACATTCAGACAGACTCTACAGATGAAGATGATGATTTATCTTTGTAGATAAATCCTCAGTAATATCATGTCAATGTGAGTCACAGGGCATATCTATACTAATATTATAAAGCAGAAGAGTTTGTTTGTTTGTTTGTTTGGTTGTATGCGCTAATCTCAGGAACTACCGGTCCGATTTGAAAAATTATTTCAGGGTTAGATAGCCCATTTATCGAGGAAGGTTATAGGCTATATATCATCACGCTAAGACAAATAGGAGCGGAGCAGTAATGGAAAATGTGACGCAGACGAAGTTGCGCGGGTCAGCTAGTCGTTTTTATACCTGTCCTGCCTATCTACTAATACTCTAATACAACCAACTTTCTTTCACCAATAGACCATGGGAACGCATTGAACGGCCATAGATTGTGTACAGCATTCCCATATCATTTATAGCTGCCACCATAGTATCAAAGTTTCATATGAAATCAACTTTTTAATTCCCTTAGAGCGATTTACATTTCGCTAAACCTGTTTATCATTACTTCATATTTTGCCAGGGTATTATGGTTCTTATGATAAATGAAATAAAGGTTATTTTCTCTGTTAGTGTGTGTAAATTGTGTAAGTAGAGAGCACCGTGTCTAAACCGCTGGCAGTTTAGATTTAAGTATTCTTATTTATTGCAATTTGTCAGTGAAACGAGATTTTAAACTTGTTTTAATTGCCGGCCGCTTAGGCTGTGGTAGGGTTGAACAAATGAATGGATGATCTCACAGTCTAGTCGACAAGTTGAAAATGGTCTAAAATAGAGATACATACTGCCCTTAAAATTATGTGCGATAGCTCATTGGATCCGGATCAATGACGCCTAGAAAAATGTGACGTGTATTAGTACATAAAAAATTGCAAAAGTTACAAATATTTTATAAAATTTTTATATTTAATATATTAAAAAACAAATTTCTGAAAGAGGAGGAAATTTCCAATACAAAACTTCCAGCTCTCGGAACTCATCCATTTGTCGTGATAGTCTAGTACTATCACGACAAATGGATGTGTTCAGGGACTGGTGGAATATTTGGTAAGAAAAACTTAGTAAAGAAAAACTTACCAACTGACAAATGGAAATTAATTCGTCCCAGTAAATGTTATTTTATTTCTTGATCAGATAGATTTATTTTTCTTAGTTATACTGTATGCTGCAGATCCCAGTAGCTTTCATTTCGTCGGGATAATCCATAACTATAATTGTGAAGGTTTTATTAACGAACACAAATAATTAACAAATTCCTGTATAAATCTTAAGTATCTCCATTTCATGAGTTATTAAAGATGACTCAGATCATTAACAACAGTAATTTCCTTATCGGAGAATCCACAGTTATTTAATTTACGGCGCGATTAATAACTATAATTAATTATTTTTTTATTTTTGCAACCCTGCGTTACTAGTGTCGCAGTTTAGCCGGGCAGCCATCTTGTTTTGTTTCCCGCGCGCGCGATATTTATGAATGTAACCGCAAAACAAGCGCCATTGATAAATAATAATCGACCATTCGGCCGCAGTGGCTAGAAACAGGTGTTCGGATAGGTACAATGATCGGACGCGAGAAAATTACAGAAAATAATGCCAATTATAAAACTAAACGGCACTTTTTGCCTGTCATCAGTAATTAGATTGACAGGGCAGGGCAAAACGGTGCGAGGTCGTAAGCATAACAGTATGAAACTAGTTTGTTGGGATATCAGCCAGTTTTTACGCGAATATTTTACGTTGTCACGCTTGTTATTGTTTTAGCGTAAAATGTCGATAATTTATGAAATAATAAATGATAAATGATAAATGATATTTATTCTGTAAGTAGGTTGTAAATAACACTTTTACACGTCAATCTTTTTTGGTCATTTTAAACTAGATGAGGCCGGCATTTCCTAGCTGACTGCTCTGAGAAGAAACACCGAAACAAACTCAGAGGTCAAAGTCTCTTTTAAAGTCCATACAATCGTACTGGTCAAATCATATGAGAACCATGTAGGTTAATGTCTGAAGTGGTATTTTGAGGAAAGTACCACACAGATTTGAGTGGACCTGTCCAGACAGTGCAAGCATTTGCCAGTTATCGTGTAGCTCAAACTTAGAACTTAAAGGAGCTCAACGAACTGACGAACAATACCAAAGTAAGGATATAAGGGTAGGCCACAAAAGTACTCAAACTGCCAGACATCGTTCAAAATACTTTAAGAGAACAAAAAGAAAATAATAGCCCACATAGTTCCCATATTCACAATAGTAAAACGAAAAATAATGAAATAATAATAAATAAATATGTCAAATATAATGAATTAAATCAATAAAAAAAAAAAAAATTGAGATTACTTAAAAAAGTAAACATTGATGTCAAAAATACAGAATCAATTAAAATATAAAAATGTCCATTTGTAAACAAATATAAAAGTAAAATGATAAACGAAAAAAAAATTAATAAAATAAAATAAAAATAGATGTATATAAAACATTGGGCCATGTACATCATTGAAGCAGCTCAATCCCAAGCCTTTTTGTCCTCAAGATAGTCTTTAATTGTATAAAAAGCTTTCTGGCATAGCTTACGTTTTATAAAAGATTTGAATTTATTAATGCTAAGTTCTTGAATGTGGCTAGGAAGTTTATTATAAAAATGTATACATTGGCATCGAAAAGAACCACCTATTTTTTTCAGTCTAGTTTTAGGAACGACAAAATTGTGTTTATTCCTAGTATTTATGTTATGGATATCACTGTATTTTTTAAAAAGATTAATATTTTTATGTGCATACAGGAGATTCTCATAAATATACTGAGAGGGCACAGTCATTATATTAATCTCTTTAAATTTGTCTCTGAGGGAGTGTCTGGGACTTAATTTATAAATCGCACGAATAGCCCTTTTTTGCAAGATAAATATTGTCTGTATGTCGGCAGCATTTCCCCACAATAGAATGCCATATGACATTACACTATGAAAATAACTAAAGTACACTAAACGGGATGTCTCTAAATCTGTTAAACCACGAATTTTTCTAACGGCATACGCTGCAGAGCTAAGTTTTTTGGACAATTTATCTATATGGGGGCCCCACTGAAGCTTCGCATCCAAAGTTATGCCTAAGAACACTGTGGTATCTTCGGGTGTCAACTCTTCACCCTTTATTGATACAACAGTGTTCACTTGTTTCACATGCGGTAATGTAAACTTTATGCATTTCGTTTTTTTCTCGTTCAGTAAAAGGTTATTAACATTAAACCAGTTAACTACAGTTGCGAGGGCACTATCTATATCGTCAGTGACCATCTGCTGACGTTTAAGTTTGAATAAAAGCGATGTGTCATCTGCAAATAACACTATGTCATGTTTATCCTTTATGAGGTACGGCAAGTCATTAATATAAATTAGGAAGAGGAAGGGGCCTAAAATTGAGCCCTGGGGGACCCCCATCCTGACTACCGATCCAGGAGATCTTTTACCGTTAACATCAACTCTCTGAATCCTATCACTCAAATATGAAGTAAGAAGATCCAGAGAGGCGTTCCGGATTCCGTAATAGTGCAATTTCCTGATTAATGTCTCATGGAGAACGCAATCGAATGCCTTGGACAAATCGCAAAAAATACCCAAAGCATCGCATTTGTCCTCCCATGCATTATAAATGTGACCTAAAAGTTCAACACCTGCATCGGTTGTTGAACGACCCCTTGTAAAACCAAACTGTTTATTATGTAAAAAATTGTGTTTGTTAAAATATCTTTGCATTTGATTTAATATCTGTTTTTCAAAAATTTTGCTAAATGTAGGTAGCACCGATATAGGTCTATAATTAGAAGGGTCTGAGGTGCTACCCGATTTAAATAACGGTAATATTTTACTATACTTCATTAAATCAGGAAACTCACCACGGTCAATACAATTATTAAAAATATCAGCTAAAGTAGGTGCTACTATGTGTATAATCGATTTAACAAGATCAACAGAATTACCCCACAGATCTGCAGTCTTTTTTACATTCAAAGACTTAAACGTTTTTATGATATCATTAGGGGTTACATATTGGAATTTAAAATCGGCATTACAAACTGGAACGTTTTCTTTAAGTAAAGCTTCTGCAGCAGCAGGTGACGAATTTAGGAACTTAGTTGTCGATACGGGAACTTCTGCAAAGAAATCTTCAAATGCCGCGGCGACTTCCGAATCCAAATTAATTATACTATCATCAATAACAAGGCTGTAATCACTACTTCGGTTGCCAGACCTTCCCGTTTCGCTATTTATAATATCCCAAGTCATTTTAATCACATTATTACTATTTTTAATTTTTGAACTCAAGTACCTAGACTTAGCAAGATAACAAACTTTTTTAAATAATTTAGTATAATTCTTAACATATAAATTAAATTCTACTGTGTTAATGTAAGTCCGTTCTTCATATAACTCATAAAGCCTTTCTCTACTCTTATAAATACCAATGGTGGCCCAATCACCGAAAGAAGTTTTACTATTAGCTGTAATGGTTTTGGGAACAAATGTTGTGTCAAACTCTGTGCAATACATTTTGAAAAAATCATTATAATGTTGATTAGGGTCATCATTAGTTGACAAAGTTGCCATTTTATTCAAGAGTTTAGATTTAAATGTCTCTAAGCGAAATTTTGATTTTGGGTTAACAGTGATATCCTTTTTAGTTTTTGTTATATTTATATTTGGTATAGAGATTAACTGTCCACAATGATCTGAATCTATTAAATTAATAATTTGTTTATGGGTAGGTACAACATCTGTATAGATATTATCTAGGCAAGTTGCACTAGTAGGAGTTATTCTAGTGGGCTCAAGGAATAGATTTGCAAGATTGTATGACTGAAACAGACTTATAATATTGGTACTCAAACTACAATTTTCCAACAAATTAACATTAAAGTCACCACAAATAATGATTGACTTGCTTGAATTGCAAATTTTGTGCAAAACTTCATCCATCACTTTTTCAAAACTATCATACAATCCTGAAGGTGGTCTGTACACACTTAATATAATATACTGCTCCAATTCAATACAGGCTATTTCAATAATCCGCTCAACAGAGAGGTTCACAATATCCTTACGGTCTTTAAATTTAAGATGATTATTTATTAATATTAATGAACCACCATGTATAGCATTTTCTCTGCTGAACGAACTACCAACCTGGTGATTACTATAATTAAACATAAACTGATGGCTTTTAAGCCAATGTTCTGTTACACAGAGAATATCAATATTGTTAAAATTAAGGAATAACTCTACTTCTAAATCCTTGTTCATAAATCCTTGAATATTTTGATGCACCAGGTTAATAGTATTTATTGATTTTAAAATTTTGTTTGGCTTAATTTCACTATTTTGTACATTGGCGCTAGAGATAAACTCTGTTGTCCTAGTTTCTAATTTAAATTGCTATAAATGTCAATATCTGCCAAATTATTGGCAGAATTATAAAAAATATCGTGGCATTGCTCTATAGGAGCAAATTGTTTAGCCAAATTCTTGGCTGTAATGTAAAAATAATATGATAGTGATACAGCTATCTGTCTTTTACAAAATTTTGAAACATAGTACCTGTCCACAAGATACTTATCTTTGGTCAAAATAAAATTGTTACCAACGTAAGTGTTGGTGTCAATCAAATGAAATAAATTATTATTAAATATCATATTATGCAACATCATATTAATATTAAATCTAGTTTGGTTTTCTTCCTGTGGCAAACTCTCGCTATATGGCAATGTGAACATAACAATTTTTCTTAATCTTAGATTACTTAAAGTTCTAAAATACTGCAACAATTCTCCTTTGCTCACATTACCCCTATTACTAATAAAAATTAATAGTATGGTATCCTCATTAAATTCATATTTTATAATTTTTTTCATAATGTCAAATAATGAACAGCCAGGCATACAATTGTTAATTATTGAGTGGCCTGGGTATTCATCTGTCAAAAAGTGGCCTAAATCCTTTCCTACTTCATCACAATAAATAACAACTTCTTTGTTTGGATTCTGTTGTGATAAACAGTTACTCATATCTACTGGCAAACTGGCACAAGACTGCGGTAAAGTGGTATCATATATTGTCAATGAATGGACCGGCGCTGATGCAACTGATGGTGATTGACATTGCTCACAGTTGCTTTTTTGAGAGCTTACCAGTTCATTCATTGCCAATACATATTCCCTCATTTGGTTTTCAGAGACTGCATATTTAATAGTCATTGGACTGAGTTTTTGCTGTAGGCGGTCAAGTTCACACTGCAAGTCTTCGGTGTCAGTTTGATATTTTTTTGTACATTTTTCTAAATTTGATGAATATATATCTAGTTGTTTTAATAGATTTAGTCTTTCCCTATTAAGTTTTACATTTTTAATGAAGAACTTTTGTTTTTTAACCATTTTCCTTGTTTTAAGTATATATTTGTTTATTTTTATGTATTTTTTAAGTTTATTTTTGCTAGAGACTAATCTAATAGATTTACATGGCTTAGATTCATCATCACTAGTTAAATCTATAACATTACAAGTACTAAATTGAGGAACAATTGATGGGGCAATAGGCACCAACTCGCTGAAGAGACTTTGATTCAGCGAGGCTGTGATGTTATGGTTTGTCATCTCTAGCTGTGAAATTTGATTTTGTGCCTCTTGCAGTTGTTGTTGCAACAAATATTTGTGGTCCAGAGCTTGTTCATACTCTGAGCTACACTTGCTGAATCCGTCCACAACAAGCTGGAGCCCATCGCGGGCTTCAATGGCATCAGTGTATTGAGTGTATAACTGAGCCATCTCATTTTTTAACTGCCTATTCTTTTCATGGGCTTCAAGAAGAACCCTCTCATTGTCATCTATTTCCTTATTTAGTTGATCACAGTACTCCTTGGACACCTTTAATTCGCTCAAAGCCAGATTGAGTTTGGTCTCTTCTTGGCGAGCATAGGCGCTGCGAGTCATAGGCATGATTAAAAAGGAAAAGAAAAGAAATTGGAAAAGACTAGGTGGTTGTGGCAGAAGCTTAAAAGATAATTAGTCGAGGAAAGAATTGAATTTAGATACAAAGATAAGAAGTTCTGTCACCAATCTAACTAAGGTTATGTTTACGATTCAAAAGTCAACGGCATCAATAAGTAGCCGTATAATATATGAATATGTACTATGTACTAACGGTAAATTAATAGCTCGTAAACTATACAAAAGCAAGTTAAATATAAAGTATTGTACCTGATATCAAGATGACAATGCAAAAATTCACTTGAGCCGGTAACCTCACACCTGTCATCGATTCACAACAATAATTAAACACTTTTTTGCACAAAATAACACAAATCTAATACGAAATGGATATTAAAATTGTATTTACTTGAGGAATTATTGGAAATAGGCCATTAAAATAAAAGAAATTAATATTTAAAATTAAAATTAAAAAGAACTACAATTAAACAGCTGTTAGCTGTAGTGTTGCCACAGGAAAAATTCTATAATTAATTACTATAATTGCTTAACCTACCGCGGTGTACAGGTGATGAACGCATTCCTAGGGATAAAAAATTATGTTGTATAATGTGACATCACTTTTGATCTAGCAACAATGTTTATTATAATAATATTCGTTCATTTTTGTAAACTTATGAAGGAACCGTCGTAAAAATAGCAGTACTTTACAACCTATGGACAACATAGATATGTAGGTACTGTTTATACCTGACGTTCTTGAGATAAATTATTGTGAATTACAGGCGTATTTGGATATTACTAACTTTTGCTCGCCGCTTCGCTCGATGTAATATAGATTTTTGAAAAAAAAGTAACCATCTTTAGGGTTCTGTCAAAAGCAGTTTAGCCATTTTAATGACTTTTTTGCCCAAGCTTAAAACAAACAAACTGTTTTTCGCATTTATAATATTAACAATAATAATACAACATAAGTGAAACCTGTATAACACCTAGACACAGTAAAATAGAAATCGAATTACAAAATCTATCGTACAGATTCCACCAGAACCCAACAATCGAGTCAATCTACTTATTTGTCAATCACCGAGCAATGTAAAATATTGTCAATCACGTCAATCAATTGGTTTGTCAATCAAAATACAAAATATTGACAATTTCCTTCCCGTCCCTGTTTGGGCAATTTAAAAGCGGATATTAGGGAAATCGATTGTTGACAAAAATGTATTGATACATATTTCTGCTTTTGCATGGCAATTTTTAAAAAGGTTTTTGCGAATATAACGTTGCGTAGGTGCTTAATTAAATACATATATATACATATAAATGTTTTTACTTGATAAGGGTTTGCTCTTGACTCTAGTCTTAGAATTGAGAGAAAATTAATGTTGAACGTAAGTTAGAGGCGTGAATCCTCAAGTTTTTGAAGAGCATTCGTATCGCACAATTTTCTTTCTTTCTTTCTTTCATTACATGTTGACAAGGTTTTGACATAGAATAGCGACTTGAATCTGGCTTTCTCAGTACGAGAATTGGCCTTAGGTTTGGGTCAATTACCATCATTATCTTCCTGCCCTTATCCCATGTTACATGAGGTAACATGGGATATGGGCCTTGGGGTTTTTTTCTTACCATTTTTACCCACTGTCAGCCGGCACGCTATCACTAACTCCCTTCCCTTTGATCTCACTGAATTCGTCGACATCGTGTCTTCCGTTGAAGTGTTTCTCCGGGACTCGTCGGGCTTCATTGGCTCGGCGTTTTTGTGGTGGTCGACACGGTTGATTCTGGCTTTCAGGAGTTGAAGTGGGAATGTGTGGCGGGTTTGTCCAAAATATCACTCCTACCACATTCCATCCATATTTTCTTTGGCCTCCCTCTCCCTTCATCCACATTTTGGGACAATCTATTATCAAATAAAACGCTTTGAAAATCTTAAAGAAAATAAATAATAAAGCTTAGCTTCTTCTTGTAAACAAGGAATTCTCCATTTTAGAAACAAAAGAGCCAACCAAGCTTAAATCATTGCCAAATCAAGAGGAAAGACAGTGAATGTCAGAAAAGAAAGGCCTATCTATAAATGTAAGCGTGGGAATCCTTTCTCTATATTACCTACAAGTATGCTAATCGAAGCTATCACCAGATTATTAATCCTAAGATTAAATACCTAGACATCTGGGTATCTACTTAATATTACCAATAAACTACCTTAATATATTCCAACAAAATGAATAAAGTTGCAAACATCATCAAAATATTATACAATCTTGTCAAAACATACATTTACAGTTGGCAAGTTATCGATAAAACCGACAATGCTTAAGCCGCTTTGCTAACTTAAGCCAGGACACATGTGACGTGCATTAGCTTAACAATAACTTAAGCTTACCTCATCATCGTCGGCGGGGTTACTTGAGCGTGTGCTACGTTTGATATGTTGCGAATTTAAACGTTGGAGAGTGGTATAGGAGAGTCGTTTAACAGCAAGTAGTGTTCTCGAGAAAACAAGTCACTGATATTTGTGAAAATCTTTCATTTAAATGTTAACACGATTAGGACCGGTTTCTGAATTAAGTATTAGGAGTTAAGAGCGTATCAAACACTACTTTAATGTCCAAGTTTCACAGAATTTCAAGATGAATACGTAGAGTCGTCTACAGGTTTTCAGACTAATTTTGACAGATTTTCACGCAAATTTGAAAATCGGGAATATCCTTTTATCTGAGCACAACTTAGTTTGTTGACTTAGCTATGGATATCAATTATGTATGTTTATAAAATAAACGGACGTTCATTGCCCTTATTGATGCAATTAAAGTATTTGCAGCACTAAAAGTGGTGACAACTGTATTTAAGACCATAAATACAATATTGAATCACAAGCTCAATCGTTCGAGCAAGCATAAAGTCACGATCACACATAAATCAAGATAACAGCATCATTTCAACGTTAAATTCACAAATTATTTATTTAACTACGAGAACTTTCCTAATTCTCTTCGACTAAAATGTATAATTGCATACTTACATTCTGATTACATCTAATTGACTTATCTCATTACAATCGAGCCAGTGATTAGTGGAACGTAATCAGCTTGATTATTCGAGTGCACTATCCCGTGTGAACGGAGCATCTCTGCTCAGCTCCGTTATTTCATTGGCAAGTAGTCACTACTGGTTTGTTCGAGTCTGCAGAGATAGTATTGGGTGTGTGGTAAAAGTTATTGTGTTTATTTTATACAGTGGTATAATGGTGGACATGGACAAGGTCTATTCTCTCTCTCCTCTGAGCGTGTTCCCTGTTGCATCCTCAGCTGGTTTGCTTCGGAGCCCAGGGTCCGCTTTTCGGCTTTTTCTTCTCCATTTCGCATGGTCTTCGGCATCCTTGGTTGAGAGTCCATTGGCACGCATATCATCCTAGACAACATCAAGGCAGCACTTTTTGGGTTTTCCCATTCTGCCAGAGCCCGGCGGAGGTGGCATAGCCAGACACATGTTTCCTACGTCGGACAAGGTCTATGGTATTGGTATCACAGAATACATGCAAATTAGGACTGATGCATATTTGAGGGATAAATATCACCGGTCTTGCCAGTTTCTGCGTTGTGGAGGTCAGAATATAGACAGGCGTTTCAAGTAAAATACTGGTATTCAGCTGTTACTTGGTTGCCCCGAAGCTGATCCCAATGTAGTTAAAATAAACTAATGAGACTACCTTGAGAAGCTGTGGCAGTTTTTGAGATTTGCCAAGTGCACCAGTGAGGGATCAGGCTGTCACCATTTAAGAATTTGTATGAAGTTTCATGATCGTTCTTCTTCATAGAAACCAAGGCTGTTCAATTTTTTAAACTCCTTGACAAATAAAAACTTTCTGGCCCAAATAGTTTTACTGAAATAATTTTTTCGAGGTTGAAGCTGTTTTATTAAAATAATCGCAAAAAAAACCAACTATCATGGGCAGATATTAATTAATTTCTATAAGTTGCACAAAGTTTTTGCCCAGTTAAGGTTTTGGAACGGCTAAGAAAATATGAACAATCTTGCAAGCTAGGCAAACCTTGCGGAATATGTTCGAAAGAGTCACCGCGACCCTGGAATACAAAGAGCATTTGGAGGCGAGTTTTAGTCAGTATGTCTGACACTGCTTTCCGGAAGCGGAAGGCCCAGAGTCATTTGATGATTTCCTATCCTTAAAAAAAACTAAGCTGCTGGCCTACTATGACGTCTAAAACCGATCATGTATAAGCTGTGGGAGGGAGGGAGAGTTATACGAGACGCATAACACTATCCCTTTTTCTGAGCTTAATCATGATTGCAATGGCACGTCATAGTAGGGCCCCTGGTCATTGTTTTGCATTTATTCTTACGTAAATAGTAATCCCAATTCAAGAATGAAGTTAAATTAATAGATTATGATTACGTGGAGTGTTAATTTTATAATAAACATCTGGATCGCATGAGGAGAACTGCAGCTGGTAGCTCTTTTATTCGATTATAATTCTTAAGGCTTAATTTTATGAAATTAGATCCATAAGTTATATGTTACCTGATAGTTCAAGAAATAATTATAATAAGCAGTCATTCTTGTTTATATGATCGATATTATGCTTGTTCTGTTCTTTCTGCAATATAGTAAAGAAGCGATTCGCTCCGGCTTAGCAGGGGAACGTTTTCCTTTTTTTTTAAATACACCTTGCGTTAAACCAATCGCTCCGTCTCTCGTATGTAATATATAAAAATCAGTTATATGGTTTAGGAGAGGAAAGTGGATAAACAGACAAAGGTAGATATATATTTGAAGAAATAACATATTTCTAGATCGTGCCGCATGTCATTACCATCATTTATATCGCATTATACTAGACACCATTTGGGGGCCGAGTCACCCGCGTCCGTAGGAGAATACCCTTCAGCGAATCCCTACACGTGGTCCCTGGGTGGTGCTAAACAGGTGACGCTAACCGCCTCCGTGGTCTAGTGGTTATACCACCTGATTCAGACCCAGAGGTCCCGGGTTCGATTCCCAGCGGGGGCAAATTTTTTTGCTCGGTTTGGTTGGTGGTAGGGCTTCTTCTAAGTCCGCCTGGCAAGCTACCACCATCATGTCTAAGTCTGTCGCCATAACAACAATGTTAACAGCATTGTTGTGTTCCGGCAGTTAGAGGTATGATAGCCAGTTCCTCTGTGTAAAAGGATTCCGGGTGAAACTCGCTTCCATCTTCGGCCTAATCATCACTTTCCATCAGGTGAGATTTGGGCCAAGAGTTTCCCCGTTTTGTATAAAAAAAAAAAAACCATCATTTCTTAAGTAGCTTGAGGCATAATGTGATCCCTGCTGAGTTTTACAACGAACCAACTGTATTCATAGTTGCACCTAACTAAACAAAAAAAAAACATAACCGACTTCCAAACAAAACACTGCGAACTTAACTTCGGAAGTCAGTGTTTTTGGTTTTTATATCTCCGTTTTTTAACACCGACTTCCGAAATTAAGTTTATTTCATACTTTGTAGTGTTTTTTTCGGAAGTCGGTAATTTTTTTTTATTTTTTTTTTCATTTTTAATTGGTATACTTGGACGACGTCTTCGTCTACGCAGAAACAGAAATAACCATAAATGCGCATAAAGTAAAAAATACTGAGCCTAATTGAATTAAATTTATTACGGGACCAAATGGCAAGTGCATCGAACTAAAAGAGAATCACAGAAATCGAATCAGAAAACTCGGAGTAATCGTTGTACTTACATACAAACAACAAAAAAACTGTTTTGTTTGTGTTTGTTTCTGTCATCTCTGAACTAAACTAGAGTCAAGACCAACCTCGTCTCAAATAAATTGAAAAAAAAAAAATTAATTAATTTTCGCAACTCAGTCCCAATTTGTCAAAAACACCTTGAATTTTGCTACATTTTTTAACAGATTCCTAACACTGCGTTGCAAATACAAAACTTGGTTATTTTTTTATAAATTGACCTCTGAAAGCCAATAAAATTCTCGTACTTCAACATCGTTCACAATAATACCTCAGCGACGTCAAAATTTAGTAAAACAACTGAAGTGAAATTAGTTTTTTTTTTGCGACGGAGATATGAATCCGTAGATGTCTTCAACAGAAAAATAAATAAAAAACAATCACAACCCTATAAATAACCAACCAATTAGTTTTTGATGACGTAACGATGACGTAGTTACTGCCACTGATATATTTAATACCAGCTGTAAGACCTGCACAAGATGGCCGTAATGATAAGGAGCAGATCACATGTTTCAAACGTCTGAATTAACGGTGCATTTGATTAGTCATACAGTGTAATTGTGGCCTTAGGGCGGGTACAGACTCGACTGTATCATGCTATGGGCATAGTGGCAAAAAAGTTGCAAATCGGTGGCTAGATTGAAAAGTGACTCGTCAGTGGCTTAAAGTTGTGATGTGGTAGCTACAAATAAGCGTGATTGCAGTGAATAGTCTAGATTTGTAAAAAAGTAAAGATGAGCAAAGCCTCTTTCCTATTTGAATCTTTGAATTCGGAGGTCCTTTTGGTTCATTCATTACTTATACAGGTAGCAACGATATTGATCACACGTTTGTGACAGACAAATGCAAAAAATCTTCAATCATGTGAAGGTCTCCCAATACCTATACGGGCTGAATTTGAACTGCAAACTGGTCACATTTCTGCCACTATGGTTTGTGGCGGCACGTGCACATCTAAACATGCCCTTATATTACGAGTTGCTGCTTGAGGTTCACGATTACGTGATAATTATTGTATTACGGGTATTATTTTCTGTCTGTGTATTGAAACACAGTCATTGTCATTGGAATTCAATGTGGTAGCAGACTGCAATTGAGAAAGACGGATATAAGGTGTATCAATTGGCTGTTGTGTGTATGCTTAGTTGACGAACAACAGTTTTAATTGTATGTTACATTCGCTTGATCTAGATAGGGTAATATTCAATTTAAAAATCCCTATATATTACAAAACAAAGTCCTCCGCCACGTCTGTCTGTTCGCGATAAACTCAAAAACTATTGCACCGATTTTCACCTGTTTTCACCAATGGTCTACTTTAATGCTATACTTTACAGTTTAGCATTAAAGTAGACTGACACGCTCTGAACCCAGAATACCTTATTCAGAATCTCGTCCGAAGTTACAGTCTAATTAAGATTGTCAAAAGTACAAATTATTAAATATTTATTAAAATGAATAATACATATTTTGAAATTGACCACGTAACTTTTAAATAACGCGTTTTTGATGATAGAATGCTATGTATGTCTAATTGAAATACTTGCCCTGAGTCTCTAAAACAGCCAATAGGTTTCTACCTACAGCTGTATTCAATCATTTTTAAGCAATAGCTCTTAAGGTGCATCCACACCACAGTTATTTTTGGTGGAGAAACAGAATGCAACACGATAACATTAGGTAACATTCTTCAACTTTTTGGTCACCTTTGCGTTATCAGATGTTGCCCACTAACACTTGAAAACGTTGCTCCACAAAAAGTGACTGCGGTGTGGATGTACCTTTACGAAACATCTGTAGAACCAAACCGAATTCCGTCAGTCGAAGTTAAATTCGTCAATGGAAGAATTGAACCTACAATCCTTTGCAAACTCATTGTCACTGCACTACACTGAACCTTTTATACGCACATTATTTACCAACAAAAGACATTTACTAACAATAAACAAAAGACAATCGCCATTTATTACCAGTAGATTAAACCTTAAACCAGTTGCAGAACAAGTACATATTAATCTGAATATTGTATGTAAATGACCTGCTGCTTAACAGATAATATATTAGCTTTTCGTACTAAGTAGGTCTTGTTTTGTTTAATGCTGTGACATATATACAAACAAAACTAGAAATATGTTTATGTGCCTATGTTAGAATACAGTGGTACACTCATGACGTTCGTTTTTTTTGACTTGAATGTACCCTGGCGGTTGGGAGTGTCATGCTCACTCAAAGGTCTACTTTGAGTTTTAATTTGGCTTCCATCAAAATGGTTGAGCCAAACTGTGCTGTCGCATGCGTCATGTTAGTGAACGGGCGCCGTCAGTTGGGACTGGTCATTTCTCATCTGCCATGGTTGATTTTAATTATTTCTTTGAATTGATCCTCTTTTATTCCGGACGCTTTTATCCTGCTCGTCTTTTACATCGTTCTCACATGTATGTATAATTTCACCCCGACTTAAAAAAATCTTTGTAAAAATTTATTATTTTTAAAAGAGTGTCCGTGAAGTTTCTTGCACGTTCTTCTCCATAGAGATCTACGCTTTGGAACGTGCAAATAGCTTCAACTTCTTGGACCGACCGACCTTGACAATTCAAAAGTGCCTGTGTATGGTTTAATTGAAAAAAATGCTTGAATTTAGAAAAAAAATATTTGAATTTTGTTCAGCGCCGAGGTGAGCAGACGTCATTATCGACAGAGTAAAATCAGAATCAGGCTGGCAATGGAACGTGAGGATTTGGGGTGATTGTGGAGAATGCGAACGTCTTTGGCAGTCAGAAGCCAGATAGTCAGAAGCCAGAAAATCTGAAAGTCTTGCCAAGGAGTACCGTGTTACCCAGTTAATGGGTAGTGGAGGTCTCTTAGGCAGCCGCTCCACGTAAAATACTGGTATTCAGCTGAATCCGGTTTGACTGGAAGCCGACCCCAATATAGTTGGGAAAAAGTTAGGCAGATGATGATGATGTGGAGAATGTGAAAGTGTCCCCATACCCCAGCCAAAAGCGACGAGGAGGAAAACCGTGTGGTTTTAGTCAGTATAAGTCAGACAGACCCCTCTGTCTGCCTCAACACAGAGGACATCCATGAGGATGTCCACACGTAAAAAAAGGAACATGGGGACTGACAAAAATAGAGGCCGAAAGCTCAGTGGTGGGCGAAGTCGGACTGTAGGTCATGTCATGATGATGGAACTCATGGCGTGCAGACAAAATCATGGGAAAATTATTACATCATCAGCCAATAACTTTCCCCTGCTGGGATATGGAGATCCTCTTTGTGAGAGGAAGTAGGCTGTAGTTCACTACATGTCTTCTCTAGTATATGCCGTTCCGTGTTTCTTCACCATTTAATTATTATTCTTTTACTATTGATAGGCATACGTTTGACTTCTATCTCACCTGATGCTAAGCGACGATGAGGTCTATGATGTACTTGAATGGTGCTGAAAAAAATACAAAAAAAAATAGTTTTTGTACTTTATTGCACCAGCTTGCTTGGGTTAGAGCCCACAAACTTCAACTAGTTATTCGTAAACGTAAACACTAGACCATTTATTACTAGATGCCAGTGTTGTCGATATATTTAACCAGTCTATAAATAACAACTGGGTTGAAATCGGGAGATCAAACGAAAGTGAGACGATTGCTGACATACTTACATGACCTGCAACCTATTCAGCTCTCAGGATTCCCACCGCTTATAATTACGACTTGGATAAGAAAAGCAAATCTATCTATGGATATATAACTGCCATAGTTTGCAAACAGCTGAAATAAATTCTTCAGGTAAACCTACTTTTACCCTGCCTGGGATATTTCTCCTTCTCTGACAAATTCGCAAATAAAATCTCCTTTTGTTACACTCTTTCATTCTTTAAGCCTTTTTATAAATTCGTTATTTTCAACAATAAAAATTGCCTACATTATTTGAATAATAGAGGTCAACCAAAAATACAAACTTCAGCAGAAAACCTATTTTCAAAAACTGTACAGTCATTCTTATTTTCAATCATTCTCGCATATAAAATAAAAACTGAGCCCAAGATGGGTGAGACCTTTCTAAAAACCAATTCAACATTTACCCTCTCAAAACAGCAGCACATCGCCTTTGTACCAAGGCTGCGCTTTCAACAGTTCACAGATTTGAGTTAATTTCCTCTTTGCAGCCACAATCACACTTCTATCAAGGCATTTCCGCCGCCTCGTGCCTCGCGATTGACAGTAGCTGTGGAAATTAACTGTTAGCTGAATACTGGGAGGTTATGGTTATTGTTTGAAGGGCAAAAAGCAGGGTGAAATGAGATAATTGTCGATAAGGGTTTGCGTTCGTTCATGTGGCAAACATTTGTGAATATGATCGAGAAAAACACAGCGGTTGGACAATATTAAAGTTTTATTTTTTTATTAAGTAATGGGCTTGCTCTTGACCACAATCACGCCTGATGGAAATCGATGGATGAGGTTTATGATGGAACGAGCGTGCCCAGAAGATGCCTATTTACTCTTGCTTTGAAGGCAGACAGGTTATTATATGTGGACGGGAAACAGACGTTGGCAGAGGGTTCCACACTAATTAGCTGTGCGCATAATAAAGCTTTAGTAATATTGTATTTTTATTTTTTTCTTGACATTTATAAAATTCTGACATTTTTCCAATTTTGACACAATGTGCATGACAATCTTCTGACATGTTTTAGCTAGTTAATATTTTCTTTTTCTTAATGTTAGTCAATTATTAATGAATTAGTGTATACTCAGCATCGTTCCTTTTTTTGCGGTGCCCTAACAGGGTTCATGCACAAAAGTGACAATAAATGTAATTATAAAGTATATAGTGTGCATGAGAGCAAATCCTACTAATATTATAAATGTGAAAGTTTGTATGTTTGTATGTTTGTATGTTTGTATGTTTGTTCGTCAATCACGCAAAAATGGCTGATGGGATTTGAATGAAATTTGGCACACATATAGCTGACATCCTGGAATAACACATAGGCTACTTTTTATCCCGATAAAAGGCATAGCTTAATGGCGGCGGAGGAGGAAGTGGAAATCAGACGTTTCTGCTGCCTTAGTACTTCAGATTCACAAGTACCAGGAGAGCATAAACATGTCGAAATATTTTCGGGTCTGAATTTGTGAGCGCCAAAGATTCTCGAGTACCAGGAGAGCAGACATAATATGTCAAAGTATTTTTGGTCAGGTTTTTTATTTTGCTGGAAAATAGATTGGCTTTCATTGCAAGCGTTCATGTTTGTAGGTTTGGATGTTTGTCCGTCAATCACGCAAAAACGGCTGAAGGGATTTAGATGAAATTTGGCAAATATGTAGGTCACATCCTGAAATAACACATAGGCTACTTTCTATCCCGGTGACATACATGACTTAATGGAGACAGAGGAAGAAGTGGAAGTACAAAGTTTCTGCTACCTTAGTACTTCAGATTCAAAAGTACCAGGAGAACAGAAACATGTCGAAATTTTTTACCAGGCTAGAATTGTATTAAGATTCACAAGTACCAGGAGACCAGCAACATGTCAAATTATTTTTGGGCAACTTTTTTTTTTTATTAGAAGAGCAGAAACTTTTCCAAGTATTTTCGGGACTGGAATTCCGAGCGTTACAGATTCATCAGGAGAGCAGAAACATGTCGAGGTATTCCGGGGCCGGAATTACGAGCGCTACAGTTTCACAAGTACCAGGAGAGCAGTAACATTTCGGAAGTTTTTTTGGGGCTTGATTGATATGAGCGCTTTAGATTCACAAGTACCAGGAGATCAGAAATATTTCGAAGCAACGCTATACATTCACAAGTACCAGAAGAGCAGAAACATGTCGAGGTATTTCGCCAGAAAATTACGAGCGCTACAGATAGATTAAAATACCAGGAGATAAATATCTCTGAAAGTTAAGTTGCTGGAATTATGAGCGCTATACATATTCACAAGTACCAGAAACATGACGAACGAAGTTTTTTCAGGGCTGGAAATTGTAAATGCTATAGTTTCACAAGTACCACACAGACACAGACACAGACGCAGAAACATTTCGAGATGTTTTCGGTGCCGGAATTGTGAGCGATATAGATTTACAAGTACTAATAAGTAATTAGTAGGATAGTAGGACTTTAGTAGTTCAGTTTTTCTAGAAATTGAGATAAGACGAGATGTGATGAGATGTGATGAGATGTGATGAGATGTGATGAGATGTGATGAGATGTGATGAGATGTGATGAGATGTGATGAGATGTGATGAGATGTGATGAGATGTGATGAGATGTGATGAGATGTGATGAGATGTGATGAGATGTGATGAGATGTGATGAGATGAGATGAGATGAGATGAGATGAGATGAGATGAGATGAGATTCTCACCACAATCCTACTAATATTATTTAGAAAACCAGTCCAAGTACTTTCGAAGCGGGAAATATGAGCGCTAAAGATTCACAAGTAACAGGAGAGCAGACACATGTCGAAGTTTTTTCCGGGCTGGAATTATGAGAGCTAAAGATTTACAGGAGACCAGAACATGTCGCCATATTTTCGGGCCTAGAATTGTGAGAGGTTCGGATTTTAAAGTGCCGGGGGAGACCAAAAACATGTCAAAGTATTGCCAAGGCTGGAATTATGAGCGCTACAGATTTACAAGTAGATACCAGAATACCGGACAATTGATATATTTTTCGACCAGAATCGTGAGCGCTAAAAAATCACAAGTACCTTCCAGGGGACCACAAACATGTCGTAGTAATTTTGGGACTCACTATCTGGATACCAGAATCATGAAGATGCAATAACAAGAATGACAATATGAGGCAATTAAGTTGCACACCAGTTCTAAAGTCTACGCAGACGAAGTCGCGGGAAGAAGCTAGTAAATAAATAAATGTGGAGCAGAAGCGCTAGTTACGACTAGTCGGGATATCAATCAAGTTTGGGTGGTACCCTGCTGTACGTTTGGTATTCCTGTAGTAAAAGGGCGATGGTGCGATCAGGTCGTGGAGAACCTGCGTCTGAGAGGGTCTTGAAAATCTGACTCATCGAAAGTAGAATTTTATAGTACCGAAAAAATGTACAGTCAAGTCATCGAAAATTTTAATACCATGAGATTAATTTTATTAACAACATTTGAAATGAAAGTAACTGTTCGAAAAAATAATATAAGTCCGTATTGAAGGATTGTTCCTAGACCTTGGGTAGTTACAAAACAAATTTTTATTTGGTTTAAACCCACCAATGCGTTAGTGTCAATCACACACTTAAATATGAATATTAAAAATGCGAAAATTAGTATGTATGTATCGATTTCGTGTCGCATGTCAAACCGAATTTGATGACTTTTGAACAGAGATAGATGGTGAAACTGAACGCGATCAGCATATGAACCACGCTTACAGCTTGTCAGTGTCATTATTTTCTATGGAGTATTAACACTGACAACTCTTGAACGCAGCTTGATCGCGATCAGTTCATTGGTGAACGCCGTCCTTAAAGCGACGCCACGGGTAAAAGCTAGCATCCTATAAATAGTATGGCCCATGTCTTTGTTACATAGAAAAGCCACCTGCTACACAAAACTTCTATTCCACTTTTGTGTAGCAGGTGGCTTTTTTCCACTTCCCAAAAACAAATGCAAAACACGGCAAATACAGTATGATTATTTTATCTTTGCCCATGCGAAGTAGTACGTCGCAATCGATTGCGCAGAATGTCAATTTGACAAGAAACTTATAACAGCGCATGCGCGGGTAGGTCGCGTATGCAGTCTCAGTCCCGCTTACTCAATGCAATACGACTGTTGGTTCGAAAAGTGTTATTGTTTTAAAATATTTGTTTTGGTTTTTCTTACTGTTTCATTTGTGTGTTTTTGTGGTGTATATGTTTGTTGTGTTACTTTGTGACCTTGTTATTGTTACTGGTTGTGTTCCTTACTTGTTAGTAATACAAAACGTATACATCAGAAAAATATTCTACGAACGTAACACTTTTTTACGCGATGGGACCTGCGCGGTCGTCACTAAAACCTTTTTTTTTTTTTTTTCTTATTCAAAACGGGGAAACTCTTGACCCAAATCTCACCTGATGGAAAGTGATGATTAGGCCGAAGATAGAAGCGAGTTTCACCCGGAATCCTCTTACACAGAGGAACTGGCTAGGTATCATACCTCTCACTGCCGGAACACATCAATGCTGTTAACATTGTTGTTATGGCGACAGACTTAGACATGATGGTGGTAGCTTGCCAGGCGGACTTATAACAAGTCCTACCACCAACGAAACCGAACAAAAAATTTGCCCCCGCTGGGAATCGAACCCGGGACCTCTGGGTCTGAATCAGGTGGTATAACCACTAGACCACGGAGGCGGTTAGTGTCACCTGTTTAGCACCACCCGGGGACCACGTGTAGGGATTCGTTAAAGGGTATTCTCCTACGGACGCGGGTGACTCGGCCCCCAAAAGCTAACTTCGCATGGGCAAAGATAAAATATTCGTACTGTACCAATCTAATAGTATCGAACACACTCAGTACCTCGTAAACCACGCCACACCTTATGAGTGTGTACACTAATATTTTTCCAACGAACCTACAATCAATAAGGATGAACGGACAGACAGAAGTATTTGTGAGGTATCCATGTATCGTAAGTTTTCTTTCTCCGCGCTTATTTGCATACAACGCCTTGATCTATAGAGTTTGGTAAGTTTAGAGAAGATATCTGATACTGTAATGACTAAAAAGGATATATTTTCATGTAATTAAAATAGATCCAAAATATTGGGATATATTGATGTTCGTGTTGAAAGGGAGATATTAACTTTTCGTGTGTATGAATGTAAGGTAAATAAATTAGTAATATATATCTTATCCATCTTGACGGCAGATTTAGTAAGATTTCTAGGTATTTATAGACATTAAATTTTAACAACTAAAAAAAAAATCTATACAGCTACTATTACCAGAACACCCAAAATTGGCTTTGCCATCATGAATTGCATTTCTCGATAGCTATTGTAGCTATACTTTCAAATAAAGTGAATCAGATAATCTTACCATTTACCTACATATCGTTACAATTAAACCAAAAATCTAGCTGGAACAACCGACCCAATTACGTCCCAACCCCACAAGTCCCATCAAACACCGCTACACCACATCCTTACTAGGACAAGAAGTAATTGAATTTTCATCCCATCGCTTTGAAAAGCATTCCCGACATACCTCCCCGAGACATAGAGGAGTGGACTGAGCGTTTCTTATACAGCTGTGAAGTAAAGACGGTCAGAAAAGTGTGAGAGAGACAAAGCGGTGGTGCGGCCAGTAGTTGTCTTCTTCTATTATTCAGATTTTTCAACGTCACAGACTTACAGTTTCTACATAGGATAGTCTGTGTAAACAGACTATAGCATATAGCTACTATGAGCATTGCATACACGACGGGGATTATCTACACTTAATATTCTAAAGACGAAAGATTTGTTTGTTTGAATTGAATAGGCTCCAAACTACTGGACCGATTTGAAAAAATCTATCAGTGTTAGATAGCCCATTTATCGAAAAAGGTTATAGGCTATATATCATCACGCTAAGACAAATAGGAGCGGAGCAATAATGGAAAATGTGACACAGACGTAGTTGTGCGGGTCAGCTAGTATAATATATATTTTATCAAGGGGTCTAAAAAGGTTACTTTAGTAGAATCAGAAAGCACATCTAAGTACCTGAAACTGTCAAACTTTCCCAATTAACCTTAAAACATAATGCTTCTGCACTACAATTTACAAAAAAAAGAGACAGATATTGGCCGCACAGTCGTTATCTCTTTCTACAGAGTAATAATTTCATGACGCTATTACTCAGTCTATTTCTCTATGTCTATGCCTCTAACTAACCGTACCAGACTTTGTTGCAGTCGTTACGGAAAGCATAATTTAATATCCTACATTGTTGTGCTAAAGCGCACAATTGTTAACGATATGACAAAGTCTAAGATCGTGAGGTGTCATTTAAATGACGCTAATAAATGGTTTTACTAGAGTCTGGGCTGTGAAATGTGTTATACAGTTAGCCTTTTCATTGTTGGAGTAACAATTAAGATTGCATTTTCGTATTTTGAAATTATAAGTGGTATTTCAAAGAGGCATGCGATCTGCGGTTACGATAGGATCAGGACACCAACAAAGATTTGTCAACCCTGTCTTGCTAAGGAAGCTACAATCAGAAATACCATTTTTCTATGATTCATGCTAAAAAATTGTTTTCATTTAGACAATGTGGACTGAAAGAGCATTAACTTCAAATAAAGCGAAAATTAGGTAACGCTGTGGTAACGCCAGTGTTTTGTAATATAACGAAGTTATGTGAATGTTTAATGATATAACGAAGAGATTTATTTCGTGACATTTTAGCACACATTCTTTACTTATACGACCGTCCAAAAAGGATTGTTACATTTTTGACAATCGGTATAGACTAGGGGTCCAAGCTATACTTATGAATTTCCACCAGCGTCAGTTTCAGCCATCCTTTTAAATAACCACACAATATACAAAATAAAGGGCCTCTTAAAACGCGATTCCTCCTCATCAAGTAGGTAGTTTGAAATTAAAATATTGTACTAAGTGTCAGTCATAAGTGAACGCTTGACTTTGAGTGTTCACGTTACGCCGGTAGCTATAGTTCAGACACGAGGTAATTCGTGATTCTCGTAAAACAAAGCGTTCACGACTTGTTTTTAACCGACTCCAAAAAAGGAGGAGGTTTTCAATTGGGTCGTATTTTTTATGTTTGTTTCCTCACAACTCCGGCAGTTATTGAACGATTAAAAAAATTTTCCTTGCCGATTGGTCGCGTCTTTTCTGAAATCGCAATACGAGTTGACATGCTATTGCTTATATGGGTTTCTTCTAAATCTTAAGGTCACTTTCAGCCCCAAGGTTGCGGATTTGTTCTAAAGAGTCACTGCAGCCCTGGAATGCAAAGGGCACTAGGAGGAATACGGATGAGTTTTAGTCAGTAAGAGTCTGACACACCTTTCTGCTTCGCCCAGAGCGGGAGGGGTCATTTGATGATGTGCCATCCTTAAAAAAAACCGTATACGGTATAATGAGGTATAGCTGTTGATAATCGAACGGAAGAACAACGAAGGCTTCTGTTGTCACCGGGTACGGAACCCTAAATTGAGTTTCAATTAAAACCATTTAAACAAAGTCTGATTTCTTCGCAATACCTAAGATTGTCGTCGTGAAAGTCATCAATAACTAAGATTAAACCCTGCAAATATTTAGGTACTTAAAAAGCCATAAGCGAAAAGCTACCTTTTTCGGCCAAACAGATCTCCGGATCGAATCTTCTATATAGTCTAAAAATTAAAAAACAAGAATGGCACACCATTCATTCCGTCTTTTTATCTTTCTCGGGACCTTGGAGGCCCGGTCCTTTGGTAGGCGTACAAGGGGCCAAAGCCAACTTGCAGAGGCACCGTTAGCCATTTCAAATGGAATGGGGCACCAACCGACGATTATCCCTGTATGCACTGTGAAAGTATACCCAAGGAAAATCCCCGGTTAGAGCAGGACTATTGCATAATATGGCAACAAAATATGAAACGCTATGAGTTTGGGTGGTTTATTTAACTGATAATCGTTTATTATAGAAGAACTATTGGCCCCTGCCTTTTTTTTTTTAGGGATGGGATATCATCCAATGACTCCTCCCGCTCTGGGTGTAGCGGGAGGGAGTGTCAGACTTCTACTGACTAAAACCTATCCATGTTCCTTCATTGCCCTTTGTGTTCCGGAGCCACGGTGTCTCTTGCGAATAATCCCGCGACTCTGGCAGGCGTCGGCCCCTTCGGGCCTCTCTGTGTGCTGACTCTCTTTGAGGCGCGCGTGGAACACTAACGCGCCATCGACACGGCCTGTCGTCACTAGACGAACGGACGGCGAGCCACCCATAGCTCGCCGTCCACAGGCCCGCGCCTACGGTGGCCGGAGGTCACCAGGTGGTGTCCCCCGACGCCCGCGGCGTCCACCACGGCGGCCGGGACGAGAGGGTCTCCTCTCCCTCTCCGCCACCTCCTTCGCTAGCATGACTGCTTCGCAGAAGGAGGCAACGGCGTCCCATTCCGTCTCGCTCCGGACCATGGCTTGGACCAGGGCCGGACGCGAGAGGTCGCCGCCGATCGCCGTTTCGAGGACACGGCGGTGCGCCGCCCAAGCGGGGCACACCTGCACAGTGTGCTCCACCGTGTCCTCCGGTCGATCCTCACAGTGGTGACACCCGGGCGTTTCCTCCCGCCTGATTCGATGCAGGTACCTCCCGAAACATCCGTGTCCGGTGAGGACCTGCGTCAGGCGGAAGGTGAGGACGCCGTGGCGCCTCTCTAGCCACTCCTCAAAGAGGGGACTTATCGCCACTATCGTGGCGTGCCCTGCACTGGGTTGCGACAGTCGTCGTCTCCATGACGCCATGAGATCGCGCCAGAGGTCTGTCCGCTGCGCGACAATTTGCCGCGTCAGCGGAGTTTCCCCCCGGCGTAGTACCTCCACGCGCCAATCATGCAGGCGCGCGAGGACTATCGCCTCCAGATCCCATGGCGGCAATCCGGCAAGGAGACACACCGCTTCGCGCGAGATCGTGCGGTACCCTCGGGCCATCCTTAGGGCCATCACCTTTTGGGGCGCGTTCAGATAGTTGGAAGCACGCTGCCGCAAGGAACGCGCCAACACCGGGGCCCCGTAGAGGGCCATGGACCGCACGACCCCCGCGTAGAGCCTCCGGCAGGAGGCGTTTGGTCCCCCCAGGTTGGGCAGGAGCCGCCTGAAAGCAGCCCCGGCCCGCTCCAGTTTGGGTGCCAAACGTCGGAAATGTTCCACGAAGTTCCACCGGCTGTCGAGGACGAGCCCTAGGTACTTCAGCGTCAACTCGACGCCGATGGAAACCCCTCCTACCGTCAGCAAGGATCCCGACGGTGGCGTATTGCCTCGGCCATGAAAACTCATGGCCTCGGACTTGTGCAGCGCCACCTCGAGACCCAATTGCCGGATCCTCTCTACGACTGTCGCAACCCCGCGTGTCATAACGTCGGCCGCCTCCGGGTACGACCCCCCCTGTGCCAGCACCAGCGTGTCGTCAGCGTAACAGATGATGCTGACGCCGCTAGGGAGGTCGGCTCGCAGCACCCAGTCGTAACCGATGTTCCACAGGGGCGGCCCCAGAACCGAACCCTGTGGGACACCGCACGACATCATTGGCCCCTGCCTGACCACTAAAAATACACGGCTTTTTAATTATTAAACTTATTGTATTATTAGAATGGCACACCATTCATTCAAACCAAAATGTTTGCTTGCATTCGTTTTTCAAAAATTTTAATTTCTTTTTTTTACTTGATATAAGTTTTCTCGTTCCTCTAGTCTGGGTCAGAGATGACACAGACTTAGATCAGACAGATCTTAATTTGCCTTGTCTAAATCTTCTCCAGTCTAAATTAAGTTGATTTAGGGTGTGAGCACACAACAGTGGTGTCGTAATTTTGACTTGTTATCGGCGTCGTTACGTTTATTTATCGTCTTTAAAACAAATATTCCGGTTCGAGGCGCTTTTTAATGCACCATCAACTTTATGATCGCTCGCAGCATTTCGTTCGGCTAAATTGTTGCAAGGGCTTGGCTAGGTTTGTAAGTGTAAGGAGACTTAATGCTTAAATATAGAGTTTAGTATCTTATTTTATCGATGCTAGACATGGTTGAGAAACAACCATTTACTTATTAAAGGATCACTCAATCGCCATTCGCGCAATATGTAATGTTACAATTTGATTTTGTTTTCAAATACGCAATTAATTATTCATGCCTTTCCCCAACTATGTGGACTTCCAGTCCAACTGGCTGCAGCTGAGTCAACGATCTAATCGGCAAGCGTGCTTAATTTTGAAGATCTACGTGGAAAGAGCCTGTAGTCTTACACTAAATTAACAAATATACTAAACTAATAAAAGACTAAAGTATAGCATCAGAAAAATCGTCCTCAACGCTGTCAATTGGTAATGTACCCAAGAGACTGGCGGCATTGCCACGTTGAATGGCAATGCAAGAGCTTGCTTTTACTTTGGGCAGTAATGCCCAAAGTAAAAGCCAGCTCTTGGGTCACGGGTAGTGTCAACCAACCGTTTCGAAATTTCTTTGAAAAGGCTGTGAGCACAAGGGCCCCACAGCCCTAGGGTTTCAACCCCAAATATATAGTGACTAGAGGCCGCCCGCGACTTCGTCCGCGTATACATTCTCGTTATTCAAAATGTCTAAGTTTGTCGCCATAACAACAATGTTAACAGCATTGTTGTGTTCCGGCAGTTAGAGGTATGATAGCCAGTTCCTCTGTGTAAGAGGATTCCGGGTGAAACTCGCTTCCATCTTCGGCCTAATCATCACTTTCCATCAGGTGAGATTTGGGCCAAGAGTTTCCCCGTTTTGTATAAAAAAAATAAAAAAAAAAATTCGAAATTAAAGTAGCCTATGTGTTATTCTGTGTCTTCAGCTACCTACATACCAAATTTCATTGTAATCGGTTCAGTAGTATTTGCGTGAAAGAGTAACAAACATCCATACCTACATACTCACAAACTTTCGCATTTATAATATTAGTAGGAAGAGAAAATATAGTGCAGAGCCTTTAGTAGATATAATTCTCTATACTTTGTTATACTAGTCACAGAAAGCTGAAATTTGGCATGTAGATTCCTTGGGGACTGCGTGTGTAGGGGAAAACTAAGGGAGGATTTCTCCAAATTCCTACGGGAATAGGAAAAATAGGACATGCGCGTACGAAGTCGCGGACAAAAGCTAGTTTATCGAAATCAAAGCGAAACTATATCTTCTTCTTCTTCTTCTTATAAATAAAAATGAATTGCTGTTCGTTAGTCTCGCTAAAACTCGAGAACGGCTGGACCGATTTCGGTATTTCTTTTTTTGTTTAGTTCGTCTGAATACAGGGAAGGTTAAAAAACAAAAATAAAATGGGTAGGTGGGGTAGCCAGTTGACGGGAGCGAAGCCGCGGGGGCAGCTAGTCAGAGATAAAAACTTTCAGTCTAAATGTATGGCCTTGACATACAGTACTGATATTTAATCATCATCTGCCTAGCCTTTTCCCAACTACATTGGGGTCGGCTTCCAGTCAAACCGGATTCAGCTGAATACCAGTGTTTTACGTAGAGGGGCTGCTTACCAGACCTCCACAACCCATTAACTGGATTACACGGGACTTCTTGGCAAGACTGGAGTCTGATTTACTGGCTTCTGACAATCCGTAGCGACTGCCAAATATCTACAAATGACATCCGGTACCACGCCGGTACCAACGGTTAAAGTGCTTTCCAATGCACGGATTAAACTCGGTATGTTAAGATGGTCTGCCCATCCACAGACCAACCTTGGCAAGCGTAGGTTAGCCTTAAAGATTGGCCCGTGCGGCTGTTATTATTTAGCCACGAGCGTTTCTTGGTATGTAATGACAAACATTTTAGACTTCGAATAATCTTTTACGCTCGTATACTAACTACGCTCCTAGTGATAACAAGTAGGTGGTATAGCTAATAAAACAGACATTTATTAATATAACAACAGCGAATGACAACTTGAACTCAATCAATTTAAATGCAAATGAAAAGGCCATAAAACACAAAATAATGAACACATTACGATTAAACACCAGCACACTCGATCAATTAGTTTCAGGTCTGTTTGCAATATAATTTATATCAGCAACTGACAGTTCTATGTGTCGCCATTGACACTTGCCCAAACGTAAACTGGAACGACTCCATTCAGAAACATGATTCTTATTGATTTGTATGAATCTATAGCCAATAAGTGTTTATTTGGGACCAAAGAAGCTGACACAAATGGTTGAAAATCAAAAACAACACTTGTAAAAGCATACAAATCAAAATTATATGCCGTTTCCTTGGTACCTCACTTATTTCTTGCCAACTGCAGACCGACAGTAGAACACAACCATGTAAATCTTATATATAGGTACCTACGCAGTTCCTAAAATTACGTCTTTTTCTTGTTTTTCGGTCAAAATCTTCATAAGCCGGAAAACCTGTCAAACATATTTATATTGTCACTTATAAAACGTCAGAAGCTAGTACACAGTTCTAATTGGTCGTTTGGTATGAAAAACTGCAACCCAATTCTACTAATTTTCAAGCAACGCATCTCAATTTCAATTTGATTAACTAAAATTTACTAAGAGACCAGTGGGCCAATTCGTCTAATTATTAAATAACTTTCGCATTGGCAATCGCAAACTGTCAAAAAAGCCTTATTTTTCATCCATTTTTGACAGATTGCTATTGAGATGCGAATGCGATGTGAATGTTAAAATTAGTAGAATTGACACTCAGACCTGCAGTGCTATTCTGTAACAACATTTTCTTGTCTCGACAGCGGAATCCGAGGTGAGTTTCAAATTCGTATAAATATAAGACCTTATGATGTGTGAAATAAAGTTCACTTTGTAAGCTTAGTCACTCAGGTGAAGTCGATATTGAAATGGTTATTTACAGAATAGACTAGCTGCCAGACCTCTCTTATTTTCTCAGTAACAAAATGTGTGGTATAGTGTTAGTACGGTCTGGAGAAGCTGCGGAATCTCAGACAATGACAAAAATGCCTCACGCGAATGCGAGTATGAGGTACAAACATTAAAAAACTACAACCGAATTGAGAACTTCCTCCTTTTTTATTTTTAAAAAATAGAATTAGCCCTCTTATGAAAAGAAACTTCACTGTTACCTACTCTTTAACACTAAACATCAATGTTTCAGCTAAGTCAACCATTGCTACAGTCACCCTTCATAATTTGTTTTATATTTGTCAGAAAACTGGTCAAACCTCAAGAGTCGTGATTTCGCAAGCTATTAAGTTTACTCTAATTATTTTCAAGTGCCTACAAATGTCTTGTAAACATGAAATGTTCCACAGACTGTTATTTATTTACTGTGAACATCGTGATTTAACTGTTCACAAAGGCATTTGTTTGTTGGTGCATTTTTGGTTTAAGTATTATTAAGTTAATAATAATAAGTGATTATGAATTAATTATCTATGTGTTAATAAATTTCGCTTAAGGCTATTTAAGTAAAGATTTGCAGTTTAATCTTAGATATTAATGACTTTAATGTGCGAGTAGGTATTGCGAAGAAATCAGACTTTCTTTAAACGGTTTTAATTAAAACTCAATTTAGGATTTTGTCACTATAACGAAAGACACGTGATTTTTTGAGAAACGTGATTTTTTGCCGTTTTTATAGACGGAACCCTTCGTGCGCGAGTCCAACTCGCACTTTTTGGTTTTTTGAATTCATGTCATTGCCTTTTTTTCTGCGGTCAGATAATTCAAGGAACCTTTATTTTCTATGAATTAAAATCATGTAAAAATATCTCAGGAGTTCGGATTTTAGGGTACACTGTTACTTTGAAATGCTGTTCCTATCCGATGAGAAAAAATAAGTCTTTTGATAAAATACTCATACATATCCTTGCTGAACGAAACAACGGAGTCAACCATAAATATAATTCCTGAATGAGATGGATATAAGGAGTCTTTGTCACTCCGCTGGCCAAGGGCAAACGTGGCGAATTAGCGATTACAGACTTCAAAAGTTTTCTCACATTATTTTCCTTGGCCGCATAAAAAGCATCGAATAAAATGTATTCAACTGAAGATGTTTAAGAAAATATAATAGTTATTATACCCTGTGAATGGACACTTAATTTCCTTACATAAATTGCCATAAATAGAGACAATTGGATATACCGTTAGCAGAAAAGACGTCGTCGGTGTTGCCAGGTATAATGTGAAGTGATTATTTATAATGCACATATATTGTGCGGGTTAAATTAACGACACCTGCTTTGTTAAGGTTGTGGAGTAGTGCTGGTAGGAAGCGAAGCGCTGCCACAAACAGTACTTGAGTTTTAAAGGAGACTAGCTGACCCGTGCAACGTTGTCTACGTAACATTTTTCATTACTGCTCCGCTCCTATTGGTCATAGCGTATTGATATATAGCCTATAGCCTTCCTCGATAAATGGGCTATCTAAAACTGAAAAAATTGAAAGAATTTTTCAAATCGGGCTCGTAGTTCCTGAGATTAGCGCGTTCAACTAAACAAACAAGCAAACTCTTCTGCTTTAGAATATTAGTATAGATATGTTTTTGGGTTTCAAACCCTATTACTACGCTGTCCGTCCGTCCGTCCGCCTGTCCGTCAGCGGGCTGTATCTCAATAACCGTAATAGGTAGAAAGTTGAAATTTTAATAGAGTGTGTATTTCTATTGTATATAAAAACTAAGGTTTATGGTTCAGAACCTTTTGTGAGCGAGTCCGAGTCGCAATTGGCCGGTATTTTAAAAATCCTGTTTCATCACTCTGCAAGTAAGGCCCACTTCCGTTACTGGAAAAATATATAGAGCTGTCATTAATAAAACGTAGGTCATGACAAACGATTGGCTATTGAAAACCAGTTAACCAATCACAGTTAGATAACGCGCAATAACTTACATTAATTTTAGTTTTAGTTCGAGGGACTGTGCCTCTTCACTTACGGTTTTTAAGTTTAGATTGACGTGTTTTTTGTTAGTCCAGAGAAGGTTATCGCAGTCTAAAAGAGACCTCAGGCCAATTCAAAGTGAGTGAAAATACTTCCTATAATAGGATCCTGTTTCTAGCTACGATGCAAATGTTACCTGTTATTTTCGTGAATTGCATTGATCTATACTGAAATAAATAGAAATTGTCTCTACATTCAAAATTCCAATTCTACTCATTTTCACATTAGCATCGCATTCGCATCTCAATCGCAATCTGTCAAAAATTTATGGAAATTAAGGCTTTTTTTGGCGATTGCGATATTTATCGATATTTTACTTCAATTACTCTCTGCAATCACAGTAAAAACCAACACGTACAGAGACCCAAAAAGCCAATTGGCCCTATGATAGAGATTTATCAAAACCAACTCAAAATATATCATCGCACCGCGCTATCATATCACTGGAAAACATACCCAGAGGCCACCCGATTGTGTTTCTTCATAAATATTTCTCGTCTGATGATTTATATGCCAAGTTGGTCTAATTATTTGGGTCGAGCCTTTACGAGATCAACTTTTTTTAACTTCGAAACAAGCTTTCTCATTGTTTGGTACTTTTGTATTAACTTTGACTTTCATTTTTAAGAAATAAACTTACAGAGTTTTTGTTCCCGGAAATTCGATTACGATAATGTGTTGTTTTAAAAATTATGAGACTGTTGGTTTAATTTAGGTAGTTTATTCGGTAATTTATGAATTGTTGTTGATTTTTGATTTACTGTGTAATTGTGAACAACCGTTGAGAATTGGGTAATAATTAGGTGATTAATCAGTTTACAATTTAGTGATAAGTACTTTCCAGTTTGTTTAGTGGAATGGAATATAAATTATATATAATTAGATTAATTAAATGGAATATAATATAAATTATTTAGTATCATGAAGAACAAATGACAACGATATTATATAAATCGAAAAACAGACTAACCGTAGGCGACTGAGTAGCCAGTATTTTAAATTCGAGTGACTCAGGCAGTCGCTCCAAAATCTTTTTTTTTTTTAGGAATTGGAAATCATCCAATGACTTCTCCCGCTCTGGGCGGAGCAGGAGGGAGTGTCAGACTTCTACTGACTAAAACCCATCCATGTTCCTTCATTGTCCTTTGTGTTCCGGAGTCGCGGTATCTCTTTCGAATAGTCCCGCAACTCCGGCAGCGCTCCAAAACCTTACCTGAATAACAAGATACCCATTGGTACGATAGGAGTCAGATTTTCCGGCTTCGGACTTTTAGTAGTGTCTTTTACCGAGGATCTTCAAATGACAGTCAGGACCAACGGCTTATCGTGCTTTGCGAATCACGGAGGAGTCTCGGTATGTAATAAATGGTCACCTATTAAGGCCGTACCCTGAGCAAATAACCTTGAACATTTTTTCCCTCAATAACAGCGCAAGAGATACAATAGCGAATACGCTCAGAATGTTGAATAAAATCGTTATAAAATCTAATTTTGATCGTTTGAAAAAAATACTTCTACCAAAATGTACATAATTAAAATGCCTATCCATTAGTGTAAGTACAAAATCAAAATAATCGTTAGTTTTCAAGAAGATGCATGTTTTCAGTATTTTTTTCTCATTTCTGTGATTTCGTTGTGAGGAGATTACTTAAACATTATACTTAGTAATAAAAAATTAAATCTACCATTTTGAAGCCAAGATTATTTAGAAATTTAATGTATTTTTTGTTAGTTGATATTTTTTTTGGATAAAGAGTAGATAGCCCCAAAAAACTGCACGAAAAACGGCTAGCGCTGCGTTTTGCTCGGGGACGCGCCTTAACGGACCAGACTCGGCAAGCGTCACTTAACCTCGAAGATTTTGACAACCTTTGCGGCTAATAATATTAAGCCACATTTATCTATCGGTGAAAATAATTATTTTAAATTATGCTTGTTCTTAAATATCCTTTCCCTTACATTCCTGCCTTATTCTCTTCAATTTTAATAGTTTTGGGGCTCATTACCCGGATACCAGCAATCAAAAAAGCAGCCGATCATTGTCACGACGCACCACGATGTACACGATGATGTTGTACATCCCGAAGCTATTATAGTGTGGTTCACATCTCAATCCAAAGGTTAACCGTGTGTCTGTTACTGTCAGAGATCGCGCCCCGCTGAGCTGTGTGTATGCGCATACACAGCTCTAGAGTGGTCCCAGTGATGGGGTGTAGCGGGTTGACGTGAGAACAGCTTTGTCTTTCCGCGGACTTTGATGGCTGCTTGTGATTCGCTCTTTCGTTACTCCTTGGTAAAGATTGTCACTACATATTATAAAATAAAGTCCTCCGCCGCTTTTGTCTGTCTGTCTGTTCGCGATAAACTCAAAAACTACTGCACCGATTCATGCTGTTTTCACAAAGGGATAGAGTGGTTCTCGAGGAAAGTTTTAGTACATCATTTGTCAAGCGGGTGAAGCCGCGGGCATCAGCTGATGTATGATATAGATATCGCCGTGTGGAGACACGTTCATAGAGTTGTTATAAAAATACGGACGACGACAATATCGTTGCGATACCCTTGCTCGTGGAGCCGGCCCCTTACAGAAACAACTTTCTGGAGGCAAACTACGCTATCACTCCAGAACGCAGGAACCAATTTCCACGGTTTTGCATTCGTTGGAAAGGTCTTGGGCTCCGTGAGGTTTGTAGCAAACGAAATTTAGGGAAAATGTGACGCAGACGAAGTTGCATGGGTCAGCTAGTATTTTATATATTTTGATGGCACTAAACTATCGTGTAGACCATGCGGGTCTACACATAGTTAGTGACTGTAGATAGTTTAGTGACTGTTTAGTCTCCTAGATTATTGTTATTTTAAGTGAAAGTTTGTGATCAGTTAGTCAAGATTTATTCTCAAATTTCTTACAAGCTGCTATGATTGTCAGAATAAATAGAATTAAAAACTTAAATGTTTCAGAAACCTAGATAATGTAAATTGCTTTTCAATTAAACGCGTGGATTGCCTAGAAGAGGTATCTGGTTGATAGTGACACAGACCTTTGTTTTGTTGAAGAAAATGGATCGCATGGTGTCTTTGAAAATCGCTCTCCGCTTTCAACTTACACTGCGCCTTATAATTTGTTCTACTAAATTGTCTGTAAAACTCACGCTTAGAATAATGTTTAATAACGTGTGCATAGTCGGCTCATATGTAATCGTATGCTTGTTACAAACATCGGACCGTACAACAAATAAAATTAATAATTCACTAACTCTTTACTACATTTTTACCTTCGTGAGTAGAAAGTATATTTGTTTTAATCACGAAAGTATTTAAATGTTTGCCTGATTGTTTCATGATGGGATCGTCAGTAATTTGATAGTCAGTTGAGTTAGCATTGATGGTTAATTATTTTTGTATGGAAACTTATATGCTAATGTTATTGGGGTACAGTTTTTTGGAGTTAGATCGTGAAGAGGAATTAAATCAGAATGTATCGTGAATCTCATGTGTGGTCGAGTTGAAATTATAATTGCAATGAATTCTACTGTTAGTATTTTAAAATAGTAAATACAATCACTTTATCAGACATTTTTAGGTAGTAAAATAAAGGTACCTAAATTTTTATTCAAATAAACGTTTCAATGATGATTGGATTAGAAATCGTTATTGTTGTATATAAATAAATTGGTTTTTAGTTGCATTTTATCATTAAACTGAGTTTTTAAATTTAAAAAAGACTAAAAGGCCTCATCACCTTTGTACCTATTTTTCTGTTTCCTTTTTTTTTCTATTTGTGTGTGTGTGCATAAACTAGGTAAATAAAATAAATAAATAAATATAGGCACCTCAAGATTGTTTACATTATTTAACACTTGAAACGTTTCTAGTATAGATAGGTGTCTAGGTAGGAAGCTCATGGCTAAATAATGACAGCCGCATGAGACGATCTTATGGTTATAAGTTTTTATTAGATTAATAGACGGGGCCCGCTAGCACCAGTGCCTGCCAGGGTTGCGGGATTTTTTCGAAAGAGTCACCGCAGTTCTGGAATGCAAAGGTCTTTATTAGGAACACGAATGGGTTTTAGTCAGTAAGAGTCTGACAGTGTGGAACGTTCAGAGCGGGTGTAATCATTTGATGATTTCCCATCCTTAAAAAAAGCTATTTATTAGATATAGTAACAAGTTTGGTTATTGTAACTATACATGGTGATTATATAAAAAACGTCCCACACTAGGAATTTCTCATGTATCGTGGGTGCGTTTACAAACATACAGAATCACATACACAAACAGCCAGACCCGGAACAACTAACTATCTGTAGGCCATACAAATATTTTATCCACGCGGGAATCGAACCCACGACACGCGGTACAGCAGCCGATCGCTCAACCACCGCGCCAACCGTGCCGTCGTTTTTTGTTTGTTCTTTTTTTTATTGTTAATTGAGTGCGTTGCTTGCTGTGCATTGTACAAGAGCTACGAGCAACGATTGACCCCTAAGTACTAAAGTCAAAATTGTGCTGTTTTCGAGTTGCATACATTTTTTTCTATTATTTTTTCGTCTTAACATAATTATGTACTACCTACTAAGTTATACCTTTCAGGCATGACATAAGGATAAAAGTGATTGATAACACGGGTTTATAGAAGGAAAGTTTCTTTACTCACGAATAAAACAACGTTATTCTGGCTTCCCGAAACAGCAAAAACACAATATTTTATCCAAAAGAGACTTTTCGATAAAGGAAAAGATTCGGGAGGGCAGTATTGTTACACCTCGTTACAAAACGATATCGCACAGGCATGCGGCACCACACTCCTGTTTCGCATCATTACAAAATACTTCTAAACAATTTGATACAAGCAACGGCCAGGCACGTCTTGTTCGCAGTGATTGAAGCAGTTACATCGACGTGACACCGTGCGCGTGCGCCATTGTGAGACAGGATCGTAATCGTCCAGTCATTGTATCGTTCGCGTTCTGCTAACTAGATTGGATCAGGTGGTGGGTTTATGTGGGAAGGGAGCAGGGTTGTAATGTTTCGTGGTTGAGAATTTGAGTGGGAAGTTTAAAGGCAAGTTTTAAGCCAGGTTTTGTTTGACTGAGGAAAGCAAGGCTGCCAAGGCTTGTCTGAGTTTCTTTGAATGAAGATATACGCAGAAAAACTGAGGTTACCGACATTTTATTAAGCTGTAACAGGCAAGGCATATTGAAACCGCGGGAATCCGCTGCCATGGATGCGACACGCACAGGACTGGTTTATGTGGCTACTCTTTGGGGAAGCCTATGTACAGGGTTGAACGTCTTTTGGCTGCAATGATTATGGTGTTAATAGTGGACTGGTAACTATTTTTCGATATTATAAAGCTGAAGAGTTTGTTTGTTTGCTTGAACGCGCTAATCTCAGGAACCACTGGTCCGATTTGAAAAAATATTTCAGTGTTAGATAGCCCATTTATCGAGGAAGCCTAAAGGCTATATATCATCACGCTAATTCAAATAGGAGCGGAACTTTCATGGAAAATGTGACGCAGGTGAAGTTGCGCGGGTCAGCTAGTGAAGAAAAAGATCTCATTATCTTGTCATACTGCCTACCGTATTGAAGGTGGCAATCTAAACTACGCTCGCGCGTAAGTCTTCCAAAGGACTTCAAAACTCACCCGATATTATCAACTACCTGTAACGTAGAAAACCCCACACAATCCTCCACACCTCTCACATAACACCATTCACATTGACAAGCGGAGACAAATCCAGCAAATCTCTTGTCGCGGTGCGATGCGGAATTATTGTCAGCCGTTCATAATGGATGTGACGCTTTCTCATAGCCGTACAATATAAGCTGTACACTGCAGTGCACGAATATGGTGACTCGGGAAAATTTTGCAATTGGCAGTTTTTGTTTGGATGGCACTCGCTGATCGAAATGCTGGCTGCGGTTTTTGTACCGTACTTATCTTTTCTTATAATTTGAGCATCGTATTCAAATAGTTTACTGAACTTACTTAGATAAAAAGAAAATAATTAGTTTAACTGGATACTGGCTTAAATTATAAATATTTAGAAAGCATGGTACACAGGTTCTACGTTTCAATGATGTTCAGAGTAGACAGAGACATGACGAGATGCGTCATTAGTCCCACGATTTGGGTGGAACAGGCTCAAAATCGGACCGAGTGTAGACGTCGTGGGCTGCGACAACGGTGCAAGGTAAAAAGAGTTCAGAATTGTACCAGAAACGCATTGTCCTGCTAGGCCATTAACAGTCATAGTTCAACATTACGTATGTGTTCGGAGTTTATCGGCCAAAATTGAATATAAAAGTGAGGTGTAAAAGAGAGTTCACAACCACCATGAAAAGCCAAGGAATGCTGTCGCTTTAGCTAATATCGACAATCATCAGCAAGATAGAAATTACAATCGCGTTGAAGCAACTAATAAGAAGAAAATATTCCTTAGTCCCTAAAACCCACACCAATTTCCTAGAACTTTTCATTTCCTCACAACTAAGCATCTAAACAAGATTGAAGACACTTAAAACTCGAGCTAGATTTACGTTAAATGCTCCTCTCAGACAGCAATAAAATCAGTATCTCTAAGTTAATATAAATAGAGATAACTCCTCTCTATCTAGCAATAATCTAAAACGTGTCAGAGCCTATCTTCTCACGTAACTCGTAAATCTACTTTAGGATTTAATTAAGTCTATTACAAATAGTAACGGTGTATGAAACTGACATAATTTACTGCGTTCATTCACTATAATCTGCTAATTATGTACTTCTGTAACACGGTTTTCGTGACAATCTATCATTGTGGGTTGTTAGCTGTTGTTGGACGTCGATTCACCTCTTACTCTGGTTTGAATAATATCGTTATTACAACAGACCTATAAAGGAAAATACCCATGTTTAAACAAACTACTAATTCACTCAGTCCTCATATTTTATAGATCTGACCACCTTCAAATATCCTTAGACTCTCGATTTCTTTTAGGTGTTTTTACCTCTAAAGTGGTTTACCTAACTGTAAAGATCGACCAGATCTTGGTAAAACAAAAATGTCTTTTAAAATATTTTTTTCTTTAATATCAATTTACTGATGTAAATATCATTTATCATTCAACATTATCAAACATTAAATAATTCAGAAAAGTCCTTTTTTTGTTTCAAATCCGTTATTATTTTATTTTACTCAACACTGTCTCCTTTTTCTGCACTGTAGTGTACTGACGTAACCGAATGTCACGTGCGAACGAATCACAGGCATTATTGCTCCGTGACGTCATCAACGGCCATTTTGTTCAACTTAGCTCTGATTTGTCAAACGATTGAAACTTGTAAGTATGGGAAATGTTTTCTGAAACTATTGCCGTATTAAGGTAAGTATAAAGAGATTGTCATTTCTCGTTGAAATTGAAATATAATGATCACAGTTTGATGTTCCAATAAGATTGGTAGGTAAGCAGGTAATTCTACATGGGATATGTAGACTGTATGTAACCTTAGAAGCAAATCATAGGATTCAATCAGCTGTTGCGAAGTAGTTCGAAAGAATTACCACAGCCCGGGAACGCAAAGGGCATTTGGAGGAAAACGGGTGGACTTTAGTCAGTAAGAGTCTGACACTCCCTTTTATACTGTGTCGAAGTGAAGGTGTGGGTGAAGTGATCACGAAAAGAGCTGTCAAACCATACAAAAAAGATGGAATGACAGCTCACTTGTGGTTCACTCCACCTAAGTGTCAAAGTGTAAATGTCAACAGAATCGACCGGCAAACATTCTTGAATGAAGAAATCTTAGGCTGCGTTTCCACCAGAGATGTGCGAGGATGTGTAACGAGGAATGTGTTTGTAAAGAACCAATAGAATCGCTTCATTTACCTCGCCTCGGTCAGCACAGCTCTGGTGGAAACGGCTCAGCGGAGCTAGATTTTTGCGCATATAAAACAAGCGAGCGATGTGTGCGAGGGATGTGTTGCGAGGGATGTGTTGCGAGGAATGTGTTTTGAGAAGGATGTGTTGCGAAGTTTGCGCATACTGTACCAGCCACTTAATTTTTCTTCCATTACCTATGCTACGCATGCGCTAACGCATAACGACTACAAGCGCTAACGACAGCAAAGTGAGACGCTGAGTAGGGCGCTACTGCGTGTGCCGCAGTATATTTTGCAGTTGGAAAAATAAGTCCTATTGATATGATATTGATGTTTCTGATCACTTTTTTAGCCAGAAAAACACTGTTTCTTTGGAACAGACCTCACGACCGAAGCCTCTGAAAAGCTAGATAATAAGTATATTCTAATAACTAAAGTAACAGTAAAGTTAGATTGCCAACCTCGATTCACGCAACAAATGACACCTTTCTAATAATGATGGGAAAACGTCAAACGATTCCTTCCACTCTGGGCGGAGCGAAAAAGAGTGTCAGACTCTTGCTGACTAAAACCCATCCGTGTTCCTCGTAATGCCCTTTGCGTTCCAGGGCCCCGGTGACTTTCGACAAAAACCTGGAACTCAGAACCCTATCTACGACTGCAATTAAAACAGCATACCTCGTCTCATGGCATACACCTTTTACGTACGATTAATACAGCAAACTCCATTGTAAATAAAAGCATTCATGTGTAAATACAGTACAGGAATGATTGTGCATATTATTATCTATGTTAGGCATCAAGAACGGGTATTGGCAAGGCGTTCTGTCAAATAGACTAAGATCGAGTGGTCGCCGCGATGTTTTAATAAGAATGAGATACGTTACATAGTTGCTATGAAGATTCTGTTTTCTTTTATTGCTGATTTGTAATTATTTTTCTACAAGCTTTTGCGAGTGGTTTCGCCTGCGGGTATAAGTTGGAAACTCGGAAATGACCCTTAGTAAAATATTTATTGTCGCGAAATGCGCCCGAAAAGTTCTGTCGACCACGTCGTGCCAGAAGACGCTGCGTTGGAAGGACTCTCACTAGGTAGACAAATGAGCAGGTGAGGGTTGCGGGTTGCGGGTATTGATGCAAGAACCACAGGACCATTGTTGTGGCGAAACTCTGGGCAGGCCTTTGAGTCTAATTGCAATAATTATTTACCTATTCAAATTGTTCTAGATTCGTCAATTTCTGAGTTTTAAGATATTTATAATCATGAGTTACCTAATGTTTGAAGGGTTTTTTAATCCCAAGAATTATCGACGGAATCGTATTGCTGAGTATCTGCTGCCGGCCCACCCGTTTTTCGTTTGCAGAGCGAGATACGTAGACGGTTGAAACCGTCACAGAATATGAATTTCTATTGCACCTCTAACAATATACAGAGTTTTCAAGTGCTTGGTCATATATCTAAGGGTGGTGTTATGTAGCTGATATGCACTTTTGAAGCAGTCTGTGTATAGGTTATAGGAGAGCAATAAGAGAAGATTTCACGAAATTCGCGCTCGAACCTGGGTACCTACGGAACTCTTCCGAAACGCATATGACTGGTTTTTTTATAATGCAGAGTAATTCGAAGATTTGCGTTTTGGGGGACTGTCTTTTATAGAACTTGACGTTCAAAAAGTGCTGGCTCTAAGCCTAATTTCGATAAATTTTGAATTCTTTGGGGAAAAGAGGCATTACAGTACCTACCTAGCACATTATTAGGCGACTAGCTGACCCGCGCAACTTCGTCTGCGTCACATTTTCCATTAATGCTCCGCTCCTGTTTGTCTTAGCGTGATGATAAATAACCTTCCTCGATAAATGGGCTATCTAACACTAAAAGAATTTTTCAAATCGGACCAGTAGTTTCTGAGATTAGCGCGTTCAAGCAAACAAACAAACAAACTCTTCTGCTTTATAATATTAGTATAGATTCACACTTAATGCGTTTTCTGTGTGTTGCACTACGCGTGTTTTCAATGCAAAGAGAGATAATATATGTTCAGGCAACGTTAAAATACACACTAAATTATCTTGTAGCTAGGTACCTATTCTTTGTAGAGTAGGTACTAGACCCAAATTACCTGACAACCTATTAATGTATTGAAAAACAAAAATTGGAAATACTTCACTATCACTATCACTTGCATATCACTACATTTATTGTAAAACAAAGTCCTCCGCCGCGTCTGTCTGTCTGTTTGTTCGCGATAAACTCAAAAACTGCTGAACCGATTTTCATGCTGTTTTCAGAAATGGATAGAAGGATTATCGATAAAGGTTTTAGTAATTATAACCGATAACCACGCGGGCCAAGCCGCGGGCATCAACTAGTATTTATAATCAAAATTTACACGTTTACAGCAAACGGTATTAATACCTCCAAATATTTTTTTGGTAAGTTCTTCTTTGCTTCCAATTTATTTTTTATAGCGCCTCCTAAGGGGAAACATTGGAACTGTCACGAATCTGAGAACCGAGGCGTCGATGCGTTCTCTCGCTACTCGTTCGAGAGAGTAAACCTAGATGGCGCTGTAGTAAATTATCTAAGAAAAACATAGATGGCGCTTCTATAAGTTTTCCGAATCTACAAACTGGCAGTGTTTTACGATAAAATCTTAGTAGTTCCCAACAAAGTTTATAGATGACGCCTTTATAGGGTTAATTTTATAATAACAGGTGACGCTACTTGTATCATAGGTTTTAATAATAAAATTATCATTAATAATTATTGTATTGTTGCTTTTTTGGAGAAAGAAAAAAAAGTTTCTTGATGTATAAAAATACCTATTAAAAATGGGGTTTTTTACCGATCGTAACTAACGGAACAATATTACTAAGCCTATAATAAAAATTAAATGAAAGGGGTCCCATACAAAAAAAAATGCTTATTTCGGTTATAGGTATAAGTTTCTTAGGTGTATGTATCTGTCTAAGTAGTAAAGTACCCATAGATATTTTTTATATTTCTGTGAAAGTACCTGTCTAAATACAAAAACAATTAGGTAAATTCGGATCGTATAACACCTTATACTTCCGAAGCTCACAAGGATAGCTACTTTGTAATAAATGTTTCCCTTCACTTATGAGGGTTGATCTTGATCAGCGGCTTTAGGGCTGGGCGACGCAAGCGGCCGCCCGGGGCGCCGCGGTAACTAGAGGGCGCCGGGATATACAGCCCCTCTTTATTTGAACGCCTATTTCTTTCGATATTCAGAATAACTAAAATCAAATTTTGATAAGAAATTAGTTTTGCGATTAAGTTTGGCGACAAATAAGACATTCAAGACATTCACCTATCCAAACCTTAAACTTTTTAAAAAAGCTTAATCTTCAAGAATTATATGCCAACAACTGGGTATCCTAATATATAAAATTCTTCCGTTACTGAGTGACTGACAGACAACGCATAGCCAAAACTACTGGTCGTAGGAATCATATAGATTTCTTGGGGAGTGTGTAAGGGAGTACTAAGAGATAAAATCCCGAAATTCCTAGCGGAACGGGAAAAAAACAGGATGTGCGCGTACGAAGTCGCGGGAAAAAGCTAGTATGGATATTATTGGTGTTGCCTGAACGTCTTCAAGATAGTGTTGCTGATCTAAAATTTTAACTCAATAATAAGTTTGGTACAAAATCTATACATCTATATCTATACATATATAATATACATATAAATACAATTGGAGTGTCTGTTTGTAATTTTGAAATAACCGTTTTTTACGGTAGGTACATACACCAAAATGACATTTTTTTTTTTCAATTTTTGTCTGTCTGTCTGTTTGTTCCGGCCAGTCTCTGAAATGGCTAGACCGATTTTTACGGGACTTTAATTGGCAGGTAGCTGATGTAATAAGGAGTAACTAAGGCTACGTTAATTTTAGAAAAAAAAAAAAACAAAAAATTAAAGAATCGACTGCTAGGCAGAACGAAGTTCACCGGGTCAGCTAGTTGAAAATATAAAAGGGCGCCTAACGCATAACTCGCCCGGGGCGCTAAGATGGTTAAGGCCGGCCCTGATCTTGATAGATAGATAAGTGGCTAAGCAGACAGCCAAACAGGTGGAAGGGAAGGCATTTCAATCAAATCACATGGTGTCCCAATCAAAGACATTCCTATGTCTGTCGGTTTCAATTCCAACCGTCTGTGATCGTCTTAACGTTTGTAAAGCAATCACTTACGATCTACTCTTGGAGGTAGATATAGGTAGCTACCAATTGATTTGAAAGTCCAGGCAAGGGCCTTTTTTTTAAGGGATGGGATATCATCGGATCATAATGATCGGATATCATAATGACTTCCACCGCTCTGGGCGGAGCGGAAGGGAGTGTCAGACTCCTACTGACTAAAACCCAGCCATGTTCCTTCATGACGTGCCCTTTGTGTTCCGGAGCCACGGTATCTCTTTCGAATAGTCCCGCGAACCAGGCAAGGGCCTAACGCGGGCTTTTGAATTCTCGTTTTTCAACGATTTGCTGGAACTATTGTAACCAAAAGGTAGTCTTAAGTTTTATGAATTAGAAATTGGCTTCTTACATTTGCAGCTATCTTTTTCAAGCATTTTCGCTCCCATAACCTGTACCTAGCACAGGAACTGCAGTGCGATTCTGTAAACATGTAGAAGTGAACACTTAGGCGAAGTGAACGACAAGTGAGCTGTCAAACAACACAAACAAGATGGCGTGACAAGTGATCACAGTGAGATGTCAACAGAATCGACCTGTTGACCATTTTTAAGAATTGATAATAAAGACTGTATTCAGCGATAGCGTTTCTTTAAGAATTCTTTACCAATATGATAAAATTCTATGTACCTAAGTATAAGAATTTTCGCAATCATATCAATACCTACCTATCTACCTGACTTCCATAGATTAGGTACCAACAATTCCTACAAAAAAACAATTTGGTAATAGATACTATCAGTTTTGAAGGTCTCATCTCTGTTTAGAGGTTTCACACCACAGAAATATCTATGGTTCACACCCATGTCAGCCAAGCTAAATTAGCTTTTAGTTAATAAATTTTTAAAATACACTGATATTTACGAAAATAGGTACAGTCAATATTTCGCCTCATGGCTCAGACAGAAAATTATTCTTTACTCAAAAGATTTTTTTTCTCTCGTGAACATTAAAGTTGGTACTGAAGTATTCTTCAAGCATTCGAGTGGGCCCCGCAACGAAATGAGCAGACCACTTAGACGTTGTAACAAACCTCTTGAAAATACACTGAATAATTTTATTCACTCACATTTTTGTGAACAAGATGTTTTCAGAATGACGAAATGGTTTATAGGACAATAGCCTGAATTATGTTTTGATATTTTTATTCATGTAGGTACTTAGGTACATTTGTATTATTGGTAAGTATTTGGTTCATATAACTAATATGTAAAATAAAAAAGTTGAATATTTCAACAAAAATAACATGTTTTTAAAAATGTCATTAGAATTTAAAATAATTATGCAAGCAAAACCGCGGGAAAGTTGCAATACTTATATAGTGCAACAACCTCAAAAAGTTCAAAAGAGTTCATATTGCAGCTGACAGCTCAAATTGCCACTCGCAGCTTGTAAAAATAATTTCAAAAAAAATAAAACTTTCAAATTAAGAACACCGATCGTCATAGAAACAAAAATCTCGTTGAGAAAAAACAGACTGTTTGACGTTGACGTCGTGTTGTTTTTTGTCTGAAAAAATAATTGAATATTGCAAAAATAAATGATGTTTTCCGATGAAGAAATAAAAGAAGAAATACCGGAGAGTGGCTTCATGCGACCGGGTGATGAGATTATAAGGTGCGATCTTCGATTTTTTTTTTAGATAAATAGTTGAAACGCGGCCATGCTGATTTGTTTTACGTTTGTTTTAGTTTTGTTTTATGATAATTTCGTTGTTTCAGCATACGTGAAGTGTGCCTAAATGATAAATTTGTCAAGAAGGAATTAGGATTCAATGGCGAACCGCTGCTATCGAATTCCAGCAGAAACGATGTACGTAGAAATATGTTTTAATGTTTTATATCAGTGAATAGAGAAAATTCACCGAGTTTGTGATTGGAGATCGTCAGTTTCATTCCGCAACAAGTTTGATTGACAAGTGAGGAATTGTCAATTTACTTGCCAGACAAATGTGTGCCAAATTGACTTTTAAACGTCTGATTGACGTTGCTTTACAAGTAAACAAACAAAAGTTATTGACGCAAAAACGTAAATAAAGAAAAAGCCTCTGTGCCATTAGCGCCTATGATACTTACTACAGTGCATTGTGCGTCGGGCTATTTGAGAATGCAGATTAATAGTGAGTGAGCGTGTTTTCTGAATAGGTACTTCGGTCAAAGCGCGTACCAACACTATGTCGATGCATCGCGTTGTATCGTTTAGTTTTAAAACCTTTAAGTACAAGTGTTTTCCTTCTCCACTGTTTGGCAAGGTGCGTGGCGATGGCTGAACACACCACGCATGTATTTCCCAGAGAGAAATAAGCATTATGGATATTATGTTCAAACATATATTTTGCACCTTATTCCTATGATGATCGGAGGGATATTACCGCTAGCTTTTTTGGTGTTTTAGCTCTCGTCATTCATCTTACCACATAAGAAGTAACAATGACATTCTGCGATAATTTAGCTATCTATATCACCGAATGAAATTTCGTAATCCAAGTATAGTTAAGTACTCCCAGAGCTTATCAGTACGTACAATTATTTCTGAATGTCCCTCAGAAATCATCGTATTCCCGTATACAAACGAATTTCCTCCATTTTTTTAAATAAATTATATTAAGTTGCGTACTTCCAAGTTGATTGAGAGCGTCCGGTCTGCACCAAGTGCAAAGGGAAAATTATAGAAATCCGACAACTGACGAAACCCGAAGTTTGCCGAGAGATATTAAGAAAATAGTTTACGCATGGAGTTCATATTATGCTCAAGTGGACTTGCTACCCTCGAGTCATGCTTTTCAAAATGGCCCTTACCACCAGCTCGACCACCGCGCTCTGTTTCGAGACGGCTTCTTCTCCGACGGTCTGGAGCAGCAGCAGGCCAGGTTCGCGTGGACTGAGGAGGATGGCAACATCGCGTCCCTAGTGTCCGAGCCAGGGTTTGGTACCACGGGCCAGACGACATTCGGCAAGGATTTAGATGCCGCGCTTAAAAGTGAGATGAAGGTACGTGAGGGTTAGAATTTCAGCTGAAAGACGCGACACTCATTGCTGGATATAGGACTCTCTGTTCTCTTAAACTAATTAAATAACATATTTAGTATCTCAGATATTTGAGGACCCGTCTATCTTTGTACTTACCATCTATCTATCTTATATCTACACTTATTATTATAAAGAGGTAACATTTGTTTGTAAGTTTGTATGTAGGGGGTAATCTCAGGAACTACTGGTCCGATTTGGAAAATTATTTCAGTATTAGATAGCCCATGTATCGAGGATGTACATAGGCTACATAATAATATCATCACGCTAAGACTAAGGGCCTCTTTCACCATCTCCAAGTAAAGCGTTGATTAGTTACTTCCGAATTAAAGTTAATCGGCAAGTAAAACTTACGAGTATCTGCTGTCAATTTCACAAGCGAAAATAAAGCTTCAAGTAACAACTTACCGGTTAAGTGAATGACTTAACAAATCATACGTTGCATTCGTTCAATATTACGTCAACGTTACTCGTCAAATGTCATTGTTAGGTTAGCTGTCATTTGTCATTTCATTTTGTGTATTGTTTGTTGTGTTTTTGGTTAGGAAATTATTGCGTGTGGATTTTTTTTTTTTATAAAAATTATCATGGATAAAGTTAAAAGAGATAGAAGTGCAAACTTTTCACTCGTACAGAAAAATACCAAACTGTGTTAAGTGTCGGCGATAAGACCCCGTCCACGTCCATAGGCGCAAGTAATGGTGGACGCGACCGTATCAAAAACAAGGAAATTGTAAGGAAAACTAATTAGAATTATAATTGAATCAGATTAGATTAGGTTTAGCATTCTCTAATTAGTGTTAAGGATATTTTCGCATCATAGGTTTAGTTAGATTCTAGTTTAAATGCGAATTTAGATGTAAGGTTTTTGTATTGTGAATAATTACGTAGATTGAAAATGTGATTTTTTGTTTTAAGTGATAGGGTTTTGAAATTAAATTTAAAATAAAGGTCTAGACCCAAAACCACTTTTACAAAAAGAATTGAGTTAATAGGACTTATGGTTTTCGAGATATTTCCAAAAATGTATAGTGAAAATTTGTTAACCGCCAAGTAAACACGCTAATTGGCAGACGATGTGGCAAGTAAGTTACTGGTCAGTTTAATCATTGATTAGTGCTACTCGAACGTCGTGAAATTGACACGTGCAGTTACGTATGACTTTAACTGGCGATTAGTCTACTCGATACTTTACTCAAGGGTGGTGAAAGAGGCCCTAAAAGGAGCCGAGCATTAATGGAAAATGTGACGCAGACGAAGTTGCGTAGGTCAGTTAGTATATTATAAAAGCTGAAACTGACTGACTGATCAATCAACGCACAGCCGAAACTACTGGTCGTAAATAGCTGAAATTATGTAGCTTCCTTATATTCCGTAGGGGTGCACTAAGGATGAGGACTTTGTGAAGTTCCTATGAGGATGAGGAAAAACAGGATGTGCGCGTACGAAGTCGTTTTTGCCGCCAAGGCAGGGTTTTAATGTTATAGTCTAGTATGGGCTGGCAAAGATCAGCTAATGCGGGCCATTCACGTTTAAGTGATTTGATCAAACAGGTTGATTCTCCGATTCAAACTGTTCGATCAAATAGAAATACGAAATTTCTTAATACTTCATTTTTGATCAAATTTTCTCACATATGAATGTATGTGAGAAAATTTGCTAGCCAGCTGCCAGTTTGATAAAACTGTTTAAACCAGCCTGTTTTATCATATTACTTGAACGTGTAAGGCTCGCAAAACACCGAGACGCAACGTGGGTTGACGAGATGCGTAACGTGAAAAGTAGGTGATAGTCGGGCGAGCAAAGTACTCAGACTTGGGGCTCGACAACCTTTTTCTCTATGCGTCTTTTTTTTTTGGGACAATCCCACCACACATTCCCAACCACTGCAACTTCTGAAATCCAGAATCAACAGTGGTGGCCACCAGATAAACGCCGAGCTAATGAAGCCCGATGAGTCCCGGAGAAACGATTCAACTGTCTTAGATCCCGCAACGAAATTAATTTATTTATTTATTTATTTAGACTTTATGCACAATAGTGGTACATGGGAGGACTTAATGCAACAAGGCATTGTCTACCAGTCAACCTTATTAATCAGAAGATTTCAGCGGAGGAGTAGGAAAAATGCGTCTTGTTTAAATATTACGCGTACCTACGACAGGCGCGAAAAAGGTCGTCGAGCCAGAATTCCGCGTACTTACTCGCCCGTCTATCACTCACTTTACACAATAGTGCTTCCAAAGTAATATGCGGTTCTTCTCCACATCTACAGGAAGCCGATACGTCAAGTGCTGTGCTGCATCCCACCAACAGAAATGGTATGACGTTCAGTAAAAAGAACATGTTCGGAGAGCCTCACCATGTGTCTTCTACGTCCGCTGGTACAAGTTCGGCGACCTCTGGACCAGGTAAAGCTACCGTAGTTTTGTAATAATAAAAATAATAATAATAAAAATATTTATTTCATAAATCAAGAACACATTGCACTGCATACACAAATTTTCAATTTTTACATTTTTCACATTTAAGCACAACTATGTAGACTCTACCCCTTAAACTAGGTCTAGCCTGTATCTTAAGGGATAGGGTTCAGCCATTTAAGTAGGTACAGTAAACGATTGACATACTTTAACAAGTAAAACAGTGTCGATGTTACATATTAAACTAAAGTTATAGTCTATGAAATGAGTAAGTTAGTGTGTTGTGTATGTGAGTGCGTGTAAAAGTGTTAGTATGTGTGCATGTGTGTGTCTGTGTGTGTCTGTGTGTATATGTGATTCTGTGCACATGTGTGTGTCCGTGTGTCTGTGTGCGTGCATTACGAGTGTATTACGAGATGTGTGCTAGAAGGTCCTCCGTTGTTAGATAATCCTGTTGTAGTAGCCATTGAGTGATTTTTTGTTTTAGTGTGTTTTTTTGTATCTGCTTTATGCCTCAGTAGCTTAGATGTTTATACCTATTGAACTTACTGTCTTTTTTTGTGTGCAGCTCGTGTGGCTAAATAATAAAAACCGGACGGGCGGATCTTCAAGGTTAAGCAGTCATTTGTAGATCTTTGGCGTACGTATAGTCAGAAGCCAGAAATTCTGACATAATCTTGCCAAGAAATACTGTTTCCCAACTAATGAGTTGTGGAGCTCTGGTAGACATCCGTTCCACGTAAAATACTAATTTTTAAGTGAGTCCAGTTTGACTAGAAGCCGACCCCAAAAGAGTTGGGAAAAAGGCTAGGCAGATAATAACTGTACCTGTTGTACAATTTTCCATGGTGACTTAAAAAGTTCGCCAAGTCGCGATTTCGATTTTCACTGCTTCGCCATAGTAACTTTTTCATATATATGTCTTCAGGCGGAGAAAAGAGTAAGGGTCAGAACACATGTAAGGTGGACAAAGCAGACCCTCGCTCTAGGTTCCACTATGTCAAGTACGTGAAGAGACATGGACGGACTGTCAAGTTATGGGAGTGTGGCATCTGTGAGTACCTATTTCATCATTCGTGATTCAACGTAACTTCATCATGTCCCAGAGTAGATAGCTTATTTTGATGTTGAATTTACTATTTTACAGTCCCATAAATACTACAGTGTCTGCTGTGAGGACAGCGAATCTGTTATGAATTTAATTTTGAGTATTTCTCAAACTCTACTTTGGCATGTAAGCCTACTTAATTTGGCATTTAAGTCGTCTTTGAGACGTTCCAAATTCTTTTAATTTATATCAAGTCACTTTACTAGGCGGTAGCTTTTTTTTTCAGTACGATCTCGAAGCTTCATCTTGTCTCCAAGTATAAAACTTTCCTAGTTTCCACATTTTGATAAAGTCCAGTATAGTCCAAAATCACACAGGTTTGGAGCGGCAGTTACAAAGCGATTCCTCTGTCCTTACTTTCCCAGGTAGTCGAGAGTTCCAACACCAGTACACATTGATGCGACACCTCCCAACCCATACAGACGAGAGGAACTTCCACTGCGCCGCCTGTGGCAAGAGCTTCCGCCAACTATCCACCCTGAGCCAGCACCGCGCCATACATTCTGCTGAGAGACCCTATGCTTGCGAGGTAAACACCAGTACACGTTCCACACAGACGAGAGGATATATTTTCTGCTGAGAGTCCCTTCCTTGTCCCTTCATTATCCTTCCTATCCTCGCGAGATATCATTTATATTCGATCTAGCTCAACCAAATGTATGAAATAACCGGAAAGCTTGTAGCTAAGGTTGTTTTGTCTTGTCTCGGAAAGTACATGAAGCCGTTGGTTCGACTTTCATTTAACCATTTTGGCAGTCGTTACGGGTACTCAGAAACCTGAAAATCGGACAATAAACGTCAATTAACCCAATACTTATTTGCTATTTTTGCTAACGGGGTTTTCATTTGCAACAACAACATTATCTTAATACTCTAAGCTCTGTAGTTTGTTTTCTTTGATAACTATTTTACCTCCATACCACCGGTATGTTTTTACATACATATTTTTAGTTAATGCTTCGTGGTCGAGAACCAGAATAAATTAACATTACGATATTAACGGGAGCAAAGCCATTGAGTAACGATTTGTTCGTCCATTTGATCCTTATCCTTTATTCCTTACCACACAGGTCTGCAACAAAACCTTCAACCGCGTGTCCACCCTGATCTCCCACCGCAAGACCCATTCCGATGAGAAGCCCTACAAGTGCCACATCTGTCCCAAGGGGTTCCATCAAAAAGGTTACCTTTCATTTTCCCTTTCCTACCTGTAGTAGGCAATGTTTCCAACTGCAACTAGCTTGCAGTCAAATTGAATTAAATTGCGGCTACCGAGGTATAGTGTGATGAATCACTCGATCATTGTGTCTCTCAATATAATGCAACTATATAGATATAAAATTTGTTTGTACACTTCTGGACACATCTATTGACCCACCTAGTATTTTCAGTATCGTTTGGTCCTACCAAAATTTTTATATTAGGTCGAGCAAAAAGTTTTTATGCAGTTTTGAACCTGGCACAATCACAATTTCATTCAGTAGTCTTTTTTTGAATTTCGGACACAGAATTTAAAGAAACAAAAGACAATTTGGAGCCTGTTTGTTGATATCAAAAAATCGAATACTAAGAAAACTTGGTTTTATTGGTTTACTTGAATTTAATTCTTGAAAAAGTGATTGATATCTTTGGTTTTGCAACAATCATTACTTATTCTTAACATTAAGGTGAGGTTCTATCAATAATCTATGGATACTTCACCTGAAGTCGCCGCCCAAGCTGTGGCACTTATTCAGGCCGGACACAGCCAAAGAAACGTGAGTGCTCAACTTAATTTAAGTCGATCTGCGGTCCGAAATGTTTATCGGAGGTACCTAGAGACTGGCGGCTTTGTTCGTCGCCAAGGAAGGCCACGATATCGGGTCACAACTGAAAGGCAGGATCGATTCATCGTGACGACCAGCTTGAGAAATCGTCACCTTACCTCCATTGAGATACAAAACCAACTTCGCGACTTCCACGGAGTATCTGTGAGCGCTCGAACTGTTCGGAGAAGGTTAAAAGAACGCGATATGGTACCACACAAGCCAGCTAATGGGCCCAAACTAACGCGAGCCCACCGAACAGCGCGCCTTCATTTCGCACGTAGTCATTTAAATTGGATACAGCAAGATTGGAGCCGTGTACTCTTTTCTGATGAGTCTAAAATTGTGTTACATGGCAATGATGGAAGGAAGAAGGTCTACCGACGTAAGGGAGAGCGTTTCGCACAATGCTGCTTTGAAGAGAGGGTTCCTTATGGCGGTGGCTCATGGACTGTCTGGGGCGGTATATCCGCGAGCGGCAAAACTCAACTTGAGGTTGTTACAAGACCACGGCTGCCAACATTAAATGCTGAAAGGTACATTCGTGAGTGCTTAGAACCTCACGCGATACCATACGCGGAATATGTGGGCCCAAATTTCCTTTTTATGCATGATAATGCAAGAGCCCATGCGGCCGGCATCGTCAGGGAATATCTTCGGGATGTGAACATCACAGTTATGGACTGGCCAGCCAGAAGCCCAGACATGAACCCCATTGAGCACATGTGGGACGAGCTAAAAAGACGTGTTAGGGCTCGTCAGCCAGTTGCCCAGACGATGCAGGAGTTGAAAACTGCCATAGAAGAGGAATGGGAGATGATCCCTCAAAATTTCATAGAGCGGTTGATAAACTCTATGCCTAATCGTATGAAAGCTGTGGTAGATGCCCATGGAGGCAACACGCGTTATTAAATTAAACCTTTATTTGATAAAACATGTTTTTTATTAAAAAATCAATTGCCTTTAACAAGGCGCATATCCGACTTGTTAGGCGTAGCTCCATGTCGTATGGTATTCTGAATTCAAATTTAAAACAATACGATCGAAAAATATGGTAAAATGTATCAGGTTTAAAACTGCATCAACAGTTTTTGTTCAATCTAGCAATCATATTTCGGTAGGGGCCATCGAAACCTAAACTCTAAGGTGGGCCAATAGATGTGTCCAGAAGTGTATTAAAACAATCAAGAATTGCGTTTTTTTTACTGCCTTTGTACACCACACCCGCTAAGTTTGGTGTACAAAGGCCATTTCTTATCATATCACTATGGCAAGCCTGCGCATAGAATCTGCATGCTGAAGTGGAGCGGGTCCGGCCATGTCTGCAAACAGACAGAAGGTCGATAGACCAGACATGTGTTAGAGTGAGACGCCCTGCGTGCGGCAAGATGGATTGATGATTTAAAGAAGGTGGCTGGCAGCGGATGGATGCGGACTGCTCAGGGCCGGGATGGTTGGCGCTCTTTGGTCCCGGCTAACGTTCAACAGTGGACGGCAATTTGCTGAATTGATGATAGCAACCCTACAGCAGCTGGACAAAGGCCGCTTCCATATTATTTTTCCAGCTAACGTCATCTCCTGCCTTCTCTGGCCAAACTAACAGAAACTAGTCCAAATCGTCACATCAGCGTTTTTTAGGCTTCGTGTCGTCTTCAGGCACCAACCGCAGTGATGATCCAGGCGCATTTGTCCTCGTGCATCCTGTAAATATGACACACCCAATCTCACTTAAGCCTCACAAATCTGTCTCTGACATAGATAAAACCTTTTTTTTTTACTATTGATGGTCACGTTTGACCACTATCTCATCTCGTAAACGATGATGTGGTCGAAGTTGAAGCACGCTTGCCCAGAAGTAATCTATTCACTCTTCTAACCTTCAGGTTGTAGCTATCAGGCATCAGACTTGTAAGGAATATTCACTCCTTAGCTGTACGCACCATCGGGCCTGTGGACGGCGAGCTATGGGTGGCTCGCCGTCCGTCCGTCTAGTGACGACAGGCCGTATCGACGGCGCGTTAGTTCCACGCGCGCCTCAAAGAGAGTCAGCACACAGAGAGGCCCGAAAAGGCCGACGCCTGCCGGAGTCGCGGGATTATTCGCAAGAGACACCGTGCATGGCTCTGGATTACAAAGGGCAATGAAGGAACATGGATGGGTTTTAGTCAGTAGAAGTCTGCCACTCCCTCCGGACAGGAGTCATTGGATGATTTGCCATCCCTAAAAAAAAGCTAGATCTCGAAAATTGCATGCTTCCTAAACTAAACTAATTTCCACGGTAAATTTTTTTTTGCTACTATCAGATACCCGATATCTTACCAACACCTGTTCCATCAGTTGTGTAAGATTCAAATAACAGAATTAAAATTGGTCGTCTCTCCAGGGAACCTCCGCAACCACCTCTTCACTCACACCAACGAGCGTCCTTACCGCTGCAACATCTGCTTGAAGGGTTTCAACCAGCAGTCCAACTTGGTCTGCCATAAAAACAAGGTAGGTAATCAATGCCATCTTAATTTTATTTACTTTAGGATATCTTTATCTTTAGCAAATATCAATACCAGGGTTTGCAAGAACGATTTTGTAAAAATACTAGGGTCGGAAACCAGGTATGAAAATACTTGAAAGTATTTTGAGCCATATGCGTATTTCAATCTACTAGTCTACAGCCCCCAAGTTAGGCATACTTTCATAGGAAATTAACCCGTGACTTTATAATTATAAGGAGCACAATCGCATTTCCAAAATGAAAAATACATTCAAGTATTTTTTTTCTCATACGATTATTCTCCTAATTGCTGAGGTGATTCGAATCAATTTCCTATGCAAGTATTTTCACAACGGACGCTCAAAGTGCAGCCACGTGCAGCGAGGACCTCGTTGCGTTAGCGGCAAGACCAAAATACTTGCCACAGGAAAGTGATTCGTGTCCCTATACAAATTAGGATCATAATCGCATCATCGAAAAATATACTTGGATACTCTAAAGGTTTTTTATTTGTAAATGTGAATATTGTGCTCCTTATAATTAAGAAGATAATGGATCAATGTCCTTTGAAAGTATTTTCGAGCTCTGCCTGTGCCCGATAACGTAGCGAAATATACTTCCATAGTTGCAAGTTTTGCTGCCTCGTACCAGGGCGCCGTACTTTGAAGCAAAGCCCTGGTTTACAAACGTCGTATGGTAAATACGTCTCATCCCTACGATGGAAGCTGTGCAAATCCATGTGCCATTGTAGTCATGTGGTATTATATTCATTTGATTTTTGTAACTCACAAACCACCGTGTCTCAAGAAGAGTCTGTGACGAGTACGTGTTGCCAGTGATGACTTAAGGAACGGAAACATGATCGCTCACAATGGGCCTCATCAGAAGGCTTAAAATCACTCAAAGGACAATGGAGAAGGCAATGCTTGGAGTTTGCTTGCGTGATCGAATCAGATATGATGATATCCGCAAGAGAACCAAGGTTACCGACATAGGCCGAAGGACCGCCAAGCTAAAGTGACAGTGGGGGGCAGGGCACATTGCTCGCAGCTTTTTGGGGGCCGAGTCACCCGCGTCCGTAGGAGAATATCCATCAGCGAATCCCTACACGTGGACCCCGGGTGGTGCTAAACAGGTGACACTAACCGCCTCCGTGGTCTAGTGGTTATACCACCCGATTCAGACCCAGAGGTCCCGGGGTCGATTCCCAGCGGGGGCAAATTTTTTGCTCGGTTTCTTGGTGGTAGGATTTAAGACTAAGTCCGCCTGGCAAGCTACCACCATCATGTCTAAGTCTGTCGCCATAACAACAATGTTAACAGCATTGTTGTGTTCCGGCAATTAGAGGTATGATAGCCAGTTCCTCTATGTTAGAGGATTCCGGGTAAAGCTCGCTTCCATCTTCGGCCTAATCATCACTTTCCATCAGGTGAGATTTGGGCCAAGAGTTTCCCCGTTCTGAATAAAAAAAAGGAAAAAGTAAGGTCGATCGGGCCGAAAAGTTCTGGAGTGGCGACCGCATACCAGATGTCGCAACGGTGGAAGAAGCTTCTCACAAGGTACCTATATCGATGACCTGGTGAGGGTCACGGGTAGCTGATGGATGCGAGGCGCACAGGTTGTTGTGGCTACACTTGAGGCACATAGGCCATGTCCAGCAGTAGACGTCTTTTGGCTGATAAAATAAAGATGATGAATGTTGTAATGTTTTTGTCAGGCTTTTTTTTTTATGTTTGTTACCTCATTACTCCGTCAATTCTGAACCGATTTGAAAAAATCTTATTTTATCTGAAAGGATATACTTGCAGACTTGGACTTGGTCCCATTTAAATATTATCAAAATCGGTTACGAACTTTGGATTTTAAATCGAAATAGCTGGAATTTGTCTACTTGGATGATGGTTTTATGTCATCCAAGTAATCGAAAATGCGTATTTTGTTTTTCTGCGATTTTGCAGTGGTGTTGTTAGGTGTGGTAACCGGTTACCACAAAAAAGTAAAAAAAAAAAACTTTTGCAAAAAAATACAACCGACTTCCAAAAATAAAAACACTACAAAATAAAAAATAACTTTAATTTAGGAAGTCGGTCTCAAAAAAAAAATACAACCGAATTACCGAATTGAGAACCTCCTCCTTTTTGGGAAGTCGGTTAATAAAATGAAGATGATGAATGTTGTAATTTCTTTGTCAGGCTCATCCAGAAGACACCAGCACATGTCCCGCTGTGCCAGTTCGAGGACGGTCGTCGACTCCACGCGGTCCTCGGTCTTCTACAGACACGCAACCTGATACTACGAGGTAAGCCTTAGAAGTGGATGCTGTTTTAGGGTTCCGTACCCTATTACTAAGACTTCGCTGTCTGTCTTTCCGTCTGTCTGTCACCAGGCTGTATTTCAAGAACTGCGATAGCTAGACAGTTGAAATTTTTACAGATGATGTATTTCTGTTGCCGCTATAACTACAAATACTAAAAATCAGAATAAAATAAATATTTAAGGGGGCTCCCATACAACAAACTTGATTTTTTTTGCCGTTTTTATAGATAATGGTACGGAACCCTCCATGCACAAGTCCGACTCGTACTTGGCCAGTTTTTATTTTATTATTACCGGATCGTCAACACCTTAGTCGAATGACGTTCACTCTGCTGGACCTGTAATAGAATAAACGCAATAACTCTTACGGGGTCATTGCACACATCGTTATGAACAATTTTTACTGTGGGACCAAACCCGGAAGTGCAATGTCTTTATCAAAATCAAACTCAGACTAGATTTAAGCGTGAAAGCATAAAAAATAAATAAAATAACTATGGCATTTGTCATAGTTAGGATTTGTTTTTTTTAATTGTCTCTAAATTGTCTCTAAGTAGTTCATAAAGGTAAAGTGTAGCTTGGCTTCTAAGCAAAGCTACACTTTACCAACATATTAAAATATAACCATTCTACTTACTAACAAGTTGCACTCTCCGATTCTCAAGTAATATGAAAACAACGAGTTCGTGCAATTTAATCACGCTGCATTTAACCAGTTCCATCCTGGTATGTCTTCTTTGAGTCTCTCTCTCTGTCTCTCTCTTAATTTACTTCAGAAATTAAAGATAATAACGTCATCCAAAAGCCACAATTCTACGTTGTTACTAACATCATTGCCGTTGTCTATGGACTTTTATGTCTGAAATAAATTATTATTTATTTATTTATTTAAAAGGGTGGATTCTGACTTCCTTGTCATTCATCATGATAATTTTTTAGAGTCACAGCAGCATTTTTGCCAAAGTCTAGCTCTGTAGGTAGCATAAAGGATTTGATCTTTGAAAAAAAATTGTTACCCAAATAGAAAGAAAAACACCTTTATTAGCGACACGTTAAACAACAAACAACAACAACACTACAATAAGCTAAAAGCTAAGTTTAATAATTAATCTTTCAACATAAAAATATCTGTGCACGGCAAAAAAGGCAATAGCATAATACTAAGATATTTAAAAATTAAAAAGAATTATCGCTGAAATTAAAAAGAATTATCGCTGAAATTAAAAAGAATTATCGCTGAAATTAAAAAGAATTATCGCTGCCTTTCTTCTGATAGAGCCTTTTATGCAAAATCTTTCAAAGAAAAACATTAAAAAAAAATCCTATCTGTATTCCAGACCCCAAGCAGAACATTGCGAGGTAACCTCCTCAGTGGGACCATACCTCCCTTCAGTAGCAGGCCCTTCAACTTCCGACTGGGCGTCCAAACCCTCCACCCACCTCCCAGACATTTGGGACATCTCCAAGTCTTTCCACGAACCAGGAGACATCTGGAACGAGGGTCCCTGGGGTTCCATGAGCAATGGAGTGGTTGTGGACCCCATAAAGACGTACCATATGGGGGTCGCGTTGGCTACTAGGCAGACCCCCTTTGCTCTGCTGAAGCCTGAGAATGGAACTCCTGTGTTGGTGAAGGTGGTTGATACGAAGCTTCCCGGAGGGAAACAGGTACGTACCTACAGTATTTACTGAAGTTGATCTAAGTTTCCAAAAATGGATTATGTTGTATTGATTTGTTATCAGTTTCCTTTATTCTTTAAACTTACTAGCTAATTTAAATCTATACATCTATACATATAAATAAAATTGGAGTGTCTGTTTGTTATATTGAAATAACCGTTTTTTACTACATGTATATGAATATATATACGGTACATACACCAAAATAACATTTTTTATAATTTTTGTCTGTCTGTCTGTTTGTTCCGGCTAATCTCTGAAATTGCTGGACCGATTTTGACGGGACTTTTATTGGCAGGTATCTGATGTAATTAGGAGTAACTTAGGCTACGTTTAATTTAGAAAAAAAAAATTAAGAATGTTAGGCGGAACGAAGTTCGCTGGGTCAAGCTAGTTTTTAATATTTCTTAAAAAAAAACAAAGACATTTAAAAATATAAAAAAATAGTAGCCCATTGGTGTCGGGAGCAGGGTTCAAGCCGCCGGTGGTCCAAAGAAAGGAACCTCCTCACAATACAAGCCGTATAGTGGAGTACTGCCTTCTGTATCAGTCCCTTTATCCAACCGCGTTACGTCAGCTTCGACAGCTGATGGTCGTCGAAGCATTGGCTGTAACGACTATTTATCTTTCTTTTTTTTTTTTTTATTCTTCACGGGAAAACTCTTGGCCCAAATCTCACCTGATGGAAAGTGATGATTAGGCTGAAGATGGAAGCGAGTTTCACCCGGAATCCTCTTACACAGAGGAACTGGCTATCATACCTCTAACTGCCGGAACACAACAATGCTTTTAACATTGTTGTTATGGCGACAGACTTAGACATGATGGTGGTAGCTTGCCAGGCGGACTTAGAACAAGTCCTACCACCAACCAAACTGAGCAAAAAATTTTCCCCCGCTGGGAATCGAACCTGGGACCTCTGGGTCTGAATCAGGTGGTTTAACCACTAGACCACGGAGGCGGTTAGTGTCACCTGTTTAGCACCACCCGGGGACCACGTGTAGGGATTCGCTGAAGGGTATTCTCCTACGGACGCGGGTGACTCGGCCCCCAAAATTTATCAGTTTTATTAAAAAAAATATTTTTTCTACAGTAATTATATTCGCCTAATAAGAAAGCATTGTAGGGTTCTACAAAATTCAGTATATAATTATAATGTCATTTTCCGATAAAATAAATTTATATTACAGCTATTTAGTAATATTTCCACTATCTCAATTCTAGATGTTAGTGCCTGCAACAGCTGAAGATTTGCGGGTCGGAGGCAAAATAGTTGTAAATAATGAAGACGAAGAGGGTGTTGCACAGGTAAATATACAGGGAAATTGAAAAAATACCCGAAACCTCTTAGGCAGTGAAAGTACACATGATTATAAGCAACTTTTGTTTTGGTAAAACTCCGAAATCTCGAAAAAAATATCAGCTGTTTCATACAAAATGCAGTATTTAGCCAATGAAAATGTATGAAACAGCTGATATTTTTTTCGAGATTTCGGAGTTTTACCAAAACAAAAGTTGCTTATAATCATGTGTACTTTCACTGCCTAAGAGGTTTCGGGTATTTTTTCAATTTCCCTGTATACAAATACTTATTTATTATATTTATATTAGCTTAGCTGCCCCCGCGGCTTCGCTTCCTTCAACTTTTTTATTTTTTTCTTTCATAAGAACATTCTACTCAATCAAAAACACAACAAAAATGAATTAGCGAAATCGGTCCAGCCGTTCCTGGATACAAACTGCAGTAACTTATCGACGCCTTAGAGTGAAAACCTCATCTATACTACAATATTAATATTTAATATAGTATAATATATAATCTATACTAATGTTATAAAGAGGTAACATTTGTTTGTAAGTTTGTATGTAGGGGGTAATCTCAGAACTCCTGGTCCGATTTGAAAAAATATTTCAGTGTTTGATAGCCCATTTATCGAGGAAGGTTATAGGCTATAATATCATCACGCTAAGACAAATAGGAGCGGAGTAATAATGGAAAATGTGACGCGAACGAAGTTGCGCGGGTCAGCTAGTTAGTGTAAAAGAAGTAACTTTTCAGGAGGAAGAAAAAACTGCGTGCTGAAGTTTTTGTTCGGCGTATTTAATTAATTAAATATGTATGTAAATTTAAACCGCTTTTATATCCAAAACTGTTCGATACTATAATATTGCCTGAAATGCATAAAACGACATGTCAGTTGCAAGGTATTCAAGCCCAACTGACAGATGCGAGTATTCACGAGGTTCTCATTTACCGTCATAGATGGCGCTGCTAGTATCGAAATCAGTCCTATCAGTATGTACTTTGCAAGATTTTCTTTTGAACAAAAGTGCGTTCCCGAGGTTTTCACTCTAAGGCAACGTTTTCTGGAAGTATTTACTGTAATAATAATCTGGCCAATGTCTGTCATTCTTCACCCAACTCAAATGCCAGGCGTAGAGCCCCTTCCCAGGGCATCACCTCCTTAGTTGCCCGTCGTGTATAACTGTTCTACCTGCATCATCATCTTCCTGCCTTCATATCTCCATTGTTTCCTCCATTCTGTCCAATGAGCCGTCACGCTATGATTCCACCAGGATTACCATTACAGGATACCATCCAGGATTTAAACGAGGTTACTGATGGAACTATATAGGTTGCTAAATATGATATGACAAAATTTAACTTCAGTCAAACAATCGAAAAAGAAGATTTCTAGAGCCAATGGATGATAGGCTTTTAGTCTCTTATGATGCAGAAAAATACCTATATCTCTATGATAGGCGCCAGATAAACTTTCAATATTCAAGCATTCGTATACACCCGAGCAATTAATTATTAACCGTTTTTCATTACTAGAGATCGCAAAGTATCACGATAGAAGTCGATTAAGAGTGTGTATTCCGTCCACTAGCGCCGCCAATCGTTTTTTATTAATTGTGGTAAATTTAAGACACGTAGATAAAAAACGCTCTGTAGTGTACTGAAGAAATGTATCTATTATTTTTTGACAGCTATTTTTAATACATAACTCATAGCTAATAGCCAAAACGGCAATTATTGCTAAAAGTGGCCACTTTTAGCAAAAATATCGACTTTGGCAACTATTTATGTTCTAAAGTACAAAACATAACTCTCAAAAAATAATAAATACATTTCTTCAGAACACTACAGAGCGGTTTTTTATCTACGTGTCTTAAAAGAGATTGCCCATGAACAGTACTCTTGATAAATTACTTGTGTCTCAAAACCTTGAACGGCATGAAACATTTAAAATAAAAATATATTTTTCAAAAAGAATTTGATTGATATTTAAAATGGGATATTTTTTTGAAAAATAATTAGTACTTTTATGTTTCCGACGTTACGTACGCCATTTTTTACCACCGACTGTCAATACTAGGGATGTCCATTTTTTCTATTGCGGGTAATGTGCGTACCTACCTACATAAAATAAAATGATATCGATTTTGTATTGATTGTTCAATATTTTATTGTAAAGTAATAACTGAATTCTAAATCACAAGTTGTTGCTGGCATTATCAATATCAGTGGTTGTAAACGGCGACATCGGCGCTAAGTTATATTTTATACAGGCTGGTTTACGGAAATCGATCAAAAATCGATATTTCATCAGTATGGGTACAACCTTATTTGACGGTTATTGCGCGCCTGTCATATTTTTGCAATACAATACTGTTATTTCTGCTGGTTTTGGTACGTTGTGCTTCGAGTCGAGCCTTTTAGTTCCTCCGTTACTGCTGCCAACCCATTGAAAATAAACATATTTTAACGCCACTGCACCGTGTGTATTGTTTATTACTAAAAGCCGGACTTTTTGAGTTGTGATCATGGCGAGTGCGACTGTGATGCAATGTCTCAACTGCTCTTTGAGATTAACGCCACTTAGGCGTGTTTTCGGAGATTTCGAATAACATCATGGACATTTTACGAGTCTGGATCTCACCAACACCGGTAAGAATGCATATTGTATTTTTAACGTAGGTAGTAGGATTTGTTTTAGTTAGGAACTGCGCTTTATGTTTACGTACCATATAACAAATCTTAGAGGATACAAGTACAATCCATGTCTGTGTGTTAGTTCCTCACCTCAACGTTGGGTTACCGGATTGTAACATAACCTATATAGGTAGAAACCTTCTACTGATGTGTTGGTAAAAACTAACTTATTTACTAGGATTGTTTTTTTCAATCACTTAAGTGTATTCGAGGATATGAATGAATTGTGTGTAGTATCATTTAAGATTGCAGTTGCACAGAATTTTAGTATTGGGAACTAATAATTATTTAGTAAGAGGAGTAGTGTATTATTGGGCATTCTATACCACTGTCGGCAAGTCGCGAGGCGAGTGCGCCTCGCTCCGGACAGTGGTATAGAATGCCCAATAATATACGATCGACTCACCTGTTTTGTATATTACTGTACTCGACCAACGATCAGGCTAGTTCAGGACAGTAGTGTAGCCTACATAATGTAGGCAAGTTCGGCAAAGTCGCGAAGCGACTGTACCTCGCTCCGGACAGCGGTATAGAATGCCTAATAAAATACGATCGACTGGCCTGTCTTGTATATTACTGTACTCGACCAACGATCAGGCTAGTTCAGGACAGTAGTGTAGCCTACATAATGCCTAATACTGAAACGGTCAACTGGACTGACTGTATATTACTGTACTCGACCAACGCTCAGGTTAGTTCAGGACAGTAGTGTAGCCTACAATAATGCTCACTGCTGAAATAAATAAGTCGTTCAAGTTATTTTGGTTTATTTGTCGTAAAACATTGGTTTCTCTGGAAACAATATATCTACCGAACGCACAAACTCTTGTAGTTTACGCCATTGAGGAGAATCTGTGTCGGTCTGGAACTTGAGTCGGATGAGCGCCTTCTTCCACAGCTCCAGATTGTCGGTGAGGCGCGCGTCGTCAGCCTTGTACACCTTGCAGTCGATGTAGTACTCTCCGTCGAGGCTCGCTGATCGCCGCTCGTTGCCGTTGGCCACTCGGTTCGCAAAGAATGATGTTAGGCATTTTATGTCCGATGAATCTTTGAGTTCGGTGTCCGTTTCGCCGTGTTTACTGATACCGAATATATCGTTACCAGTATTGATTTTCTTACTGAAACAACAACGAAATCCTCTGTTATTATTCTGCAAATACTAACATGATGTACCGTTTAGTTAAAAACTGGAAATACACTACACAAACACATCATAGATCAAGGCAAAGAAAGAGCTATCGGTTATATCTAAAGACATATGTACCTGTCACAGTCTCGAACAGTGTACAATTAAACTGGTTATACAGTTTATTACATAAGAAATAGAAATAATTGTCAATAGTGAAATAGTTATATCGAAAACACATAAATAATTTAAGATTTTGTTTACCTCGTACGTTTTAAGTTCGCTGATGGTGGGCGCGACTTGCGTTTTCCATTGTTGTCTGTAGAAGGTTTGCGGTTGGATGTCGTTTTCTTTTCAGAGATCGCAGCTTGTTGGAAGTATTCGCACTCAGAGTCAGACCTAGAATAACCACATGAAAATATTTGTTAAACATAATACAAACAGCGGACAGGTCCAGAACCCTAAACTATGAAACGGTTGAAAAGTTTTTGACTTACATTTTTCCAATTATGTCCAACTGGTTTGATGAGTTTGTTAAGGCCGACAGCAATAGGTGGGTGTGGTAGCGGATAGCTGTGCACAATTATGACAGCATAAATCACTTCTTGAAGATTACTTCCTCACTTGCAGACTTCAATAAGTTTGTACCAAGTACTTCGAAAACGTGTAGCTTATAAGACGGAAACGAACGATAATTCACTATATTAAAAATGACTAAAACCGATAGTGTAATGTTGCGTGAAACAACTTTTTCCTTAGACGTATTATACCCGTTCAAAAATGATGAATCAGACATTATTGAAGTTGAATCTAATGTCAATACAGCAAAACGACTTAGGGTTGACAAAACAATAACGTGGAATCAACAAACAATGCATAGGTATATGTACTAATATAATAAAGCTGAAGAGTTTTTATGTTTGTTTGTTTTAACGCGCTAATCTCTCGAACCATCAATCGGGTTTGAAAAATTCATGTTGCAGTTAATAGCTCAGTTCTCTAACATCATAATTATGTTTGTAATGAAAGTTGCTTTGGCGACTAGAATGAAATTAGTAATCAAATTACATATTCATCAATTTTTGTACAATCTAAGTAGTTAATTTGTTGCTTGGGTAAAGCACAGGAAATAAGTTATTTGTTGGAATTAGGTCTAATAGGGTGATGTAAACAAGTTTTTAATAATTCTATTCAATTATACAATTTAATTATTTAAGTGAATTACTTGGCCATACATATCTAAATATGAACGTGTGCCAACCTTACCTAAAATAGCTGATTGTTGCGAGTGCAATGTAGCTGATTGGTATAAAATATTTGGAGCGCACGAGTAATCATTTTGTGCAATAGCAGACATTTTAATGAAATAATATATTATATTACATTATCGAATAAAAGATCATATGACAATCAGTACCTACTAACAACCAACCTTTCAAGAGTTTGTTATATTTTTTTTAAATCGAAGACAAACAAAATATTATAACATTATCTCAAAGTAACGACGGAGTGTAAACCCCTTCACTGAATATATAAAATCAATAATTTAAAATAATGTTTTGTTAGCAAATATCAGAGTGTACAAAGTACCTGTACTATTTTTGCATCAGGCGATTATTTTTTTTTTGGAACCTGAAAAATATCTACACATTTGGAGTAAATTAAATTGAAACATTATATATGTACTTACCATTACATATTTTGAAGGTAATTATTAAATCATTTTACCTGTATAAAATATTTGATATCAATATTTCATTACACTTGTACTTATCAATTTTTTTTTATTTTCAGAAATATTTTGATAAACATTTCGATTATTTCATGAAGACTGGTCATCAAACGAGACAGCGTGACCAAAACATCCCCGTTGGAGTTTCAACAATTAGATAGCTCTGCTACCCTATTTTCTTGAAGCGTTTATACAATACTCACTTTGAAGCTGGTAGTATACCTAGGTAAGATATTAGTTAAGAGGTAAGATATTAGTAGTAGTAACACTATAAGTAATAATGCCTCACTGTTCGGTTTGTAAAGTATTTGTAGATAATCGTCGATGGTCTGGTCATTTACGCAGTAATATTCATAAAAACAATAGCGCGATCCCGTTTTATGATAATGTTACGATTATTAATTCATCTTTTAAAGAACGAATCGTAAGTTACAAGATCATTGCGACTAGCGAGCAAATAAATAATTTCCCTGAGATGTTTCTCAATAATATTAGTGAACAAGTTAAAAAGTTAATAGACCGATCTTTACTTAAACATAAAGCTGTCAAAGTTAGTTACGAACTATTTTGTTTTTTCCTTATGTTTAAAAATGACCATCAGGAGTTAAAATCATTCGTTACGAAAAACGTTGTTATTAATTTTAATTACAATTTTCAATCGATTTATAAATCAACGGTTGATTTACTGTTAAAGAAAATTGAAGAGTTTCAGGAGAGAGATAGTGGTTGGACATTTGTGTGCAATTCGCATTTAGAAATAAACATTAATAAATATCAACCTCTCGGCGGATCTAAATTTATAATGTTGCCAAAATGTATAAAAAATAAAAAAGCTTGTTTGAATATTCGAAACCAAGACGAGTATTGCTTTTTATGGTGTATTGTGGCAGCTCTATACCCCACGACCCGACATCCCGACAGAGTTTCGTCTTATCCCTACTTCCGAGATGTTTTGAATATTGATAATTTGTCATTTCCAATCACATTTTCGGACATAGCTATCTTTGAGAAAAATAATCCCTTTCTAAATATATTCGTGTATGCTTTAAAAAATGATAAAACTATTATTGGACCCTTGTATACATCAACAAATAAAAGTTCTAAGAGCATCCATCTATTGCTTTTAGAAAATAACACAAGTTCTCATTACTGTCTTATTAAAGATTTGTCGCGTCTAGTTAGAAATCAGATGACTAAACATCATGCTAAACTATACTTTTGCGAAACATGCTTATTGTTTTTTCCAACGCACAGTCAAATTGAATCACACTTGTGTGGAGGGGTTGTAACAGTTTTACCAGAAAAGGGAACATTTTTAAAATTTAAAAATTTTGATAGAAAACAAGACATTCCTTTCGTCATATATGCTGATTTCGAAACATTACTCGAACCGATTTCCGGCGATGAATTCAACACCGTTAATACGTCATACTCACAACGCCACGTGCCGTCCGCGTTCGCCTATAATGTAGTGTCATCATTTAATGATAGGGTTGGTGGCTATAGAAGTTATCGCGGAAAAGATTGCGTTTCAAAATTTGTACATTTTCTGATGGAAGATGTTAGAGCAATACATAGAATTCTGACCAAAAACAAGCCTATGATATTCACAGAGAAAGACGCTCTGGATTTTAAGCGCGCTGTTATGTGCTACATTTGTGAAAATATACTATTGAAAGATAGAGTAAGGGATCACTGCCATATTACAGGTCAATACCGAGGCGCAGCACATAGACATTGTAATCTGCAACATAAAGTACCGAAATTCATTCCAATATTCTTTCATAATTTATCTGGATACGATTGCCATTTATTTATAAAAGAGTTAGGCGAAATTCCAGGGCAAATTAAAATAATACCTAAGACCAAGGAAAAATATACAGCATTCACTAAGTTTGTTCCTTTAGACGACAATGATTTTATACAAATTAGGTTTTTAGATTCTTTTAACTTTTTAGGAACAAGTTTAGACAAACTTGCTAAAACATTGCAGGTAGAAGATTTTGTTAATCTTAAATCTCATTTTTCCGATGAAAGACATTTTAGTTTGCTGACCCGTAAAGGCATTTATCCCTATGATTATATGTCAGATTGGAAATGTTACGAACAAACATCATTACCGTCTAAGAGTTGTTTTCATAATTCGTTGACCAACGAAGATATTAGCGATGAAGATTATAATCACGCGCAGACTGTTTGGGATGAATTCAATATTAATGACCTAGGTGATTATACTGATCTGTATTTAAAAACAGATGTGCTTTTGCTGACAGATATATTTCAGAATTTTCGAAAAACCTGTAAACAATATTACAAACTTGATCCCGCGTTTTACATAACTGCACCTAGTTTATCCTTCGATGCAATGTTACTAAAAACAGGCGTTCAGTTAGAACTCGTATCGGACTTGGCTATTGTCAGAATGATCCAAAGCGGAATACGCGGGGGCCTGTGTATGTGTTCCCATCGGTATGCAAAAGCCAATCATAAATACATGCCAGAATACGATGCATCACAGTCTGACTGTTTCATAGTGTATTTAGACTGTAATAATCTATATGGCTTTAGTATGTGTCAGTATTTACCGTATTCTAATTTTAGATTTCTCAGTGAAAATGAATTAGCTAATTTTCATGTTGAAAATGTTGAAGATAACGCTGAGTGGGGCTTCATATTAGAAGTCGATCTTTTGTATCCTGATCATTTACACAATGACCATAATGATTTACCATTTTGTCCTGAGAAATGTATACCTCCAGGTGGAAAAACAGAGAAATTAATTACAAATTTGCATAATAAGTATAAATATGTGATACATTACGTTCATTTAAAGAAGTGTTTAGAGCATGGTTTAATATTACGTAAAGTTCACAGAGTTATTACTTTCAAGCAGAGTTCATATTTGAAACAGTACATAGAATTAAATACTAAATTAAGACAAAAGGCAAAAATTTCATTCGAACAAGACTTTTTTAAGTTGTTGAACAACAGTGTTTTTGGCAAGACATTAGAAAATACAGAAAAAAGAGTAACTGTTCATTTAGTTAATCAATGGTGTGATCAATCTAATCGAACCAAGAAATGTATATCTGCCGAGAGACTTGTAGCCAACCCCTATTTCCATAGTGCATCTATTCTTTCTGAAAATTTAGTTGCAATACAAATAAAACCTGATCAAATCATTTTAGATAAGCCTATTTATATTGGGTTCACTGTATTAGAACTTTCTAAGTCACATATGTATGACTTTCATTACAATATTGTAAAGCCTTTTTATAAAGACCGAGTGCAGCTGTGTTATACAGATACCGATTCGTTTGTTTATAAAATATTAACTAATGATTTTTATCACGACTTGAAGTATAATTTTTTACAATATTTTGACACAAGTAACTATAGCGACGAAAATGTCTTTAAGATACCAATAATAAACAAAAAAGTTCCGGGGCTCTTCAAGGACGAAATGGGGGGAATATATATAACGGATTTCGTTGGACTGAGATCAAAACTTTACTCTATAAAAACTCCTCATAAAATCATTAAAAGAGCAAAGGGAGTTAAATCATGCGTAGTAAGAGACTTAAACATAACAGATTATGAAGATATTTTATTTAGTGGTGGAGTTATCCGTAGAAAAAATATTATGTTTAAATCAATAAAGCACGAAATATTTACTCGGAGTGTCAACAAAATAGCTTTATCTAATAACGATGATAAACGTTCGATATCTGTAGATCGAATATCAACGCGAGCCTGGGGTCATAAATCTATTTTAAAGAATGATGTTGAAATTTTTTAGACCAAGTAGATTGTGTTTATATAAATATTATAGTTTTAGAATTAAATATGTATAAAATATTAAATATGTATAACCTACGCTAATTTATGTAGTAAAATAATCTTACTTTAGTTTAAAAAATTAAATCTATTTAATTTTAATATAATTGTAATAGTTTGTTTATTGTGTAATTATTTAGTGTTTTTATTAAAACTGTTTTGTAAATAAAAATAAAAATAAATTAAAATGTAAATCATTAAACTTTCCACTTGTTTAATTTTTAATTACCTTTTCATTTTAAGTCCAGGATACTATCAAACAAATAAAATTATATTATATACACAATACAATAAGACTTATTTTCAAAGAACCATTGTTTACGATCAAGTAATATGATCATAACGCTTCGCAGTACATATAAAATACTTGACAGTTCATTACCCTCGACGAAAAATGCATAGTTAACATTTATATGGTTACTAGCTTTCACACGCGGCTTCGATCGCATGGAAATTGAAATTCAATAAACAAAACCTTCCCAAGTCTTTCCTTCACGTCGATTTGACGTGAAAGAAAGACAAACAAACACATTTTCACATTTATAATATTAGTTAGGATTGCGATCTAACTCACAGGTTGTGCATGTTTGTCATTTACGAAATATAACTCACCCAGAGTACTTGTAAAATTCGAGTGCATCATAATCATGTCATCGGTAAGTAAAATATTTAATAAATATTTCACAGCAATGTTAATCTTCATAAAACTTCGTCTGTAGTCGTGGAAGCGTTGACAGGGATGTATTCATTTACATTTCATCAGTTATCAGTAAATTTTTTGTTATTAATTGGTCACAAAATCGAGACTCTTGGCTGTTACTGAGAAATGGTAACTAGCACTTTACCTCTGGGAGTCGAACCCGAACACCACGTCGCTGTGCCAACAGAACAGTGTGTAAATTGTGTTTATATTTTTGTTTCAGATTTCTGAATCAGAGGTTGTGTTCAGCCAGTATGCTCAGGATCCTTATGAAGGATTCTCAGAGATGCTTCGCTGCGAACCCGAGCATAGCAAACAAGTGACGAAAGATAAGAAATCAAAACAACGATGTAGGGATAAACAGAAGAAGCAAAAACCAACAAAATCTTTCGTTATGAGTCGTCTACAGCGGCGGGGTATTAAATTAATAAAAATTTCGGTCGTCGATTTGTGCAATAACAATCCTCAAGCCAGTGATACTGATAGTGACAGTGAGAACGTTATTATAAATGCTCAATATATTGTCAAAGATGCTATCGACAGTGTTATGGACGAAACTGAGTCTTTAGTTAAGAAAATATCAAAATCTTTGATAGACAGTGATTTTTAAAATGAATTTTTATGTATGATTAGTATGTAAAATAAATAAATGTCCTGTAGTATTTTATTGTGTTGTTTTATTTTATTTTCTTATAGGTATGTATTAGGTTATTTCTTTAGGTTTGGAATAACGAATGAAAAGATTATTTAAAAAATAAAAGTTTTTATTTATAAAACATAAATATGCATTATATTACCATTCTAAGTACTTTTTTATACATAACACATTTTTAAGTGCACATTGTTTTAAATGATTATTACAATTTAAATTCGAATCTACATTACAGTATTTTTTATGCAAAATGGATAAATTAGGACATTGTTTTTCATCCAGTTCTGATACCTTACAATTTACACATAGATCTTTTATCCACTGCACCTTCTCCAAGCCTTTGACAATAATTTCTTTATTTTGTAAGTATGGAACGATTAAACGATGAAATTCCTTGTAGTCAATATATCCTTCATTCCAATAAATGCCTCTGTTTCTTTCTAACCATTTAACTTGCTTCTGTTCATTACTTGTTAAGTATCTAAACAAGTATGGAGGTTTGACTAAGAAGGTTTGGGTGTAATCACGAGTGGCCAAAGCTAATTCTTTTACTATAAAATTGTTGTAGAGGTCCTTGAATCCTTGAACATCTAATAATATAGTTTCAGGACTCATGATATTTTCCTCACAGTATTGCTCAACGGTTTATACTCAACTATACAGTCGTTTAATATAAGACAGTATGCTGAAGTTTGATCGGGTATAACCGAATCAGTTTCGATTTCCACTCTTACATCCACAACCGGACCTGCCTTCAAGTTATCTGCTTGCCTGGAGCAGTCAATAACAAAGAGCGGCGCCAAGTCTTTAAATTGTTTTTCGCTTAATAAAGGTTCCGCGCGGCGTCCGTAATATGACTGTTGAAATCTAGTGTATTGTTCGTATAATAAGGCAATTCTGTTATCAGCAAAATTCACATTTAGATTTTCATATGGGAAGTAGTTTGAATTGAGGTATACTCTAACATCACGAATATGGCAGTGATCGAACAGAGACATATCAGAGCTTGCATTGTTTTTTCTATTTGTCTGTAAACCGATAATAACATATCTTGGTTTCTCTATTTGCGATGAAGTTTTAATAGACCAAGTATGTTTCGTTGTTTTAGGTAAAGTCGGATATTCGTACAGGTCCCAATTTCTAAAAATCATCTGGAGCGGTCGGTCTTTTTCTAGCAGTTTTAGCAAACTTATTTTCTCTTTGTCTGACACTTTAACATGCGGTACACGCCAAACAATTTTATTTATCTGAACATCATCTACAACTTCACCGGTATTGAGTTTTACAGCGTTCAGGTTAGTATTGCTTCGTAACAATATCAATTCGTGTCTACTATTTATCACTACTTTCTTAAAATCTTCTGCAAATCCGAGAATGTTACAAAGTGGTATGGAAGCAGAAAAACTACCTCCATTAATATTTTTTATGCCGTCGATATTCCAACCCCATGCATAAGATATCTTTGACTCACTCTCATTCATTGACACTAATGATTTCATTGTAGTAGTCACACCAGCGTTTTTTATTTTATCAATTTCCACGCCATTTAATTCATATCTTATATCTTGAAACAAGTAAAGAAGAAAATTATTTGTTAAAGAAACACTAATCGCTTTATCTTTTGAATCTTTTTTGCTAACGATTATAGTTCCTTCCAAATACAAAGTGCTCGCTGACGGTAATATATACAGATCCTGTTGATTGATAGGTATGCGGATTTCATCGTTTCTGTTGAAGCTTGTCACGTAGGGTTTGTAAGAATGAAATTCAATTCCTTCAACAGTGTTGTCGTAAGTTGGAGCAGATAAAACATCTAAGATATTCATTTTAGCAAACCGATCGCTTTAAGAAATTCCTTATTATCTCTTGTTAATTTTATTTTTTTCTTAGACCGAGGTCTTATTTGCTTGATCACTTTAGAAGAACTGACGTTTCCTATTTGTTGATGCACATATTTATTGTGGTCAATCATATTTTCTTCTAAGATGTAAATATAGCTGTACTTCTTCACCACGTAAGTTTATTAAGCGATTGTTTATATCTAAGAGCCTGATATGTATACAGCTTATGTTGTTTTGGTTGATTGGAAAGTATATGGCGTTTTTCGGAATTTCTATAATTCTATATCCAGGTGGTACGTTGAGTGCGAATTCGTGTACAATGTGACTGGGTTTTCCGTTTATATACGAACCACTTACAATATCACATTCTATCCTGATCACGGTTGTAGGCAAAATGTTGACTGGTAGCTCAGACACATGCCATTTATTTGCTTTTAAAATCTGTTTATTAAACCCCAATAACCTCCGAAAAGTCCCTTCTTTAGTGAAATCGATATCTTTGCTACAGTATATCAAAGTTTTTAGAGTGTTGTTATTACACTGTACTTTTATTGAACAATCTTTTATTTCCGATTTTAAATAATCGCTGATATCTTGTAATTCATAAGTGCCTTCAGGTATTTCAAGGACTTCGTTAGAGCCATAATATAACTTATTATTCGTTTTGTCAATGTTTGGAATTGAATTAAATGTTGAGAAATGTAATAAGGCACACTCATAATGTCCATAGAGCTGTAATGTATTAGAATAATATGTACATACATCGGACGAGTTTGCAGTTATCGACAAGGTGAGTGACATGATGAAAATGATTGAAATAAAAGAAACACATAATATTTATAAGTATTTATTCCAAAATTCTCCTAGATATTCTAAACATAAGTGTCCACAGTTTACTGTATTAAATTGTTGAAATCTAGTATAGTTATAAAAAACATCACAATTTTTAAAGTACTGCATTAATTCCATTGGAGGTTTCAAATCCCCAAAGCTATCAAAGTATTCACAATAATTGTTTATTTTGGCATAAGCTACCCAATGCGTTCCTTCATTTCGTGAATCGTCTAAGTTGACGATAGCACATTCAAAACGTTTTGGTGTTCTTGGTAACCGATCCTTCATATAGACTCCTCGAAAGTATGGGATGTCGCGTGCATGCTCACTGATATCGATATTAGTTAAAGGACGCATAGGTAGCCTTTTATTCAGTTTTTTGAAGGTTTTATAAACAGCCCTTTACCGCTTTTATGAGGTTTAATATACAACCCTCTGCCTAACGCTAAAGTCTCTAAAGTCTTATTGTGTCGTTCTGTTTCTTGCAAGCTTTTTTGGGCTGCCTTGTATTCATTCACGGTTTTCGCAATACCAGCTGCACCACCGGCTAAACTTCCTAAAGCAGATAATCCAGCGAAAATTGGGATTAAAGGTAAGACTCCTCCTGTCTTTGGTATAGGTATAACTCGTGGTATGCAAATCTTCTGAATGTCGGGAAATATCTTTTTCGCAGCTGAGTAAGCAATGTTGATTAATCTTTTACTATTTTTAGGTTTTAGTTTCTTAATTTTTGACCTAATTTTTGATACAAAAGCATTAAACGTTTTAATGCCAGCACCTGACTTTAATTTGGCTTTCATAACTTTATTCACTATCCATGAGCTAATTTTTTCACCATTTCCTGCATCTTTTGATTTGAGTCTTTGTTTAGCCATGTTTAAAAGTTGTAAATCCGCTTTGTGGCGATTAGATAAGTCGGTGTGATTTGCGTATGCAATGTCGTGATGCATACAAGCTTCGTCTAGTTTATTCACACCTCGATCGCCTCGCTGCAATCGCTTTTTAAGTTTTGTTCCCGGTCCGCAATAGTTATAACCAGGCAAATGAAGTTCAAATGGCAGATTATTAATCACACTATTAACTAGTCCATTGCCCTGCATAGTCTAAAGTGTAATGATTGAATCATTTCTTACATACATGGTTATATATTATATATTCATAATCCTAACTCACAATTGCATCTTTATCAATCCAACTATTTTCTTCGTTGCCTAAGCCCAGCCATTTCACGTAAAGTTTCTTTCCTTTCCTTTTAAGTATCTTTTCTATCAAATAAACACTTGGATAGCTAGTTTTTTGAAGTTCTTGTTCGTAGAAAGATCCTCTAATGATTTGCTTTCGATGATCTTCTATTCGATATGTTACTGGTATGGTATTATTAATCCTTTTTACATTAAATATTTCAGATGACCAGTTAGGAGTGTAACCTTTATCAAAAATATGTTTGTATTTGCTGATCCGAACATTTTCACCCACTTTGAATTTAGGTTGACTCCGTGGTGTAAGTTTTTGAGTATTTTGAATATTTTCTCTTATCTTGGACTCGTTCAACTTGTTTACCTCGAGTGGTTTAAATTTGGTGGTATGATGTTTTGTATTATTATAGGTTTGTAGAACAACTTTTAACGGTGAACCTACCCATTTGTAGTTCCCAATGAGACTGAAGTATTTATATATTTTATTTTTAATTGTTTTAATTACCCGTTCTACAATCGAAGCTTTCTTGGTAGAAAACGAAGAGTAGTGGTTAATATTGTAGGTCTTCATAAGCTTTTGGAATGTTACGTTATAGAATTCTGTTCCAGAATCAGTTTGTAAATGATCAGGTTTTCGATTGCTGGTAGTTAGTATTCGCTCAAATGCACGAGAAACATCAAGTTTACTTTTTGATTTTATTGGTTCTGTCCAGGTATACTTTGAGAAACAATCAATCACCACTAAAATATAATTATAACCCTTATTAAACTTTTTCAGATTTTGCATATCTATTAGATCAGCTTGCCATAAGTCATCGATGCCTTTTAAAATAACTGAACGTCTTACAAAGTTTCTTCGTGCTGCTTTGTGTAGTTCATTAACAATTTGTTGTTTTGCCATCACGGAGCTTTTTCAAGTAATTTTTGTACTTCCGCTTTGTTATAAAACTTATCTTCCAACTGGACTAAAACTTCAGGTATCTTCGCTTTTAAAGCGGCTTGGACTGTTATTTTTGCATCTTTTATGATTTGAGCACGCAACAATCCAATCATTCTATTCTGTTCCTTATTTGTCTGATCGCATAATTGATCGACGTAATCCTTGTTTACAGCATCGTCTGTGTCTACAGGAGATCTTACTCCTCTTAATCTAGATTTTTTCAAATCAAAATCGCCGCTTTCGGATTTTAGCAATGCATTTTCATTGAATTCTAATAATTCAGAGAAACGCATTCTCTTATGAATATGGTGTCCGAATTTATCTACATTCATCTTTAAGGTGTATTATATTTAAAGGTTGATAATAAAATGATCAGTAAAAATTTTATACCATTTATTTATTACTTAATAAATTTACTTTCACGCAGTTCCTCGATAATAGATATAATTTCGTTATCTAATCCAGAGTTACCAGCGTCTCGAGATGCAATTAATAATTTTAACCTATCCACAAGTTCATTAGGATCGTCCCAATATACAAAATCTATATTTTTTTTCCACATTTTTGTCAGAGGTAACCCTTTCCCCTTTATTTGGCTGTTTTGATTAGTACTTGACAGTTTGAAAAGAGGTTTTATAACTTGCAAATATTTTTGTCCCTTATTGCTTTTTATTGGTTTGCTTGAGTCAAAGTCTCGACGATGTGCGTTTGTGGCAACCAACATCATTTTATAATTCTGCAAATCAGACTCTGTAACCGCGCTTAAATCTACGTCCTTTTTCAATAACAATTGTTTCAGTCCAGGAGTGCTTCGATATTTCCGTCCAGTGACGGTGATGTAATCGTCGCTGATGGTTATGGCAGCAGAACCTAACATCAATTGCCCTCGCTCCGCTCGAACACCAAATGGAATATCTGTCAGTGCTTCTGCAGATATTGACCAGGATGATGTATTACGCTCTTGATTGTTCTCTTCCAATGATTGATATGACTCGTCACTGTCGGTATCACATTCATTTTCTTCCGCGTCACAGTCTCCTTCGTCACTAGAACGTCTTTTCTGTAAAGTATCGTTTTTAGACTGATCTCTTGTTTCTTCATTTTCTTTTGTTCGTAAGAGGTCAGTTTGCTTACTGTTGTTAGCTATAAAATTGAGAGACTCTGTTACAGGTCTAAAAACTGATTCCAATGCTTGCTTATTTTCAGTCTCAAAATCTCGCATCTTTCGTACTTTCTTCTTTACAGCTTCTGCAGCATCAACAATTTGTCTTTTCAGTGATTTTTCCATTACGGTAGACTATGATAGTTATCGATTAAGAGTCGGGCAAGTAATAGTGATATCATGTAAGTATCATAGTCTTAAATATTTGTATTTTTAATCAAAGACTACAAAAGTGTCAAATTTATTTCTATAACATCCGTTATTTTTGTTGCAATCTTTATTAATTACAACATAATTAAAGGGTTCATTCCAAATTTTAGAACACATTTCACGAAATTCAAGCCATGTCATATCAGTGTTAACATGTTCTTCATAAACATGCTTCAAGTTAATATCATCTTGTTTGAATAATATAATTAAGTTAGCATTATCTCTTACTAACTGTTTAGGGATTTTGCTATATGTTTGATTTAGATAAAAGCAGTCGATATGTTTGTGCCTTCCCATCGCGAAATAATCACGCACGTTAGTTTGATTCTCGCAAGCAACGTCATCAAATATAATCACAGAGTTGGGTTTTGCCTCCTGAACGCTTATAACTTCCTCATTCCCTTGATATTTCTGTAGTGAGATAATTGGTACCCGTTGTAAAACTTTTTCTAAAAAAATGTATTTAGGTTGGTGTAAGGTTTTTGAATAGACATAAACATTTTGAAACCGTAAACCATTTTCGTGTATAAGAAGTCCAATAAGTAAATTTGTTTTTCCACAATTCGATGGTCCACAAATGATACATCGTACTGAATTAGGTAACAGTTCTCCATGACGCGAACTAGTTTTACAAAAATCATCGCAAATTGTGTTTACATGCAGCGATTGTGGTTGTTTAACAAATTTCATGATTACTGTTGTCAACAAACTAATCACCAATGAGTGAAAGTATTTATTACAACAATACTTATAAACTTAAACAGTACCTACTATCTATTGTCTATTTCGCGTTCGTTTATCCGAAGTGAGAAGAACTCGAACGATCAGAGAGTCGAGACTATTATCGATTATTGGGCGTTCTATACCACTGTCGGCAGCGAGGCATACTCTACTGTCCTAAACTAGCCTGATCGTCGTTGGTCGAGTACAGTAATATACAAGACAGGCGAGTTGATCGTATATTATTGGGTATTCTATACCACTGTCCGGAGCGAGGCACACTCGCCTCGCGACTTGCCGACAGTGGTATAGAATGCCCAATAATACACTACTAAGAGGAAGAATAAAATCGAGGCATGTGTTTAGTTGAACATATTATAGTTATATTTTAGTAAATAAAGATGAAAATGTAAGAGATACATTAGGCCGCGCAATAGTAGAGCACTGTAGGTTGCTGTGTGCATGTAATGTGCATAGTATGGTATTTGAGCTGGGCACGTTATGACAATGTTAGTGTTCCAGCACTATTTTTGGATAACATATTTTTAGAAGAATAAAATACAAGTTTCAGAAATAATCATTCTTTTATTTGTTGTATTTGGTGTTGTGTGTTTTACCTTAGCTCTCTACTTACAAAGACCATTTCATGATACCTACCACATCTATGATTTGAGTAGGATCTAGACAATAAAACTGAGCGATTGACTATTTTAGTAATTATTTCTTCCATGCTTTGCAATTTCATGAAACGCGGGCATGAGATTTAAAAATGCGCAAAATCTAAATCAGTAAGACTTGGTGAGGTGAAACGTTAAAGATTTTACACAAATTATGCTTCAAAGATACCAAACTCACCCGTAAACCCATTCAGACCCTTTTAAATAGCTTTTTTTAACTAATTTTTGGTCGAACATAACCTAAAAATAGTTATTTCATTTTCGTAAATATCTCAGAAATGCCATTGCAGTTTGTGTTAAATCTTTTGAGGTAGTATTTAGACATGCCATCAAGTATTTTAAAAATTATTTTATGAAGACAACAATGTTGAATTGAGTACATTTGTCCATAGTGCCGTGGGCATTCTCCTTTACAACAATGAATAAAAAATGATTGGCGGCGCTAGTGGACGGAATACAGGACAGCTTTATGTCACTATTTCTGCTTTTGATATTTTATATTAATGTGTGGGAGTCAATGACCGTTATTGCACGGGTCTTATGTCGAATCTTATGTTTCCAGCATGGTCCAATAAAACCCCGACTGGAGCCAAACGGCGCCGTCCAGATAAGAGTACCCGTCGTAGCTACAGTGGTGCCGAGGATCCAGCCCAGTGGGAGACTGCATCTCACCGTGGAGGAACCGCACCATGCTTACCATACCGCCTTATCTGCTGATTGTAAGAGTACTACTGATCTATGGATTAAAAACTAGTGTGATTAGCTTTTTGGGTTCCGTAAACAACGGAACTCTATTGCTAAACCTCCGCTGTCTGTCCTTCCATCCGTCCGTCCGTCTGTCAGTGAGCTGTATCACAAGAAGCGTAATAGATAGACAGTTGAAATTTTCTGACTCGCACTTGGCCGGTTTTTTTTTTTTTCTGATGATAATGACCGATGACCTCGTGGGGGTCGTGGATAGCCGATGGTTGCGAGACGCACAGGGCGTATCACCTAACCACTAAGAGTTAATGGCAACACGATTTAACAGTTACTGTCAAATCGTGTTGTTATTCATCCTTAGTTCAGGGTCTGGACTAATCGTAAGTCCGTAGGTGATACGGAGTAGAATACGGGGTTAGTTAGGCCGAAACTACGGACTTCGGACTTAGAGAGTATAGTCCTTCAGGATTGGTCGTTGTGGCGACGACGCTTATAGGAGGCCTATGTCCAACTTTCCATCTTTCAGCTGATATGATGGCCACGCTATTGACCTCAATCTCGTCTGATAGTAATAATGGATGTGGTTGATGATAAAGCAAACGAGCCTAAAATATGCCCGTTCACTCTTACTTTGAAGGAAGACCTCGGGCCACTCAGATGCTGCGAGAAGGTCCTAAACTTTGATTTTTCGAAACATCTTGCTCATCTCCAGAGCCAGAAGCCTGGAACTGTCTACCTGGCTAGAAAGAACGCTAGTAGAAAAGAGCATGAGCGTTTGAGCTAGCTCATTTCCCTCCACTTAGCATGCTCATCTCAGCTGCATGCATTTCGTCATTCTTCACGCTTTCGTCATGGAACACTGCTACTGCTTATAATGCGGGTATTATTTAATCAGTGGGTGAGGTGAACGTGGCTCCATGCACGTCTCGCGAGGAGCCCCGCGCCCCCCCGCGCGCTGAACCGCACAGACACTTGGACGCCTGCGGGGACTTCGAGGACGGCCTCCGAGCTGGTGAGTAGACACTTACAGGACAAGCTGACACGTTGCCAATATGGCACCGTATGCTAATATCTAAGCAGTGAGTGAAGTGAATGTGGCGTGAGGAGAAAGAACTTATTTCTATTACCAGGTCACGAACCCACACATCAGCTATTGAAAAATCCAGAAAGAAAACCATATTGGGTTTTCACAATTTGCCCGAACCCAAACCTTCACTTCCGTCAGTAGCGCTCTGTGACCACTAAACTAAACTCCTGGTTCCTGAATTGAATTTGAGGAGTAGATATACTCCAGGCACCAATGACTTCTTATCTCTTCAGGTAATCGGATATCATCAACATGTGCGCTGCCGCCGCCGGCGCCGTCCCCACCTCTGGACCTCATCGCCATGGACCTGTTCGAGCCGATGGAATGCATTCCTTTAGGTAATTTATCATCGCCAATACCTGGTGAAGGTCGCGGTTAGCCAATGGAGGGGAGACGCACAGGACCTGTTATTATGGCGACATGCGCGGGAGGCCGCTGTCCAACAATGACGTCTTCGGCTAATCAAATGATGATGATATTTGTTTTATTTTTATAAAAAACTTTGCCCCGCACTAGGAATTTCTCCTGTATCGTGGGTGCGTTTACAAACATACCGCGTGTATCTGACATCGACGCACAAACGGTTTCCATGGGTCCAGGGCATGATTCTGGACACCCCAGTGTTGGAATTTTTCGTCGGTTCTTTTCTCATTTTTTTCAAGAGTACCACAAATATTTATCAGCTCAGCTGAGCTGATATCTATTTGTGGTCTTATTCAGATTGCTCTTTTTAGTGAAAGTAGTTAATCATAATTTTTTTATTGAAAATCTCATTGGGTTAGGTCAGAATAACGATTATGAGCAGTCTAAAGTAAAAAACCCTTGAAAAAAAATTACAAAATGAGAAAAAAGCCGACGAAAAAGTCTAGGGTGTCCAGAATCATGCCCTGGACCCCCATGGAAATCGTTTGTGCGTCGATGTCAGATACACGCGGTATAAATAAGTTTGAGTTTATTTATTTATTAAGTACTTGAAGTTTAACAATTTTCTCTTAATCTATCTTAGATAAACAGTGGCAATTTCTACAATTAGTGCTTACATACACAAACAGCCAGACCCGGATCAACTATCTGTAGGCCACACAAATTATTTGTTCCGTGCGGGAATCGAACCCGCGACACGCAGCGCTGCTGTCAATCGCTCAACCACTGCGCCAACCGCGTCGTCGTCTTTTCCTATAATCATTATCCTCCTAATACAATAACTCTTCCGTTACTGAGTGACTGACTGACTAACAGACAACGCACAGCCGAAACTACTGATCGTAGAAAGCTGATATTTGCATGTAGGTTCTCTACCCTCCGTAGGAGAGCACTAAGAGCGGATTTCCCGAAATTCCTACGGGAACGGGAAAAAAACAACGGGATAGTTGTATTGCAATTTACTAGCACATCATTACAATAGCACCTTAATATTTTTTTTTTAATATTTGGGGTTCCATTTCTGAAGAGTAACCAATACGGTCCGTCCGTCCATCCTGCATCCGTCTGTCCGTTTGAACTGTAATAAGTAGATAACAGCAGTGCTATTCTGTAACAACATTTTCGTGTCTCGACAGCGGAATCCGAGGTGAGTTTCAAATTCGTATAAATATAAGACCTTATGAAGTGTGAAATAAAGTTCACTTTGTAAGCTTAGTCACTCAGGTGAAGTCAATATCGAAATGGTTATTTACAGAATAGACTAGCTGTACTTTTCGCAGAGTGTGTATTCCTTTTGCAACTATGAAAACAAATAAAAAAAAAAATAATAATTTAAGTAAGTGAAAGGTAGAAAATATTCGTGAGTGAGTCCGACTCGCACTTGGCTGATAAACGAAAAGATAAAAAAAAGTTTATTTGCGCCAAGCATGACGCATACCAAAAAAAATAATACAAAAGTAAACAAAATTTTGTGTTTTTTTTATTTATTTGGGATAAGAGACCCACTCCACACTAGGACTTGAACAACTTGTGATCATCAATAGATGGCGTCACTTAATCCTGTTATAATAGCGAAGTGACGGGAATGTTTTGTTTATATCCACTTTTTTTTTTGATTTTTGGATTAGATATGACGTGTTTGACTCGAGATACGCGAAATTAACACCAATGTGTTACTGTGAAGTCCATTAAGCTGCTTATTAGATATTCATCATCATCTGCCTAACCTTTTCCCAACTATATTGGGGTCAACTTCGGCCTACAAGACCTCCACCACACATTCAAAATTCAAAAGTCATTTATTCAAATTAGGCTGAGAGCCATCTCTTTTTGAACGTTAACTTTTACAAAAGACAGTCCCCCAAAATCCCGCCCGTCACCTCTTCCTAGTGTTTTAACTGTTGACAAGAAGTTGCCAACAAACTCCCCAGCAACACATCTATCTGTTATGCTTTAAGAACTTTGTAACAATACTGGGTAACATGGTTCTTCTTGGCAAGACCTGTGTCAGATTCTCTGTCTTCTGACAATCCGTAACGACTGCCAAAGATCTACAAATGACAGCCGGGACCAAAGGCTTAACGTGCTTCCCGAGGCACGGAGGAGTCTTGGTATGTTGAGATTGTCACCCATCCACAGACGAACACCGGCAAGCATTGCTTAACCTTACATAATTATAGAAAACTGGCTGACCCACGCAACTTCGTCTGCGTCACATTTTCCATTAATACTCGGCTCCTTTTAGTCTTAGCGTGATGATATATAGCCTATAACCTTTCCGGATAAATGGGCTATCTAATACTGAAAGAATTTTTCAAATCGGACCAGTAGTTCCTGAGATTACCCCCTACATACAAACTTACAAAGAAATTTTACCTCTTTATAATATTAAGTATATAGATATAGATTATTTATGTGTACGGTTTTGTCCAGGTCCTCAAATCACGGCAGTCGACAACATTGACCAGGCACCACCTTCAGATGACTCGGACATCTTTATTGGCGAGTTTGAAGTAAGTTACGTCAATTATTTTGCCATTTATTCGTTTTTTTTTTTTAAACTAAACTAGCTTATGCTTCGTCCGCTTGACAAATTATATATTAAACCCTTCCTCGAGAACCAGAATCAGAATCAGAAATCATTTATTTGCACAGAATGTAAGTAAACATAGTTTTTATGGAAAAATTAAATATGTGGAGCTACAACCAAGAGTGGTTCTCGAGGATTTCTTTTGTTTCGATTTTGCTGTTTTTACCAATGCAAAATGGATTGAGATCCATTGGTGAAAATAGCAAAGTTGGTGCAGTAGTTTTTGAGTTTAACGCGAACTGACATATAGACAGCCGCGGTGGAGGAGTTTGTTTTATGATATGTAGTGAAATGATAGTTATGATTGTACATTAATAATAACATAAAATGAAAAAACCATTCTCTCTCTCTTCTTGTTTTGACTAGCTATGACTTTTTTCGCAAGGTTTCCCACAATCATTAATTACTGTTTCTTGATAACTATAATTTTAAACTTTTGTATAGGTAAGAGTACCTACCTATCCAAAAGTGGTACCTATTTTTAATTTCTTGAACACTGTTTAAATATTTTAATTATTATTATTTTGATTGTTTTTATTTAATTTTTCATTTAAATTGTATTTTAATTGTTTTTTTTTTTGTGGTAGTATGCATGTAATGCGATGTGCACTGGCGTTTAGCCGATAAGGTGTTATTTACTGTTTAAATAAATAAATAAATTTTATTAACACCACCAGACACCGGCGCTATAACCGAAGAGTATCATCACAGCAGTAGAGGAACGATAATGACAAGACCAGGATTCTGGTAAATATCCCTTTCCGCTTATCTATCATACTTCAACACGTTTGCCACCAAACTTGAGCCTGCAAATCCCAGTTTTACAGACATCATGTAAAAACCTTTGAGTGAGGCCACCAGGGATATGCGAGGATGCGAAGCGAGGGATTTGTAGCGACCTGGAGACTTTATCCATTCCAGACATAGGTTGACTAGTTTAGAATGCCTAATGCATTAATTCAGCTTTATTATTTTTTTCATGGAGAAAGAAACAAATGGCACCATTTCCTTTTTGCATATACAAAATAAAACGGGGTTGCCATCGACACTTCAGCTCCAGCGTTACTCCATCAGAGGGTAAATCATCCCATATTTCTGCACATCGTGTTCCTTATTGACTAGCTATATTAAAGGTGATCCACACAAAGGCTGTGCCTAGCTAGTCTATTCTGTAAATAACCATTTCGATATCAACTTCACCTGAGTGACTAAGCTTACAAAGTGAACTTTATTTCACACGTCATAAGGTCTTATATTTATACGAATTTGAAACTCACCTCGGATTTCGCGAGACACGAAAATGTTGTTACAGAATAGCACTGCTGGACATGGGTGAGGACTGTGGACCGTTGCAAAGTGGTCCAAGTCCAACACGTCCGTAGCATGGACCGGACACGGACGTTTGTGAACGTGTTCATGTAAAATCTACGCACCAATATTATTTTGGGCTCCGGACGCGTACCTAAAAATTGGTCGATTGGTCTTAGATTACTTATTCATCAGAATGTCTGATGCATTTGGGGCTTTTGCCCATTAAAGCTGTTTTCAGGCTACGCTATAATATAATAGCATATATTACAGTATATAAATAGCTCATAGCACAACAATATCACGCACCATACATTGTTATGGACACGTGCACACTGTACTGTACTATATATTATTGACAATATATGGTGCGCAATATTGTTGTGCAATGAGCTATATACTATATGCTATATTTTATAGCGTAGTCTGAAAGCAGCTTTACTCGTGGTACAAATAACTTTTTGGCACTTCCAAAGTAATCAAAATCTGAAGACGAAAATGACGATTTAACAACTTAAGACATAAAATTAAACTATCGGGACACCAATTTATTTGTCAGATAAAAGATATCTGCGGATTGAACATTCTGCCATAATTATTGTAAATATATTATTTTCTTTTCAGGATTGCATCAAGCTGTCCGATGCAAAATGAGAGACTTGCACATAGTTTATTTTAGTTATATTTTCGTTTTATTTTATTTGGGCATGTGAAAGAATGACGTATTGATTTAGTGTTAAGCGAAATTGTAAATACATTATTTTTACATGGCACTTCTGGTTTTACTTTATTTTAAACTAGCTGACCCGTGCAACTTCGTCTGCGTCACATTTTCCATTATTGCTCCGCTCTTATTTGTCTTAGCGTGATGGTATATAGCCTATAACCTTCCTCGATAAATGGGCTATCTAACACTAAGAGAATTTTTCAAATTGGTCCAGTAGTTTCGGAGCTTTCAATTCAAACAAACAAACAAATCTTTCCTCTTTTTAATATTAGTGTAGAAGAACGAAACATTTTTAAGGTAGGTACAGCCTATTTTATTTAGTACTAGCTGATCCAAACATTTAAAAAAATAGCCCACGGCCTATTTTTAGACCTACCAAATATACACTGGGATTGATTGATTGATTGATTGATTGAGAGTTTTATATGTTATTAGCTGACCGGGCAAACGTTGTTTTGCTGAATAAAAAAATAAGTACCCTACGACCTATTTTCGGACCTATCAAATAAAAACAAAAAAAAATCATGAAGATCGGTTTAGCCGTTTCGGAGAAATTCAATAACAAACACCGTGACACGAGCTTTTTATGGTATGGTTATTAATAGAAAGAAAATAATCTCGATAATTATGCTAAATAAGTTTGAACCAACTTGTATGTTTCCCAACTATGTTAGAATCGGCCCGATATCAATATTTTACATGTAGCGTTTACCTTCACATTCCATTACCTAGTCAGTATCTGGGCAATACACCACTTGGATATTTAAAAATTGCTTTCTAATCATAGTACTACACTCAACAAAAGCTTTCCAAAATTGCTCATTTCTTTCTACAACAAAATAATCATATCAATAAAAAAATGTCGAGCACAATAGACGTAAGGGCCAAAAAAGGCAATTTCCTGTCGTCAATGTAAATAATCCGGGTATTATTATGACGTAACGATGACGTGTATCATATCGTCTCGATATCGTCGCCGTCTCGTATTGTTGGCGGCACGTGGACGGAAATAGGCCCTTTCGGAGCGTGCCGCCCTCGAGTCGGGGTTTAGTGCGGAATGCAGGCGATAGATGGCGTTAGGTAATGCGAGAAAGAATGGGTACCGAGGAGTTGAAAAAATTTGAACCAAAACATTAGGTAAGTACTTAGGTGTTTTCTTATTCTTAGGTCTTTAGTTTAGTTTACAAGTTAGAAAAAACATTAAAATAATTAAACGAAATGAAAGTGAGAAAGTATTTTTTAGGGATCCGTTTAATTTATTTTTTAACATTCTGAATTGAGCAGATATATTTTGTTTTGGTGCCATTTGGAATTTTTTGGCGTCATCCAAGAGTAAAATGTTTGTAGGAGCCACATTTCTTGCCTGTCCGATCAGCGTATTTTCTTCCTGCAAAATACTTGAAAATCCAATCAGTAAATTACCTTATTCTTAAAAAAAGTGAAAACCCAACTAAAGTTTATAAAAAGAGAATTTATAATTATTATAGGTACTATTTTTTTTCTCTAAACCTAATCGTTCGTGCAGTAAGCGATAGATGGCGCTACTTGATTCGATTTAGAAAATAAAACTGACTGTGCGAACGGCATAATTTTGAATTGTATTTATATAGGTATTTATTTATTATACACTTTATTGTACACCTTATAACAAGTACAGGAAAAGCGTTTATAAAAACAAGTGTACAATGGGCGGTCTTATCGCACAGGGCAATCTCTTACAGACAACCTTTGGATGGACTGAACGAAAGATGTTAGATTTAGGGCGGTCAGTGTACATTATACACAACTTAGCATTATGACTGTGTTGAACCTTTTCTAAATTTAAAAAAGAAGGCCTTATAGGAAGAAAAATCCTTCTTTTGTATCAACAAAAGGCCTCAGCCAATGAATTTAGTTTCAACCCCAATTTTAAAATCTTACAATGAAAGTAGTTAAAATTTAACTCATTACCACTCATTCATCCTCCATTCGAGACCAGTCAATTTGCGACTAATGACATAACCGACCAACGTTCAACCGCAATACGACAAAAAATTACACAATACGACAAAAAATCGCCATAACATTTAACAAGAAGAATGCGACAATAAAACGCGAATTACGTTCGTCCAGTTTTTTACCAAAGAGCCGCGCGTGGCCAACACGCGACCTAAAATATTAAAACTGGTGTTAGATCTGACACGCGGCCTTTCCCACCAATAAATAGAGAAATCTTCTGACAACCCTGTAATGAAAACTTATAATCACACGACACTAGATAACCAACCTTCCACCTTACGAAACAAGGTTGAATTTCCCGTTCACTATTTTGACAGCGGCTTATCCGGCAACGCCATTGAAATATCAATCTTACCTAGCTAATCATAAGGTTGAATTTAAAAAAATCTAACACGTATTAAAATTAGGGTTGTCCCCAACTCCTAATACCGCCCCCGACGGTTATCGTATAATGCGTTGGCACGTGGCGTTGTTCGTTTTTTATCGGTTATTTTCGTGCGAACGGAGTGGTCTGGTGTAGACTGGCCGTACAATGGGTGACGATGGGTACTTGTACGTATTGTGGGTAGACTTTTCCTGGGAAAAGGAAGGTTTGAAGTCTGGTTCTGACAGTAGTGTTAGATCCGTTTTGTGGAACAGTTGTTGGACATGATGCATTTTTAAGTTTACTCATCCATAAAAATCGTTGTAACTTATTGAGTTGGGGAAGATTAAAGAATCACTCGTAAATATTTTAGAACTACATAGGTATATTTCGCTTCACTAGAAAAAAAAAACATTGCATTGAAAATTAAAAAAAACACAACTCACTAACATATATAAATAAATTAGTATTAAATTAATACAACTGTGCATTTCTGACAATACAACATACGGGTCGAATCTATCTATGGGTCGAATTATTGAAAACCTCCTTTTTTGAAGTCAGTTAAAAGCAAACAACTTCAAAATACACATGTAATCCTTTTACGTACACAATAAAATAATAAACTATCAATTTTAATAAAATATCATTAAAAACAAACAAACACTAGGGCAACGCAAATCCCTCTCAAGGGTACAATCGACCCCCACAAATATCATTTCATATTTTGATTATGATATCAATGTCACCCATTCGCATTCGCAGGGTTTTTTATATCTTTTGTCCGTTAATACACATATTAACCTATTAAAAGTCGCGTGGCGACATTATTTGATATTTCACACGTATAATAAAATCATTGTTGTTATTAATGTTAGTTTTTTTGTGGGATAATAGGTTTTTTTGGCATTTTCGAGATTTTTTTTTGCTATCTTTTGTTCCCATAATAGTATACCAAGATCTTAAAATAATTTCAAAGCTGAGAAAAATAGGTAATACTGCAAACTAAGAACAAAATTTAAAAGCACTAGCAAATTTTACCGGTTTCTACTGAAGTCAAAACTATAGGAACAAGGAAATATTTGATCGTAATCATTCTAGCGGTTGGGCCAGCGACAGTATAGTTCTATTCGGAAGAATGTTCGTGATTGAATCAATAGTTGTGGACACTATCTTCTAAAATTTTACCTCTCTAGAAGTCTACATAATTAAAAGTTTGATTATTTTAGATTGCCAAGGTTATTTGTAAATTAAAAATAGCAAAACGAACATCAAGAACAATGAGAAAAGAGAACATCAAAAGCAACAACTTAGTTTTCCATAAATAAACACAGCATTTAACCACCTGATGCATCTGACGGCGTAAACGCAAAACCATTAAATATGTCATTAAACAGCATTATCCCAACAAAACGGCTATTACTCACAGTGCCACCAACTTTCAGAAAACGCGACCAATTACACGACAATTTCTCAAACAACGAGGAAAGCGCGTCTCATCTTATTCGCGATAATTAACGATGTTGCGCCTGCGACGGACGCGCAACAGTCGCGCCACACGCCGCCACGTGACAGTCACGCGTTGCGGATCAACGGGATTGGTCACAAGCGCTGGTATGACGACTCAATCGCGATTCTGTTGGCAGTAATGAGAGATGACATCGCTTTATTTTTTTGTTAGCAGTGATTTTTATTGGTATTGTTGTGATATTTGGATAAATGGATGCTGATATTTAGTGACATTTATGTAGTTCTGTATCAACATCACGACGAGTGTTTTAGAACTTATCAAAATCTTTGATTCCTTGTGTCTGCCAGCGGGTTCTTTCCAGAACTTATTCCCGGGATGAAAAAATGTCGAAGACCTACTCGTTTGCCAAGTTTCATCCAAAGCCGTTGACTACTCTGTCAACAGGATTTCACACATGTTAATATTTTGTGACGCCATATTACCATGGAATTTTTTAAACTTAATTGACAAGGCAGAATGGGTAGCGACTCGTAGCTATAGGTACAACTAGCTTTCGTCTGCAAAGTACGCTCAATACAAAATAAAAAAATATGGCTAGCATACCTATACAAAAATAGTTTTCCAAATCTGATTCTTAGGTAGTTCCAGAGATTACAAACAACTCTTCAGCTTTATTATATAACGTAAGTAGATTGTATAGTTTTAGTACTTATAGATTTTCCCCAAATCGTAACATTGACAAAATTAATTCCATCAATTCCTAAATCCAATAAACGATACAGAAACATGACTCCATCAAACAAATAACGAACACAGAAAACCTTTTAGCTTTCGAAACTAAAAAGCAATCGTAGCAACTAAGGCTTTTAAAAAAAACAATACTACATACATGCAGATGGTCGGGCGGGCAGATTACGCGGGCATATACCGCGCATCGCTGGAGACGCAAATTGTTCACTAAACTGATTACTACCGCTAGTTCCATCCACATTGTCTTTACCACCCCTCGCCACCCACTGGGCGACTGCCCATCTGTGGAAATTTGCTGGAAGGACTTGCTCGTTGTTGTAATCTTTTCTGTAACATATACCTAGTCCTTTTATTGGTTTGAGGAATTAACAAAAGATTTTTGGTATGATTGTCTTGAATAATGCTGCGTTTCCACCATAGATGTGCGAGGTTGTGAAGCGAGAGATGAGTTTGTAAGAACCAATAGGATCGCTTCATTTACCCAGCCTCGCTCAGCGCAAACGATTCTATTGGTTCTTACAAACTCATCTCTCGCTACAAACCTCGCACATCTTTGGTGGAAACGCAGACTTTGGATTGTCTTTTTCGTTAAAATCACCTAATTGTCTTTTTACTATTCTATCTAAGCATTGTACAGATTAAAATATCTATGTGACAAGCGTTGGAAGGTTTTCCACAAGGTGGACCGAAAACCGAAGACCGAAGAGATGAACAAAATCTGTCCATGTGGCGACAACCCCGAAGCTTTCGGTTTTTGTTCAATCGTCTTTCGTTTGATTTAATCAACCTATTTTTTTAAAAATAGAATGCTGCGAGTTTATAGACTATATAAATTCATTTTTTTTAATCTCATTGTCAGGTCAGGTCAAATCAAATTCCCTGAAATAAATCACTTTCACTTGCACTTTGGTGGTTTCTACTGCTTGCATAATTCTCATTTTTTTTCATGAAAAAGCTTAATACACATTATTATACATTGTTATTTTGATTTCTTAAAAAAAAACTATAATATTTAAATGAAAATGTATGAAACCAAACGATAGATTCATAATGCTATAGTTCCCATTCTCTTCCAGGCATGTTATTTCATTGTGTAGCCCGCTATAAACCATCAAATTTCTGTATAAATTCATTATATTTCAATGGGGCCGCAATGCGTTTTTGGTAATATAATTTGTGTGCGGTCTGTCTCTCAAAATTTGATTTCGTTTTTTGTTAGTGAACCTTTATAACTTGGGGAAGTTCATACTATACTTTTGATTGAGGATTATTATTGTTTTGTAATTGTATTTTGGACTAGATAGCCTTAATTATTTATAGATAAGTGTTTAAGTTAGTAAAACTTAGTTGACTTTCTAAACTGCTGCAAGTTTTCTTTTATAGAACATGGCAACAGAAGGCAAAAAACAGTTTCTTTCGAAGTAAAAGTTTTGTTTCTAAACTTTGTGTCGATAGCGTCTCTCACTAGATGGCGTTAGCAGTAACGCCATTACAAGTCATCTAACTACTGATCATATTAGAGGTCAAAATGTATTCTTGTAGGAGAAAATCTGGATATTCCTACAGCTTGTGTTGCGAAAATTCTTAGGGCTACTTTTTATCCAATTGCCAAGGAATGGTTGTTTTTCGCGTGTATCTTGTATGTCTGTTTGAAAATTTCTTTATTACCTCGTACCATTCTAATGGTTGGATGGATGTCGACTATTGAGGTGTTGTTAGATTCATTTGAAATACCCCAGTGTCATATTGATAGGTTTTTTTTAAACTAAAGCGCAATGGCGGATTTTTGGCGCTAAATAGTTGTAAGTCGTCAGTATTTTTTTTAACCAAACCTATCGAGTATCAAAATGAAGGAACTGAAATGAAGGTATCAAAAATATATGTAAGCTATATGCTTAAATTCAATAAGGAAACAGTTTTCGTTCATTAAAGTTTTGCGTTTTTGATTTTTCTACTTTGCGATTTGTTATATCTGACATATGGACAATGCACGGTCTCTGTGAGAAAAGGTACGGGAACGACATCTGGGGTAGAAGCTAGTTATACATGACATCTACAAAATATGCAATACTAATTGTATTATAAGTACCAAAATTTGATAGTCAACACAATGTTCGACTATATACTACCTAGGTGCCAGATAAACTTGCAAATAAGTAGGTAAAGAAAGAAAGAAAGAAAGAAAGAAAGAAAGAAAAATGATTATTTGGGACTCGCACAAAACAGACAGAAGCAAAATAACAAAATACAGATAATAACATGAAATTGATCTGTGCGAGGCCAAAAAGGTCCCTATCTCAGCCCTTCCAAACCATACCATACCTTTCCAAATTATCCGTTCGTATTTACCCGAACAATAAATTGTGAACCGTTTTTCATTACGAGAGAACGTAAAAGATCACGATAGAAGTCGATTCACGACAGCTTTGGTATTAAGAAAGTCAATAAGTGTATGAGGGACAATGACCGTTGCTGCACATTTATCTGACTGCTACCATAGTTTCAACAATCTTTAGAATATTTGTAGACATCCAGAAAAATACTTCAGGTTAAATATTCGTCATAGGCAACTGCTACTATCAGCAAGACAGAAGGCCAGGTTACCAGAAAAAAAACTACACATCCAGCAAAAAAATCAGCCAGCACTGTCCTCACATAATTACGAACAAGTTCACACAGCAAATACAGATATCCAGGCGATTATAATTAGTAGGCCGGGCCCTCACGACACGCAATAAGGGGCAAGCAGGGGTCCCTTTATGCAATAACTGCGCCTCTTAATTTGATTTTTATTTTGATCTCGTTTGGCGACGGTATGATTGTCCCTTGCCTTGGGCGAGTATGGTTACTTGTTTGTTCTATGACTGGTTTTTTTTGGGTATTGTTTTATGTGGGGATGTAAGAAGGTTTATCGCAATTAAGGTAAGAGAGGAACATCAATTTATTTATTTCAGATAAATCACAATAACATTAAGCAATTACAACCAGCTATATATTTTCAAAACACAATAACAACAGTACAAGAACACACAACAATGGTAACATTGGATCAGGGGCCCGAGTCTGCTATTTTTATAAATTTGTCATTCCGACACGATCCCATAGTCATGCCATTGTCATTTTGCTAAAAGTTCGTAATCTGCAAAATTCATAATGGCACGGTCACTGGCACGTCAATGGTCTCGTAATAGAATTGCGGTAGAAATGCCGTATTGCCATTATTAATAAAACCGAGCTAAATTTTAGCATTTATTCATGCCAGATTTTATTTATATTTAGTTTTACATATTATTTATTAGTGTTATAAGCAATCTGAAGTAATGAGAAGTCCGTAAATACTAAATCTGTCATTATGTACGAGATTACCATACCAGAGAATATGAAAGTAGGGAACTCTAACTCTCTCTTTTAGGGGTAATCTTATTCATCTGTTTTTCTGATTTTTTCTTCTTCACGACTTCGAATGAAACTTGGCACATTGAATAAGGCATACTTTACCACAGGAGCATATTCTCTTGCGATATTTCCGACAAAATCATGTTGCAAGTTTTCTATAATTTAATACTCTGCACCTTTACAAACATCTCTCCCTAATCATCGTAGTAAAAACAAGTTTAGCAATGTGAAATAGTCGGTCTAAACTACATTACCAGCCCCGGTATGTACAACTTTTATTATTTTGTCATTCCTAAACCCCGAATAACCTTAACTTTTTTTAAAAGACTCAAAAGGCAATTGGTACTCTTAGTGTCAAATATGAAATTGCCAGACACTGTTTTTTTTTTGGCTAAAGTACTTTGAGAAATACTCAGAAACAAATGCTAACTAATTCATAATTGCGCTTCAATAGTAACCTAACTATATCATCATTATAACTGTCCTCCAATTATGTAAAAAGAATCTTCAAATGAACTCCACAACACTTCAGCCTACAAATTAATGATCTCCAAATAAACGCACAGAGAACAAAACGACAGCAAAACAAAAAGTAAAAAAGAGGGAAAAATTAAAATTCAGCAAGCAAATAACATACGTTTGAAACATACTGTCATTTCTTTGTTATTTAAAAACAACGAGCTTTGATATGGAAGACACTCAGGGACTCAAACGATGAACAGACAACCCTCGCATTGGACACAAACCCTACTTAATTAACACACGATATTAATTTTTAAGTCTATCGCAATAAGGGTGTATATCCCGTGTTGGTTTTCGTGTTTTAAAGTGACATGCGTAGAGGGTTGTATGAATATGAGTATGAAAAATACACGAATTAATTTTACGTTTGTTGGTTGTACTACGTGGCATATTAAGAGCATTGAAGTACCTACTGTTTGATTTTTAGTTTATTTTGTCCCATCATCATCATCATCAGCCTATAATAGTCCACTGCTGGACGTAGGCCTCTCCAAGTGCACGCCATTTGGCTCGATCACCGGCAACTCTCATCCAGCTGCTACCAGCCACCCTGCGAAGATCGTCTCACTGCAGGGCAAAGGCCTATCTTGCTTCCTTCCATTCTTCTCTGCTCTGGGCTTATGTGGACCAATCTTGTCGATAGGCGTCTAGCTCGTTCCGCCACCTTCGTCTGGGACTGCCGCGATGCCGTCGGACATTTTCTGGGACTGACATTATGGTTGCTTTGATAATGACATAACGAAGTATAAGTTTGGAAATGAACGCTTGTAACAACTGGCAAAGGTAGAATATAAAACTTGTATCACTTCTCGTTCTGTTACTTATTTCACAGTAAACAATGAAAAGTTCTTATCTCTAAGTAATACAGGGTGGCCATAACATTGACGTCCGATCCGATCCGATCGGTAAATTATGACCTAAATTTTCAACTTTATTTTAAAAATCCTATGAAAAGTCGCGGAACATACGAGTACATGGGGATGACTCGGATACCCAATACGAGGGACCAAAATTTTATTTTTGGATGTCAATGTTCTGGCCATCCTGTATCAATCTAGATGACGCGGTGAACTTCGTTCGACCTAAAATTGATTCGGTTGTTAAACTGTTCTTTAACTATCACTGTATCAGAGCAAACAAAACTTAAAAAATACCTATATAAAATCTGTCAAGCCGTTCTTGAGTTTTAGCGAGATTAACTCACAGCAATTGATTTTTAAACTTTAACGTATAAAGAGACAGAAGCAATGGATCACACATTGGACGCACAACTAGTAGTTATGAAGGTTTAGAATTTCAGAATTAAAACATTATCAGTCTTAACTAGAAACTTCAATTTACAGCAAAAATGCACCATTTTCCCGTTTAACGAACATGACAAAATTACAGCCATCTTTCCCAGGAATGGAATGGTTGTGATTAGCTAGTTGATCTCCCAATACAGAATCCAATTAAAGAACGAACTAAACCAATAAGATTACTTTTCCAGAAGACGGAAAGTCTCATGAATTTATGATGACAACACAAAACAGTAGCAACAACTGTCGGTAGGTACAAACTAGAACCACTCGTCTTACGCAAATCGAATTCAGGAATCAATTTGTGTACCACCGCACAGAACAAATATTCAGGTAAAATGCTGAAAGGATTACAAAGAATAATGTCGTCTGAAACTTTTAATATTATCTATCTAGTACATATTTATTAGCCTATTTAAGCGCCTTCGCTCACGATACTATAGATTTTACAATAAAACTAGGCTTCCAAGGTTCTATCTATCTCTGTATTAAAAACTAACTCACATTCGCAGTTACAAAATTAACTTATTGGGATTAATTATTGATAGGCTCGAGTTTGATCGCTGTCTCACTTTATGATAAAAAAATCAATAAAATCAATTTCATTTCAAATTTCAGTACTTACGCTTGCCTAGACGTAACCAATTCATTCGTGTTGTAGCAATCAGGAAACACAAACTCTTACAGGGAATTCTACAGTCTCCTTTATTTTACGCATAAAGAAAGTGTTTTCAAAACTGAAGGCGTGCTTACATATTGTAAAATATTTAACTTCAAACAAAATAAAATGTTTCTTAACTTTACAAAATCAAGTCTGCACAATCTTAGTCTGTGGCAAGGAGCGCCGTCTGGCCCGACGTAGAATCAGTTCAAGCCTAGATTTAGTAAATTTACTAGATTTAGAGTCTGCCAGTTTCTTGGGGCGCGCTATGCAAATTTTACTTATGTACACACTGGGTGGGATAATCGCTGCGGTTCAGAACATTTTTCTAAAAATTAATAACGTTTTATGGCCCTTCTCCGAATACTTGTCTCATCAATAGATAAAGCAACACAATTTCTCTTAGATAAAATAGACTACAAACTAGTGGCAGAATGAAGACTTTTTTGAGTGCTGCTTTTATTAATTTTTACTTACAAACAAATTAGTTTTTCTGTTCCTTTACTAATTCGGGCCACAACACCAGTCTTCTGTACATGAGGAAACTTACAACAGCTGAAAACTGAAGGTAACCTACGAATTCTTATTCATACTTTCTTATCTGAATATTTTATTTCAAATATTTCTATAAAACATCACGTCATGCCTATGACGTACTTATAAAATGTCAGAAATGATAAGAGATTGAATCCAACGTCTAAATACTTTTTGAAACTGTGCCAAGACCGCAGCATTTTAACCTCCCAGTGCGCAATCTACGCGGGTACCAACTGAATTTTCAATGAGGATGTCACAGCCTTTCACCCGGTGACATTTGCTCCTGCCACCGACTTGTTTGGACAAAAGGGGTTTTTGCCCCGTCGAGAGAAAATTCAACAGATTTCTTGCTACGAAATTCACGATTTTCCTGATTAGATTACCCACTTGAATTTGAATTTTAAGGGGTTTCGCAAATTAATAAGGTTTAAGATAAACGGGTTATGGAATGAAATATAAGTTGTTTGATAAATAATGAAGAGTTTTAAATTTTCTTGTTATCTGTTTATTTGCTATTGTTCTAGTATTTTTGTGACAGTTTCTACTTGTGTTAGGATTCATGTGGACTCTATAACCATGACTCTGTCGATTTAACCAAATATTTCAACGATTAACATTTGATTGTAGACTAGAATAATACAGCCAACCAATCGTAATACGAAGCCCCCAACATAATTGACCCATTTCAATAGCCACATTCACGACCACCGATGCACAAAAATATAAAAAGTAAAAATTCAAATCCGACCACATTCGGATCCGAATTCGAGTCCATCCGCGTATGTAATCTGCATCCATTATTTAGTCGCACAACAATACATTCCCGGGGACCTATTCTGGAAAATTAAAAACGAAATTCGAATCGAAATCGTCGCTGATTCCGCACGAGTTGTCAGCGAAAATGGAAACTTAACAAGTGTGGTAAATAACCACAAATCACGGCGTCCTAACGCCCGGGGCGAGATTTAAATTCACGCGAGCGCCATCGCGCTGGGGGCTCTGTTTTCGTTGTGTGACGGTGTGTGGTTTAAGAATTTGGTTTATTACGTAATCTACCTTTATGTAATAATCCTAGGTATTCGTTCCATTTTTCTTTTTATCGTGTGCGTGTGGGCAGTAAGCTCTCATGACCAAACGACACACACCCTAGTGTCAGAGTTTCTAAACCACCTCAAGGGCCTTTGACATGGTTTATGACAGCGGTCGGTTCCATTAAACAATATAAATACGAGAACTTAGATATGATGTACAGCTAAATGATTAATATTTAGGCAAACACATTGTAATTCATCTTATACATTTCCAATTTGCAGTTGTAGTAATGACAACAAGGAGACTATGGTAATTTCCGCAAGTATATAATGTACATAGCTACTAAGGTACAAAAAGCAAATTGTGTATGGAAGTTTTCCTCTCCTGGACAATGCTAGATCTGGGCAGCTGCAAACTCAGAGCAAATACTCGGTTTGCCACCTTCGCATCTGTCTGTTCTAGTCGCTTCATAAGGACATCGCTCCATCTGTTACTTGCTACTTTTGCTCCCGGTTGAACCTAGGTACGTCAAAAAGCCAGATATATTCTACTTGTTTATCTTTTTTCTCGTACCGTCATCAACAATGGTAACCACATCCACCTAACCATCAAAATCAACACACAACCGTAACATACGCAACGATAGAACCAAAAGACTGAGGGACCGCTGACGTATTATTACTTTTAAATTCATACACACTCCAAAATATAGCTTTTTATTCTTCAAATTTATTCTCAACCTTAATTCCATAGTCATAAGAGTTTGCTGTGTATAATAGATTTTTTCTAATGACGTCATTGTTGCACTTGTCGTGGGTGCGAATACGGTCGGTGCGTGGCGAATCCGCGGTTTTTACAATTTCATTTAATGAATCGAATTTTTCGTTAACCGTGTCGAAAGATGATATCATTGTCGAATAGTTACGGCTACTTGAATAGGACGTGGTAATTTTTAGTTAACTGTGTGGTTCTGTCTGTAAATCAATTTTGTTAATGATGGTACGATATGACGACTATGACGAGCATTGACAATGTCGTTAATTGAAAAGATTTGTGGATATGTGTCTTTCTAGAAATATTTTTTGCGCCATGTGGTGGAAAATAAAAATTTAACTCACACAAACAAAGACTTTCCTTATTTGGAAATGAATAATGTCTGTTGTTCTTATTTGGAGAATTTTAGGCTGACTCTTCAACTGCAAATATGCTGACATTTAGTCGGAACTTTTATTGCCTCGATGACGTTAAAAATGGAAGCGTTAATGACAATCCGTACATCTAAATAAACCTAATTTGTATGCAACACTGATTTGCCATTTGCTCGAACATTCCTCTTTGGGTGATGATTTAGTTATGGAATTGTAGATGACATCATTATCTTCAGTTAAAAAGATTGCAATCACAGTTGTTTCTTGGTATGAAATTGAATACGACATTATAGTTAGTTATGATTTTATGAGACATGTATCCTGTGACAAAATTCCATTTTATTTTAACCGACTTCCAAAAAAGGAAGTTCTCAATTCGGCGGGTATTTTATATGTTTGTACACTGATTACATCGATTGATCCGATTTGAGTGAATCTTTTTAGTTCGATTCAGCATACTTGCCATTTGGTCCCTTAAAAATTTAATTTAGTTTGGATCAGTAGTTTTTATTTTATGAGCATGTTTGCTTCTTTATATTTCTGCGTAGACGAAGACGTCATTCAAGTATCACCACCTAAGTATAGTTATAAATAAATACAATCCTACAAACCTGAAATTTCAAATTCCTTGTCCCCGTATAATCCAGTTACTCCCACTCTCCTCATTTTGCAGTTATGCTGCAAACCTCGTGCAGGGCGGAAGTGACGTCAGATCACAATAGATGGGCCCCGGCATCCGGCGCGCGCGCACCGCTTCCGGCCGACCTAATGTCGCGGATATATCCGAGCGTCTCGCGGATATATCCGAATGCAATTTAGCGGCTTTACCGAAAATATAGCGGTTAATGAGTGCGGTGGAATTATTTAGTGTTATTGTGCTTTTGCACGATTTTGGGGAACAGGAAGTTGGGGCTATAAATTGTGGAAATAAAAGGGTACTTATAGGCTGATTATTGCTGTTACCAAAATGCATAGAGGCTTCTCTAGTGCACTGTTTAGATTGCGCGCCGACAGATGGCGCCTTATGATCCTCTCGTACAAATGCAAAACCATCTGACCCAAACAGTGCATTCTAATAATATAATTCAGATAGGTATTATACATAGACAAACAACACAGACAGACACACGCAATACTATATTACAGTCTGAAAGAACACTATCATTACTTCTCGTCATAGTTGCATAAGTATAGGTATATTTTAAAATTTATATTTAATATTATTTAGTTTATAATATTTTGTTATTTATGTATAACAAACTAATATTAATGTTAATGTATGTACCGCGTGTATCTGACTGACATGGGTCCAGGGCATGATTCTGGACACCCCAGTGTTGGAATTTTTCGTCGGTTCTTTTGTCATTTTTAAATTTTTTTCAAGAGTACCACAAATAGGTATCAGCTCAGCTGAGCTGATATCTATTTGTGGTTTTATTCAGATTGCTCTTTTCAGTGAAAGTAGTTAATTAATTATTTTTTTATTAAAAATCTCATTGGGTTAGGTCAGAATAACGATTATGAGCAGTCTATAGTAAAAAAACCCTTGAAAAAACAATGAAAAAATGAGAAAAAACCCGACGAAAAATTCTAAGTCTAGGGTGTCCAGAAACATGCCCTGGACCCATGGAAATCGTTTGTGCGTCGATGTCAGATACCTACACGCGGTATAATGTTTATATTTATGTGTTATTTGTATTTGTTATATTTAAAATTTACTATTTTCATTTTAGCGATTTATAACTTTTGCACACACTGTCTACATCTCTTTTTACTCTATTCCCCTTTCGCAGGTATGCTAGAAGTGATTTCTTTAGAAATAAGCTTCACCTTTGTACATATTTTTCTCTTTCCTTCTTCTCATGTTCTTATTAAATGTGTGTAAATAAATGGTTAAATAATAAACAAATAGTCTTGTCCAATCCATGGGAATTCCTAGTCTTGAAAGTTACGTTATTAATTATGAGAAAACGTGGACTAAAAAACTGTTTTTTACCCGGGCCACAGGTTCTCTGTGAGATGGAATTCGCCGCGAATGTTTTGGCTCAAAATAATTGCCTAAATAACATTTGATTAATATCAAGCATTTTGCTAGTCTGGCTGTGCCGATCTTGAGATAATTATTGTTTTTTTTAGAATGTAGCTCCATTTATTTAAGTCTCCACAACAATTTTTCTGACGTTTTACAATTTTTTGGGATGAAAAAAGAAGATAGTTATGACGTCTGTCTTGCCCAATGTCAAGATTTCCTATGGGAATACTAGTTTATGCACGCTACCCGCCCACGTCCGACTTTTTGTAGCAGCGATAATCAGGTCGATTCTTCCTTGCTAAGTAAAAACAAGCGATTTTTGTAGATCACGTTCCATTTACTTCCTTTAAAAATCAGTCGCCAATTATCGGACGTGTGCGCGCAGCCTTTTCCGAAAATTGACTGCGTATACATTGTACAAACGCTTGTCAATCTTAAACCATCACTTTATAAGCCCGTCACCACACTGATCATTTATTTGTACCCAATATCCAAAGTCTGTGTTGTGTAGACAGACGAACAGACAAACTAACATATTGCACAGCAAGCTTAAACTGTAGTTCATTAAGTAACCGTTTAAGATAAGTAAAATAATGGAAAAATTGTGAGTGTGACAATGGTGACTATTTCGTTTTATAAACCAAAAGAGCTTAAAGCTTTCTTTGTAAAAATTTACAAAGTTACATGAAGTCAATAAAATTACCTGCCTCCGTGGTTGACTGGTTTCACACACTTGCCTTGTGACCCGGTGGTCGTGGGTTCCATTCACACGCGAAGCATACTTTGTAAAGTTGTTTCCAGTTTGGCTAGGACATTAAGAGGCCTGAATCAACTGTCTGATAAAAAGATGATTCCATGTGTCCGAAGCCACGTATAAGTCGGTGGTTCCGGCCGCCAGTTGGCGGTCGTTAAACCATGTCAGAGTCAGAGTTCCTTGAGGTGGTTTAGAAATTCTGACACTAGGGCGTGTGGGGTCGTTAGACCTTACTGCCCGCACAATAAGAAGAAGTAGAATAAAATAAACTTGGTTTAAATCCTAATCTATACTATCTATACTATAATATTATAAAGCAGAAGAGTTTGTTTGTTTGGTTGAACAGGCTAATCTCAGGAACGACTGGTCCGATTTGAAAAAATCTTTCAGTTTTAGATAGCCCATTTATCGAGGAAGGCTATAGGCCTAAATCATCACGCTAAGACCAATAGAAGCGGAGCAGTAATGAAAAATGTTACGCAGACGACGTTGCACGGGTCAGCTAGTGCATACATACAATCCAAAGCCATCAATTGATTATTTAAAACCATCGCCACACTGACGATTTATTTGCACCCAACACAATACAATCCTTGTGTTAGACAGGCAGACAGACAAACAAACATGTTGCACAACAAGCTTAAACAGTAGTTCATTAAGTAACAGTTTAAGATGTTAAGTAAACATACGAATTATTATTGGATAACTGGATGGGGTTATGTGAGAGGGTGGCAAACAGCTTAGAAGAGTTGCTAGAACATTTTGTGAAAAAATACTTTTGTTTTAAATGCAGCTTCATAAAAATAAAAATGTTTCTTTTTTTTTCCAATTTAACTTAGTAAAAACGTACGGTTTACTCTTCTTTTTTTTTTTTTTTTTTTTTTATTCATTCTTCTTTCTAATTATCAAGAAAATCAAAATCAAAATCAAGCATTTATTTCAATTAAACCATTTACAGGCACTTTTGAATTGTCAAGGTCGGTCGGTATAAAAAATTTGAAGCTATTTGCACGTTCCAAAGCGTAGATCTCTATGGAGAAGAACGTGCAAGAAACTCCACGGACACTCTTTTAAAAATAATATTTTTTTACAAAGATTTATTTACATCGTTGAAATTATACATACCTACATGTGAGAACGATGTAAAAGACGAGCAGGATAAAAGCGTCCGGAATAAAAGAGGAACAATTCAAAGAAAGAAATAATTAAAATCAACCATGGCAGCTGAGAAATGACCAGTCCCGACTGACGGCGCCCGTTCACAAACATGACGCATGCGCCAGCACCATTCGGCTCAACCATTTTGAAGGGAGCCAAATGATCAAACGCATACGCTAGACTTTTGAGTGAGCATGACACTCCCAACCGCCAGGGTACATTCAAGTCAAAAATATAGGTACCTAAAACTGATAGTTAAAGTATAAGTTAAAGGTACACAGTTCTCACTCATGTTATAAATTCGGTTTAGTAACACAAGAACAAAGCAGAACCCATGTGGTGAAAACTCTTTCTAGTGGTAGAATTGATTACAATTTATGTTAAAGGACAGCTGCGAAAAATATTCCGTGTATAAACATTTTTTACACTTTGAATTTAGTAAAAATTCAAGTGCAAAGGCAGTGTATTCTTTCATTCGGGTGTGGGGTTCAATCAGCACAGAATCTATATTTGTGTGGCATACAGATAGCTTTCCGGGTCTGGCTATTTGTGTGTGTGAGTTTATATGTTTTGAAACGCACCCATGATACGGGAGAAATTTCTAGTGCAAGGAAAGGTTTTAAAATTTATTTTTTAACAGAAAAGTGTGAATCTATAGAGATATTTCAGACTTTTATTTCACACTTTCGTGATGAGCAACTATTGTTGAAAGGCTCAGAAGAGTAGTTAGATCTCTTCATGATGCATCACTTCTGAATGCCACCATTCAAAAACCCCTCATAGATTAGGGACGCTAATCAACGAGGGTGCAAACTACCCCAAGTTATACCCCACTGCAGCGGGGGCGAAGTGTTAAAAACACAATAAGATATAATACGCATCAAACACACAACTTTTACAACCAAGAAATAAAATTTTAATCTAAATTCAACCCTATTTCTGGACATTAAGAGTAGAGGGTGAAACTTTAGGGGTGAACAATATTTTTGTTGAAATAAACTATAATAATTCGTAACGCCTTCAATGTGTCATATCAGTCATAGTGATACAAAATACATATTTTGAATTGCGCGCTTTGAGAAGGGGTGCATTTTGTACATTTTTATTGTGTTTTAAAGTGCCATAAATATTAATATGGTGATAAAAAGTTTTGATGCAGTATCGTTTACGATTATGTCATTGTGTGATTATTAAGTGGCTTTAAAAAGTTTATTGAAAATCGTAGAATTTTTCAGTTAATATCAACCTCAAAAACGTGATCAAAGTAATAAAATTGTTGTTTAAAATAATTATATAATTCTCATACTATTATATTTTTGGTATAATAGCTAGCAACAATAAATTAGCTATACCAATATATTGATTTATTTCTCAACACCAAATATCGCGTTCCAGCGATTTCAAAGTTTCACTTTATTTGAATATCTCTATGAGATAATTTATTATTGTGTTCGTGCTTTAAAAAATAACTTTTTAGGCGACCTTAAAGTAATATATTTCTTAAAATTCACTTTTATTTAAACGGGAGAGGAAAACCCCAAAAATAATACATAATATTCAGTGTGATTATTATTTAAATTTTCCATGGCAAAGTGTCGGGATGTGCGGCCCGCATTTAAATGACAATGGCCAGCCTATTCGGATGTGGAGGAGGGGTCCGAAGTACCCTACTTTGTCGATTTATTTTCAACTTTAAAATTTTTATGTGCCTAACTTTGGGGAAGATGTGTTTCCAGAATTTTTGTTGAAATATCTTTTTTGGATTGCAACTTTTTGCGTAATGACATCTAAAATATTTTTTGTGTGATAATGATAAATATGTGTTTTGTGTCTTTACAGTAGCAGGTAAACTGGACAAAACTTTATTCAGATTTTTCATCACCTAACAATCAGTTCATCAAAGTTTTAATATGTTTATTTAACAACTTCATTTTAACGGCAAGCTCATGATGAAGTTCAAGGTTTATACAAGGGCGAAAGAGCCTGTGTAAATCTATTGCTGTTTTTTTATTTATTTTTTTTATTCTCGCGGTTGATCACTATTCCTGATGTTAAGCGATGATATGTTCAATGACTAAAGTCATTTAGATAATAGTAATTTATTCACTCTTCACTCAAACTATTAAGTTTATAGCTATCAGGAAACAGACTTCGGCTGAGAATTTAACTGGATATAACATTAATAACTCTACCGAGTACTCTAAAACAAAAAGTAAAAGATAAAACGTAAACATGAAAAAGAATCATTGCAGATGTACAGTTATTGGAGAGTCGTTTGTATGTATCACCTGAAGATAGCAAACGCTGTAATTTTATAAAATATCGCGTAAAATTATTGTGATTTTTTTTTAAAGACACGGATACATTGGAAACTATTGAATTTGTTGTGTTTTCAAAATGATATGTTCACAATATATCGAGAAATTTTAATCTAATAATGATTTGTTACATTCTTACAGAGTTTGCTATTTTCCGGTGACATATGTCACCTTTTACTACTCGAACGCGCCTGGTTCGACACATTTCGAATGACGTTTTGAGGTTTTAATGTAAATTGAACAATTAGATTTCGATGAAACAATATAAACGCCTTAGCATCATTATTAACGTTGCGTATATAAACCGTACTATGTTAGTCTTCCTACAAAGAACGGCCCACTTAATGTACTCCACATACTACCTTTAGGAGCGATTACTTATTTAAATAATCATTAAGATAATGGGTACAATACAAATAAAAAATGCATTTGAACTATGAAACATCCTGTTAAAAAGTTTACGTATCAAAACAGTGTAACGTTCTACGTTCGTCAGTGTCTATGTTCCATTCTGCGCCGTCCTTGAAACACAGGGCTTGGACTGCACTCGCTCCTGGATGTTTCAAACGCCATGCGTCATAATAATTAGTATTTTTTTAAATAGTGCAAATGTTCTTAAATATAAAAAAATAAAAAAAAAAATAAAAAAAAACTTTTTTTATGTAAAATGGCTCTGTGTATATTGTAATTATTTTCAACGAAATCGAATTTTTCAATTTAAGGCGCGTCCCCGAGCAAAACGCAGCGCTAGCCGTTTTTTGTGCAGTTTTTTGGAGCTATCTACTCTTTATCCAAAAGAAATATCAACTAGGTAATAAAAAATATATTAAATTTCTACATAATCTTGGCTTCAAAATGGTAGATTTTATGTTTTATTATTAAGTATAATGTTTAAGTAATCTCCTCACAACGAAACCACAGAAATGAGGAAAAAATACTGAAAACATGCATCTTCTCGAAAATTAGTGATTATTTTGATTTTGTACTTACACTAATGGATAGGCAATTTAATTATGAACATTTTGGTAGAAGTATTTTTTTCAAACGACCTAAATTAGATTTTCTAACGATTTTATTAAACATTCTGAGCGTTTTCGCTATTGTTTCTCTTCCGCTGTTATTGAGGGAAAAAATGCTCAAGGTTATTTGGTCAGGGTACGGCCTTAAGTTAAAACATCAAAACGTAATTCGAATCAGATTCTAAGTAAACGCGTACGGGTAGTGTAATTATGATTTTCGGTTTAACAGTGGAAATAACTTGCAAACTAAATTCCTAAATTTTAACTTCACATCATGATCATTAAACCCCCTCTAACTGTAGATTACAAGCCCGATACGTGCGTGTAATAGATGACGTCCGTCCGTCCGTCTGTTCGTCGGGGCCGTTTCCGACGCGACACGTGGCCGGTTTAAATATTTTACAATGCTACTTTTGCATAATGACCTTCTGAGTCTGATTGAAATGCTAAATTAAAGATGCAGATAAAATTCATGTTCTCATGTTTGGAATTTTTATGACTTCAAAATGAATACCTGCTATGGGAAAAAACTGGCAATTATTTACGAATGATAATCCATTAGAACCAAACTAAATACCGTTCCCATATCATTTAAACTATTGCGTACAGTAAAACTCATGAAAATTTTCATAGTTGTATATTACGTTATGCTGAACGTTTTGATGGGGTATTGAAAGCATAGCGGAACTTGCGATCATGAATAGTTTAAAGAATAAAAAAACAAACACATTTTCAAACGACCAGACTCATCGAGAATCAATAACTCTTCACTAATCTAATAGCTCCATAATAACTCAAAGTTGGAATATACAATCTTATCAGAAGCATAAAAATACTCACCGGTACAGCATGAATTGAATTTTAAACCCCCCACTCACTGGAATGAGAAAAAGATCTTCAAACTATTACTAAAAGCTCTCAACTCAGACCTAGATTAACCTACATTCCCAGACTGGCATAAAAGTATTTAATAAGCAAATGAAAAAGATCCGGCTCGAAGGACCACGGAACTAATCTTACCGACGAAGAAAAAAAGAAATCTTTTCATTTCCTAGATTACGTCGGGTGGAAAGTGAATAGAATGGGGGTAAAAACGTGCTGTACGGGATTGAAACCCATCGGAGCGGACGAACCCGGGCGGTGAGCATTGTGCTATGGATGAGTATTGTTATTAAAATTGTGGTATTATACGACATATGCGGTTTGATTCGTCTGGTTAGGTTGGTAATGGCTGATTCTTTATTTATTTATTTAACAATTTATGTACACACACGTAAATATAAAAAAAAGGAAACAGAAAAGTAGGTACAAAGGTGATGCTTATTTCTTAAGAAATCTCTTCCAGTATACCTGCTATATTTCTGCTGTATTTCTTTGTTGCTTTTTGGAGTTAAAAATCTTGATGTTTCAGCTGTTGATAATTCTGTGCGAGCAAAAAAATAATTTACGTTACAGTAACTACCTAGGTACGTCCAATGAATAGTTACTGGATTAAGAAATTGGAGTTAAGGACATGTCCTTAACTCAAATTCCCAAACCTTGGCCACAAACCTAACCAAACCCAACATTCCAAACCCTTCTTTAAAGTCTGAATTTGAAAGGCTAAAGTAGAGTTTGACAACTAGGTACTAAACTTCAAATCATTACTTCATAATTCGGGTTTCCAGTTTCTATATCACGAGTTTTTTTTTTGTTTCGTAAAGCTATCACTGAGGAATTTCGAAATTCTATCAGCATTTACCAATCCTTCGAATATCTATTATACGAGCATCACAGATAATAATATTGCCCGATAGTTGGGTCCGACGGTATAATGTGCTAGTTGACGCATGTATTCTCTCAAGGTCTCTCTCAAGCCTCGCCGATTCATCGATCGATACTGTCTGTCATGTAGAATCTTAGAACAACACAAATTAGTAATTTTTGCAATTTTTAAAAAAAGAAGACTGAAAGAACACTATCTTTCCTTCTCGTCATAGTTGCATATAAGTATATAAATTAATATTTATTTTTTAATATTATTTAGTATATACTAGTTTGTTATATTTGTATTGTACGTTATATTTAAATTTTACTATGTCTACATCTCTTTTTACTCTACTCTCCTTTCGCAGGTATGCTGGAAGAGATTTGTTTAGAAATAAGCATAACCTTTAGAACTTTAAAAATAAACAAAACAAAACCTATTTTTCTGTTTTCTTCTTCTTATGTTCTTATTAAATGTGTGTACATAAATTGTAAAATAAATTAATAAAAATAAATTAGGATTAATAACGAAATGAGTAAACAGAGTGAAGAATCAAATCGATAAGTTAACCCGAGTAAAAAAAATAATCGACATTTTCTATACAAGACGTTATGTTGACATTCTTTTTGAAAACGCGGTGACTGTTACCAACCAGCAATGCGATTCTATAAACATCACATCGCGTAAGCTTAGTTGAATTAAACATAAAGTGAGTTGTTAATCTATTTAAACATGGAATGACAGGTTACTTCACACTTACACAGTGAGACTTCGACCTTCGGATAGACCGGCGGTTCATTCTGTGATAATTTCACCGTCACAACTTATGTAGAGCAAGCTTGAATTAAACTGTCATTCCACTTTGACAGTAGTGTTGACAGCTCGCTTCACTGTGAGTGTTTGACAGAATTACGCTACAAACGCTCTACGCAAAGTGTCATGTAATGTCATCTTGAATAAATAAATGATTGTCAAAAAGTCCATTATAATTAGTTTATTTTATTTATTCAGAAAAATAAACAATTGTGCACAGGTTGTAAAAAAATAAATAAATAATAAATTATATATTCAATACTGTACAAAATGTCACATGGACAATTCCTTACTTACATTTTACTTTTAAAAATTATAATCCCTATTAGAATGTTACTTTTCCTTCTAAGTGCCTCTCCCATCCAATTTCCAGTCTCCATTGCTTTTAACTCGAGTTTTTTATGCAGTAATTGAGTCGTGTAGAGCAAGTTTCCTTCAAGGTCACTAAGAATTTAGGTTACACCTCTATCACAATAAAACCTCTTCAACTCCAACAAACATTACAGCACTACCTACCTATATGCAACTAAGTAGACACATACAATGGGCAGTTAAGTTCATAAGCTGGTGCGCACATGTGCATCCATACGCCAGCTGATGCGATTTGCGCGAACACTTCGTTACACATGCCAGTAAGTCCCTTATTGATATAGCGCTATGTTATGTGCCAGTCCATTGTTTAGCTTATTAATTTTGAAGTGGTGATGAAACTGTTATTCATTTTGAAAAAAGAAGAAACTTCCCTTTTCTAAATATTTCAGCACGCAATTTAGTTTTGGTATCTACCGAAAGATACCAAAACTAGTAAGGTAGGGGCTACATTAACCAATAACTAATTATTAAATTAGGTACCAAAACCAATTAGCTAACCTCTTAAGACAGTATTCAAAAGACGTAATTTATAAACCACCTGGTTTTCAAATAAATTACTTTGTTAGTCCCACTTTTAGAAAGATTTTAAGACGTAACAGTTACCTAACCAAAAATCCTTAACTTCGGTTGCTATAACTGAGACATTACAGTCAGCTTTTTCCTCCTTTTCATGAATTTAATTAAATTTAAATAACAATGAGTGTAAGAATTCAAAAAAATCTGTGATATTTTTCGTTCAATACTGCTGCACAGAAATTTAATACTCTTAACTCGGCACCATACAAAAATCCGTAACTCTGTTTTAACTAATGTCTTTATTATAATTTTTTCAACTGAGAAACTGTCGGGTTTGTCAGTTCCTCGGTCAAGATGGGGTCCCTTAATGGGTACGGTCAAGGTTAGAAGGCTTTTTCGAAAGTCGGTCATGCGTCTCATTTGTTCACTTACCCTGACAGATGAGTGACCTACTCTGCTAAGTTACTAACGTAAGGGTAATAGGGATATGCATGAAAAAAATATTTATTAACTACTTTTATTAATTGATCTAAAACTATACAAAATTATAATACCAACAGTAAAAATAGAATAAATATAACTCGAAAAACAAACGAGTTATCATAATATCATTATTTAAACAAATATATATCTGTCTCTCTCGCGAAAACGCTGTTATATCGCAGCTGTATAGGCGTCATGACTCCACTCTGACGTCAAAGTTCATATCTGACTTCTCTTTCTATAACTTCATCACTGAAGGTACTTATTTAAAAAAAAGAACCAATGGCCTTGCCTGTTGCTCTCTCAAGTCCATTCAAAGGTTTCCTGTTAAACCGAATAAAGAGTATATTGCACAGAATATAGAAGAGTGTTTTGCTCGTGGCTAAATAACAACAGCCGCACGGGTCGATCTTCAAGGTTAAGCAACCCTCGCCAAGGTTGGTTGTATTGGCCTGTGGATGGGTGACCATCTTAACACATCGAGTTTCCTTCGTGCCTCAGAAAGCACGTTAAGCCGTTGGTCCCGGCTGACATTTGTAGATCTTTGGCAGTCGTTACGGATTGTCAGAAGCCAGTAAATTTGACTCCAGTCTTACCAAGAAATACCGTGTTACCCAATTAATGGGTTGTGGAGGTAGGCAGCCGCTCCACGTTAAATACTTATTCAGCTGAATCCGGTTTGACTGGAAGCCGATCTATACCTAGTATATTCCAAAGTAGTTGTGAAAAAAAAAAAACATACAAACATCCGAACATAGTACCTCCTCCTTTTTGTGAAGTCGGTAAAAAGGCTAGGCAGATGATGATGATTGTTATTTGTTGTGGTATTCAATAAAATACATTCCATTTAATATATTATGATTTATGAATGTTAAGCATACTTTTGTTTTTCACTGCATATTATAAAACAAAGTCCTCGGCTGTGTAAAACTCAAGAACCCCTTCACCGATTTTCATGATGTTTTCACCAACATATAGAGTGGTTCTCGAGGAAGGTTTTAGTATATAATTTTTGTCAAGCGAACGAAGCCGCGGGCATCAGCTAGTTTACGGATAAAACTTACAGAAGTTGTAAACAATACTGTGCAAAGCATATTTTCAGTGGGTAATCCCACTATAAATACGTTTTCCAAAGTATTGTTTTTGTCACGTTTTGAAGCGTTAATTTTTATATGAGAAAAACTTCAAAGCTTATTTAACGCTGTCCAGTGAACATGTATCCTGTATGTACGAATTATAAAGAGAAAAATGTGTAAAAGCCACTTTCAATTCTGCTGTAGGTATACTATTCAAATTGAGTTAACGTATACTATATTATAGTATATTCCATGGTTTGTAGGGGATACGATAATGTAGGCAACTATACCAATATATCTGATGTAACACTGGTAGAACTTTGATGATTTCGTGTTTTCTCGATTCTCACACCTATGGAAATCCGTATGACGTTTTGAAGAATAGATGAAATTTCCGAGGCACCTAGAAAGCAACGAACATTTCCATTTTTGCAAGCCTGTATTCAGACCGGCTATCCATAGAAAAAGCCATACCATTAGCCTAAAAACTCCCGCGTTCGAATCCCAAGTCCGAACGCGAAACTTTTCGCATCCGCCATTCTTACGAAATACCATCTGCATAGCAATCTTGGAAATGTATTTTCCATGTAGGCGTGGTCTGAATCAGCCAATGTGCACTCAGGCGATATATAGTACATCCATTTCTACCAGACCTACCTCACCTCCCGTGGTCCACGGATAACAGAAGCCACAGGAGCAACATTGTATATTTTCAAAGCTCTTTTTGTGATGGTTGCGCTTCAAACTCCGCCCATCTGCGCGCTCCGCTGGTTTTCCCTATATGTTAGAAGAGTCAAGGTATATAAATTAGAACGGGATAGACGCGACTTTTCTTAAAGATAGTTGGCTTATATAAGACGACATTGTTGTATATAGAGTCAGGTCTAACAAAGTGTTCTTATGTAAATGAGAACGTTATTTATGATTGGATGTAGACTCACAAATTGATGTCACCCTGTGAATATATGTGGAAACTTAATACGGCTTCTATTCTGTATTGAAAATAACTGTCGAGTTATACTTACCTTGATTTTACGCGCGTGCAGGTTATTGATTTACAAACTGTTTTGTAGCAATAAATAAGAAAGAATAAGATTTACTTTTGTTACAATATACACGAGAATTGGGTTTATATTCTTTCTTCAGGCTCTCAATAGGGAAACATAAAATAAAAATAAAAATTAAACTAGGGCTAGAATGGCCAGAACATCTATGCACAACGGACCGAATGGGAGTCTGAAATGAATGGGAGATTAGTGCTGAAAATGGACTCCCTACTCTAGGTAACAATATAACCTGCACGTAATGCGAAAGTATTAACATGATACAAAAAAAATACGCACCTGCTCGTTTATTAAAATTTACCGACTCGAAAAGCTACTACTCGACAAATGGTGAAGCCTTTAAAAGAAATTAAAATTATTATCATTTCAAAGAACGTATCTAGTTCATAATCCTTAATCTATACTAATATTATAAAGCAGAAGAGTTTGTTTGTTTGTTTGGTTGAACGCGCTAATCTCAGAAACTACGGGTCCGATTTGAAAAAATTATTTCAGTGTTAGATAGCCCATTTATCGAGGAAGGCTATAGGCTATATATCATCACGCTAAGAGCAATGGGAGCGGAGCAGTAATGAAAAATGTTTCGCAGATGACGTTGCACGGGTCAGCTAGTTCAAAAATAAAGTCGTAGTGGCCTCCAAGCGTAGGCTGCTACGCACGCGAGTATATTGTAGACATCAGAGGGCCAATTCTACAAATTTTTAAACAACTCTCGCATTCGCATTGTCTTAATTTTTATATATTTTTGACAGTTTGCAATTGAGATGCCAATGCAAAGCGAATGTGAAAATTAGTAGAATTAGCACTCAGAGCCTGCGATTCTCGTTATAAATGACAAAATCTAACTTCTTCTAATGTATCAGAGAAGAGGAACTGCGGAACTAAAAGGCCACTTTTGGAGAATCATAATATTAATCATGCAACAATCTGTCAGATTTCATTCATATTTCTAAAGAATTAGGTTCAAGTTTGATTGGGAAAATTTAACAATGACGGGCTGTGTGATTTGCTTTCTGATTCTGCTAAAGTGGCGTTTTTAGACTCGTAGGTACGCTTGGTGCTTGGTGGTGTTTTTATGTGTATGTTGTATTGGATGTTAATCTGGAAATAAATAAATTCATTCATTCATTCATTCATAGACCTCATCCATTGCTTACCATCAGGCGTGATTGAGGTCAAGAGCAATTCCATTCCTCAATAACAAAAATATCCGGCGATGTGAATGCTTTTGTCATAACTTGACATACTTACAAACTCATTTCAAAGATTTTTTTATTTTTAGAAATCTGATCATTACATTGAGTATAGTTTTTTATCATCATCATTGTTTGTGTACAACTTTATCACAAATTAAATTTTACCAGCTTTCTTATCGAAAAGTTTTCACAGTTTCAAAAATCCAATTTTTTAGAATATTGGTGCATGCAATAAAAATTACTCTTCTATCTAAAATCACATTTCTAACATTAAATGTTATTTATTAAAAACATACCTATACCAAAACATTACAAAATATCGTGAGTGACCAAAAAATCCCCCTTTCACATTACATTTTAAAACCAAAATTCTGCGGAGAGAATAAAAAGGACATAATTCATGAACTCTCCTTAGGAATTCGTCTTACATTCTTTATAACGATCGTAAAAGGGGGAGAGTCGGGAGATTTGCATGTATAGGGGGCGAAGGGGTGTAACGGGGGATTAAGTGAAAATTCTCAACTATTCGGCCAAGGTAGCTTTGATGCGACGGTACATCGATACATATTGAATTTCGTTCTTAGAGAGTTTAGTCGGGTTTTTATTAAGTTGTGTCATGTCTTGAGATTTATTTGTTTTGTGATGAAATTGGTTAGGTATCTGTTGTTTTGATGTGGTGTGATTTTAACTTATTTTCTTTTCTGAAAGTACGTTTGATTAATTAAAATTTGCCTCCTTAATGCTCAGTGTACATGACTTCCGTGGCTTGATTTTTTAAAATCAATTTTGTAAAATCTTTTACTTCAGAAATAAAAACGATGATGAACGTGATCTACTTAACTAAACAAGTCGGTTAGTTAATAATTATTAATTTATTGAAAAATCAAGCCCAAATCATTTCAATTCGCTAAACTACTTGAACATCTTATGTAATAATTGTTAACTTTTCTTACCGATAGCATAGTTTTGCGATGGTGCAACTTTTTGGGTAGATTTGAAGTTGCAATATCTACTTACACCAATTTCTGAAAAAAACTAGATACAACTTAATGTAAATAAAATAAGAAAAAAACTTTTCAACCGCTTCCAACCGACGGTACTATATCGCAGAATCTTATTATAATACTTTTGCGGCAGAATGTTTCTAAGTTTTTATGACACGGGTGAAATACGGTTATGGACCGAGTTGCCCAACTCTCCCCCGCTGAGTTTAAGGAGGGTTCAACCCGTATGGAGATTTGGACCCTCTTAAATCCTATTGTTTTGCAAGTACGAAGTCGGTATTATGATATTATAGTTAAGTTTTTAGGTATGAGTATATTTTAGTATAATTTGAACGTGGAAGTTAAAGTCCTATACTAATTCATTTTTTTCAATAACTACACGAATTTATTTTTTTGTATTTGGTACACAAATTAAGTAATTACTAACAAACTCTGGGGGATATTCTCCTGATATAAATTTCAATAAATAAATAACTAACATTTTTTAAAAATATAAAAACGAATAATAGAAGAGTATACTATACAAGAATGAATTTCCAAAAATCAAGTTAATACGAATATAATATAGTCATTGATATACATGCATGAGAATAATCGCACATAATATTGACCCTTGGTTTCAGTTCAGATGTTATCATTAAAGTAGGCATTTCCAAATTACTCAGATTTCGCTATCACAGCTAAAATCATCAGAACCCGCTTTCATTAATACGAATCAACCTTTATACACAAGAAAATCATTACACATACCTGTTTGCGAACGCAGGTTTGTATATACGAAACCAATTTCAGTAATTGTCCGCATCACCACCACATTGTGCCGGTCTCAATACGGCCTCATTACCGATAATGGCCACTATACGGTAGTGCAATTTTCGGTATATATATACACAGGTATATGTTGGTCCTACATATGGAGGAACCAAATGTATAGGTATCAATATTGGTGGAAGTAAATATTTGTGTATGTAGTGCGAGTTCATTGTTTTAAGTGATTGGTTGAAATTAATCTTCTACCTTTAGTATTGTTAATGGGTGGTTTATTTTCTAAATGAAAATGCAGCTTGTACCTACTTCTTCTATGATGAGGTATCTGTATTTTGATCTTTAATTGTCTGCTTTTATAATCATTAATCATACTCATGTTTTTTTGAAGTGAAAACTTCTTCAGCGGCGTTGAGCACTTTCACGGGATGGGTATAAAATGTTAAACTCGCGTCAGGGCACGTGACCTGATCGAAAATTCGTAAGACTTCAGTACACGTGACCTGTTCGAAAATTCGTAAGACGTATGATTAAAAAATGCACAACGTTAATGTTCAAGTTTTCACTTCTGCCGTTACTCCCTGAGTGCAACCCATTTTTTTTTATTAAGGAATGGGCTTGCTATTGTCCACAATCACTCGTGATGGAAAGCGTTGATAAGGCGATGATGAAGCAAGCATCATCAGAAAACACAGGTTATAATTATCATCTGGAACACAAATGCTGGTAGAGAGTTCCACACTTTGGCCGTTCACATAATGGACTTTTGAACATAAGAAATATGATAAATATTTTGTTAGCATTAAGGAAACTCGTTTTAGGTCTTCGTTACACTTAGGACTGTAAGCCAGCAAGCATCGGCAACTGCACAACGTTACATAGCAATAATGAAATTCATTAAAAATGTTGTTCATTCTGTAAGAACGTCACCGTGAAAACTTAAGCGAAGTCAATCCACTTCATTATACATTCAAGAATTGTAATTGCCTACGTCTAACAACTGTAAAAAAAAACAAGATAAGGTCATCCCAATCTAATTTCTAAAGTCTCCTCCAACCTCAGATCTCAATCACTCGGCTGCACCTCTCACAGTGGCATGTACACAGATATATTATGTACAGAGTAGTAAACCTGACGGGCGTGGGTCAACCGTTGAAAGACTATTACAACGTACTTCCATATCTATCAACACCAGTGGGCCAATGCCCATATTTGAAAGGACGTTCGCATTTTATTCATTATAGTCTCAATTTATCAAAAACCCGGCCGCCCCGGCTTCGCCTGCATTTTTTTCAATTAAAATTACAAACGCAACCCAAAAATAATTATTCAATTTAGGTCAGTCTTTACAATGTTATGCGCGTACATACATTTCGGCGATTCATTTTTATTTAAGTCGACGATAGATAGGTACTTCTAATTTTAAATAAATTAAGGTAGTTTTTTCTCCGGCAGTTAATTTTACATTGACTGTCGCATGTCGCCGAGATGTGATTGTGACTTTCAGATCTTTGAAGGACCCAAATCCCTGCTGCCTCCACTCTCAGATCTCATTCAGTCGGCTGCACAATGCACCTCTTACAATGACTATGTCCGGATATGTAAAGCGCAGTACGTATATACCGTATAAATCGTACTATATGAACTATATCTTATAATATATAGTTATATAATATAATATAAAGATTTTACAATCTACATACTTCTATACCTATAAAAACTAGTGGGGCAATGTTTTAGGGCACGATCGCATTCTAATATATCAAACAGATCCCTAATTTTTCTGTATTTTGACAAGATTAAATTGCGACTGTAATTTGTACGTTTTTCTAGGACGAGAATTGGGTTCCTGATCTTCAGAAAGCACAAAAATTTCAAGAATATCCGACATCCGCTGCCTCCACTCTCAGATCTCAATCAGTAGACTGCACAGTGCACCTCTTACAATGACTATGTACGGATATGTAAAGCGTAGTATATACGGATAACCGCACTAAACCTGGCGGGAGTGGATCAGCCATTACTGCTAATGACTTCGCCACGCTGCCTGCCTCGTGCTGTAGGGCTGCCAACAGCTTACAACGGGATTAATGTTGTGTCTTTTGATGTTGCTAAGTTCTTTTTCATTACAAATTATGAAAAATTCTAGCAATATGAAGTTATTTTGAATGAAAATGGGTTTGTTTATTCTGCTTTAACGCCTAAACTATTAACGGTTAAGGCCTCTTTTTTGGAAAAATCTGTACTAACAACAATTCGACGGCACGGTTGCAATAATAATAAAAAACAAGAGCGCCGCGGGGAAAAACTACTACAAGTTCAGGATACAGATCGTGATCATCTTTTCAGAATTAATCTTATCTAATAAGTGTTGACGGAAAGCTCATTCAATTTCCACATTTCAGAGTAAAACCGAATCGATTTTCTCTGAAAACGATTACGATTTTTTTGTATTTGGGCCCGTTCTTACCTACGTCCTAAGATTCCAAAACTTTCTAAACACATAAAATTCCGCTTCTATTCAAAACTTTAAAACTATGAAATCAGATGGAATCCTAACAAAAATTAAAACCGCCTGTACTTTTGACAGTTTGCAACTGAGATGCAAATGCACACGTTGCTTAAAAATTAGCAGAATAGCCCCCAATTCTAGTTCAGCTGATGACGTGTCAACCCTACCCTCGCTGCGCTGCACCGCTGCACCCAGCACGCTACAAACACACGGCACGGCATAAACATCGCCTCCGGTCTCTTCGACCCGCTGATTGGATTTATGTATGCGCACTGACGGGTTGATACCGCCAGTTAGTACATGTTGAATATTCAGCATTGAAAACATGGATATCTCCGCGTTAATTCTGTTATGGTAAAGATTTTGTTGTGCTCCAGTTACTGGCTTTGGTCGATGATCAGATGTTAAAGTTGATGTTTGGTTTCATTTGTTAGGTTTCGGGGCGTTATTAACTTTATTAAATGAAACGATTTGTTTCAAGTTTCAGGAATGTATGTATGTATGTAAATCGGACTGATTTCCGCAACTCCACGACTAAGCGCGTATTTTGTGTGTAGGTGGGACACATGTGTCATTTGACCCACCCCAGCTCCCCAAGGAATGGTAGCAACGCCTTGACCAACTATCTCACAGAGGGTACCTGGGTTACCGAAGTACTTGGCCCTGTAATCCGCGACTACCGGGCAGCTTAGAAGCAGGTGTGCTGCTGTCTCATCCTCCTCCATACAGGCTCTGCACAGTGGGAGTTTCAGGTGTAAATTAGTTTTCTTTTTCTTCTTGTGCTGATGGTACCTTATTTTAGGGGGATAATAATGTCGAAAAACAATGCAAGAAGATGGAAACTGCCCGAGCGGATAATGATGTTATCGACGTTAACATACCTTTTTTTATGATTGGGAAATCATCAAATGACTGCTTCCGCTCCGAGTGGAATGAAAGAGACTGAGCGTCAGACTCTTACTGAATAGAATTCATCCGTATTCCACTTAATGTTTTTGCCTTTCAGGGCCATTCTTTCGAACAAATTCTGCAACTCTGGCAGTATTCTAAATAAGTTTGACCAGTGATTTTTCAGTGGCCCAATTCTCGTGTTCAAATTCAGGTCACAATATCTCGGAGACTTCAATGTCAAAAACGAATGTTTGTCGAAATGTAGGAAAATTACAGGTGTTTTTGATAGTTAAAAAACTTTTTACAAAAAATAGAACCGACTTCCAAAAAAAAAACTACAAAGTAATAAATAACTTTAATTTCGGAAGTCGGTGTTTTTGTAAGTTTCTTTGTATTTTGACACCGACTTCCGAAATTAAAGTTATTTATTACTTTGTAGTGTTTTTTTTTTTTGGAAGTCGGTTCTATTTTTTTGTAAAAAGTTTTTTATTTTTCACTTTTTAGTGGTACCCCACACCTAACAACACCACTGCAAAATCGCAGAAAAGCAAAATACGCAATTTCGATTACTTGGATGACATAAAAATATCATCCAAGTAGCCGAATTCCAGCTATTTCGATTTAAAATCCAAAGTTCGTAACCGATTTTTATAAAAATTAAATGGGACCAATTTGCAAGTACATCCTTTCAGATAAAACAAGAATTTTTGAAATCGGTTCATAATTGTCGGAGTTATGAGGTAACAAACATAAAAAAAAACATATGAATTGATAACCTCCTCCTTTTTGGGAAGTCGGTTAAAAATACAGGAATTCTTCTCTGATAAAAACAAAGCTAATTATAGTTTTCTCACACAACAATTTTCTGGAAACCACCGTCACGCGTCACCCAACCTGTATCGAACCGCGTCAAGCGAACCGTCTAAATTTCCCACATCCCATCTACTCTTTAACAGCAGCGGAATCTAAAAAAAGCCTTCGCAAAGTCAACGGCCGTACAAAGGCTGTGTAATAGGCCTAACAGGCGTAAACACAAATCGTCTAGCTCACTGGTTACGCCTTACCGCCTGCGGGGTAGGCAGGTGTAATGGTCAGCCGATGGGAAACTCATCATCAGGAAACTAGCTTTAAAATTAGACTTGATTAAGGGATGGGGAGAGCGGCGGGCGGCGCCACTGTTTTAAGGGTCTAAAATCCGTAAGAAACGGAACCTTTATGGATTCGGGGGTCTGGCTGGCTGTCTGTCTGTCTGTCCTTTTTAGGGTTCCGCAGCCACTTTTCTCCGAAACTATAAGAACTATGCTGTACATTGAAACTTGGTAAGTAGTTGTATACTGTGAACCGCATTAAGATTTTCACACAAAAAAAAAACAATAAATTTTGGGGGGTCCCCATACTTAGAACTGATGAATTGATGAATTTTTTTTTCATCATACCCATAGTGTGGGGTATCTATGGATAGGTCTTCAAAAATTATATTGAGGTTTCTAATATAATTTTTTTCTAAACTGAATAGTTTGCGCGAGAGACACTTCCAAAGTGGTAAAATGTGTCCCCCCCTGTAACTTCTAAAATAAGAGAATGATAAAACTAAAAAAAATATATGATGTAGGTATATTATCATATAAACTACCAGCGAGATGATTTTAATACGTCATAAATCGTAAATCGCAACTTTTGCTTATAATATAATACCAATAGGTTTGTACGGAACCCTCGGTGCGAGAGTCGGACTCTTACTTGGCCGGTTTTTTCTTATACAAAACGGGGAAACTCTTGGCCCAAATCTCACCTGATGGAAAGTGATGATTAGGCCGAAGATGGAAGCGAGCTTTACCCGGAATACTCTAACACAGAGGAACTGGCTATCATACCTCTAACTGCCGGAACACAACAATGCTGTTAACATTGTTGTTATGGCGACAGACTTAGACATGATGACGCGGGTGACTCGGCCCCCACACACCCACGGGTGTCTGTCCTTCAGTCACAGCCAATTTTCTCCGAATTTACCGGACCGATTCTGTTGTTTTACACTTGATGAACTTTAGAGACCCAAACGCGGATGCGTTTCGCGCTACAAATAAATAAATTATGATCCGAGTTTCACTTTTAGGGGTCAAACTAGAAAGTTACAAAATAAAGTTTTTCAAACTTTACCGTGTGCTAAATCAAATAAAAGGTTTTATTGTAAGGGTTCAAACATATTTTTAAAGAAGTATTTAGTGTTGAAATAACAAAATGAATTTTGTTCGGAACCCTTTACACGCCGGTCAGACTCGTACTTGACCAGTTTTTTGTAGAAAGTAAGTGTTAGGTTAGGGTAATATGTAAGTATTCTCTATGTTTATTAAATTATTATAATATTATCTATGGCTTAAGATAAAAATATAATAAAATTCATACAACTTTTAAAAGATACGTTATGCTATATCAGCGGAGAAATGGCGATTTGGGTTTTAAGTTTTGTTTCCTGTGGCTTTACTTCTTATTTCAATGTTACGTCCTTGTTTTTAGATAATATTAACTTAGTAGTATTTATTTTTTATACTTGACATAAGAAATCTCTGCAACATACCTAATATTGAAACTCAACATTTTTTTTTAAGTTTTTCACTATTTTTCTGTTGTTAATTCAAAGTTCTAAGTGTGCACCTACTGTATAGTATTTTCAAACAAGAATTCCTATTTTCTTTTAAAAATCCCCAAGGTTAAAAATATTTAAAGTTTGTGGCAGGCGAAATCGGATTGAAAATAATAGTTTATTTCCTATGTAGTAAGATCATTTTCAAGACCAATTTCATGTAGGAAAATACATCCCTTGACTGTGTTATTTCTTTAATACATTAGCTATAGCCAACCACGCTATTTCTTGCTACCCTGACGATAAAAGCCAATCTGAAAACCTCCTCAATATCGAGTTCACACGTCATCCATTTTCCAGTACGTCACAGGGCGTGAACGATCCACACAACCGGAAAACGTGCTGTTATTAATAAAGCCAACTACGGTTGCTTCCAATCTTTGTCATTGCCGCTTCTAACCATCGGCGCGTGTACAACTTGCCAGCTCGGTGCATGTGCAAAAGCGACTAGTGTGGAAACACTATAAATGTCAAACTCAATCCAACCAATTCTGAACTCTGCTGTTAAAAAGTTAGAGTGCAAATTCAAGTGGAGTGGTTTTAGATATAAGGTATGGTCTATACAGTACGGTTTGCTCCTGTGCTTGACAATAATGCATGGCTGGACTAATGTTTGCTTTGTATCAAGCTACACTAGTTATGTCCACCGCGGTCCGCTTGGGGCGTGAATGTATAATTTGACTCGTGCCGGACTAGGAGAATAGGCAATTAAAGAGGTTCGTGCATTTTGTATGTGTCATCATTTGATAATAATTTTGAGGTTATGATGTTATGATTTTCGAGCAAATTATTATATGGTCAGTGATTAGGTTAGTTATTTGTAATTAGAAGTCGGCGGGCACTGATATTCTATGTTGAAACTGAGTTTATAAAAGTAGGAATAGATGGCTATCAGTGGATACCTTACTCTATAAGGTTGAATTCTGAAAAGATAAACGGGGATAGGAATTCAAACACGAGAAAAGCTACATAACGGATCTAATCTTTGATCTTACAGAAAGACAAAACAACAACACAATCAACAACAACAATCATTGGCAATATTTTAGGCGATGAAATGAAAATACTTTTACAATAAGATCAACACAAAAACATGGAAATAAAACTTTAGTGTAATTACTTGCACACATTACATTTAAGTCCGCGTAATTCGACTCAATGTAAAAATGGCAGATTTTCTTCACTTTTCGGGTTGATCACATAGTAATAAATAATTTCACCCTCAGAATAAGTAATTTCGGCAGAATTAATAACTCAACAAAACAATGAAAGGTTTAACGTAACCTCCAACCTTACAAAATGGTTCAAAATTCAAAACATGCAGTCTCTATTCAAATAGTTTGGTAGCTATACAGCCAGTTGGCACGTTACGTCTGCTCCGAGGCCTACACAAAAGCCGGCGCACAATGGAGGCCTCTTGTGAGCGCAGGCCTCCACATAACATATGTCCTGCGGTCAAATGATTGCTTTTACTACCTTTGTGGTTGCGTCGAGATTTGAAAACGGTAATGATGTCATAGATTGGTATGCAAAAGGGATGTTTCCTGATTCCTGAATAAAAAAATATCATTCTATAAAGTCTTTCAGTTGAAAGATGTTGTAAACGTATTTTTTGCATTATCAAATTAATAAAAATTTAAGAAGATAAAACGCATCAAAGATCAAAAGTGGGGGTTTTGACGTCACGTTTAGGTAAACATGCACTCAAAAGCGACGTAACACGTGTTTTAACGCTCTGTATCTGTCATCATTTTTGTTTTACGTATAAAAAGAAAAACATATGTGTCCAATATTTTTTGGAAATCTATCTGACATCTTAGATTTATGGTCATCTACCCTATTTTATATAGATTTTTCGGTATATTCCGTGCGCAATCAGAATGGGGTGAAACTTTTTATTATCAATATTTAGAACATTTTTGCTAACGCTACTTGAAGAAAGAACTGTCATTTTCGATTTACCTTGACAAAGTTCCATCCTATTTTGCGCGCGGATTTATAAGTAAGTAGGTGATTAAATATATCGTTTGCCTTAAAATATGACCTGCAGTCTATTTATTCTACATAACATATTATGTCCTGTGGTCATAATGGTTGCTTTTAAAATGTGTTTTGTGCCAGAAATGAAATTGGTAATGATGGTTTTTGAAAATTGGTGTTGGTTGAATCGATTGTTACGATTGTCTGTAGATTGTTCGTGAAAAGTTTTGTAGGTGACTAAGTCAAGATGCAACTATAAATATATTAGAAGCCTATATATTTATACCTCCACATATGTACTGTAAGGTCAAACGATTGCTTTTACTATGTGATTAGTCGAGAATCGACTTGAATCGGTAGTAAAGGGTTTTGAAAATTGGTGTTTTACTCAGTTAAAGTGAAATAAAATTGTCTATTATATAGTTTATTCAAGAAAAAATCGGTAGGTTAGGTACTAAAATAACGAAGTTTAGCAACTTACAAAACATAATCTGGAGTAATACAAACTTTGCTATCAGTTGTTACCCTTATTAGAATAAAGATTTTCTAGTAAGTTGATCGAGAGTTATTAAATATTGGAGTTTATTTTATTTAGTGTTCTTCGTAGGTGAATAAATGTTTAAGTTTTAGATAAAGGAGAACATATTTTTTGAAAAAGAAGGCAAGTTGAAAACAAAATTCTAAATACTGAGATATCACATTGGTCAGTTCAAACATATAAAGAGATATATGTTCGGGCAGTAGGGGATATGATAGACCCAAATGAAAGCACTTCACTTCTTGAAATCCCCGTTTATTCTTAAAACTTCTTAAACTTCTAAATTTAAAATGTCCTTTCTTCTTGTCGTCTCTAATCTTAGATTATATACCTCTAGATGTAGCCATGAGACTGTAGGGAAGTGTGGAAGTGAGAAGCATATATACGAAACAAGTGAGAAAATTGAGACAAAACATAACATGCTCTGTCTCATACGGCGTGCCGGTTTTTTGCTTGGCGAACTTTGGAAAGTTAGCCAAACAAAGGCCTGTCACTGTCACTGAGAGGTCGACTCGAGTCAGTTTTTTATGTTTTTAGATAATTTCGGCAATTAAAGTAATAGTTTTAGTGCATTTATGAGAAATAGACTCCAATAGTTAAGTGTTTTGTGCATTTTGTGTGCTATATAATGGGATGGTGCAGTATTTTAGGCTGCAAAAGCCGCACAGAAAGAAAGGAAGATGAGAATGTTACTTTTCACTCGTAAGTATGCAAATGTTAATAGTTACTGTGCACTGATTGAAGAAATACTTTTGTGTTTATGTAATGACATGGCTTTCAATGAAAATTAGGCGTAATTCTAGCGATTTCGTTTATTTTTCTTTCCACATAACCTATAACTTGATATTCGTTGTGTTGCCATACCTTGTCATCTTTTTTTCCCTTAACGCTATAATAAAAAGTGCAAGTAGTTAAATAAATAAAATAAATAGTTTGTTCACCAGATTACTTTGAATTATATAGTAAACTTCATATTAATCTAATATATAAAATTCTCGTGTCACATTGTTTGATACAAAAACTTCAATTCAATGTGCAAACAACGAGGCAAAAATATTTCATAAAATAGACCTCTCGCTCGAGTCTCTGTGATTAGTTTGTTCAATCAAATAAACCATCAAAGCTTTAATTCTGCTTTGTAACAATAGTTACGTACGTATAATATGTAACATGTTCCAAGATTGTTTTAATAAAATATTACTGTTAATATCATTAGAATCCTGTTGGCAATTTTATATGTTGAATAATATAAATAATTTTGCACTCTTCATATGAATGACATTATGCGACTCATATTAGTACATTAATAATAATTTAGTATGTAGTTGTTACAACGAAACACCCTCACGTTTTTGGTCATATTTAGGGAAAAGTTTCCATAATAGCAACATTGAAGTTTTACAGTGCTGTCTCATGTGCGGCCACGAGGTGGCTACATCTAGAGGTATTTATTCTAAGTCTCTAATGTTCTCCCCTTCCCTTTCACACACATACTTTCTCATTCACTCATCGCTGCGTTCAAAATTTTGATGCGTTCTAAATTTAAAATCCTACATATATTTTCGCTCTTTAACATATCATTACAAAAATTATAAACTAATTACTTTTATAGCAGGTAATCATAAACAAACAGTCACATACCCAGACTAAACATAATCTAGCACTAATCTCTGCGCACAGGGGGTGTATAAAAGCCAGGCGGACACAAAGGGTGGGCTCTTGTGAGCGCAGGACACCACGAAACACGTGTTGTGGTCAACGGATTGACTTCAGACTCATGGCATAGCTAGAATTGGCAGAGGAAATTAGATCATGTACGTCGAGAACCAAAGGTACCTATGATGTTATATTTACAAATTTGAAATATTATACGTCGACGTTTGTAGGGTAACAAACATTTTAAAAACATTCATCTGAAAAGAGTCACTATGAATAGAATAGAAAACATTTAAAATTCGACACAGACACATAAAAAAAAACAATACAAAGAAAGAGTGGCAAAAACATGAAAATTAGAGTACAATAAAAAAATGTGCTGAGCGTGCCCATGCCGAAAGGGTTACCATCTCAGCATAATAATATGCTGGGCGTCAGACACCTAGCGCTGGTTTTCAGTTGGCACCCTGCAGTGACTCACGGACGAGGGTAAATAAAATAAATAGATACCTACGATGAAATAAATACATGCTATGGAGTTTCTTGGTAATACTTCTCCATCAAAATCTACCTTTCCGAATGGACTCACTGTTCTAAATGATGACTTTCAAAAGTGCCGTTAAATGGCCTAATTGAAATAAACATTTTGACTTTTGTAACCAACGGAACCCTAACTAAGCCTCCGCAATGCGTCCATCAGCCGTCCGTCAGCGGGTGTTTCTCAAGAACTGGAACAGGTTGATGGTTGAAGTTTTCACAGTGTATTTCTATTGCCGCTATAACAACAAATAATATAATTTGAAAAAGGCCTTTCATTCAAGAAATGTGTTATTTTCGGTTTATGGTACGGACCCTTCGCGGGCGGTTTTTTTTTATACAAATACTCGTATCTATTATGTGCCTACTATAATTTCAATTTCATTTCATTTTCATGTGAGAAGTTTTGCGGCTTAGATAAAATTTTCGAAAGCAATGTAGTTAGCAAAACTTTAATTACGATAAAACAATGAGGTACCTAGTTGTAATAGCAATATTATGACAAAGAACTGAACTTCAGCATTGTATTTGAAAAGTCCTCTTCATTAATTTTCGTGATATTGAAACAAACACATTTTTACTCTTGTTTAAAAAAACAACTTTTCCATTTAGCTCTAGGTTCAATTACAAACACAAGGGTTTAGAATATAAACAAATAAATCGCTCATACAAAAACAACCCACTATTAGAATCCCTTACAACGAAACGAAAGAAAGTTTCCTTTCAACAAAATGAGAGAAAATTCCCACTTATCGAAGTGAAAATCCGGCGAATGTTCACCCACAAAATAATACAGTTAACCCTTATCTCGGCGTTCCCTTGTCTACGTCACAGCACAGATGCAGGCGAATCATTCGGCAGGCGATGCACGTTCGTTGGCTACACAATGCGACGCCACCCGACGCCGCCCGACGCCGCCCGACGTCGCCCGACGCCGCGCCGCTCCGTATGGAAATGCTGAGAAATACCTATTTATCCGGGAATTGCTTCGGATAGATTTCGACGAGTGGTTCTAGGGTTAGGTATTGGTATTATTGAAGTACTTACACAGATTGGGTTTTGATTTGATATTGTATTGTTCTGTTTTCTAAAGTGAGTGCGTTGAGATTACAATGGTGTTGTGAAAATTAACAACAGTATTAAAAAAAAAGAAGTAAAGTACCATTCTAGAAGATGCCTTCCCTTTACACAAGCAAGATTGAATTGTTTTCCATAACTGGAAATCATTTTACTACTATTTAAAAAATGCGAAAGTTTGAATGGATGCATGGATATGGATGGATCTTTGTTATTCAATCACGCTGCAACGATTGATTAGATTTCGGTAGAATTTGGTACATGGATAGATTATAGTCTAATATAGCAAATAGCTTTCTATTTATCCCGGGACAATTATCCCTTTGGATGACTTCCCACATTCAGCAAAGTTGCTGGCATAAAGTCAAACACCTAATAAGGCAACGGTAATTGACTTTCAACTTCATATTTTTACTCAACAAAACGGATATCCAAAAATCTAAAAAACACGTCACACTTTGCTCTCTAGAAACCCTTTAAAAATAACCCGGTATTACCCTCACTAGCGAGTAGATACGTAGGTACGGTTATACCCGGCCGCGCATGATTTTTCCGCCCATGTGATTCCACCGGTCCTCCGAATTTATACCCAGTTCATATTTGAAAAAATATTTATTTCTAACATGAAAAATATTTTTGGATTAAAACAGTGTTGTCCGTCGCTTTTTAGTTGATTTGAATTTCGATTTTTTTGTTAAAATTGGAATAAGTGTAGCGTAATGGATGTACAAATTTAGAATTCGTTTTTTTAGGTTGTCGGCTGTAAATTGTGTTCGTTAGTTTTAGGTTGACTTTTGATTAAATTTATTTGTGATGTTGGTGACATTGATATGCTTTTGGCATAGGTACCCTAAAAATAAATCTTAGGAGCAGAAAAATTTGCAATTTAGTGAAAAATAAAAACCTTCATAACGACTTGTCACGCAAGCTCGTCGCAAGCTCGTCGACATGTATCTCCTGACTATCCTAACCCATGGTGCTTAGACGTGGTCTTTGACTGAGGCTCAGAAGTCGAAAGTTAAGGTTTGCTAAAGAGCGATGGAGCGTAGCATTCTGCAGATCAAACGGACCGACAGAATCCGGAACACATTTATACGCTCCAAGACAGGTATCGCTGATGTCGGAGACAAAACGGCGAGGCTAAAATGGAATCGGGCAGGCCACATTTACAAGATACACGACGACAGATGGGCCAAGATCGCCAAGCAAAGGGTAAATATGGACTTCGCAACGGAGGCAGGCCTAAAAAACGCTGGCGTGACGATTTGGACTGAGTCCTGACGGATCAGCCGGAGAAGACATCAGACAAAGTTGGCTGGAAAAATATGGGGGACGCCTTTGCCCAGCAGTAGGACAACTAAAAAAAAACTACTTGTCAATAGTATTCTTCGATACGTTTAGTATCTACACAATACACAAAACGGTATATTACCCTGTAATACCTCATCTGTGTGATATAATAGCGATCACGACGCGTGAACAGTGAGGCGTGGAGACCGTGATTGCAAACGTTTGGGATCGCGCCAACTAGCCGCCGTGAGCCTCCAGCGTGAATAATGTGCTGAAATTATACTATAGGTGCTGGTGTACGGTATGTGGGGGTTACAGGAGGAATTCTGGGGATTTCACATCACAATCATATGCAGAGAATATAGTGCCAGGAGGAACAGGTATAAAGATGGTGTACGGTATAGTGGCAGGTGTACAGGAGGAATACTGGTAAATGGTGGTATTGGTGGTCTTGTTTTTCCTAATTTTATGTTTATTGTTTTACTGAATTTGTAATTGTACTTTTAATTTAATTTATTTATATTTTTTCTATTTTATTAGATTTTAAGGGTATTTTTTAGATTTTTTTATAAATAAATAAATGATGAGCAAAATTAGCGGTGCGGTTATGTAAAAATCTCACCATAAAACTAAGTTGAAATATTACCGCTGTGTATACTTACACAGTGAATTGATTGTGAACAAGCCGATATGAGCCCTCAACGTGAGCAATGTGCTGACATCATGCTGTTCTACCGAAACTGGGGGTTATAAGTGAGCTGTCTTTCCATATATATTACTTAGATTGACAGGTCACTTTGTGATCACTTCACCCAAGCTTTCACTTCGACATGTTTATAGAATCGTACCTACTGCAGTAGCGTAAATTTCCATTCGTATTTCAGCACCTCAAACATTAATTTCAATAATAATTTTCTTAATTACAAACTACTATCTACACAGCTTGTATTAAAACCCTGTTTCCAAGAAATAGCAATACCCTCCCACGTAAAACTTCGCACACATCTAAAACCGCAAACTATAAGTTGACTAGAGCTACCGTTAATTAATATTTTAACATCAAACGTGATCCAGGCAGTATGCGGTGCTTACTTGTGCCTCGCCGAGCTATATATTAAAGTGTAAGTTTGTATTCATATCTACATAGTTTCACCACATTACCAGAGCGGGAAGATTTGCCGACGGGTGCCACGGAATCGGTAACGGGAGGCTTATTAATTTGGTTGATAATCGCTGGTTAAAGTTAACGTTGGAAAGGTTCTATAATTTAAACATTTCTCTGTAATTTGGTAACATCAGTGTTGCGATCATCAATAATCGTTGCGACAGGCGATCGAAGTATAAAATGCCGTTTAGGTAGTACTATATTGTTTAAATCTGTGATCACAGATGTTGAACTATAATAAACTAGGGAACACTGCTGTTATTATAACCACCACCTAAGCTTTTTCTTTTAACAGCTAGCTATTTTGTAAAATGATTTGTGGATAAAGTCGTTAGTAGAGCGTTTGTAGTAAGCTACTTCTATTGACTGATATTATTGTATTATACACTGCTGTTTGTTGTCCCTGAAAAAAATAATAATAACACGGTGGGCGGAAAGAGTGACATAGGTACATATTCTTGCTGGAAAGTGTATGGTCCATAACATCTTTCTCACCCATTCTGTGTTAACCAAAAAAAAGCGTCTACTTACTCAAAACTGATTCTAACTACGGTTAACTATTAAGACGACGGTGTTACCGTCCCATTTCACCATCAAATATCGTCAGGCTTAGAGCAAATTGTGACACGGCGCCATCTTTGACCACGCTCGCGAGTCAAATTGGCGGTTTGCGGCTCTGACGTCACACACTTGGATGGAGCTGAAGACGTGATGGAAATATGTTATATATACCTGTAGATTGTATAGGTAGGTATATACCTAGGTGAGGTATGTTCTGAAGGCCAAAAGCTGTTTAGATATTATATTATGTAGAAACAGGAGAAAGTCTTGGGTTGTGATAGAATTAATTAAAGTTAGTTTTGAAAGTAGTGTTGCGTAGGTACTTATTACTTCCTTTCACTGTCCTCGAATGGTCCTTAATATCCAATGAATAAATGAGGGAATCTGCGATGTTTATGTTCTGATGATCATCCGAAGGAAGTGGAAAGGGATTTTCGAAGGAATGCTAGTCCAAAAACGGTAGGAAACTCTGTGACTATGAAACACCAAAATAAGTAGAAAATCTATCCTAAACTGACTATGTCTACATTTCAAAAGTCGTACAGTTTCAGCTGTTCTGAATCCTGTTAAACAGATTTTGAATTGGTGCAGATCAGACTACTGACCTCTGTAGCATTTTTACATCAGAATACATTTTCCAACATTCAACATTCATTTAACTGATTATAAAATTTCTATTGCCTATTTATAACACAAAATGACTAGCTATAAGTGCCCCTCACACGTGCTGTAATCCGCGACGCGACCGTTGCGTTTGACGCGGACGCGCGTGTCGACGACGCATTTACGCGTCAGCGGACGTCGCATTCCGGCTAAATGAAATTTTAGTCAAATATTTAGTTGTATAGTTCTGTTTCGATTTTGTTTAGTTCGAATGCTGGTTATGGAAGCGGAAAGTTTGAATTTATTTTAGTGTGCAGTTGTTTTGTGATTTTGTGATTGCAGTGCCTACATTTTTTTAGCAGTCTACTGAAAATGTGGAGTAGGTAGAAAAAAAAATAATACTAACTAAAGTTATATTTGATTATAATTTTGTGGGCCAAAGTTTTGAAGACTGAAAATCCTTTTTATACCTTGAAATTAGTTTTTTTTACTACCACGACACTTAATTAACTTGTTTATATCTAATTTTCGGATTTAACGACTCTTTAGAGAGAACAGCAAGAACAAGATCTTTCAACAAAAAGCAACCCACAAATTTCACAAAACCGACCTCACCTAGTTTCCGATAGTAAATGCTCAAATTCACAACTAGCCCCTGTATCCGTCAGGACCAATCAATATGCGATTAATCAGTCGCAGCGCACAGCGTAGACGCATTCGCGCGGAAAATCTTACAAAAAATCGCGGGCGGTGAGCGCGGGGCTTTACGCACTGGCGAACATGCGATTTAGGCGCGGGAAACTGATGCTGTGGAGTCGATAGTTTAGTGGCATTAATAGATATCGTTTTTATTGATTTATTTTGGATATAAAATTTTACAAGTAAGTTAGGTTCGCAATAAGTAATCAAGTCGAAATGCCTTGCTACAAGCAAGTAATTTTGACTTGATGACGTAATTTTAAGTTAAGTCATGATTAACGTCTGAACTTTTTTAAGTTTAAGCTTTACTTAACTATAGGCTACATTTATACATAGATAAAAGAGCACATTTTACTTCTGCATAATTTTCATGCAAACAGGATTTTTAACAATTTACTTCTGACGTTAAAGAATACGTTTAAAATGGCGTATGGCTAAAATAACGCCACGAAACTGTAAAAATCTTTCATAAGTACCCAACCACATTTCACCACAAGTTATTTTCCACATGACACTATTCCATCGCCCCCGTTCAGGAGAAGGGTAGGCTGTGCGTGTCGATAACAGACGAACATAAATCATGGCGTACAAATGTCTTGTCGTTCGCTGCAGCCGACGATTTGCGTTCCCTGCCCGTGTGGCAGGCATAATAAAACTACTAAACTATTGTTGTAATATGTTAGTGATCGGTGTGTGATTGATAGTGGAATGGTGAGGACTGATTGTCTGTTTGAAATAAACGTTTCTAGTTTGAATGTTGTAGAAAGTATGGTTGAAGGGTCTGATGAGGGTTGTAAGTCAGTGAAGAGTTAGTAATGGGTCTTGATATCAATCGCTCCTAAATGGTGCAATATTATGTAGTACTAGCTTCTGCCAGCGGCTTCGCCCGCGTGATCCCTAGAGAACATATTACCGGGATGAAATATAAGTTATGTGCTATTCCAGACTATAATCTATCTTTGTTCTAAATTTCATTAAGATCCGTTTAGCCGTTCTGGCGTGATTGAGTAACAAACAACCAAACTTTCACATTTATAATATTACTCGTTTGGTGTAAAGCGAAATTATAACCATCTTCCCCTCGACATTATAATTATTAAAGGATATTGCAAACTGTCGTAAGCCGTTTTACGAAGCTACTCGCTAGCCTCTAGGCGCCAAGCTAGCCGCCTGCCTGTGCGTTCGCGAACTTATACAAAAATAATCCTTATAGCATGATTCAATATTCACGCGCGATGGCTTATTATTAGGGTATTTCATGTATAACTTTGGTGTTTCTATACCGATTTCTATGATTCTTTTTTATGGAATAGTTAATAATGTTTACTTTTTTAATTAGGCATGATTGAGAGTGTTATAAACGATAGACATATGCTGTCGTTGGATATTTTTTATATAATTTTAAGGAGAACATTTCTGTGTAACTTTCACCATTAAGGTTGCACACGCGACGGAAGCTTAAAAAATGGAGTAACTTCTCCCGTTTTCCCAACATTTCCCTTCACTGCTCTGCTCCTATTGATTGTAGCGTGATGAAAAGTATACTATAACCTGCTCAGGAGTATGAATAATAATTGTACCAAGTTTCGTTAAAATCCGTCGAGTAGTTTTTGTTTCTATAACGGTTATACAGACAGACAGACAGACAGACAGACAGACAAAAATTGTACTGATTGCATTTTTGGCATCAGTATCGATCCCTAATCACCCCCTGATAGTTATTTTGGAAATATATTTCATGTACAGAATTGACCTCTCTACAGATTTATTATAAGTATAGATAGATAGATAAAAATTATCCTCTTAACAGTGTATTAAAACTTACTAAATTTCAACGATATCATCACCATATGTTTCATTTACTTACAAAGTATTTATTTATTTATTATATACTTTATTGTACACCAAAAATTAAATACAAAAGGAAACTTAAAACTAAAATACATACAATGGGTGGCCTTATCGCATCTCGCGATCTCTTCCTGGCAACCTGGGATGGACAATATTTGACTGGACATGAAATTGGGGCGGGCTGTTATGGTGTACAAAAGAAAATTTATTATAATATAACATAATAGAAGATAGACAATATAGAGTATAAATATCATGAACGGATAAAACATTTTTCTAAAAGATTGAGCATCGTTGATAGGTATTTTATCGTTCACAGTGATTTTATTTGAGTAGCCCAATGGCAAAAAACGGAACCCTTATAGATTCGTCATGTCTGTCTGTCTGTCCGTCCGTATGTCACAGTCACACTTGGTAAGTAGATGTATTCTGTGAACCGCATTAAGATTTTCACACAAAAATTGAAAAAAAAAAAACAATAAACTTTGGGGGTTGAATACTTATAACTGAAACTCAATTTTTTTTTTTCATCAAACCCATACGTGTGAGGTATCTATGGATAGGTCTTCGAAAATGGTATGGAGGTTTCTAATTTCATTTTTTTCTAAACTGAACAGTTTGCGAGAGAGACACTTCCAAAGTGGTAAAAAAAATGTGTGTCCCCCCCGTAACTTCTAAAATAAGAGAATGATAAATCTAAAAAAAATATATGATGTATATTACCATATAAACTACCAGCGAAAATTGGTTTGTAGTTTTTTTAATACGTCATAAATTGTAAATCGCAACTTTTGCTTATAAGTAATATAATACCTACAGGTCTGTACGGAACCCTCGGTGCGCGAGTCTCACTCGCACTTGGCCGGTTTTACGTGCCGAATTTATATAATAGCTTTCTACAAAGTAGTTTCGGATGTGCGCTCTCTATCTGTCTGTCACACAGCCACTCATCAGTTTCAGAAGAATTTTATATTTTCGGATTACAAGTTATTAATTTAATGTGTTAGTGATTGGTTGTCTGCTGTTATGGAGAGTGTGTTAAAAGCATTATGGGTGTTGACCAATCAACGTCCGTAATGCCCTATTGGGCCAAAGTTGTATTGTCTTACTATTGTTGTTTTAATTTACGGGCGCTGGCAGAACTAGGTTTTGCTGTTTCATACAATAAAATATGGAAGAAGAACAGACTACTTCGTTTAACATAATGACTCGGAATTCAACTCACGGAAGATTGATAATTTAAATGTACAAAAAATAAGAATAATTGGAAATTAACATATAACCTACGTGACCCATTTTTTTTCAGTTCATTTAATTAATTACTACGTTTGATGGTCTCAGTAAGCGAAACGATATCAGATATTGATCAAATTATATTCAGTTAGAGAATAACAAGAATTCCAGCGTTCACAGTGACTGAAAGTATGACAAGAATATAATTAGGCTGGCTACAAGAAAAACCCGCGACTCTTACTTGGCCTGCCTTCACCATTACAAAAATCCTAAAGCTAAGCATCATACCAAATTTCCAGCAATCAGTATCACATACACATACCTACATACATACCTAAATAACGTTACACATTGGGACAGGAGAAGTCACGCGCGCAGGTATGTGCGACTCGCGCGTAAATCAACCACGCCCTGTTAAACGATTTAATTAATTCTCAAATAACTCCACGTTTTGTACGAAATAATTATTATTTTGCGACATAATGTACATCTAATTTGTACATTATTTGCTATAGTTTATTGTGTTATTATTAGATTATGAAGCCTTTGGACGAATGCTATCCGATTGGTTGCTTTTGGCAACGGTTGTTATTTTAATTGTTGAAATGTGAATTTAGACCTTAAAATTATTTTAGCTAATTAATGAAGGTGGGTAATGTGGACTAATTAGAATTAATTTATATGTGTTTTGAATTGTAATAATTAATTATGAAGTAAATTCTGCGAACGGTGTTCTGTTTTTGATTTATTGTTTCGCTGTAAATAAAAGGGTATATAATCTAACTAATTAGTAAAGGCGAAAACCCACCGCGGCGCATAGAGAGGCGACGCACTTATGTAAGGCTTCACCTTGCAAAAAAATGCATGAGACTGTCTCCACTGCAACTCACAACGTCGTTGGTACAAGCGTGGTTTGCTCGAATGTGGCACTCACATATGTAGCTCAACACTGTCAATGCTATGCACGCTGTGTACGTGGTACACGCTGTGCACGACTATTTAGGTGCAATCCCACCACGGTGCAAGCTATGCACGGCCACGTGGCGCATTTTAGCGGCGTGGATTCATTTTTTTGACAACGTGTGGGTTTACCACGTAGTACACTTACACACACACACCCACGATTATGTACAAATGTAGCGTGGCCCACCCGGAAAACGGAGAAGCTACGCACGCTTTTTTGCAAGAATTTGGTTTTGCCAGTCGTGTATAGCGTGCACCGCGTGCACAGCGTTCATGGGGTTGGCAGCGCTACAGCTACGTGGGCGCAATATTCGAGCAAGCCACGCATGTTGCAAGCCGTGACGTCAATTGATACGTGTATCCGTGGGTTGCAGTGGAAACAATCTCATACATTTTCATACAAGGCAAAGCCTCATACACGTGCGTAGCCTCTCCGTGTGTTACTGTGGGTTGAAAAAATTGCGGACAACGGACGCGCCATGGCAACCCATTTTTTCTCTGAATGACCTCGGAAAAGTAGCCGCCTGAAAAATACAGTGACAATTAATATACATGCTTACCCATCCCTATTCACATATGTCTACCAAACAAAGGGCTGGCATCCCCTGCCCTCCAATTTACAACATATTTAGTCAAAAGGAAACCAATTGAAGTAAAGGACGGCTCCAATTGTCTTACATTGAGTATTTCAAGCCTCCTTCAATTATGTGAGTTTGTTGCTCGATATTGTCTGATTTGCCTGCTTTTGTGTTGTTTTTGATCGTTTTCACTTGGTAAATGTTTCAGCACATATTATTTTGAGGCCGTGAGTAATGTAGTAAACAAAACAAACTTAGGAGGTAGGTACTCGACTTAAGGCCAGGTAGACCGAGCGAAGTAGGTATCTAACGTTTCCATACTTTACGCGACGCGAGCCGTGCACTCACGTCTATGGCGGTATTATTTAATAACATTTATTTTTAAAAGAATTAAACTACTATGCAAATTGTAAACAAGAATGTTATTAACCTTTCTTAGATAATTATGGTTATCTTCCACAAGCATTTAAAACAATAAGAAAAACGTAAAAAATAGTCGAATTTGGCCCCCTCTTCGGATTTTTTTTGATCGAGTGAAAATTGGGAATACTTAGCCTTGAAATAATAATGTACTCAATATAATAGCTAGGTTTGCAAAAGTTAAATCCGCCAAGCCACTCAATAATTGAACTACAAGACGCACGGCGATGCGCCACCGTCACCGCGTACAAGGTGGACATCCCACGAGTCAAAATTGCAACGTAGCTGTCCTGTCACCCAAAAAAATACCCAATTCTATTCAAATATTAAAACAAAAGACAAACAATTATAGCACACTTTTAATATCGCTCACTATACAAAACACAGGTATTACTAAATGCTCTATTTTATGGGCCACGGCAGCGGTACCGAACGGGACGGTATATCTTTCATTTAGTTTTTTTTAATATCGCTCACTATACAAAACACAGGTATTACTAAATGCTCTATTTTATGGGCCACGGCAGCGGTACCGAACGGGACGGTATATCTTTCATTTAGTTTTTTTTAATATCGCTCACTATACAAAACACAGGTATTACTAAATGCTCTATTTTATGGGCCACGGCAGCGGTACCGAACGGGACGGTATATCTTTCATTTAGTTTTTTTTTACTCATTACTAGAACGGTTTCCTGCTTTTTTGCCCTTTTTCCGCTGAAAGAGATAAAAAATGAAGATGAACTGCCGAGGTGCGGAGTAAATACGGGGTGATAGGGATGTGGCGAAGACTGTTTTCAAAATGTCGATAGATTGGAAATCGAAGTGCAAATGAAAAATGAAAAAAAAAAAAAACAACTTGATGATTCCCGTACATGTGTGCGGCTATAAAAACGGCAAAAAAATCAAGTTTGTTGTATGGGAGCCCCTGAATAAAGAGCTTTAAATACTTATTTTTTTCTCTTTTTTAGTATTTGTTGTTATAGCGGCAACAGAAATACATCTTCTGTGAAAATTTCAACTGTCTAGCTATCGCGGTTCTTGAGATACACAGACAGACAGACAGACAGCCAAGTCTTAGTAATAGGATCCCGTTTTTACCCTTTGGTTACGGATCCCTAAAAATGACGTTATTTTTTTACGATAATAATAATATCTGAAACGTCGACACTTTCCCATCTCTAGACAGACCGCAGACCGCACGGGCCGGTAGGCACGAAAAGTCGTTCCCAGTTCAAATATATTAGAATATACATTACCCTACGTGACTGCCGCGATGAATGGACGTCTGTCCCGCGGTATGGCGGTATAGAGGTACCGGTATAGCGGTATGGTACAGAGGTATATGATGAAATGAGTTTTATGATTATGTAATGGGAGCGGATAATAAAAGTCAATGGGAGGGATGATGGGGTATTGATTAAAAGTGGGCCTGTTTGTTGGTATTTGTATAGTTCTTCAAAATATAAAATGATGAAGGCCTTTTTTACATATCGCTACTATGCGTTTCATCATGCGTTTCTGCAAATTTTGCAATTGGTATTATAGTATGGTTGAGAAAGAGGTAAAAAAATTCACTCCATTCCGGTTTTCTGAAAACTTGTGTACCTAAGGCTGGCTGTAATAAAAAAACGAAAATAAATATTAACCAATAGAATTGCATAACATCTCAGTGACTGACGCGAAGTGAAGATTTTATGCGATTCCATTGGTAAATATTTATTTATCTTCTTTCGTCTAAAATCAGCCTTAAAGGAGCTTAAAACAGCTAAATTCTCCAAAAACCATGAAAAGGGCACACCCAAGATGAAATGTTACCAAATTTTTGTCGCCGCCATCTTGAATTTTCACTACTTCATATTCGTTATTAGCGCCCGAAAACCATGAAACACAGTTACACTTTTCACTTCCACACTAATTTTTTAGCACTTCAAACAAACATCACGGTAGCTCACGTACTGATTCCAATTCTCTCCATCCACTCCTTATATACGAACCTTACTCGCTGAAGCTGAAACTTGCATTGGAGCTGAAAACCTTTGGTTTTCTATTAGTGCGCATGAGTTGAACGCAAGCCTCTTGGGGAAGGTCGAAGGCTGCGATTTGTTTCGGGCCTGTTAAGTGTCTAATCGGTTAAAGAAGTTTGGCAAGTATTGGGTGTTATGTGTGCTAAGTCTGTTCGAAGATGAGCTTATGTCATGTTTGGATGCGAGTTGAAATGGACGAACAAGTTGGAGTAAGCAATATGAGTTCGTATGATGATTAAGATTTCCTAATTGCTTTCTTTTTGTATGGTTTTGCATTAGTAAAATAGTTAACTTCAAACGTTTAGATAGTGAGCTACGTAAGTAATATTGCAGAATTTGAATGAAAGAGTCATCGTGGTCCTGGAAAGCAAAACAGTAAGATACTGATACTCTCTTATTTATTTATTTATTATATACTTTATTATACACCAAAAATTAAATACAAAAGGAAACTTAAAACTCAAATACATACAATGGGTGGCCCCTCTTCCACTTCGCCTAGAGCGGGAGGAGTAATTTGATGATTCAGTTATATGGCTTTTCACTAGGAATTAGTTTTGAATAACAAGCAAATGATAAATTCTGGAATTGGGGAAATAATATCGCTGCCTCACGTTATTTTAACAAAAACGCCTAAAATCTCCTGACAAGCTTCTTGAAATTTCATGATTTTCAATTACAACTAACTCTGCATACCAATCGATTCTGCCAACTTATCTAGCAAACTATAAGGCATAGGGCACAACTTGCAGCCAACAAGTCATCAAAGAGCAGTTAGCAAATACTTGAGCAGTTAGGGCGCATTACGCAGTGCCGGGTTCAGACGAGCTTGCCACTTGAGAGTTTGGGAGACTATTCTGAACATGTTTTGAATGGAAGTGCAATGTGTGATATCACCAACACTTACAGCAAGTTTTATTCTACTGACTGAAACTGAAGTTGATGGAAGATAATTTTGGTGATTTTCTATAGGACTTTGAAGTCATATGAAGATCATTTATGTGCAAGGGAATGCAACGCTTGTGAAGGACTTAAGCATGAAGCGACGGAAGAAATGAAGGGAAAAAATTAAGATAAAAACCACGGTGTAATTTAAACAACAAAGAAAATAAAATATTATCATAGGTATTTTATTTTAGTCTTTTTCTCTCCTTGTTTTTTTTTATTATTTGAGATGGGTTTGCTCTTGACTTAGTCTTGGTCAGAAATGACAGAAACTGGTTATGCTACACGTGCAGAAAGTTGTTATTGACAGATACAATTTGATAAACAATAGTCTAACTTTATGATACCAAGATAAATTACTTACCGGTCGAATCTGTTGATATCTCATCAGTCACCGTGTTCAGTTAGGCGGAGTGAACGACAAGTGAGCTGTCATGCCATCTTGTTTGTATGCTTTGACAGCTCAATTGTCGTTCACTTCGCCTACGTTTTCACTTTGACATGTTTACAAAATCGCACTGCTGTATATGTTAATATCAAGTGTTGTAGGTGTCTCTGTACCCGATTGCGGTTTATAAAAGAGAAATTGAATACTTACATAACAACTACGGGTGAAAAATGCGAAGACGCCAAACCACTCGATAAAGTTTCCGATTAAAATCTCGAATAGTTTTCATAATCGGATCAGAATGCTCGTCGCCAGTCTGCCTGGGGTCTATACAACAATGACGCGTGACTAAAATAGTCGCAAATTGAACTATAACTAAGTTTCTTACTGTCTCCTGAAACTTGAACCGTGAGGACACGTTCAGAGATTGAACTTTAGGGGATGGGATTTCAGGAGTAGGTTGCCCAGCCACAGGCTTGGTTGTTGGTAGATTTGTCGACTTACTGTTTAAGGAGATTGGGCATTTGAAAAGTTAGAAAAATATATTACTAGTAATGATAACCTACGTTGTGAATTATCGACGAATTTGTTTCGTCTTAGCTATAAAACATTCGCTGATGCCCGCGACTTCGCCTGCTTGACAAACTATGTACTAAAACCTTCCTTGAAAACCACTCTTTCCACTGGTGTAAACAGCATGAAAATCGTTGCAGTCGTTTTTGAGGTTATCGCGAACAGACAGACAAACAGACGTGGTGGAGGACTTTGTTTTATAATAATTATGTAGTGATAAAGATCTTGGCTATTTATTTAATACTTTACGCACACACGTGTACAGAGGCGGCCGCTATTCAAGAATTTCATTTATTTCTTGTCCGATAAAAAATGGCTTTAGGACGCGGTAGAAAAGTATTCAGTTTACTTTTTTATAAGAATAATAGAAATAAATATAATGCAAGGCAAGAATTTTAAAATTCATACGTGCTTTTCCGAGGGATGAAGCCACCTGTAAACATAACACAGCTACACTCGTATGCAAACACAAAAAAAAACATAATTCCACTCATCAAAGTGTTGTTAGTTAACACAGGCCATAAGCAGATTCACAAAATTTACATCGTGTCAAAAAACGCTGTACAAAATCCACGAAGAATATCCGTAAAATCTTTTTTTCGGTCGTCACTTATCATCATAGATTAAATTTTCACCTTCAGCTAACTGAAAAAATCCATTACTTCCGCCAGATGTCACCGAAATCAAATGTCGCTGGCAAATCAGTGGGGTAGAGTCGAAGAGAAAAAATGTTGGCTCTCTTATAAATATTTCCCTAAAATATCTAATTTTTTTATGGATGGGAAATCATCAAATGACTCCTTCCACTTTGGGCGAAGCGGAAGGGAGTGTCAGACTCTTACGGACTAAAATCCATCCGTGTTCCTCCTAGTGCCCTTTGCATTCCAGGGCCGCGGTGAGTCTTTCGAACAAATTCCGCAGCCCTGGCAAGCACTGGCCCCAGCGGGCCCCGTCTACTAAGCTGACATCTCTTTGAGGCGCGCGTAGAACACAACGTACCGTCGACCCGGGCCTGGTTCTGATCGGACAGCGAGCCACCCAACGCTCGCCGTCCACAGACCCGACCCTACGGTGGCTCCCCAAAATATTTCATACGATCAAATCAAAATGAATAAAAAATATTCTTAGGCAATTTTTTAATTCGAACTACTTACTACTGAACTGGTTCGAATTGAAAAAATATTTTCCTAAGATTAGCGCGTTCACACAAACTGTTCAGCTTATTAATGTTAAGTTTAGATCTATACTAATATTATAAAGCAGAAGAGTTTGTTTGGTTGAACGCGCAAATCTCAGGAACTACTGGTCCGATTTGAAAAATTCTTTCAGTGTTAGATAGCCCATTTATCGAGAAAGGTTATAGGCTATATATCATCACGCTAAGACAAATAAGAGCGGAGCAGTAATGGAAAATGTGACGCAGACGAAGTTGCGCGGGTCAGCTAGTAGAAAATATTTTACAATAGATTATAATTACAAATCAGAAAAATAGAGCTGTTTACGGAAACATAAGCCGGCCTCTCCACCCCTTTCCTTGTCCAGGCTGTACCACTGAAACACAAAGTTTTTTTAATCGACAGACAGACAGACAGACATTAATCAACGTCGATCAGTCGCAGGCACCGCTCCACAACAGATTGGGACCCGATGGAGTTTTTATGGTGTATCGGGTCTTTTGTCTTTCGTGAAGGATGAGTTATTGAATATTTAGTTGACTCGTGATTAGGATTCGAGTGGGCCGTGTTTTGATTGGGCACACATACACTCAAGTTGGGCAGTAAAATGTGAAAAATAATTTCCTTTTCACTATGCCTCTTGTATTGCCTCCACATTTCGCCAAATACGTTTCCGTCCCATGTAATAAGATGTGACCTGGGCACAAATCCTGACTCGGACTGAGAAATTTCAGAAACTCGAAATATTATTAAATGTAAAATCTACTTGAAATAACGTCAAGTTAATGGGTATAATGATATTGTTGTATTGTGCAAATCAATCAGAGGCCTGCAATTTATTTCATATAAAAAAAAACAACAAGAAAACATTTTTCTTTTGCAACAACTCCTACAAATCAGTCTTTCCCCCGTAACAAATATCATGTCTAATAAGTATCTAAAGATGATAAAATTATATTAAGTCCCGAAGACTGAAAATCTACATTTATTTATAAATTAACAAAATCCAAAATTTCATTAACACACAACGAATATGGAAAACTCCAATCTGACTTTCTAATTGTACGGAACCAGTTGAGTTGCTCGCTGAAGACAGAACTTTGCATATTTCAGTATTAATAATTAGGAAGTCTGTATAGCGCACAAAATGCGATTTATTCCCATTTCCAGATTTTATGATTGCTACGTGCAGTGGTTAAAGTGATGAGTGAGGATGGAGTTCGATTCTGCGTAAGTAACGAACATGACGCAGCGTTGCAAGGCCTCACAAGATGGATTAATGACCTGGTGATGGCCGCAAGAATCACAATTCATAGTTTTAAACAATATGACTTATTTTAGATATTGTTGACTACTGCATTTAAACTTCAATTGATTTTAGTTTGCATAACAGGAAACGCTATGTTGCCATTTCAGCCAAAAGACGCCGAAAAAAAAATATTTTTTTTTTCAGAATATTCAAATACCCGCTGAATATAAACCCAAACTAAATCCACCACAAATTAAAATCTATTACAATGAAAAAACCGTTAAAAGAATACCATTTCCGCCAAAACTACAGTGAAGCTACTTGCTACGCGTCTACGGTGCGCTACGCCGCTACGAGGCTACGAGCTACGCCCCCCGACTTACGTATTCGGTATTTCTCGGTCGACGTCACCGTCTTCGCGAGTCGTCGGCTCTTTCCGCCCCGCTGCGTCCGCGCACCGCCGCTATAGATCGTATTATGAGATTTGTTAAAGGATTGGGCTGATTTTGTTTCGAGAGATCTTTTGGTTGACTGTTACAATTTGAAGATATTGAGTTAGTGTTAATTGTTTGGTATTTGTTATATTGTTTTCGTAAGCAAATTGAAATGAATTGTCATAAAATTACTTCTGTTTTGGAAAATACAATCAGAGGGCCATCTGGTACTTAATAAAAAAAAACGTAAATTCAAGCCGCAATAACATCTCAATGAACATAAAGTGGAAAAATTGTCGACATGGGAAACTGGAGGTGTTTTCGAGAGATGCATTTATTATACATAGCAACTACTTATAAAATTGCCTCTCAGGCTTATTTCTGTAATAACTATGTTTGTTAAAGGTAATCTCTGCAAGTACGGATCCGATTACAACAGTACAATTCTTTCTCTGATGGAAAGCCACACTACTGCTGTATGTCAAAGGCTATTATAACGGAAAACATACGGTTCCTGTGGGAATAGTCCCGGGGGTTTAAAAAAAATCTAGAATAAATTCCATCACTGACATCAAGACTCTGTTATGAAAGTCAAGCGATTTTACGTCGCGTTCTAAAACATGTTCTCATGGCACTCTTAGAGGAGTTCCATTCCAGCTCTTTTCTAAAATGCTAGATGTTTGAAGCTAAAGCAGTAGTAGACACACAAAGCATATCTCCCGACGACGTGTTAAGGAGTTCTACTGATCCGCACTGACACGCGACTGGGACCGACACTATCTACTGAATTCTATAGGGGATTTTATGGAGCTGGTAACACCTTGGAAGTACTGAACGAAGCATTCATAAAAGTTACAAATGTTTTGTCTTAATGCGTTCAAGTTTCAAGGCAAACTTCATATTGCCTGTTGTAATGTCTTTTAGCGAGGAACGGAATGAAGTCTTTTGAAACGGCAGTAGTAATAATTAGTTATTGACTACTCTCTCGCTCTAGCGACCAATCTCATAGAGAAAGTTTATTTTTCGTTGGATAAGATGTAGATATTCATACTCAACGGTAGTGTAGCTTTATGTAAGTGTAAAGAATTTTTGTAATCGGATTAGTATATCCAGACATTAATAACATTTACCTTTTCATAATAAAACTAATAGACGACCAGTCCTTTTAATTATGTGTGTGTAGAACCTGAAATCATTGTACCTTCCAGGCATTTATGACACAGATTTCGCATTTGGAATATGGATGCAAGGCTTACCTCGTGGTAACTCTTTGGTGGAATCGCTGCCTAATTAACCGACTTCCAAAAAAGAGGAGGTTCTCAATTCAGCGAGTATTTTGTTTTTTGGATTAGTACATCAATTACTCCGAGGTTTCTGAACCAATTTATGTGATTCTTTTTTAGTTCGATGCGAAATACTTGCCATTTGGTTTGGCTCAGTAGGTACTTTTTATTTTATGTTTTTTTTTTTTTTTTTGCTTTTTTCAATGTCTGTGTAGACGAAAACCAAGTATCACCACTTAAAAGTCAAACATAAAAACATTTTTACAAAAAAATATAAACGACATACAAAAAAAAACACTACAAAGCATAAAATAACCTTCATTTCGAAAGTCGGTGTTACAAAAACCAAAATACAAAACTAAAAACAACGACTTCCGAAATGAAGGTTATTTTATACTTTGTGGTGTTTTTTTTAGAAGTCGGTTATTTAATAATACGAAACCAATTGCTTATGCTTTTTACATTTTGCCAAAGCCAACGTACCGCTGTTTTTGCGTTGCCAACACTTTATCAACATCGTTAATTCCGACACCATTTTACCAGCTCTATACACATGCACATAAAATCAAATCGCGGGTGTGCAGCACGGCGTGAAACAGGCGAGGAGTCGACTTCACCGCGGCGGCGAGACGCGCCTGTCGTCGATATCCCACGTTTGCCATTCCACTTAACTTTATATTTACTTACAGCCTTTGTATACGAGGTATGTGTAGCGTGGGGTTAAAAGACGCATCGTGTTCCGCAGACACATTACATTTTTGCCTGGCATTTTTCTAACTAAATTGGGCTCAAATTCCAATGTAACTGGATGCAGTTCAGTACGAGTATTAATTCATGGTGCGACTGTCTATTCACAACCTAGTAACTAGGAGAGGCTTGGGTCATGGGGTCCGAGTGCGCGTCTCCTTTTTATGAAAATATCTCGTCGACTAATCGACACTTTGCGTGACCAGAGGGGTGGCTCGTTATTTGCTCAAAGAATTAGCATTGCCATTCAACGTGGCAATGTTGCCAGTCTTCTGGGCACGTTTCCGGATGACGGCGATGCGGAGGAATTCTTCGACGCCTAAGCGTATCTTGTTTTTGTATATCTATTTGTATATAGTTAGGTTTAGTTGTTTTCATGTTTTTATTAATATTAAGAACATTTGAATAAAAGAGTACAATAGTAACTAGGTAACATTGTACACCTTGGCAAGACTGGTACCAGATTTCCTGGTCACTGGGTAGGTACCCGTAACGACTGTCAAAAAACTACAAATCACTGTCGGAACAGTGCATAGCTATTAAATTATGCCGTGCAGTATTCTGTAGGAAGTCATTGGCATAGTCTTCGTACATAGTCATTGGCATAGTCTTCGTACATAACAGACAAGGATTGGGCAGAGGTGTGGTTATACCTACCCACAATTTTCTGGTTATCTTATAGTTCCTTATGTGTGAAGAAAGAGGTTGTTTTGATATCAACTATCTCATTTCCAGACTTTTCGCTGCCTCTGAGAAATTCAAATTATTATTTTTTACTAACCATTTGCAAAGGCATGAAACTAGTTGGACGTTCCAAAGTCTAGATTTCTCTCTTTTAAATCATGTTATCTATTGCTAACTCGGTATTCATCTAAGAATAAATAAAAAATAAATTATACTAATATCAATGCAGAAAATGCAAGCGAATGAATAATAAAACAACTAAAAATGTAAAGTAACCCAAAAATAATTATGAAGGTAAAATATTTAAAAATAGTAACTAATTGAACAAGAAATACTAACATTTTTAAAGGAAAATCAAAAGTAACAAATATTAAATAACAATAATAATTATAAAAAGCACTCTTACTCTCTCCTAATTACTTAAAGTTTTGCTGTGCCCGGCAGGGTCCATAATTGATTCTAATTATTAATTTTACCACGTTTATGTGAACATGAAAATAAATCTTTTGTTAAAGTTTTCCCGGATTGCAATAAACTGTTTGAGTTTTGAGATTTGCAAAAATAAAGCCCGGGTCGTACTTGGTTAATTTCCGTTTTGGTTGGCCATCGTAGCTGAAATTCAGTCAGGTGAATTATTATTTTTAAATGGATTATGCTTTTCAAAATATTCGTTTAGTCGTGGTATTCTACAGCTAAAACACCCGAGGTCATCATCTATTCTCCTATTGCACTGACTGAAATCGTGAATATAATACAAAATATATCAAAAGGTTACTCCGCCATGTTCCATTGTAGACGAAAATTGTCACGTACGGAATATCTACGCTCCCTGCACTTTTATTAGGTGGATAGGACTTTTATTTCAAAAGCGTCTTGGAACGATTCCTTATCCCTCCCCATGCTCAAATATGTATTTAATGTGCCTAGGTAACTAACTATTTTAGAATCAATTTTCTCTAAAGATGAAATATATTTTCATAAATACAAAATTATAATGTCAACGTCTCCCACAGATTAACTGCCTTATGTGCAAACGAGCCTCTTTCATAAACATGATGATTAGTTTAAATAAGTACTGATTAACAGATTCTTATTTTAAAAAAAAGAGAAATTTGAATTGTAGGCCTGTCACCCTAGACAGATTAAACGCATTAGGTCGCAGAAAATTGGACCATCCTGATGTTTTGGGTTAGGATAGATTCCAGTAGTGTCCTCACAAATTTTTAACCTCGAAAAACCTGTGCTAACTGCGTCGTGCTTAGAAAACTTCTTAATTTTCGGTAATTTTTAAGAGTTAAGCTTAAATTCTCCTAGAACGCACCGTGCGTTCTACGGAGAAACATAATCTGGATACTTTTAAAGTAAACATTTATATTATTTTTTTAATTGTAATCGATTTCATTTTACGTATATGATAAGAAACATTTTCCACTGAGCTACCTAACATACATTTTTCGAAAGTCCAGCTAATCGCAAAGCTCTATTTTTAAACCACAATCATTTCGATTTTTTGTGATAAATGGGTCGTGTTAGATGTGCTATATGTCAATACCTGTAAAACCAATTCAACTACAATAACTGCTAATATAAATAAGGCCTACTTGGCTAGAGACCGCCCAAGACAGAGAGATTTGAAGAAACGGGAGGGGTTTGCCCATCTGTGGGACATAAATGTAGGCTAACAAAAAAAAGGTTTCCTAAATAATTGCTTACTTTTTTTTTTACAATATTTTTTAATTCCGTATCGACCAAGTAAGCCACTACGTCAGGCAATACCTACCTCGAAATATAAGTTTTCCTAACAAATAACTAAAATATTATAAAGATCACTTTATCATCATCTAAACATCGCATTTTTCTATTCGAGAACACGTACAAGAAATACTGCTCGCCGTAGCGTGCAGCGATTGTGAACGAATCAACCGTCCACACGTAATCAGAACCTCATTTCTTCTTAAACAGCCCTTCCTTATAGACTGCCTATACCATGGACTATGATTTATTAAGCAAAATATGACGGTGATACTGTGTTGTGGGCTTTTCTATAACCAATATAATTGACTGTTGTCTACATAATGCTGAAATCTAAATGTTGCTGAAATCGCTGTGTATGCTCCAGCAGGAATACTATAATTTTCACAGAAAGAAAGATCTTGAAAAAGGTTTAGACATAGAGCGGTATTTTTAAAAAGAATCTTTGAATTGTCGCTCTATATACTCGTTACTATTATCACAAATTCAAATGCACAGCAACCTCCGAAAAAGCACAAGTAATAAAAGAAAATTACAAATGTTTTTGCTATCAACCGACGGGTGCATTTATTTATTTAAACTTTATGCACAATAGTGATACATGGGCGGACTTAATGCAACAATGCATTCTCTACCAGTCAACCCTTGAGTTAAAAAGACTACATTGTGGTAGGTGTAAAACAACAAATAATAAAATCATTTAAATTGAATCTTTTCAATACAAATCATCGTTCGTTGCATCGTTTGTTAATCTATGAAGAATGTATGGAGCATTGTATGTCAAACTAGTTACATATTTCGGAAGTTTCGGGAAAATCAAACAGCGACGAGAGGGCGAATTGTACTACTTTTAAACAACTTTCGCATTCGTATGTCATTCGCAAACTATCAAAAAAGCCTTAATTTTCATACATTTTTGCCAGTTTGCGATTGAGATGCGTATATCAAAATTAGTAGAATTGGCTCTCTGATAAAACTAAATTAGTGAATACATTTTCCAATCCCAAGTCCAAAGCCTCAGTGGTCCCATAAACAATTTCCTCGGGGACAATATCTTGGTATATACGCTTAGAAATATAATTTAATCCGCACACAATGGTCACATTGTGTAGCGCTAAGGCTAGAGCCTGGCTTTTTTACTTCAATAGCGGGGAATATGTGGAGATGCGGTGTGGTCCTGATTGACCCAAGGGAAAAATTACCTGATGTTATATTTTTAAATTAGATGCCTGATGTTATTTTTTAGATTAGATAACGCTGCCAGTTTTCGTCTCCAGTCTCGTTTCCGGATGACAGCGTTGTGAAGTGTGTATTTTGTTTTTGTACGTAAGATAGTTTTAGTAGATGTAAATAGTTACGCGTTAACTTCGCACCTGGCTCGAATTATGTTTTGACTTTCTTCCGTGTCCTTACTTTATCTATAGTAATATATATATATATATTTTTATTAATATATTAATCTTAATATAGTAATATATTAATATATCTATACTAATATTATAAAGAGGTAACATTTGTTTGTAAGTTTGTATGTAGGGGGTAATCTCAGGAACTACTGGTCCGATTTAAAAAATTGTTTCACTTGTAGAAAGCTACATTATTCGTGAGTGCTATAGGCTATAAATTATAAAGATATCATGCATATTAGTCGAACTATCTCAATTTTTGTCTATCCAGGCGGAAAAAAATAGCTCTTACAACAGAGTTATTTGCGTGTGCTGCCTTAACAGTTGTATATAATTGAAAACAATGTATGGCAACCTGGTCCGCCTAGAATAGTTCTACAAAAAAGTCCGGGGCACCATATTTCTATCTTTTATATTTTGCAGATATAGTAGCTTTTATGTGTTAAAAAAAGTATTTTTCGACGTACTTATCTTTAGACGATTTTTTAAACAACAAAATATTAAACCTTATCGAAAAAAAAATTATTATGATCACAAGAACATCATAGAGATACGATTTGCCCAAATCAGTATGTCAATTGGTTGAATAGTTTCGAAGATAATATAAAATTACTAAATCGCAAAACGCCGCCCGCGCCGTCCATTCACGAACTGCATTAGAACATGCTTTGTACGGACGTTTTATCCATTTACCCATAGACGGCGTTGTGCAATTACGTCATTTTTCTGAATCGTGGTGTTAAGATTTTCCGCGGATTAATGACCCTCTCCAGTTATTATTTAACTTTTGTCGTTTGGTAGGTGAGTTGTTACGTAGTTGGTTGAATGTTGTTGGTCTTTAAAATTGTTTTGGTTGCTCGGTTTCTCAAAACACAATTACAATATTACTTCGTTCTCATTCTTCGAGTTCGAAGCTGTGATATTTCTGTTTTTGGGATATCGGACAGTTTCAGTGATTGTTTATCATGCCTAAAAGGATATCACAAATTTACCGTCAGACATCCCAGACATGAGACAAGAGCAGCTCGAGTACGCCGTACGGAGTGGCCTCTCGAGGAACAGAGAAAATATTTTGCAAGCACGCGCTGGGAAATCTAGCTGGAGAACATCGCAGGTCCGTGCTCGGGAATCTAGCGCTGAACGTGCACAGCGTCTCAGTGATTTAAAGCAGCATGTCTCTGCAACAAGGGACAGGGAGTCTAACGCTGAGCGCTCGCAGCGGCTCGCTAGCCTAGCTACATACATATTATTATGCAATGAAAATAAAACCCTCCTTTTGGCAATCAGGAAATAAATCATAGCAGTCAGTACTAACCGAACCACACTCATAATTTCATCACAAGTTAAAATGTTTACTGCCCAACGAAGTGGGCACGGGTCAGCTAGTATTAAGATAAAGAGGTAAAATTTGTTTGTAAGTTTGTATGTAGGGGGTAATCTCAGGAACTACAGGTCTGATTTGAAAAATTCTTTCAGTATTAGATGGACCATGTATCGAGGAAGGATATAGGCTGCATACCATCACGCTAAGACTAAAAGGAGCCTAGCATTCATGGAAAATGTGACGCAGACGAAGTTGCGTGGGTCAGCTAGTTTATTTATAAAAATTAAAGTAAGATTAAAGAAGCATTAAATTAAGATTAAAGAAAAATTAAAGAAAGATTAAAGAAATATTAAAGAAAAATTAAAGAAAGATTACAGAAAGATAATAGAAATTTTAAATTAAGAATTTATAGATTAAAGTTAGAACACGGAGGAAAGTCGCCAGGCTATTCTAACAATATCTCATCGAGTGAACTTAGGTGGAGTGATCATGAAGTAAACTGTCATTCCATCTTGTTTGTATGGAAAAACAACTCACTTCATGTTCACTTCGCTTAAGCTTACACGGGAGATATTTACAGAATCGCATTGCCGAAGACAGCAAACGTAATTATGTTTAGATTTTATTTTCATCTAACTTAAAAACATTATTTATTTTTATTTATTTATTTTAATAAGTACAGTGACAGACTACAGACTACGACAAATCAGCACAACTATGACATTACACAGTACATAAATCTGAAGTCCACTTATTACGTACACAGCGTTCAATATCTAATATGCTTCATTAGTGACAATAGGGACAGTTAAGGGATGTCACTAAATTGTTCTGTTGTAATTACAATTTCAATATAAACAGGGAATTTCCAAATTCGTTAAAACCTTAAAAAAAACAAGTCTACTCCAGAACATATTACATTATATTCACTGCACATTCTGGACAACGGATTGTTTTCAGAAACATTATTGTTACTAGCGGGAACACTGAATAATTGTGGAGTGGGAATAGATCGAGTTGGTATCTTAAAGTTTATCTGCCCAAGTAATTGAATTTCAAAGGATCCATTGGCAATTTTATGCAGTTTACTTAAATCACAGTTTACAGAATCGCAATGTTGGTATGTATGTACACGAAGTTGATGGTTTATACATTAACGCAATCCCACTACATACATGACAAAAACAATGTGACTGTTAACTTCGCTCTCGCAATTACTAACACAATACCTAATATAATATAATATCGAACATAACCAGCTATTCTGCCCCAGAAGCGTTCACCTATGAATCAGTAACAAAGGTAAATTGTACAACAATAGGCAGATTTAGCATTAGTAGGTAGGTAATTATTGTACCTAATTTAGTAGTTGCTAGAATATTAACATTCGGCGTTGTGATTGTTACCTATGTGATGCGTTTTTGTGGTGTATCGCCATGTTTGTGATGCTAAAAAGTCCCTTCAATTCTCAGAGTTAGGCTAACTAGATGGTTAAGGGTCACACTTATCAGCTCTATTTAGCTTATGCCCATAGAAAACAACGATTTTGTGTGGAGACGCGTACGCATCCGTTCAGCTTTCCGCGTCTATCCAGCTTTCGCGGCAAACAAGTATAAAATGAGGACAAATGTGTTATTAATCATGCGATTGCTATAGATAGAGTTCAGCACTGTTCTGCCGCTGACGCCTTCTCATTCTTACGACGCTGTACGCGGCTGATAGAAGCAGAATTGAAGCTGAATAAATATGAGTAGTCCCTTAACAGCAGGGAATATGGAGCAGAGTCTCAAGCTAAGCTCCACATCCTATCCTGCTCTCTGTACCTACCCCAAAACATGCAGCTGAACTAATCTATGCGCTGCCACCAACGCGCAACGATGCATAGGAAATAGCAACGTTTTGGGCCACTCACAAATATGTACTACTAGCTGTGCCGCGGCTTCGCTCCCGTCAACTGGCTACCTTACCTACCCATTTTTTTTTGCTTTTAAACCTTCCCTGTATTTTGGCGACCTAAACAAAAAAAGAATTACCGAAATCGGCCCAGCCGTTCTTGAGTTATAAAATTACAACGAAAAGTGGCATTGATTTTTATATACATTGATTATTGCCAGCCACATGACGAAAAAGAAGACGACACCGTACACTTGGAATAGCGACTCCTCTGAATGATCAATTCTCTCGTTTTTAACCATTTTTTCATCTTTATTATAATCATTAAGGGTTTTAAGGGTTCTCTACCGTAAACCCAATATCAAGCTTCCGCTGTTTGTCCGTCCGTCTGTCTACGGACTGCATCTAATGAACCGTATTAGATGGACTACTTATTTTCATTGCCAGAAATTTCCACATTGTGTGTCTTTATTCTTCGTAATAGCAGTGCCATGATTATCGCATGGAATTAGGCACTAGTTTTTCTGTTCTCTTTTTACTCTCTATTACGTTTCTTGCTGTTATCGTAATAGTGTCGAGTTGGAAACACACTGAAACCTGTAAAAATTCAGCCGGCGGCCGACGCGCCTGATCTCCGCGATAAGATTTGAGATCACCGCGGTTTGTATTCAGCGGGGTCGGGAGACCTCGCAGGGTGTTTAGATGTCGCAGTTGGGGATACGAAACTAAGACCTAACTGTTTGAGCCATTTAGGGTTGAACAATTAGCCACATGGGGTTCGAAGGTTCATCAATTCTTTTGAGACATCAGCAAACAGCTAGTTGACTCTTCACGTGACCAAAGGGCTAAGCATTTCTTCGGTTCAAGAATCGGCATTGCCATTCTTCGCGGCAATAGTGCCAGTGTTCTGGGAATTCTTGCCAGTGACAGAGATGTGGACGGTTGCCTGGAGTTGTGACATTCACGTAGGGACTCTCAGAAAAATGTATTTACCTACGTTTCTTATCCAACATAAAAAATCTTGGTAAAACGAAAGAAAATCCGGACGTGCGGCTGTCACGCAGTATTGGTCACGATTCGTGAAGCTCCACTGTGTTACCTTGAGCATATAATGTACTTACACTATATGTTACATAGCCAGGCTATTGTTAGCAATATGAGCCTCCTATTGTACAGCAACAATGTAGTTGTGTCCGGTTTATTGACAATTTGGACTGACTTAACTATAAATGTGAGACAAAATTCTAGTTACAGTTGGATTTTACTAGATAAATAATTATTCTATAACTTCTTTTGGATTCAATTTCCAACTTTTCTATTCCAAAATAATTATTTTGATATATAATACACAGAACTCAAAAACTTTAAAGACTTCAACGTTTGACAAGACAGGTCGAAAATATCCACAATCCTCCTCCCACACGTAAAGAAGATATAAGTGAATAAAACACCATTTTAACTCCACAAAAGACAAACACACCACATTTATTCAAAAACCAAATGAAAAGCCATATCATTAAAAAGATCCTCTCACACATACGGAATATAATTTGTGATACCCTAAGTAGGTAATACAATTTCCAAGATATAAAGTCAAAGAGCTTTCACCCCCACTTTCAACCCCTTTCACCCCCCTCCGGTGTCGCAATAAACTTAATTACGTTAATACGACCTCAATACGTGACGCTTACGGCGTAGGGTGCACATCAGTTTGGGGGCGTAATTATAATTATTATATTTAGTATAATTATGTAGGTAGGTGTAGGTATATGTGTGGGTTCTTTGCTTGAGGGTTTTTGGATATTAGATGGTATGTTTTACCTTTTACCTAAATAATATGAGTAACCTAAAACATACTAAGTGCAATGAGTTTTGGTGTGTCGCTTCTGGCGGAATAAATGCTTTCTTTCTTTCTTTTTTTTTACTTTCAATGTCTTTTACTGATGATGACAGCAAACAAGGATTTCAGTTTCCTATGTCTTTGAAACTATATTTTAATTTTATTCTTAAAATTTAATATAAGATGGGTGTATGTAACGTAAGATGGACGGGTGTTGAAGGGGGTGAAACCTGAGGTTTATGACTATTTTTAATAATATTAGGTGGCATCCAACAGAATGCTGAGCGCTGTTAGTTGATAATAATATAATCCAACAAAGCAGTGTTATTTTGACGGTAATTTAGATATTTTCTAGCGATAGTGGCAACGGGAATGAATTATTCCAAATGCCTTTAATCCAAGGTTGCAGTCTTTCTTCAAAAGAGTCACCGCGGCCCTGAAACGCAAATGGCATTAGGAGGAACACGGAAGTCAGTAAGAGACACTCCCTTTCGCTCAGAACTCGAGTCATTCAACATTTCCCATCCTTAAAAAAAAAGATGTCGTCTATGCTAGATATCTCACCGATGGTAACAGCTGTAGGTGCGGACCTCTGTTCTGCCAAGATCAAGATTTCAGAGTAGGAAGTTAAATAGGAAGACCTTTTTACGCCGCAGAGTTAATTCTGAAATTCCATGCTCAAAACTTACCATGTCAATCCTCTAAGCCTTGCCAACATGTCGACAGTAGCTACGTAGTAATTACGTGCTAATTACGTGACGCAGTGAGCGTGCGCAATTAGCGAGACGACTACGCGACGTGAGAGTCACAACTCGCGACGTGGCGTCATGTGCGAATCAAATCTTTGTTTGTAGGCAGTTTTTGTTTTATTTTAAATTTTCTCTGCGAGGAGGGTGAAAAAGGATTACAATTTTTAGTGGGTTATGGGGGAGATAACTGGTGAGAACCAATTTCGTCATAAGTGATAAATTCTGCTGTTAGTACCTAAAGATGAGACGACTGTTTTTTATTATTGTGTTTTCTTAGGAATTGCTTACAGCTGCACTTCGCAACTAGTCGGTTTTAGGTATCAGAAAATGCCAATACATACAATACAATCAATCAGGAAAGGCGAGTACAGAATCCAGAACAGAGTTTCAACTGCAGCTAAACTATTCTATCAAACCCATCAAACACCCCTAAAATATCACGTAACACGTCTATGCAAGCAGTTCACCCCTAAAATATGAGGTAAAGCTGCATAACCTAACACCTTTCCGCTGCATCGTTGCTTACTAACCCATCTGCGGTGCAATTACGTTCGGCGCCATATTGATCTCCGATATCAGATGATCATGCGAGCTACCGATCACGGAAAACTGATGAGAAATTTGCCGCCCGACCAGCGGATAGGTTAGTCGGTTTAAAATTGATGTTAAATTTCGCAAGATTGAGGTCGGGGGTGTAGAGGAAGATTTTTTGATTGGAAAGTTACGGTATTCGCTTTTATCACTGCTGCTAACAGTGATTTAAGCGTAGAAAATGCAGTTCTGAATTGCTGTTATTTCGAGTAACTTATGTACTGAAGCAGCGTGCTTGGCATTGTTTAGATGGTCGACTCGTGCAAAAATAGCGCAAATTTAGTGCAAAAAAAAACTAAAGGTTTTGGTCGGTTTTACTGGAAAAAAGTGCTTTAGGCTGATTTTACAGAAGCAAGGACATAATAAGTTAGTCCTCTTCACAGTATATGCTGTACTTGTTTTAAATAAGCGTAAAGTAGAACAATTACAGTTAATGCTGTGTACGTAATTTGAACAGATAAGAACTTGTTTAAAATCTATAACAGAACGGTGTTCATTTAAGCAGAAGCCCTCAACAAAACTACAACATTTGCGTACTTAGCTACACAAGTGTATAATATTTAGTAACAAATGTTCCACTTATGAGAAGGACGTCTCTATTTCACCCCTCGGGGTTGAAAGTATTGTCTGCACTAACAATTATGACGTGAAGAGCTCTTAATGTAGTAAACTGTTGTACGACGATTAGAACATTATGCGGATGAATGGAATTGAATCCGTTTTTATCGAATGCTTTATAAAATGTGCTTCCTATTATGTATGTATGCAAGTGTCCTCTTAGGATATATACTTACGCTAATATAATTTACGTTTGTAAGCAGAAACACTCTTAGGTACCTATCAAGACAAAATAATGTAGTTTATAACCATTGCAGCTTTTCAAATTTCACACAAATCAATCATGTGCCTTTTCCCAACTATATTGGGTCGGCTTCCAGTCAAACCGGATTCAGCTGAATAGCAGTATTTTACGTGGAGCGGCTGCCTACTAGCCCTCCGGGTAACACGGTACTTGGCAAGACTGGTGTCAGTTTTTTGGTTTGACTATTGGTAATGACTGACAAATGACAGATAACATAAATGACACAAATTAATGATAAAATAAATATGTTTGATGTTTATTGAAGGTAAATCATGTATCATCATGTCTAAGTCTGTCGCCATAGCAACAATGTTAACAGCATTGTTGTGTTACGGCATTTAGAGGTATGATAGCCAGTTCCTCTATGTTAGAGGATTCCGGGTGAAACTCGCTTCCATCTTCGGCCTAATCATCACTTTCCATCAGGTGAGATTTGGGCCAAGAGTTTCCCCGTTTTGAATAAAAAAAAAAAAAAAAAAAAAAAATCATGCGTAAAACTCGACATAACAAAACAACAGAATGTAATCTTCTTTATAGTACATGAAACACTTCAGTTACAGGAAAATCACTTCCGATACAAAAAACTCGACTAAAACATGAATCTTAATACGAGTGGCTAAGAACCGTTGAATAATCCTTAAATTAACTTGCTGGGGTGAGATTGTGAACGTCGATGTGACGCCTCATTAGTTCGTGTACTAATCATTGTAAAGGCTTGTTCTCAGTGAAGACTGGGGTGCTTAGGTATTATAGATCGTGTTTGACCACATCCTCACCTGATAGATAGCGAGAGTAGAGTAGCCGGCTGACTCTGATAACATTATCACCGTGAAAACTTAGTTGAAGTGCAATCAAGATGCAATGACAGTTAACATAGAGCTAACTTCACCTCTGTTGTCACGGTGAGAAGGTTGCAGAATAGACAGGCTGTTCAGTTTTGACTTCAAGATCACCAGGTTGTAGGTTTCAGGCATTGAGTAGCTCATGGCCAAATAATAACAGCCGCACGGGTCGATCTTTAAGCGACGATTGCCAAGGTTTTACTGTGGATGGAAAACCATCTTAACATAGAGTTTCCTCCGTGCCTCGGAAAGCATGTTAAGCCGTTGGTTTCGGCTGTCATTTGTAGATCTTTGGCAGTCGTTGCGGATTATCAGAAGCCAGTAAATCTGACTCCAGTCTTGCATAGAACTACACTGTGTTACCCAGTGAATGAGTTGTGGAAGTCTGGTAGACAGCCGCTCCACGTAAAATACCTACTGGTATTCAGCTGAATACGGTTCGGCTAGTTTCTCTCCAATATAGTTGGGAAAAGGCTAAGCAGATTATGAGGTTGTAGGTAGCTTTCAAGACAGTCACTGGCACATATTCCATTTCTTAGATTGTTATGAAATGGCGTAGTTGATTCTGGCAGTTAACAACAACAACAGAGCGATTCAGCCGGTCGATTCTGTTGACATCTCACCGTGATCACTTAGGTGGAGTGAACGATAAGTGAGCTGTCTTGCCATCTTGTTTGTATGGTTTGACAGCTCACTTGTCAGCTGACGTCGACAGAATTGACCGGCTGACTGCATTAGGTAGTTATATTAGTTTTTCTTTTGTATAATGTTATTTTAACCAAGTCTCTAAGTTATAGTGAAACAGAACCATAAATTAGAATTGCAGGTAATAGAAAACATGTACAGTAAATCCTCTTCAAGATTGCTAAGTCCTAATAAAAATTAGCCGCCCAATTTTTCCAAAACCAAAACATTTTTTCTTCACCCGTTCATTTAGCAAAGCCCTTACACAATGACGGAGCACTATCGTACACAACCTGGCTATTTATCTTTGATCCAAAGTGTCCGGCCACGTACCGGGTACGTACCGGCTACGAACCGGACCGATCCATCCCTCACGACTAATCGACCGTGCCGAACCGTGCCAAACCAAGATTAATAAATGACGCTTAAAATTCAACCTTTTTTCGGCTAAGCTAATGGCGCAAAAATAATTAGCCGTTTTTTATAGCCGTTTCTAACGGGAGCAAAATTTATTATTGGATATTCTCGTTGTTTTTCGCGTTTACTGTGCGAATGAGTTATGATTTTGTTTATTTTATGGTGGGATTTGTTTTGTTTTGAATTTAATTATTTGGGGTATGGGTAGGTAAATACTAATAACGATTATTTCGCCTTGTTGGAAAATGTATTGACGATATTTGTGTGAGATGGGGATTGTGTAGGTGCGTATCTACCTACGTAATGTTTACTTCATCTATTTTTCTGTAGCTTTTATGGTGTACATAATAAAGAGTATTCTATTCTATTCTATTCTATTCTATCTTTAAACAAGTGCGAGTCTGACTCGCACACGAAGGGTTCCGTAACATGAACCTTAATATTTATTATTTGTTGTTATAGCGGCAATAGAAATACACAATCTGTGAAATTTCAGCTTTCCAGCTATCACGGTTTATGAGATAAAGCCTGGTGACAGACAGACAGAGTGCGGAGGCTTAGTAATAGGGTCCCGTTTTTACCTATTGGGTACGGAACCCTAAAAATCTGTTAATGAAAATAATGACCATTTGACCGTTATTTCACTCAATTGCTGGACATACCCCCAAGTTTCGCCGTAACAATCGGTTCTGTGTCATATAGATAACTATAATAATAATAAATAATAATAAAATAAAAAATAAAAAAATTATTGAAATAACATGTTTACAAAAAAGTGTACATTATAGTGCAGTTGTAATATTAATCTAGGTCTACATTAGGATAATAATTATCTAAATTTAAACTATGGAAGACAAATATGAGTTTACAGTCAAAAATAGAACTCTGAAAGTAATGTAGTGCGTTGCCTGATCTAGGTTTATTTAAACCTGTGTTTCAGGCCACCTCTCTGCGAAAGTATTTGTTAAATGGGAAAGTCATTGAATTAAATAAAAATAAAATATTTTCAAAATCTAAGCAGATACAATATTTTGCATAACCTTATCATAAACTACGCTTATAGATCCTGATTTAAATCTACAACTAAAATACTAATTTTAGTTAACTACAGTTAAGTCAGCTACTTTAGTTCAGCACCTCTAGTAGTTTTTCCGTGTCCGAGTAATTTAGTTTTGCTAAATAATCAAATAACATTATACTACACTTATAATAACTTACATTATATATCTGAAGCAATTTGTTAAATTTATTATTTATGAATGGTCCTAGAAATAAATAGAATCTTTTTGAGAAAGCATGTTTAGTTTGATGGTTCGTGCAAACCAGATCCTTTCATCTTTTTTCTGAAGGTACAGGTTTAAACTCATGTTCACTGTGTTGTAGTAAAACTATACTTAAAACAAAAAGTTGTCGAACTGTTAGCACCTTGCATGCCATATAAAGCTGGTGTGTGGGAAATCTAAATGGGCGACGGGTGGCGACTTTTAGAATTGCTCTTTGAGCACGTTCTCAGTAGTAAGGTTGATTTTGCGGCACCACCCCAAGAAGTTATGCAGTATGTAAGAATAGATTGACACAAAGCCAAGTAAACCTGTTTAATTAATTTAAAATCGGCTATGTCCCGTAAATTCTTAAAAATATATATTAATTTACGCACTCTAGTGCATAATAAATCAATGTGTTTACGGAAATTTAGGTTTGTGTCAATCGTGACGCCTAAGTATTTGATGTGGTCAGCTTTAATTAAAGTGGGACAAGTGCATGCCGTGTCAGCGTTTGTATTACATTTGTGCGCGTAAATGTTTTGGTTAGTAAGCATCTTGTTAGTATTTCTCATTGTAAATAGAATAAATTTAGTTTTATCTGAATTTAACGTTAATAAATTGTTATGTAGCCAATTACACACCATATTAAAGCCATTCTGAGCAAGTTCATAGACATCAGATCTTGATTTACCTGAGAACAGTAGAGCTGTGTCATCCGCATATGACATAATTAAACCATTTTGAAGTTGTAAGCGGCAAAGGTCATTAATATACATAAAAAATAATGTGGGCCCCAAAATACTGCCTTGTGGGATTCCATAATTACTATTTTTGAGTTCAGAGCTCGTGTACTGACCGATTTTTAGAGACTGGTAACGGTCGCTAAGATAATCAGCTAACAGTTTTAGCTGTGTTCCTCTTATCCCAATTTTTTCCAGTTTAAATAAAAGAAGAGAACAAGAAATAGTTTCAAAAGCCTTGGCAAGATCTAGAAAGATCCCAATGGTATGCATGCCACTATCGAGATTTTTACTTATATTTGTCAATTTGTGTACTGCTTGGCTTGTTGATCTTTTAGGCCTGAAACCAAATTGTTGATCTGAAAGCAATTTGTTATTTTCAAGATATTTTACTAGCCTGTTGTTAATTATTCTTTCCAAAATCTTCGAGAGTCCCGTTAGTACTGAAATAGGTCTATAGTTCGTAACACAGGTTTTGTCTCCGGATTTGAAAACAGGGGTGACTGACTGACTATAGGTATGACACTGATGTATGTGATTTGTGATTTTTGTATTGCTTTTTTATTGGGATTTTTTGACTCGGCATGGGTTAATTACGCTGATACGTTCATGCTCTGGCGTTTAAAAAAATAACGTCATCAACAGATCAACATGATCAACGTGATTCAACTTACTGATTTTAAAGCAAAGCTCGTAAGTTTAATTTCCTATGTGTGACTATTGCGTGCCCTGTAGGACGTATGCGGCTGTAGGGCGGGACATAGTTGATCGCAGTTAAATTATATAAGACCTGTATTATTTAGGTAAACCTATCCACAATAAAGATATTGATTGATTGGTTCGCAATTTGTTTTTTTATTCTTTTGACATAGATTTCGACTCAAATGCGAATGCGTCGCTTGAATTGACACTCAAAAAAAATCTACCTCAATTTCTGGTTCTTTCTTTCAAGTTGTCATGTTCAAACTATAAGGCCGCTCATTGTGTCACCCTATGTAATGTTTTCTTCATCTATTATTTCTGTGTTAGTTTGACGGCTGATAGGGTAGAGTGGAAAAAACGTGTTGCGCCGACCCCAAGTAAAATGGGAGGGCAAGAAGATGATGGTGATATAGTGTATATATTAAAGAGTATTCTATCTATCTATGGTTACCTATAATAGTTATGCAGCTGGTTAGTTAATAGGTGGGTACTAACAATGACGTATTATATATAGACACGTCATACACCAACATCGCGGCGCTTAAAAACGGCGAAAATACTAGATAGCTATTAATACGCATGAAGAAGGGGAAAGAAAATATGTCACCGTACGGCGGGATGCCTGTTGCTAGAGGGAGATAAATATACATCTTCAGTTACGTCACAGGATAAGTAATAGTCAAATTGACATCAAAACAAACGTAGTGTCGCGCGACAGGTTGGTGCGTAACTAAGCGCAATGTGGCCAATTGGTTTCATTTTATGTTGTAATTCTAGAGTGCGGACAACGTATCTATAGTTTTATATATCATTGGGTACTAACGTTAGTGCTATCCCTACTAATATTGCAAATGCGAAAGTAGCTCTGCCTGTCTCTTCTTCATGCCTATACCACTGAGCTGATTTGGATGTTGTTCAAAGGTAGTTTGAGACCCGAGAAAGGACATAGGATAGTTTTCATCGCGGAAATCCCACGGGAATGGGAACTATGAGGGTAAATAGGTTATATTCCGGGAGTATGCGAGCGAAGCCGCTGGCACAAGCTTGTTTCCAATATGCAGCCCTACCTACCTACCCGAATGCAAGCCTGAGTACCTACGAATTAATCAATGGAAGTGCTAATCCATCAACGTGCATTGAAATTGGCTTGAGGCAATAATATCGTACTACATAGATACCTATATCGCATATTAAGTAGGTACAGAATCGTATCTGTTTCACGTATCAGGTAATTATGAGCAACTTTAGAATAGAATACTCTTTATTATGTATACCATATAAGTTACAGAAAAAATAGATGAAGAAAACATTACATAGGGTGACACAATGTCATCATGTCTAAGTCTGTCGCCATAACAACAATGTTAACAGCATTGTTGTGTTCCCAGTTAGAGGTATGATAGCCAGTTCCTCTGTGTAAGAGGATTCCGGGTGAAACTCGCTTCCATCTTCGGCCTAATCATCACTTTCCATCAGGTGAGATTTGGGCCAAGAGTTTTCCCGTTTTGTATTTAAAAAAAAAAAAAAAAAAAAAAAAAACAATAGGCGGCCTTATCGCTAAGAGCGATCTTTTCAAGACAACCTTAGGATGGCTTGACCAAAAGCTTGAGAACGTCTGCAAGTAGGTACCTATAGCTTATTTGTGTCGTGTCATGTCGGTCAGTTGAGGTGAAAAGGTTCTAGACAGTAGGCACTGTAACGGGATAGATAGTATCAGGGGTGTAAAAAACTCCGTATCTTTAAAAAAAGTGGGTGTGCCAGGTTTACGCATCAGTCGACGAATTGATGCTTTTGCAGCTGAACACGCTCTTTTTAATGAATCTCCAATGAGAAATAGAATTAAATATTGCGTTGTTTGTAGATAGTATTTGTAGATTTCTGATTAAGAGCGTGTATTCCGTCCACTAGCGCCGCCAATCATTTTTTATTATTTGTGGTAAATTTAAGACACGTAGATAAAAAACCGCTCTGTAGTGCACTGAAGAAATGTATTTATTATGTTATACCGCGTGTATCTGACATCGACGCACAAACGATTTCCATGGGTCCGGGGCATGATTCTGGACACCCTAGACTTAGAATTTTTCGTCGGCTTTTTTCTCATTTTTTTATTTTTTTCAAGTGTTTTTTTTACTTTAGACTGCTCATAATCGTTATTCTGACCTAACCCAATGAGATTTTTAATCAAAAAATAATTAAATAACTACTTTCACTAAAAAGAGCAATCTGAATAAAGCCACAAATAATATCAGCTCAGCTGAGCGGATACTTTGTAGTACTCTTAAAAAAAATCAGAAAAGAACCGACGAAAAATTCCAACACTGGGGTGTCCAGAATCATGCCCGGGACCCATGGAAATCGTTTGTGCGTCGATGTCAGATACACGCGGTATAACATCACGCTAAGACCAATAAGAGCGGAGCAGTAATGAAAAATGTTAAGCAGACGACGTTGCACGGGTCAGCTAGTAATATTATAAAGCAGAAGAGTTTGTGTTTGGTTGAACGCGCTAATCTCAGGAACTACTGGTCCGATTTGAAAAATTATTTCAGTCTTAGATAGCCCATTTATCGAGGAAGGCTATAGGCTATATAACATCACGCTAAGACCAATAGGAGCGGAGCAGTACTACACCGGTACCTACTAGTCTTAAATAAGTTGGAAACTTGAATCGCATGTGATTTTGGTAAAACGTTTGTACTCAATATTCTTCATCCACAGGCCTCTTAAAACATTGGTACTGCCTCCAATTATGGACATTGGATTTTTTCAATTAACAAAAACGGGTGCGCCAAAGTTCACCTAATTTTCCAACTCCGATAATTGGAAATCCGAAAATGTTTTTCCTAACATTTTTCATCCTAACAATCCCAAATTCCTAACTACTCTGTCTCTAATGTTCATATTCCGAAGCATTCAACTTTATAGTGTCAGTAGCAATAAACATCTATCAAACACATCTGTTTTGTTTAGATTTCTTTTATTTTATTTATAGCGGTGTGTACCTGCAAAGATATCCATAGGTTAGGTTAGGTTAGAACTGTGACCAACTTCGAAATTGGTCGCGAAATTTTTCTATATTATGGTAATTATGTGGATAAAAGCGTTATGATAAAAAAACAGTAGGAGTTTAAATATATTTGCATTAACGATAGTATTAATTACAATTTTCGGAAACATGAGTGTTATGAACATCGCCGGTATTACTACAAATAGTATGAATGAAAACTTTCGGATGAAAAATTTTAGGAAGAGCGATCATTCGGATTACAAATCGTTAGGAAGAACAATTTCGGGTAAAAAAGTTTAGGTGAGCCAATATGGACCCAACAAAAAGCAACAATTTAATAAATATCTGGTAAAGCAAGTAAATAACAAGCCAAAAATATTTCACTGTTTATTGAATTTGAATATAATATCATTATAGATAGGTATTTACAATAGTATTCGAATGTTCAGAACTACAATATAATTTCGTAATACTACTTTTAAATAAATAATAGTACACAACCAATAACCTTCTACCATAGGTACATACATATAGTTTAGGTATTTCAGAAAGCGTTTATTTGACTTCATTTAAAAGAGCTCTTGAATCAAATGAACACGTGTTTGGGTTTAATGAACCAGGGTCTAAGCTGAGTCATATATACATTGAAGAACATATAAATTTATAAAAGTAGAAGCTTTAAGTTATTATGAAATCCTTTCGTTCCTGCGGCAGTGATTATTTTATATATTTTCAGTATGATTTTAACGATACAGGTACTTATAATACATAAAATATTTATAGTTGCGGTCTATTTCACTAGTATATCGTAATTTTATATAACTCTTTGGTATACATCCAGTGATATATAACTATTTCTAGCTAGCTTGTTGCGTGGTTCATTTATTAAATTGAGGTCATTTAAATTAATTTATTTCTGCTTTATTTCGGTAAGTATTCCCACGTTATTCGTCTTGCTCACATCTTAATAAATTTTAAAAATCGTGGTAATGTGCAATTTCCTTTTTTTAATAAAAAAAAATACGTCAAAATGTAAAAATATAGTCCTAATTATTTTAAACTAAATTTTAAAAAAAATTTGTAAAAAAACTACATGAGCTTATGGTATGTTTGCTAAAAACTTTCAATAAAAGGGACGGTAATGGTAATAAAATATGTAAAACAAGAAATTTTATACAAAACTTGGTGTTTATTATGAGCAATTTCGATTTCACGGGAAAATATAATGGGGTTTGTATATTGGCGTTATTACCTGTAGTATTGCATTTTGGCACATTTTATATCGCTATATTATATACTATATTATTATATAAATATTGATATAATCTACATTATTAAACCGAACATCAATAGATATAATCTAGCTATATGACAATATAACTTCATTTTTAACATTCATATAAGCCGTGTCACATATACATACAAATAATTTAAAAAGCAGAAGGTAGATAATAAATGAAAGAAACAAAAATCATTTTTATAGTTCTTTACTTTTTATCACATGGATTACACAAATCTCAAATCAAATAATCAGACTTCAAGGCGTCAAGATTTTGACGTCAAATTGTAATATATAATTGTCAAAATTAACGTTTCAGTGTAGTAATTTCTCTTAATATTAATATATTACATTTTGACGTTATGAATTCGACGAATTACAATGAGTTCATGAACGAAAGAAAGAATATAATTTCAAAATTTTAAATAAGCGAACATTTTTTTTTAAACAATTGCAAAACGCCACTGGCTTGAGCAAACAGTTGCTTAATTGAAGAAAACATGAAAAACTTTTTTTCCAAAATTTATTTTTCGTCATTTTGAGACACAATTATTGTATGTAGGTACTTTAACTCCATAAAACTACTTGCAAAATTAACATCGGAAGCTCAATTTTAAAATTACAAACTGCCGACCATTTAAATAGGCCTCTACATGCAAGCGAATCACAAAACTTTGCTTCGTAAATCATATAGTAGAGATCTAGCTAAACTGGCTTTTAAATAACATGTAACATCCGTTTGATATGTTTTATGTACTATATGTTATTTTAGGCGTATTCGCTTTATTCTCGTCCTAAGATTGTGTTTAATATCAACAACCCATCTTCATAATATATGGAAACCCTTACATTAAAACTATATACAATTACAATATATACGACACCGAAAATGGTAACGTAAGACTATGCTATCGAGATTATATAGTTAGGCCTACCCAAATATCCAAATATGATTCTCCAAAACGCGTGAAATTATACAAGCTAACTGTAACATCAAAAATTTAATGAAAAAATACTTTTCAAAAATGTATAAATCGTCGCATTGTTGGACAAAACATGTACACAGCTGCACTAAATTTAACATTCGAATAATACTAACAGAAACAGAAATATACAATCAATAAAAACCTATTATATATAAATATAACAGCCCCTAGAATTTTACTATTCAATAGTAAAATTTTAATTAACTATTTTATACAATAGTTCATATAAATAAGGTTATGGTACGTAAAAGCAGTGTCGAAATTGAAATATAAATACATAGTCCTTTATTATATAGTAAGGGACCAGTAATTCTGGTAATTTTGAATCTGGTCCAAAGAAGGTTGCCACACATTACAGCAAATCACTTAAAAGCAGAATAACATTTTATTCCCAATATATAAAAACCTAGCAAATATAAAATTGTCCTTAGAGAATAAATGAACGCGCTCGTAGCAATACCAAATGAACACAACAACACTTAAAACAATAGTTTGAATACTATTTTTTAATTAGTACCTTATTGTAACTACACCTATCAATAATGTGTGCCAACCTTAAATTAACACTAATATCCAAACCTAGTGTACAATATCGATTCAAAATTAGAGTAATATCATTAAAACATTGCAAAATTTTATTTCCAACTACTTTTTTTCAGCTTTCCTTTTTATTTATCAACTGCATTCCCAAAGTAATAATGTTAGTACAAAACATGCTAAATATTAACAGACACTTACAATACTTTTTGGTTTTTACACAAATCCAGAATGTCTGACTCAATTTCCAAAACAATCAATTAAAGACAAGACATTTAGATTTATATTTTTTATATTTTTGTTTATTAAATTTAATATTTCCATTATTATAGGAAGCTTATCTTCCGGGAAGACAATTCCATGAAAATTTTAGCCAAATTAATCAACATCAAAATTTACTTCAACTATTACAATATCAATTTCTTTTCTTTTATTAGTGACCAGGTTACACGCTCCATCTTACTGGAACCGATTTCAATCTAAACTGGTACAATTTATACCATGAAAATGGTTTCATATTGTTTGGAATTCACCATGTTTGCACAAGCAGTCGCATGTAAGTCACTGCTTATAACCGGGTCTTAAGTTCTGGAAACCGACGTAACAATCTAAGACATAGTTAACATTACCTTTCACAATTCTTCGGTAGACGCTATAGGAGCCTTGAGTAGTGGTGTTCTTGGACTTTTGGAGCCATCAGTATTCCTGATAGGAGCTTGGAAGTCTTCGTTAGACAGCGAAGCAGGTAGCGGAGCAATCTTCAGTTGATGACCATTCAACTTGATCTCAGTAATGGAATGTGATCTCCCGTGGTTTACATTAGGTTTCTCCTTGTTGGATGTCGTCATTGGATCGTGGGTTGGAGTCTTGGCTAAGGATTGGGTCACTTTGGTCCTGTTTGATTGTTCTCTTAGTGCCATTTGGTATGCTACTTCGAAGGCCTCGCCTAGTGTTAGAATTACCTCTGTCGCTTGATCCTGGAAAAGGATAAAATTCAACATAAATATTTTTATTGAATTGCTTGAGTATGTATTTTGTTTTATAGTGTGCTAGCTGACAAGTGATAAATAATATTTTTATTTTTTTTGTATTAATTACTTTTGCATACAAATTATTGTATAAATTCTAATTCCTAAAACGTAACAGACAGATGTGTTGCTGGGGAGTTTGTTGACCACTTCTTCTCCAAAACTAAAACACTAGGAAGTGGTGACGGGCGGGCGTGTTGGGGGACTGTCTTTTGTAAAACATGACGTTCAAAAAGTGCTGGCTTTCAGCCTAATTTGAATAAATGACTTTTGAATTTTTGAAGTAGGGTTAAAATATAAAATGAGAAATCAAGTCGTTTGCCCTAAAAGTGATCAAAAGCAAGCCTATCACGATTTCTAATGAGCTATATTTCTGAAACCTAGAAAACAAATAAAGATCCGCAATCAAAAGAACAGCTCACCATAGTAGCAACTCTGAAGACGTGGCAGTAGTGGCTCCTGCTGGTGTGATCCTTGGTGATATAAGCGAAGTGAGTGAGGTCATCCGCATCCTGACACGCGCAGTGAATGTTGCGGATTTCGTGCTCGCAGACCAACTCCTAGGAAGAAAGAAAGGTATCAATAAAAGTAAAGGAGGCAAGGTTATAAAAACCCTGTAACCTATACACCGGGCGGACAATGCTCTAACTAAAGCAAAAACCTTAAGGCGGAGTTGCAGTGCTTTTTAAGATTTTTGAACGTCTGAAAATCTAATTAATTATGAGTTTTTTATAAATAAAAATCATTACATAAAAATTGAACATCCTCAAGTAAATCGTAAAGATAGAAACGCGATTTTGAATGATTGACTCGATACTTTTTTTTATCAAACATGACACTAAATTACAATCTTAAACGTGTACTGCTAAGAGATTTTATCACGAATATATATAAAAGTTATATCAATAGATAGAGCTTTTTATTTTGAAGTAAATGTTGAAACCATATTGTATAATTTCTTTATCAGTTTTCGCCAAGAAGAAAAAACAATCAAAAGGCATTATTTCGCTCGCCGTCGCTGTTGTTCGTCAAAACACACAGTACTGCAACCTCGCCTTAAAAGCGAGTATGATTGTAAAAATCCCATACTTTTTATATGATTGTATTAATAAATCCTCCGTTTAAAAAACTAGTAAGTAACAAGTAAAATAAACAGAAACATTCTGGTAGTAGAAAAAAGAACTCTGAAATATTCTGTTAACTGAAAAGGCTATGTTACAGGCTCTAATTAAAAGCAATCACAAATTGGAACTGTAGGTCCTTAAAAATTTACAGGAAAACTATCGTTTACCGGCCGAAAACATTTTAAACCCGTCGCAATTTAAAAAAGGCTGGAGTACTTTTATAACGAATGCTGTCCCAAACAGTATTTCACTCATTTTGACGTAAAAAAACAAGTCGAAATTAAATTTCAACCGTGCTTCGCAAGCATAATATTGAAAAAACACTAATTATCCCACTTAACTAACCGTGAAGAGTTCTAACATAAAAATTCATTGTACAAAAAGGGGAAGAGAAAAAAACAATCCTTTTTTTTAAGAAACACAAAGAAGAGATTGGTCATCGGTCCGATCAAGTGTGAGGAATGAACCGTAATTAAAAATCAGGCAAGAATCAGGGTCTTCGCAGGTCCTTTGTTATCGACCCCGGGATGTTTGCCGTCTTACACTTGGATGATCTTCAAAGATCGTCGGACAGTCTTCAAAGTTTGACCGTCAAAGATTGAAACTACAAACTTGTGAACAACGTAGTTGAGAAAAAAGATACAAAATATTATTTTTCTTTTTAACTTTTTCGTTCCAGTAAATGTTAAAAGAAAATGTTGGACTAAAGGGAATGGTTAAGTTGGCTATTGACAGAAATTATTCTTGCTTTAATAGAATATAATAAGCATGAAAAGTGACTACGGTTCCTTAACTGACAAAATAATATTTTGACCTAGATAAATAATGTCTTCTATACTAATATTATAAAGCTAAAGAGTTTGTTTGTTTGCTTGAACGCGCTAATCTCAAGAACTACTGGTCCAATTTGAAAATTCTTTCAGTGTTAGATAGCCCATTTATCGATCCGAGGAAGGCTATAGGCTATGGCTATATCATCACGCTAAGACCAATAGGAGCGGAGCACTAGTGAAACATGTGACGCAGACGACGTTGAATGGGTCAGCTAGTCATTAATATGTCAGCTAAAAGACGTATACAAATACAAATACAAATTCCTTTATTTCAAATAGACCAGTTACAGGCACTTTTGAATAGTGAAGGTCTGTCAGTCAAATAGATGAAGCTAATCCTGCCGCGCTAGCGACAAGAGCAGCAGGTTGTTCTGCAACATAACACACCCACCGACCCTATCTCCAGCGCGGCAGATGCACGTTCCAAAGAATAGGTCCTGTGGAGAAGAACGTGCAAGAAACTCCATGGACACTCTTTTAAACCAGTTTAAATTGTTGTATATTGCTGGGCAGAGGCCTCTTTGAAGGTTTTTCACATCTAGACGAATTAAACAACTCTACGCAAGGTCAAGTAAACAATGACTAAAAGGTAGCAGCTGATTCCACTTACCCTGGTGATAGTGTTAAGGAACTTGACACCCCTGTAGCTGATAGAGAGGATGATATCAGGAGAGTCCCTCGGTTCTTTGGTAGACTTCTTCAGCTTCTGTATGGATTTCTTTGTAGACTCAGTTCCTCGGAGTTCTTTCACCACAGTTGATCCTAGATACTGTAGGGAAAGATTAGAATAAAGCCACAGTTATGACCCTATATCAGGGGTGACGGTAAAATTTGACTGGACACATACATTGAAATGTGCGTAATGTGCGATTTGCAAGAACGATAGTAGTATCTAAATAATATAAATTGAATCAACAAGACCTCATAACGAAACTTCAAATGGGCATAGAAAGGAACACAAAATCATCATCTGCCTAGCCTTTTCCTAACTACATTGAGGTCGGCTTCCAGTCAAACTGTATTCAGCTGAACACCAGTATTTTACGTGGAGCGGCTGCCTACCAGACCTCCACAACCCATTAACCCATTTTTTGGCAAGACTGGAGTCAGATTTACTGGCTTCTGACAATCCGTAACGACTGTCAAAGATCTACAAATGACATCATAAAATTCTAAAGTACTTACATTAGCTACATATGTCACAGCCCCAGTAACCAGCACGAACGGCTGATGCTTCCACTGAGTCTTCAAAGCCCCTGGTACTCCGACCAGCAGTTCTGAAGGTGCCCTGATCTCCAGGTCCGAGGGTCTGGGGGGTTGAGGAGCAGGCCTATTCTTTTTGCTGCGCTTCAGTGTCTCTCCACCAGGTGGCGCCAGGGTAGGTACAACGGGAGGTGGAACAGGTTTCAGGTTTTCTGAAGGTGGTAACTTCTCTTTGATTTCTTCTTTCAGCTGCTGTATGTTGCTCTTCTAGAAGAAATTAGTTGTTATTAATGATTGTTAATTAAGTCTTTTATAATATAAAAACAATTATTATAAGGGAAAGTTTTTTGTTCATTATATTTTTGTTTTATAATCGTAGTATGCATGAGCTTTTATCTGGTAACTTTCAAACGTTTTCAAAACATTTTTTTTCCTCAAGCTTTCAAACACCACGCTAAAAAAACAGACATGAGCCTCCCCTCAATAACTCTAATTAAATAAAAAAAGGGCAACAAAGCACAATACGCAACAAAACGTAAAGTGACACTCACACGCAGATTCACACTTCAGAGGTGCTGAACAAAACGCGACGGGGAAAATTAAAAACATAGTCAGTAGGCGTAAAATTTTAATGAAGGCAATGAAAGGTGCACAAGTAAATAATTGAATGATCTGATGGCATGGTGTCATTGGTGAAAAACTACGTCAAATGAAAGGGCTGTTCTGTTAGGATAAACTTGAATAGAAAGGCATAATATGGACCTGTGGTGGCATACTGAGTTTGGACACCAGTTAACTGGTAAAATATGATGCGAGTATTTTATATTTTGTAGCTGTCCCCCGCGGCTTTTTTTCTTTCATAAGAACCTTCTTCTGACAATTACAAACACGAAGAATAAGCGAAATCGGTCCAGAAGTTCACGTGTGATGCGATGACCAAGGGAAATAGGGATTCATTTTTATATAAATATTGATAGACTAGCTGACCCACGCAACTTCGTCTGCGTCACATTTTCCATTAATGCTCGGCTCCTTTTAGTCTTAGCGTGATGATATGTAGCCTATGTCCTTCCTCGATACATGGGCTATCTAATACTGAAAGAATTTTTCAAATCGGAACTGTAGTTCCTGAGATTACCCTCTACATACAAACTTACAAACAAATTTTACCTCTTTATAATATTAGTATAGATGTCAACTTATTGTACTCATCTTGCAAAAAAAAACTATTCTTATTCTTGCTCTTTCACTCTAATATTATTATCGTCTCTTTCTTACTCAATCTGTCATATTTATACCCGGGTTACATATATCTACTATAAGTTTTCAAACTAAGACCGGTTTTCGAAGTTGCAAGATAAGGTTTATGTTAATATTTGGTCTAGTTTGTGTAGTAGTAAATTATTTTAACTACTTTATTAAAGCAACTTGTGGACCACCAGTGGTTTTCCTCGCATAGAGTTTATGTAATATCTCGGAAACTGCTTCAAAATTAGTTATGCTTGGAAGTTTGACTTTAAAATGAATTCATTTGTTTGCTAAAGTATTGTATTACAATATTCAATGCATGACATCTGCCTTTGATCAAGGTTTCATTAGCAGTAATGAATTCTAAGAATTATGATCTAATAGCTTAAGACGATTGCAATAGGGAATATGCACGCGATTTCTTTATTTAGGTACAAAATGAATTACTTATGAGCTCCATTATACACCCAAGTAAAATTTTCTAAATATCTTCATCAGCGATGAAGTTATAACGCTTCAAAGATTACTATTAGAACGAGAAGTCCGACACGGAATTTGACGTCACGGTACGTGACGTCTATACATCTGCCATAGAAAGCAGCGTTTTTCGCGAGAGGGACAGATATATTTGTTTAAAATAATTATATCTCGTTTGTTTTTCGAGCAATTTTGATTCCATTTCCACTGTTAGTGATATATTTTTGTATATCTATACTAATATAATTATAAAGCAGAAGAGTTTGTTTGTTTGGTTGAATGCGCTAATCTCAGGTACTACTGGTCCGATTTGAAAAATTCTTTCAGTATTAGATAGCCTATTTATCGAGGAAGGCTATAGGCTATATATCATCACGCTAAGACCAAAAGAAGCGGAGCAGCGATGAAAAATGTTACGCAGACGACGTTGCACGGGTCAGCTAGTATTTAGATAATATTTTATTTTATGCATATTCCCTATTCACAGTTTGATTACACCTCATCATATAGGTACAATTCAAAATTATATGAAGTTCTGCAGTCATTTAGATTTGATCATATGACTGATATAATATGACTCACAAAGTATTGTAATTTTTCTATTAATCCTATCAGGTAATCTATATCAATCATTATTATAAGACCAAGCGGGCGTATCGAATCATATTTATAGATTAACGAGATTAGATTAGATACGGACAAAATGGCTACTGTTTTTATTTTGACATTGAGAAACAAGAGTTTTTCCAAGTTAATTGACCGGAAAAGTGGGTGAGTAGTGTCTGGAGGTTATTTGGGTGGCAAAAATAAGTACAGACCGCACATCAAGCTACAACAATTTGTCAAATTTCTTTGTTAGATTTTAAACTTTATCATCAAAGAGATTGGGTTCAAATTTGATTGGGAAAATTTGTCAGTTTCGGATAGTCTTGATGTGCTGGCGACTGTACCTACCGCATGATTGCAGCTACGCTAGCATTACAAATTCAATTTTTATTATTGCATCAATTATACAAACTTGAACTGCTTATGAGAACTTGAGTACTAAAAACAAAATATAGTACAGGGACACTAAAGATATAATAATTCTGCTGAGAATTGTCCATCACAGAGTCCAAATCATTTTTCTTAGCCGAAAAAAATATTCATCAAGTTCAAGAATGTTAAAACCATTAAGTTCCCTGACGAGGAATCAAGCCTGAAATCGCGCCAACCAAATCAGAAAAATATTCAATAAATACGTATTTTACGTATGAAAATATTCACACAAAAAGCGCTAGTAACTCGTTAACAGAAAAATATAATCTAATAAAAATTTCCCATTTTTAATGAAAAAAAAATCCATCCTAACAAACTTCAACACACCGTAGTTAGAGCAGGCGTGTTGCGCTCACATTTCCCTCCTGGAGTGGGGCACTCTCAGTCATCGGGGCTGAATAGACGAGGAATTGAAGACTAATTACCTATACAGGGTTGCCGACGTGTGAAATTAAAAAAAAGGCAGCAATATGTGGAGGTAGGTAGTGCAGGCTGAATTAGCGTTGCTTGTATATGAATAGGATGCTTTGCATGTATGGTCAGATGAATGGCTGTGAAATTAGTATGGTTATTTTTTTGTGGATGATGTTTTGAATGGGATTTGTCAATGGAACGTTGAGACTGGTTGTTTCGGCGAGCGAGACACGACAAACTAACATCATAATCAACAACTTTTGTTCTATGACTATTAAAAATTCATCATATTCAGTTCATCAGGTTTTATACAAAAATTAAAAAATATATAAATTTCACGCTCTAAATGTTACGAAGTCTATGCGAAGCTAAATAAAGCTCTTTCTTTTTCTTTTGCTTCGCATAGATTTCGATGATGACATGATGTTAGTAAGATAGTCCTGCGAGGTTGTCGGTGTTTTACAAATAACCCTGTACAGATACTGAAGGTAAAAATGACATACATAAAGCAAAAGTGACCCAATTATATCGATTGATAGATGACTTCGATTGAAGTACCTACTATTTTTGCCACCTCTATAATTTGAGGTGTTTTTTCCGATATTCAAATACAAAAACTTAGTATAATTAATAGATTCGGTATAGATTAGTGTAATCTAAATTCAAGAAAAAAAATTTAAGCTGATAAGTCTAATTCAAATTGTCATAAAAAAACATATAATTGCTCCAAATAACCATGTATAAGCATTAAAATTCGAAGCAAAACGCGACCGAATCCTAATCTACCCGAGAGCTAGCATAATGCGACTTAGTACCCCTGTGCCAAATACTTATGTTAAACAGTCTAGCACTGGTCTATGCGCCTAGATTAGAATTTTAGATGCAACTTAACTGGTCTTTCGATTTTCATATTATTTAACGATTTTGTTCAGTAGGTTAGGATTTTAATTATGTTATCCTTGACTTTGCGAAGTTTATCTCAAGTCTCCTTTTGTAACGATGTCTATTTCTTCATGGGGTAGAAGTTATGTCGATAGTATTGCGAAAACACTGCTTGTCAGATCAATCTTGAAACAGCTGTAGAAAATTAATAGTTTTAACTTCTTCGTTGACTACTTGGAACGTTTCTATCTAAAGTTCAATAAGTATTTCGTTTTAGTGGAGTAACTGCCTAGCAATAGGTACCGGAAGTACAAGTAGATTTACAAACTGAACTCAATCTACTAAGGGCTGATTTTTCAATAGTCCAACAACTTTTACCCGTGGAATAAAAATGACCGTCTGACAGCTTTTGTATGTGAAATATGTCGATATGACGTATTTATTCGTCCAATAAATGCTATCTGACTATTGAAAAATCAGCCCTAAAACCTCTCAACTAGAAAAACAATATAAAAATGTTACTTAAACGGAAAACCTACCTACATTCGTTACACCTCTAAAGACTTAACGACAAGTCGACAACACTTTATTTAAAACTCATCACGCCACCTCATCCTTACTTACGTGTGACGAGATTAAACCTGCTAATCCTCGATAAATTGCTCATCTGCCTGCTAATTATAATCACGCACGTGCCACAGAGGGGGTAGCCAGGCAACGCCCTCACAGGTGTCGGGATAAAGTCAGGAGGAATGCTCAAATGAATTTGGATTTTATAGATGGTGTGCTTTTGAATGCAGTCGGAAAAAATACTGTTGAAGTGGTCTTTTATTGTGTAGTAAATGCCATTTGTAAGTTTTTACTGGAGATGAAGCACATGCTCAGATAATCAAAGTTTGAAAACGGAACAATAAAAAGAGTGTCAGATAAATAAATATGACGAGCCAAGAGGATCATCGGTAATGATAGGCACGTCGAGTCGAGGCTCCAAGGACTTGAGAATCGACTCGAGTTGCTAGCCTGTCGGTTTTCTACCGGTTGCATTTTGGGGAATGTGCGACGAAATTGCATAATTTAATTCCGCCCAGCCCGTTCCATCATCGGACCACAAGACGCACAGCGACGGGCCACCAGTACATGGTGGACATGCAAAAAAACACACCCACACGCAAAAAACGTTTTGGGAACACATTCATAGTGCGTGCAGCAAAAGAGTGGAATTCCCTGCCGAAATCTGTGTTTCCTGTTAGCTACAACCTGGGAGTCTTTAAGTCAAGAGTGAAAAGGTTATTTCCAGGCAAGCGTGCTCCATCTAAGACCGCATCATCGTTTACCATCAGGTGAGATAGTCGTCAAACACGTGTCTATCAAAAGTAAAAAAAAATATGTATCTCTCAATAAATTACTTGAAACTTTTGAAATCGCTAACGATGGTACCATAGTACTTCCTAAGTGTGTGTCACAAAAAATCCGACAGTTGGAAATAAAGAATTTATTAAATTATCATAAATTCAATAATGATTGATGAACTTCTCTTAACTAAAGAAAATCAAACGGATCATTGACACATAAACATCACTGAATTTTCAACGGTACATAAGCACTAATAAGTTTCCGTTTTAAATGACAAATCAATTCAGAAGCCTTATTATGATCCAATAAAAAATCCCAATAAGTCCAAAACACATGATCGGAAAGCAATAACATCGAGTATAGCAGGTGGGTTCCATAATATAATATTATAAATCAGTTAAGGCGAGAGGATATCCTCGCAAATAAATTGGCAATCGCCGCACAATAAGTATGCACCTGCCTACCGCCTGTTTTAAGGCTTATTCGATAACAATTTGGGCTTTTAATACGGTTTAAGCCTTTCTCATTTGCTTGCCTTTTAATTTTTTGTTTGAGTTTTATTCTGTCTCAACTTTTGGGCAAACACTCACAGTGAACTCAGCTGTCACTTTTATTATTTTCCTTACCATGAGTTTATTCACTTCCAAATAAATCTAGTGCATTTAAACTTTTCATCAAGATTGAAAAATAAAAGCAGCGGTGTTTTATTTAAAATTGGTGAAGCTTAGAAAATAAATGTTGTTTATGTTATCATTTTCTATATCCGTTGCACTATATAGCTCAATTACAATCACATCAGTACCTACATCATGCAAGTACGCATATCTGCCACCCTTTCGATTGCCATCAATCGCTCTACTGATCTCATTCAATCCTATATCATAGCAACGCCCTCTGTTACTCACAATTGTCGCTTTGCTGCAAGGATTTCCTTTTTACAAGCTTTTTGATTGAGCGAATTGCTCACATCATTGTCCAGATTGAACCATCCTGGGGCATTCATATTTGATTTATCGGCATTGCTTGGTGTCTGTTTCTTAAGGAGTGTTAGTAGTGAGAAAGGGTCTTAGCTGTGATTGGTTGAATTGATTTCAAACGATATTTCTTGGATGCAGTCGGTTGCTTTATATATCACCCGCTTTTGAGGTTACAAGTTCTCAATTTTTGAATTCTGAATTCAACTGGCTGGTGATAGATTCTTTTTATGGATTTCCATGATGTGATTAAAATAAAAAGTGTATATTTATTTTTTTATAGCAACATGACTTTTAGTATGCAAATACTAACAGAAGCTGCTTTAAGATTAATTGCAGCACTAAATTTATTATGATAAAATCCAACAAGTTTCATTATCACACAACTTTCAGTCCAATAAAACAATAGCTCTACTGCTTTAATTCTACCACCTGGCTTTTTTACTTTCATTGCATCCCATTCATCAAAATCAGCACACTTTCTCACTACATAATTAAAATATTATCACGCCCAAACCGTTGCCCTCATTTCATCTTCCGAGTCAATCTATCAATCCACTTAGAATTCGTCAACCGCCCATCTCCAAAATCTGTTACGTGATATTTTTACAACGTTCTATAGCACAATTTTACTAGCTATATCAGTGTTGTAATCGCTTTCTCTTGAATCATGGTGTATGGGAAACCATGCATTAGTATGCATGGTGTTGACACCGGCATTCGTGACACCCATGAACATATATTAAGTATCTATAATCTATTTGATATCGTTAAATGTGTCTGCTGCCTTTGATTGCACTTTAACACGACTAATTCCTTTGGGAAAGAGTATTAGAACGGATTTGTCGGCCTAAATGATTGTTAAATTGTGTTAATTAATACGCTTTTGGATAAATAGAGTGCTTGATATCTGTATGCACTGTGTGTGCGCTATCGAGGCGACGAAACCCATCGTCGCGACGACGACGGGTTTCCGCAAGTTGATTGTTATTGGTCACGACGTGATTCTATTATAAATAAATAAATAAACGAAATCTGGTTCTGATGTAAAAGTATTATTTTTAGTTGGTGTTTCGGAAGTTTATAAAATGTAATTATTGTTAAAACAAATCTGTGAGGGCCAAGATCGTTCACCATGAGACCAGACGTATCAAAACATACACAAGACATCAAAGAGATGATTTCTCAGAAATCAATGAATAATTGCTTTATTAGCATGAAATTAAAACTGAAATAATTTGTCAGGCAGTGGTTATGTTAATACCACCCTATTGTTCATTGTACCTGTCTTTAGGGGAGGCAATTTTGCATATATTGAAGTTAATATACACGTCACATGCAGAGTTACTCATATGACAGAAATGGCTGTAGGAATACAATCGCTTAGCGTAGTAGGTAATAAGTCTAACAGATTTTTGTAGCAGATCAAAACCATTAAAAACACCACTTACCAAAGTATTGAGATCAGCATTAATATCTTCCATATGATTAGCAGGTCCATTGTGCTGCCCAGATACTGAAGCCAGGATCCTTTTCCTATGTCCAGCCTTCTGTATCTCCAGTACAGCAGTCAGTTCTACCTCCCAAATTCTTCTCACTCTATCCATATCTACATACAAATGTTTCCTAAAAGTATCACTATATTGCTCTAAGTTTATATGTCTTAGCCATTCTTCTACAGATTCGTTTTGGCTTTTACTTATATTGTTATTGTTATGATTATTGCTTATTTCAGTTATTTTAAGAGGTAATTGTTTAGCTGATTCTAGTATTTTTTGTCTATCGTTCTCTTCTATGCCCATCTCTCGGAGGTCGTTTTCATCGAGGATACCGTTCTGGAACAAATGTTTATCGTCAGTTGATTTTTTAAATTGGGTGTAAAGTAAAGTTTTTGTGTAAAGTATTTTTGAGATTTCAGCGTTTTATTACTACAACTCATGGTGAATAATGAAACAAATTCAAAACAATAAAATGGATTAATTTTAGTTTTTGACTTAGTTTTTATAAGTTTTGTATTGGTGTGTAAAAACCTGATACGAATTTGGCTAGGTAAGATTGAACACAAATTAAAAATATAAATGATACTCACAACAAAATCAATATCATCGAAGCCGCTTTCCAAGAACAAGGTCTCATAGTCATGGAGTCCCATGCCAGACAGCCACAGCCCAAGGTTGGAAGCCACAGAAGGGCTCAGACTGGACTCAGAACAGCTCAATCCAAGCCTCGACGTGAACTCCTGCTCCAGTTCGGAAACGAAAACCGATTCCCTGACGAGCTTGCTGCCAAACGACGCCATTATTTCGGAGATCTTGGCCCATTCCTCCTGTTGGAAAAATGGAAACTGTAAATAATAGATTTGCTTTTATAATTTTATGGGAATTACATAAGATTTATAAATGACTAAAGCTATGGTAGGCGTCACATACATGTGCAATAACGGTCATTGATTTACATACATTTATTGACGTTCTTAATATCAAAAACAGAAATAAAGACAAAGCTGTCCTAAATCTACTTCAATCGTGATTTTTTACGATCTCAAGTAAAGAAAAACGGTTTATAATTTAATGTTCGGGTATCTACGAAGGGATATTAGAGAAAGGTCAATGTACTTTATTGCAAGTTTATCTGGAGCCTACAAGTTGGGATAGAAACAGAACCGGTGAAGCTGGTTAGGCTTGTTGATGCTCATGAGCATAAAATAGATTTTAAATAGTATTACTTGAAATATAAATAACATTTAATAGATCGACTATCCAGTTAGATAAGAGAACTTATTATGACTAGGCTTCGCATAATTTGAATATCTAATTGATAAGATTTTAAAACAAGTCCATATCTGTTCACGATGATACAATCTACTGAGTATTTTTTTGTTCTTTTATTCTGAGGTAGTTACATGGATAAAGGTTATATTTTTTGTTATATAGATCGTGTGAATTGGCAGACAATGGTGTTCTATCAATCATCTTTGTATAATGAAGATTAATCCGTTTTGCTATCCGTTTCGTAGGTGACTACCTACTACATAATGACTAGTAGTTATCTTTGTGTAATTATAAATTGCGGGCATTACAGTAAAGTATAAGTTGAGCAAAGAATCGGTTTAAGTTTAAAGAACTGGCGTTCGTATGAATTTTTTTCATCGTAAACGAAGCTACGTAACCCGATTTTTAGTTCGACTTGTAGGTATCCTCTGTCTAGACCACTGTATATTTATTTATTTATTTAACACTTTCAGCACAAAAAGAGTACAGAGGCGGACTTAATGCCATAGGCATTCTCTACCAGTCAACCTTTGGGTGATGCAGAGAATAGTGGTAGGTGCAATACGGAGAATTATTAAATGCGATTGATAATGACTCGTGTATATATTTGTCATTCCGTAGTTTAAATTTAGATAATTATAATTATAATCCTTATGTAGACCTAGATTAATTACTGTACCATATGTAAACTTATTTTAAACTTTCAATTTCAATGTTTTTTTTTAAATTATTATGTATACATATACATATTATAAAACAACAAACAAAGTCTTCCGCCGCGTCTGTCTGTATGTCTGTTCACGATAAACTCAAAACTACTGCAGCGATTTCCATGCTGTTTTCATTTCACCAATGGATAGAGTGGTTCTCGTGGAAGGTTTGAGTATCTAATTTGTCAAGCGAGCGAAGCTGTTTAATGTAAATAAAACAGGATTATTTTGCTGAAGTGCAATTTTTACTAAGCTCACTATTTAGAGTATATTCCTATTACCTTTAACTATTTAATTAGCACAGCAAGGCATCTTGCACATGAGCAGGCGACTGCGTCAAATTCAAATTACAGCTCAATATTATCAACAGACATTATCATTGGAAGCATCGAATCGCTTTCACGTGACATTTAGACATCTGCTGTTTGCCACCTGCCTACCTGAACGAGCCAGGAGTATGATATGCGACAGAAACCTAACTTCATTTTATTTTGCAGAGCCGATAAAAGTCTAAGTGGCAGGTGAAAAATAACTACTTTTTAACACAATCTTGTATTTGCTTAGCAGAGAAGTCTTTGACTTTGACAGCGCTCATCTGATCATCTTTAAAATGTGTCACAGGAAATCTTGCTAGTTTGCCTCTGAAACTGTATCTTGTAGACAGGTGCCTTCTAGGCTTCTACGGCTTGTAAGTTTCTTTTGACCTTCCATAGGTCGTCTGGTAGCTATTGCTGAAAGCGATAAGACCGCCACTGTACCCATACAATTAAGTTTGTGTTTGTCAAAGAGTTGTGTCACCATTTTGTGGCACTATAAATCCAATCTATACTAATATTATAAAGCAGAAGAGTTTTTTGTTTGTTTGTTTGTTTGTTTGGTTGAACGCGCTAATCTCAGGAACTACTGGTCCGATTTGAAAAATTCTTTCAATGTTAGATAGCCCATTTATCGAGGAAGGCTATAGGCTATATACCATCACGCTAAGACTAATAGGAACGGAGCAGTAATAAAAAATGTTACGCAGACGACGTTGCACGGGTCAGCTAGTATATAAATATCTCGTGTCACAGTGTTTGTTATCGAACTGATCCGAAAGCACTTGACCGATTTTTATGAAATTTATTGTATAGATTTGATAGGTCTGCGAATAGGTAATTTTTATGTATATGGCAAAACAACGTTTGTCGAGATAGTTATATTTATCTATCTATAGTAAGCCGTTTCTATGTTACCTCTCAGAACGTTTAGTAATTGGGACAAAGTTCAGACTCCATATTGGCTATTTACTCTTGCGCATCCACGACGTTATCGGGATCATCACGTAATGTGGCCACGTCTCGCACGTTATGTGGGTATCGCCCGCATTTGTGAGACACTTTTTTGTTAACAGTTTTTGTTAAACTTTTTGTGGGAGCATGACATACTGGGGTGACTTTAGGAGATATCAATGTGCCTAGAGTATGTTGTCGTCGATTTATGATAGAGAAGTGTTGCTTGCCATGATGATCTCTTTCTTCAAATTTGTATTTCACTTGAGCCAAGAGTTTCGGGAGCGAACTGATCAAATGTAAAATATAATGAACTGAGAGAATCTTAAGAAAAAAATGCAAAACCGAACATGAGCAGCGTAGGCTAGCAGAAACCAATTTAATAACACGGTCTGGACGTGTGCGGTATGTGTATTTAGAGCTAATGTGACGCTACTAATAGCGGGTGGGGTTCGCGGAGTAAAAGTGAATAAAAAACCACCATCTTGGTGCTCCGATATTAAGCTAAATTATGCCCAGGTGTTTGTTATTCATGAATACTTCAGTTTTCATTACCCAAGACCTTGTCAAAAGCATTAAAACACCACAAAACAACAGATGCTCGCACCATATCTCAAAACATGGTTGATTTGCATTTAATGCGCATAATTTTGAAGTATTCCACAACAGCTGTCCATCGGCAATAACGTATCGAATTCAGATGCAGCGATCACCTGTCCAGGTAAGGCCCAAGCCAGGGTGAGAAGCTTAAGCGGGCGCGAAACCGCCGTTTGAGCAACCTAGAGCGACATGACTGACGGAGATACTCGCTAGTGAGCGATCTTCTATTGTTTTCCCTTAGAAATAACATCTAGTGTTTGGATGAGCTCGTGGCTAAATATTTACAACCGCACGGGTCGAATTTCTGGGTTAAACTACGTTTTCCGAAGTCGGTCTGTGCTGTGCATGGGTGATCAAGCATTACATACCGAGCTTCCTCCGTCCCTCGTAAAGCGCACTTAACCATTGGTCCCGGCTGTCATCTGAACATCTTTGACAGTTGTTAGGGGTAGTTAGAAGCCAGAAAATCTGACACCAGTCTTGCCAGGGGGGTATTGGTTATGCAGTAACTGGGTTTTTGAGGTCAGAAAGGCAGCCGTTTCATATAAAACACTAGTATTCAGCTGCATCCGATCCAGCCGACCCCAACATAGTTTGGCTAGGCAGAATAATGTCTAGCCTCTTCTGCCCGTTACAACCACTCGCGATGCGCTGTAGCTACCTAATCGCGCCCGCTACCGCTCCTGCACCCTTAACTCAGGACAAGGCTTATAGTACATTGAACACCTGGACACCTGTGCGGGCTATGAGCGGTCGAATGGTGCATTGTCCTCAAATGTTACTTATTACTGGTAGTAGCTGATGCGGCATTGTTTGATGGTTGATGAGTTCGTTTGCATGTAAGCAAGCAGTTTATTAGTATGTTGGTGTATGACATTCTTTGGCGGTGGTTCTAGTCAGACACATGAGGCTTTGTTCTAGACAAAACAACTTTCATTACCAACCTAACGTATGGTGAATCAATTGTACTCGCACAGCAACTAGAAAACCCAGGCAAGCGCGAGTGCACTTGCCTGGGTTTTCTAGTCGCTGACTCTCACGCAATGAGTTTCGTAAAATAAACCGACAAACACTATTAATTTGTGGTATTTGTTGTTATAGCGGCAATAGAAATACATACTCTGTGATTTCAACCGTCTACCTATTACGTTTTTTGAGATACAATCCGCTGACTGACAGACATACAGACAGACGGACGGAAAGACAAATGGACGGACAACCATCTAAGTAACAGAGTTCCGTTGGTTACTGTTTAGGTACGGAACCATAAAAACTAATGAGATAGAGAAAAAAATAGGTATCCCAATTTATAAAAATCGAATATACAATGTTTGCCAAGATTAATATGTATGAAATAGGTACTAGCTGACCCACGCAACTTCGTCTGCGTCACATTGTCCATTAATGCTCGGCTCCTTTTAGTCTTAGCGTGATGATTTGTAGCCTATAGCCTTCCTCGATAAATGGGCTATCTAATACTGAAATAATGTTTCAAATCGGACTAGTAGTTCCTGAGATTACCCCCTACATACAAACTTACAAACAAATGTTACCTCTTTATAATATTAGTATAGATCTGATGTATCCAGAAACCGCAATGGAATAATATATGACAGCAATTTAAAAAAATTTGCAATAGCAAAACAATATCCTTTCGAAGTAAATATATACTAGTACAGTAAGAAATTAAACAGGAAACAACGAAAGAAAACGTAGTTTTTCAAGCGCTTATCAACTAAATAACCACAGAAAACATTAAGCGATACATACACAAATGAGCATTTTAAATGCAAAACACATGAAATTAAGTGTATTTTAATTTATGTAACAAAACGTTATCATCTGTATTAGCATTTCAAATGGCTATTTTTACGAGTATGTCATGGTTAAGTTATCTTCTTTCTATTTAGTTTACTAAAACATAAATAAACGAGCTTAGCCTTGTATTCAAAGAATACACTTAATTAACAAGCATTCCAATTATTTAAACATATGTGTTTAAATAATCGGTAACGTGTAATAACACTATACATCTTATGTGTTATGATTTATTTTCACGAAAATGTCAATGGGATCTTTCTCACAAGCGACTATAGCTCAACGATTGAGGCATCGGGCTTGTCTTGACTGGAGCGAAGAAGCAAGTATGTTTTGTGAGCACTTTTACATTTCTCGCACTGGGTTAGCGTGGTACATAAAAGCCTCCTCCTCCTCTCACACGAGAGATGATCTGAGTTACGTCATTGAGAACATTACAAAGGATTAAGAACCGCTTGGCCACCGGCGAGCATGAGTCACGTGATAACGTCGAGCGCACAGGCGCCAAATATCAAAGCGCGGGCAGCTGCAAGCCAGATGTTTATGTTTACGTAAACATTTTTTTGTGGCCTTCTATTATACATACCGCTCAAGTGTTTTGTTATTTGTAATGCTGATAAACTGCTCTTTAAACTTACGTTAAGTGTATGATAACGGTTAGTTTCTATATTTTTTAACTAATTTGTAAACATTGAATATTGGTGAAAAAAACACATTATGTGAACTTTGAACAGGAATAATTTAAAAAGTAAATCGATAACATATATATTTTATGACTTGTATGGGTAGCTGGGTTATATCTAAAAACGATAAATAACAAACAACATACTCCACCGTACAAAAACATATATAAAAAAAAAAAAACTACCACCAAACATTAGCCATTTCCCGCCATTTTGCATTATTTACCTTCCGACCCACGGAACAAAAATTCTAATCATAACGTAAATTTCGTTTGTTTTGTTTATGTTTTGGCTGAAATCTATTGCCCAGTAAACATAAAATGCGATAATAATTACTTTTTAGTCTGAACAAGTAGCTAGACTTAATAATTAATCAATTACGATAGCGTTCTGACAACATGGACGCCTTGTGTAACAAGGGATAGGAAAATCATAAAAAAACATGCTAATACTTACCAACATGTTTATTTTCACTTGCACACACATTAATCACATCACAATGCACCCATAAAACATTACTTAACACTAATTCACTCACAAACAACATAATAAACAAGTTTATTCGACACTACGTCATCGCGCAACTCGCGTCATACCACAGACTGAATAAAACATTTAATTTCTTTCTAAAAATGGACTCGCCCGTGGCTAGTTTCGTATTTTTAGCATGTATGAAATGTCAATAAATCGAGTGGAAAAGAGCAAAAGGATTAAAATACCGTGTGTTAGACAGAAATGGACATAATTTGTGACGGGTCGCGATCAAACGTCAAAGAATACTACAGTCCCTTTGGTATATTTACTCCAAAATTTTTTTTGAATACTATAGTCTCTTTCGTTCCTCAAGCGGAGAAGTCACTTTGCTCTTTTAAGTTGTTCATGACTATAGGCCCCATCATATGGGACCTGGAATTGATTGTTGAAATGCAGGTGCACTTTAATACACCTCTGCCCAACTCTTAGGGGAAATCAGTCATGATGCAACGTGTATGATCTACACTAATATCATAAAGCTGAAAAGTTTGATTGTTTGAACGCGCTAATCTTAGGAACTTCACGTCCGATTTGAATAGGTCATTCTTTCAGTGTTAGGTGGCCCATTTATCGAGGAAGTTTATAGGCTATATATCATCATGCTAAGACAAATAGAAGCAGAGCAATAATGGAAAATGTGACGCAGACGAAGTTGCGTAGGTCAGCTAGTTTTTTATATATGGTACAAGCCCGCCACACTATTCCCAACTCATTAGAATAAAGCCGAGTCAATGGTGATCTGACCAAGCCGAAGATGGCGGGACAAGCTCGTCTTGCCGAGAAGATTCGCCCGACATAGCCATAGACAGAGTTGTGTGGAAAAAGGAAGAGGGAAGCCTTTGCCCAGCTGTAGGATAGAATAGGCTAAATAGATATATAGACAATGAAACTCGACGAGCCCTGGAGAAGGGATTCAACTGTTGAATCCCGCAAAGAAACGAACAGCGAAAGAATAAGAAAAACAGAATTTTCTCGAACAAATTTCAAATCAACCGTCTTCCAAGCTCCAACTCCGTCAGGTAATATAACCAACCGCCTAAACCGGTGAACCATGACAGACAGCCATACAATTTGGCACAACAATAGCTTTGAAACATGGTGACGCATTAACAAAGGCAGGAAGTTTGGGAATTATCTTTTGACGTTAAACACCTGTGGTTTACACACCCCATGTTATTATGTAGCATTTGGCTTTTCAGTTAGTATTACCTACACAGAATTTTTATAACCGCTAAAGGAGATTTGTTTTACGCAAAACGGATTCGTGGTTGCTGCACAAGCAGTAAAATATATCATAATCAACAAGGTTAAATTAATAGGCGACGAATCTTGCACAGAGGAATCATTGAAGATCGATCAGTGACTGATCGTGAATAAGGTTCTAAAGTCACCGAGTTATGCAGAAAACTGCTGATCGCAACATGAGTCGAAGTTATCTACACTAATATTATAAAGATTTGTATGTATGTAAGGAATAAACTCAAAAAATACTGGCCCGACTTTTTCACCATTTTAAGGATACGTTATACTTGAGTAACATAGACTGTATCATTACTAGAAAAAAAACAGGAATCCTTAAGAAAATTGCAGCATTGATTTTATTAATTATCATTTACGTGCTCAGAATTTAAAACTAGTGTACCTAAATCTCAACACAGCTTTTCGACATAAGTGTTTATATTGTGCGTCGTGATTATAATATGATGTATCTTTAACTGACCCGAGACGATCCGACCTCAAAGTTCTATTTGTAGTTAATTAATTCCATTTCAGTTTTAATTAACTGCACACGTTACGACTTATAATTATAATTGAAAATAGTTGTTCTATGTTATATCCACTTAAAATCCAATGACCAAATACAGATAGTATCACGGAAAACATATTATGTAAGTATATTGAAAATCATTTCTACAAATTATGCAATTTCTACGCACATCTATACTAATATTATAAAGCAGAAGAGTTTGTTTGTTTGGTTGAACGCGCTAATCTCAGGAACTCCTGGTCCGATTTGAAAAATTCTTTCAGTGTTAGATAGCCCATTTATCGAGGAAGGCTATAGGCTATATATCATCACGCTAAGAAGAATGAAAAATGTGACGCAAACGAAGTTGCGCGGGTCAGCTAGTATTGAATATAGATGCCCATGCTGGTCCGATTTGAAAAAATCTTTCAGTGTTAGATAGCCCATTTATCGAGGAAAGCTATAGGCTATATATCATCACGCTAAGACCAGGACGCCACCACGCTAAGGAGCGGAGCAGTTATGAAAAATGTTACGCAGACGACGTTGCACGGGTCAGCTAGTAGTAGATACAAAAATAACATTGTATCTCACCTGCTCATCAAACGGACTCAGTATCGACAGCGACTTCTCCCCGCTCTGCGTCGAAGAGGTGGTATTACTGCGTCTCCTGACCTCGTCCTCCACTCCATTGATATTCCTCTCTGTAGCCTGTCCATTGCTACTCAAGACCGTCGGTGGCGGTGGTGGTGGATCAGTCGGGGACGCGTCGTACACTGACTTTAGCTTTCGTAACGTTTTGGGACGTTCCGCTGGCATCGGCCGCAGACCGATCCCGTCTAGCGTTGTTGTTGAGCCTTTGAAGAGGCCTGTGGACAAGAAGAAGAGTTGATTTAGTTTATTATATTATGAGATCATCAATGATAGAGTTAGGTGTAATTTTGCGAAAATCTGTGACAAAAGTAATGGGCGCTGCCTTCCGTATCCGAAACTGGATATTGAGGCTCTCAATTTTGGCGGAGCAAAATATGTGTATACTGAACAGCTAATCATCAGGGTAAGCGGACTCTCTTCAGTATAAGCAATAAATATAACAAATTGTAATACAACATTTCTCTTAATAGTTATCGTAGGAATTGCCGAAATATCATTACATATATACTTACAGAATTGAAAACAGAACTAAGAAAATAAATAAGATTAAACCATAGCGATTTATGTAAGTGTTACATAGTATGTGCATAAGGTGGTTTACTGATGTAAAAGAGCGCCTCTCGCCATCAAACGTAAAAGTTTGGCGAGTTTAGATTTAAAAGTAACCTCTCTACAATACAATTTTGTTAAATAAATAATAAAAAAAAATAAAATAAATTGGAGTACAACTTGAGAAACCTCCTTTTTGTTAGCGGAAGGCTGATGTAGTCCTCCCGCAATTATGGGCAACTATAGCTACATGTTCTTCGAAAAAAGGGACGAATGATCTACCTATTTGTGCACATATATGCGTAAGTACTCTAATCTCTTCTGTCTGGTGACCGTATCAATTTGTACTCACAAATATAAACAAAACAAGTAGATACTATCACATACTAATTGCACAAGTTTCCTTGTGACCCACAACACTGAGATTTATGCGTTCGAAGAGCAATATGTATGCCTGTTCGTTTGTTTGTCTGTATATGTGTGTGTTTGTGATGCAACACTTTATCTGTTTTATTGTTGTCGGGTTGCGGGGACGCAATTATTTGTAATGTATTGATAGTAACCTGTCAGGAGACAAAAGGACCTACGCATGTTACATTTTGCCGACACGATAGTGACAAACATTAAAAGTGTTTTTTTATATAAAAAAAATAAACAACGTTGGAAGGCCTCCCACAAGGTGGACCAATGACCTGGTGAGGGTCGCGATGGATGCGAGACGCACAGGACCGGGTATTGTGGCGACACCTGGGGAGGCGACTTTCGGCTGATTTGATGATTATGATAAAAAATATTGTTTTCAAACCGCCTCCGTGGTCTAGTGGTTATACCACCTGATTCAGACCCAGAGGTCCCGGGTTCGATTCCCAGCGGGGGCAAATTTTTTGCTCGGTTGGGTTGGTGGGAGGACTTGTTCTATGTCCGCCTACCACCATCATGTCTAAGTCTGTCGCCGTAACAACAATGTTGAAAGCATTGTTGTGTTCCGGCAGTTAGAGGTATGATAGCCAGTTCCTCTGTGTAAGAGGATTCCGGGTGAAACTCGCTTCCATTTTCGGCCTAATCAGCACTTTCCATCAGGTAAGATTTGGGCCAAGAGTTTCCCCGTTTTGCATAAAAAAGGGACGGTACTGAGATATGTAACATATCCCGATTCATTAACTTAGATTTCTATGTGGCAAATGACGAAAAGATTTAGGAATCAAAAGTACCGTATCTATGGTACTTTTGATTTCCAAATATTTTCGCCATCAAATAAACAATTCAATAGTGTCCATGGTATTTATACGGAAGTGTAATTTACATGTTAAAGTGTTCCATTATTATTAATCAAACTACTATTAAAATATCTTTATTATTGCAACAGCTAATAGTGCTACTATACTTTGGCACGTCTTAGAAAGACCGGCCAAGTGCGAGTCGGACTCGCGCACCGAGGGTTCCGTACAAATCAGTAGGTATTATATTATAAGCAGAAGTTGCGATTTACGATTTATGACGTATTAAAAAAAACTACTTTTGCTAAACAATTTTCGCTGGTAGTTTACATGGTAAATTACATCATATATTTTTTTTTAGTTTTATCATTCTCTTATTTTAGAAGTTAAGGGAGGGGGACACATTTTACCACTTTGGAAGTGTCTCTCGCGCAAACTATTCAGCTTAGAACAAAATGATATTAGAAACCTCAATATCATTTTTGAAGACCTATCCATTGATATCCCACATGTATGGGTTCGATGAAAAAAAAAAGATTGAGTTTCAGTTCGATTCTAAGTATGGGGACCCCCAAAATTTATTGTTTTTTTTTTCTAATTTTGTGTTAAAATCTTTATGTAGTTTACGGAATACATTTACCTACTTACCAAATTTCAACGGCATAGTTCTTATAGTTTCGGAGAAAAGAGGCTGTGACATACGGACGGACAGACAGATCCGTTTACGGATCCGTTTTTGCCGTTTGGCTACGGAACCCTAAAAACGTACCATCCCCACAGTTTGACCATAACAGATACCTATATTTGATTATATTCGAAAGATGTCCGCTGCTGGATATAAGCCTCCCCAAATATTACCACAACAATTATACAACCAAATACTGTCGATAAATCAAAAAAACCTTCAAAGTTCAACAAACTTTAAACCCTTCTAAGTCTTCAATCATCATTTCCATCTCCAGTCTACCTACAAGGCAATTTATACTATGAATACTCAAACGGAGCGTAGTCTATCAATTGGCCGACCTTGCGAGCTAGACCAGTTGTTTTGATAACTTGTCTTGCCTTGGCACCGATAGACGGACGACCGTGTTTTCACTTTTTATAAAACAAGCACCTTTTTTTTTTGTTTTGGTTGGACTCTGAATGATAGGGGCGTTAATGGTGTAGTTACATATTGTAAGATAGTTTATCGTTTTAATGATATTTTTTTTTTTTTTTTTTGAGCTGTCAATCTATATTATCATAACATAACATAATACTTTATTTCTCACAAAAATATCCATGTATTTTTTTTTTTTGCTAGCTTGAAAGTATTTTTATGAAATTCTATCGCCTCGATAGCCAGTACTCGCGCATCTGGCCTGGGTCAACTCGTTCTTATTACCTGATTCATAAGGTTGGTAAACAATTAATTGAGGTACACAAATTCTCTTTAAAAAATACACTAATTCTAGAGTAGTCGGGTGACAAGTGAAAAAGCCCAGAAAAAAATCTCCCACCAAAAAACCATCTTAGTGGGTACGGTGTTAATGGAAACATAATTATAAGATATTTCAATACTGTCAATCAAATTAACTTTAATTTAAAAACGTTTACCCTGATTCCTTAGCAGTCAGGTAAAAAGCGAAATTGCCAAGAAAGAGATCATCTTGGCAGGGACCCATTACAGGAAACGCAAGTTATTGCAGTATTCACCGAAAACAAAGCTCGTCTAGTTTATACACTAATTGAACAATGTAAAATAATCCAGACACTCGATATTTACCTACACCGGCGCGCGCGCATGCCATACAATTCAGGCCAATTTATTTCTGAGTGCGGACGTGTGAAAACGATTTTAAACTCATTATTGTAGAGCTTGCTTGCTCGCTAAGATTTGTTTTGAAACCATAATATTGGGGCAAAATATTGTAAGTTTTAATGTACTTATAGGACGCATAAAACTACTCTTAATGATGCTCTTGGACTTTGCGAGACTTCCACTCTTGTTTTTTTTTAAATAGAAGGGAAGGGATCTCTGACCGGACGGCTGTTATGTTTGGTAGGCAACTACACGATAGTTGGTATTCGGACTGTTTCATATATTCAAATCGCACGGGAAACTGATACTGCGATGCAGGATTTCGTTGCTAGTTCGCTACAGTGAATATGAGATTTTTATGAAGAAGATTAAGAAACTATTAAAAGTATGATAGACCCCTGAATATATCAATGACATTTAGCGTTTTTTTTTAAGTATTTAAATTGCAATCAATTCAAAACATGTTCAAATAACAAGGTCGCTATGACCCTTACCAGTAACTTGAAATTTAGTTGCTAAGTGCAACTAAATTTCAAGTGCGCAACGCAATAAAAACATTATTACTTAAAGTGCATAAAACTTTATTAAGATTAAAATCTAAAGCTATAACTTATGTCACTTACAACATGACCTAGAGGTCAACATTAATATAGTGTGTTTATAAGCACTAATCATCTATTAATACACCTATATCATCAGGTATCTGACATTGAAAAATATTTAATAAATAAAATGCTCAAAGCATAAAGTGACCGATCAAGAATTTTCTGCTCATGAATAAATCATGAGCATAACTTTTACATAACACCAGTCATATTGTTTGGTATTCGAAACAAAAGTCGGAGTTTTGAAACAGATTTATTGGCATTACATGCGACAATTTATCAGTAACTAAAAATGTATGGTTATCGGCGATGGCATATCAAGAGCCTGTATTGAATATAGAATGACCTAAATCTTGATTTAAGAATAGATGAGTTAGAAACGGTCATATCCATGTGTGTAATTGCGTATTCATTTGCATGGTATCCGACAAATTGTCAGCACGTACCTAACTAAAATTGTATGATCATCAAAAGGTCATACATTTTTAAAGACCTGCATCATCTAGATCAAGATTCATTTCAGAAATGAATCTTGATTTAAGTAAAGATTAGCATGAAACTGTCGTATCACTGTAATTATGCATTATTAGTAGATGAAAATAATTCGATGAGTTATGAGTATGACTGTGGCGCTAATTTTCTTCTTGATTCACAATGCAAGTGACCAATTACATGTACCCATGTACATTAATTTCGGACTCAAAACCTTCCTAGTTACCTATTCGAATCTAAATAAACATAGATTCTTTGATAAAATCTGTTAACAACGTCCATATAACTTAACTAACTTTACCTGAATTTGGTCGTAAGTAATTTACTAATGATCAGCAGCATCTTCCCAACACCCACGACACATGTTTGGGTGGTCGTCGTAAAGCCAGGACCACACAATAGAAACCAATTATATCTGCCATTAGTTCAAGCTTTACTTAGGAGCATGTCTACCAACTAAAAGGTAGCAAATGAAAGTGACAAGCTACAGACAATGGGCTTGAAAACAATGCCTATTGTGACCCTTTGAGGCATCGGTGTGAACCACAGAGTAGGAAGAAATGGAGGGTTCATTTATGGTAAAACAGTCAGACGCGTCAAACTGTTACAACACAGTTTGTCTTCTTGACTGGAAAATTCCTCGCACTCAACAACTCACGCAAAATTAATAGATTGTAAAAGTAAAGTAAAAGTTTTAATTTTGTAACATAAACAGTTGGCTCAATACAAAGAAAACGATGATGGCTACAAAAGTTAATAACTGTGTCGCAGCTATCAATTGCATTGTAACATATCAGTCAAAGAATCTATGACTAACAGAGATCACTGATAAGGACTGAAACTGCAATGATTAAAACAGTTATGTAAGTATACGACAATGGTCTCGGACTTAAATCAGCCAAGAACATATGCTAGCTCTACCTGATTATTTTTATGCAAGAATGCATTCTTTCAGGCTTTTCGAAGAATTACCATCGTTTTTAAAACATCTATACTAATATTATAAAGCAGAAGAGTTTGTTTGTTTGTTTGGTTGAACGCGCTAATTTCAGGAACTACTGGTCCGATTTGAAAAATTATTTCAGTGTTAGCTTAGCCCATTTATCGAGGAAGGCTATATTCATATACATCACGCTAAGACAAATAGGAGCGGAGCAGTAATGGAAAATGTGACGCAGACGAAGTTGCGCGGGTCAGCTAGTTACCTATACATAGCATTTACCGTAACCGATCCTAGAAAAATATAGACACTCCATTTCTACATACGCTGTGATTTGAACTATTAGTTTTATGAACAGGAAGATTACACGGCGGTTATATGATTGTAATGTTATTAATTTTTCATGGGAATGGAGGAATGTCAAACGAGTATAAGCTGCTTAGTATCCCACGCATGTCGATGTAATTTATAAACTGTAACTTCGATATGTTGGAGTTTAAACATTTTTTTCTGTCAACAACCTCTGCTAATTTCCCACAATCACCATCTGCTAAGCCTTTTCCCCGACTACATTGGGGTCGGTTTCCAGTCAAACCGGATTCAGCTGAATATCAGTATTTTACATAGAGCGGCTGCAAACCCCATTACTGGGTAGCACGGTACTTCTTGGCAAGACTGGAGTCAGCTTTACTGGCATCTGACAATCCGTAACGACTGCCAAAGATCTACAAATGACAGCCGGAACCAACGGCTAAACATGCTTTCCAAGACACGGAGGAAACTCGACATGTTAAGATGGTAACCATCCACAGACCAACCTTGGCAAGCGTTGCTTAACTTTGAAGATCGACCCGTGCGGCTGTTATTATTTAATTAAGCTAGTTTCCCATAATAAAGGTAAAAAAAGAAAAAAAATGGAGTTTATTACCACAAAATGACCTAGAAGTAAACTATGAATACGCATTTATGAGTTTGTGTGTAAAGAAAAAACATCAATAAGTCAACCGGAAATAGAAACAGTAGCATATCAAATAGTCAAAAGAAAGAGGTCCATTGCAAACTAAGTCTTTAATGGACAGTGTACAACAAAAATAATGAAAGAAAAGATGATGTCATTTCACCAATCTTGGTCCAAACCGGTGATCAATGCAATTCAATGTAAAAAAAAACGTATTTATCATATGTTTGACAAAACCTTCGCATGACACATTTTAAATCAAGCTTGCTTTAACTTGTGTAAGGAAAAACATAAAAATGTTAAGATAAATAAAAGGAATGCACGAAGCATGACATCATTAAAAGTTTTGTTTTCAATGTCTGACATTTAAATTACTTGCAATGCCTTGCAGATGAAACCTAGGTAGGTACTTGATATTCAGAGTCTTTTGATAGTAGTATGCATTTTGATCAAAGGAGAAGAGTTGATGGAAGAAGAAACATGTACATAATGATATTCTGATTAAAATCTCTGCCCGTTTTTTGACGTTCGCATGCAGAATATACTCCATTTCTGAATTGAGAATTTGTCAGACTCTAGCCTGACAACCGTAGGGTTTGACACGATTTTAAATGCAAAATCCAGAAACTGTTCTAACTTCAACGATGATTTTGTCTTACTCTTTTCTATCAAAGCGATTGCATTTCGCAGTACTTATATTTAATTATTATATTTTAGACTCACACCGTGTGATATCGTGCTAGAACTCGTAGTGACTCAAGAACAGTACTGCACACAATATAATTGTTGTGTTATATATCCTAGTTTCTAATGACTAATTCATTTACAGTTTTATTAAGAAACGTGTAGAAACTTGTATAAGTATATGATATTACTCCAAATATTTCGAAAAAATGTACAGAACTTACAGTTTCCCATCAGGGTGGCAATCATTTAACATTCCATACAACTGTATCGTCGTCATCTCTTCATTGGTCAGATTTATTTTAAGAAACACCTTCAACTTATCACTAACTATTCCGAAATCACTATTCAAGACACTTTCAAAACAAAAAAAAACACTGGATTGTTAAAACTATTCACAACTTCAATGTAAGTCGCGCAAATCCAAAGAAATTCACGATTTCTGATGATGCAGGAACGATCGTACTGTTTGCCGGTACCCGAGCAACTGTCGATGCGACCAAGTGAAACAATATTGATAACAGACGACGTCACTTATCGTCCGCACTTTATTAATCTGAATCAATTTGTACGCAGAGACAATTGGAGGACGATTTCGTAGGATATAGGATATAGGGGGAGACCGGACAGGACTGACTTTGAAGAACTATTGCCGTCTTTGTTACTCCATTAACCATAGATATCGAAGTTACCAGGTATGTATGACACATACCAATAGCTGATTACATAGGTAGGTTTTGCGTCACGTTACGTGTTCTTGAATGGAGACCATGAATCGGCAAAAGTTTTGTGGGACGACAGCGGGCTATTAGCTGCAGCAGTACAGCGACAATTTTCGATGAGGACGGATGAAAGTGACCTAAGATTGGGTTTAGGACAGCTTATTCTATGTGTATCTCGAGTATTTATAACACTTCATTTGACTCCTCATCACCTTTTATTCCAGTGTCCCTGAAAAAGGTTTACCTTTGGAATGCAGAAGTAATTCGGCGTAGTTTCGAGCATATAGTGCTACATACCTACGTTCCAGAATGGTACACGTTTGGAATTCCAGATAAAGATGATGTTATCAGTAGATTATCGGAAAAGGGCGCTGTTTGGTGACGGACGGGAAGAACGTTATCAACTAGGAATGTTTGTGCGAATTGTAGCTCATCATCGATTGATAAGAGAGGAGTGCCGTGTCTGGAGATCTAGATTAAATTGATAAATTGGATGACATGGTTCCTGACTTTCGTTGCTAAGTATTTAGCGAGCATGATGAAGAGAAATGAATGCCAATAATGCTATCACTTCATAAATACTGGGACATTAATTTTCGATGGTAATAATAAAAAGACTTCTGGAGTGGTCATCAGTTCTCCTTGTGGGGCACAAGGAGAACTGATGACCTGCTGAGATTCCCGGGTTGCCGATGGACGCGATACGTACAGGACCGGTAGTTGTAACGACACTTGGGGGAGACCTATATCCAGCTGTCGACGTCTTTGGACTGAATGACTCATCTGCCTAGCCTTTTCCCAACTATATTGGGGTCGGCTTCCAGTCAAACCGGATTCAGCTGAATACCAGAATTTTACATGTAGCGGCTGCCTACCAGACCACCACAACCCATTAACTGGGTAACACGGTACTCCTTGGCAAGACTGGTGTCAGATTTTCTGGCTTCTAACTATCCGTAACGACTGCCAAAGATATTTTAAGATGCTCACCCATCCACAGACCAACCTTGGCAAGCGTTGCTTAACCTTAAAGATGGACCCGTGCGGCTGTTATTATTTAGCCACGAGCTCCTCCTTGGACTGAATGACTGATATGATGATAAAAAGAATTTCAAGACCATAAATTTGTGACGGATGTTTAAAAACTTAGATAATTTTATTTTCGTCTTAAATCAGCTCTTTTACCGGTTTTTTAGTCTTATGACTAGGTAGTCCTAAGAAACACAAGTAAATAAATAAACGTTTGGATACTTTATATAACTATATACAGGGACATTTGATGTTTTATATTACCTGATCAACGTGACAGATAATATTAGACTCTTAATAATATTAATGTCATCATTAATCATATTTATTAATAACACGTGATAACATTAGTTTTAGATCGTATCTTAATTAAAATCGAAAGTTGTTAGGTTAGGAAATTATTAATGGCCAATGACTATGTTTTAAAAGTGATCCAACATTTATTATGAGGAGTATGAAGAGCTGTAGGCTCGTAGGCTTGACCCATTTAACTGTTTAATATATTCTAGTTATTTTATCATAAATCAGTTTATTTGCATACAATCGATAGTTAATAATTATATGGTTTTTACATATAAGTACGTGCGCATCATATATAATTCACTATCGATAACCCACGTCTCTACTCGCAACTAAACTCGCAATTTGATTAGCAAAGATTGAAAAATAAACGACAATCTTTTAAATATTTTAAATTAAGGTGCCGTGTCAGTCTTCTTTTAAAAGTAACACTGAAAGGCTAATTTTACAGTAAATAATAATAATAAATAGAATAAAATAATTTATTTTCAGTAACTTTACAACTTCAACAATATATCTTACAGTGCGTTCAGTCCCAAAAAAAGTTCCTGCGCAGTAATGAGATCTCGGTCATCTCCAGAGGAAACTCAACCAAACCTACATTACATTACAAGAAGGCTGCCATTTCACCAGAGATGTGCGAGGATGCGAGATACTTACAGATACTAGGTAAATGAAGTGATTCTATTGGTTCATAACGAAAACCAATAAATAATCATAAATAATACACATCTTCGCACTTATCTGATGGAAACGCAACCTTATTCCACTGCAAAAACTACATTCGTTCCTAATTTTACGAAACATCTCTATCATCAGACTCGGTTCACATGAACCCCAAAAATACACGAACGGTTACAAAGTGTAGCACATGTTGTAGATTAAGTTCGAGTTACTGAAGCCCGCCATGTGCCCATTGCCAAGGTTATGTTGTATTTCGGTGGTAGGGTTGGCAAGAGAAATAATATACAAATGTTGATGGACTTCTTCAGCTTAATCATGTGGACTTGTCCAGTATGGCAACGCTAATCTGCCTTGAGCGATGAAGTAGTGATTAATGCTTGTCTACCAGGGATGCAGAATTTGTTGGAAAGAGTCGTTGCGGCCTTGCAACGCAAAGGGCATTTGGAAGTACACGGATGGGTTTTAGTCAATAAGAGTCTGACACAGCCATCCGCTCCGCCCAAGGCGGAAAAAGTCATTTGACGATTTCCCAACCTTAAAAAAAGCTAGTGTTGTTCTCGATGAGAATCGTTGTGAAAAGGCTGTCAATACATTGCTTTATGCATTGGAACGTAAAATCCATTGCTTCGAGCTCATTGTAGCTTAGTTTTCATGGCGATTTTTTTTAACAGAATTCATTGCTGGATTTTGCTCCGAAGTGTCCCAAAAACCAGCCACACCAACGTGCAATAAAAGAAGTTATGTACTTATGTATTTATTTTATAAAGTCGAAACATGGCTTCTACTAAGGATTAGGTATGTAGATAATCTTGTAATGTTCGAGCAAGTAATTAAGCTTAATCTAATTTGAAGAATGTCCTCAATAATCTGCGCCTTCCTAGCTTTAAAATTGTCACGTTTTCAGGATTTTAAGCAGCCTTTTTCATGGTTTATCAATTTTGGTATTTTTGAGGACAAGATAAAGGGTTATGGCAACCCTATGTGGTTTAAGATAACACATATTCTAAGAAAAGGATGCATATTGAATATGGCTTATCTTCACGCACATTCTGTGGTGTAAGCAAACATCAAACGATTTTATGACTTAATTGTTAATTGGGCTTGTTTATTTTGTTTGTTAATAATTTGCAAGCTATGGTTAGGCCCGATAAGTGTGCAATATCGGTCATTGACCCACATACATTACAAATTTATTGACTTTCTTAATAACAAATACCTACAGAAATAAAGACAAAGCTGTCCTGAATCGACTTCCACATATCGGTAATGAAAAAACGGTTCAAAATTGATTGTTTGGGTATCTACGATAGGATATTTTTAGGGAAAGGTGGGTGTACCATACAAGTATATCTAGCCACTTAAACGAATAAGAACTTTAAAAAACTTTTTACAAAAAAATACAACCGACTTCCAAAAAAAATCACTACAAAGTAAAAAATAACTTTAATTTCGGAAGTCGGTGTTTTTGTTAGTTTCTTCGTATTTTGACACTGACTTCCGAAATTAAAGTTATTTTTTACTTTGTAGTGATTTTTTTTGGAAGTCGGTTGTATTTTTTTGTAAAAAGTTTTTTATTTTTCACTTTTTAGTGGTGCCCTACACCTAACCACACCACTGCAAAATCGCAGAAAAGCAAAATACGCAATTTCGATTATCAAAGAATCATCTAAATAGTCAAATCCAGGTAGGTATTTCGATTTAAAATCCAAAGTTCGTAATTTTTTTTCAAATCGGTTCATAATTGTCGGAGTTATGAGGTAACAAAAAAAAACATACAACCGAATTGATAACCTCCTCCTTTTTGGGAAGTCGGTTCAAAACAAAAAGTGGTGTAAATGTACGAAAATTAGTTGAAAGGAAACACCATTATTTTTTACCAAAAAAAGTTTAAAAGAGATACTGTTCCTAAAACAACGGGTAACTTCATCCGTACGTCTTACAAAAAGTAGCTTTTGTAAAGCAAATATAAAATCTTTTTCATATATTCAACTTTACGACGTATAAAATAAAGTCCACATTGACTTGACTGGTTACAGGAAATTAAGCTATCATTTTAAAATATTGTAAACGGATAGCGCTCGTCAGTTATTTTTTTTTGTATTGTAAATTGTAAAACCGTCACATGTGTTTTCATACAATATTTTGTACTGACTGTACTAATTACTGTCCTAAAAATTAAAACATTAAGCCAATTGAGTAAAAAGTTAAATTTACGCTTAAATTGTGGTCTCTATATTTTTAAAGAAAAAATGAAAACCCTACGGACTGGATTTCGTCATGGTTTTTAGTTTCAATGATTCGTTGTGGTACACCGCTATTTCAATTTCGCACCGGCAATCTTATTTTTTTGCCTTATTAAATCCATTAAGCATAGCAAACATGGAAACTATAAAAACACAATAATATAAATCTAATAAATTATAATAATCACACTTAAACAAGTCTGAAAACACATAATGTAATAATGTTTCTACAGCATCAATTTAAAAGGATGATAGCCACAAATGTTTACAAACATAATTACATCGCTTATCTAGTAAATATGTACAAAATCTTTATGATGTTAGATTGACTAACAAAATGGCATGCCTAGACGTAAATAAATAAGTCTATGTAAACATAAAATAGGCGAAACTCCCACGCAAACTTGACATAAGTACTAATCTGTTTTGTAAACATTAAGTTTGACATTGACTTTGACTCCGCGAACAATCAACAATGTTAAGGTGACGAATAGTCGAAACTACAGGGTTTAACGTCATTTGCCTAGCGTTTTCGAACTATATTAGGATTGGATTCGGTTTCACCCGAACCAGATTCAGCTGGATACGCCACTGTGGACTGTGGGATACGCCACTGGCGAACGAAGCCAAAAGAAAAAGATAGAAACGAATAAACTTAAGTTTTTCCATGAATTTTAAGTAGAAAAACAAACCTTTACATTTGAGTAAAGTTCATTTTTATGACTCTTACACTCCAACGAGGTAAACCATCGATGAAACACGCTGCACGGACTATCTAATCAAAAAAAACAGATTAGGGAAAATGCAATTCACAAGAAATATATGACCCACTATTTCCACGTAATAAAAATGTCTACCAAATAAAATGACGCTGCTGCAATGATGTCATATGATTAGAGGGAGATAAGAATATTGCAATCCTTATCAGTTATCAATTGCTTCTGTACCACGAGAATTATGTAGGTATGATGCAAATAAACAATTAGGTACACGTTTTATCGATTGTGTTCTATTTAGTAATAGTTTAATAGGTTATCCTTTTGTTTGAATCGGTAATATAAAAAAAAATTCGGGGGCATTGTTGTGTGGAATTTCTTTTTCGTCGACCTTAAGACTTGACGCTACGGAAGTAAACCCCAGTAATATCTAAGGCTCCATAATTGTAGATACAAAACGAGTAAGGCTATGCTTCGTACAGTAGGATGCACGTCAATGGTACCAAAATCAGTATCAGCTGGCTCCTTATTCTATTGAAAATTCGCAACACGCTAGGTCAACTCAAGTATCTATCACCGACTTGCGATCGACTGCATGTTCGATGCCCAAATGATGCTTACAAATTGATATTCTGATAATAGTGATCGAAGATTCAAAGTGTCTCTTTTAATGAGAGTATTTAACTAATACAACAATGTGATTTAAGACGCTAAAAGTAAAAAGAATAACTAAATTGTAGTTCTAATTTTCCCACAGAATGGAGCATACATTGTATCAAATATAGTTAGGAACATATTCCCTGCCGAGCATACAAATAGGACTCAAACGCAAGCTATCCCGTTTACTCATATACACGTGTCCATAATGACATGCAGCTGACGTTCAAAATGTTCCTCTTCCTCTGACGTCATAGCGGAAAACAGTCACACCAGAGAAAATACCACAAGAATCATAGAAAATCATCGATGTACGAAACAGGAACAGCCAATATTGCTTGATCATTCACAGCTGCTGTATTTGAAGAGTTCAACACCTATGTTAAACTCAGTTTTCTAAAAGTTTTCCGAAGGTAAATGAATCAAGAGTATTCACAACGAATCAGTTTTTTTACATGTGAGAAGATCCTGAAATGAGTAAAAGATCAGAGGGTCCAAAAAGGCCACATTATAATATTAATCACACAACAATCTGCAAAATATCATTTTCATCTTTATAACTAGCGTATTAGGTTCAAGGTTGATTGGGAAAATTTTACAGTTGCGGTAGCGTGTGCTTTCTGATTCTGCTATTCTGGCCTTTTTTAGAGCCACAGGAGATAAATATGTTTATAGGTTTATGAAAGTAATCTCTGAAAGTTCTTATCCGGTTATTAAAATTGTTTCACTAATAGTGAGCTGCGCTGAGTGCCATAAATAATTATGATACTTTTTATTCTGGAACCAACCATATCCTGGCCGGAACGAAGCCGCAGTAAAAAGGCAAATTTTTTTTTTTGATGTTTTGAATTAGCTTCCCCAATTAAACAAGTAGGTATCAAGTAATACTGGATGCAGTATAAATGAATCATAGGCACGACGGGCGATCCTCGTGACTCAGTCTGGTCTCACTCATTCTCGGTAAAACTACGGGGATATGATAACTGCGCTCTCGTTTTTATGAACAGCCTTGATAACGGACGAGTGTTACGATGTGATAATGAGGATTTTGTATTTTAGAGGATATGTGTTCGTTGAGATTAGGGTTATCAGTCTTTTGTTCTACTTTTTTTAATATATAAAATTAAATCTTGAATATGAATAGTTTGTACTTACATATGCGTACAATAAAAACTGCGGACTTTATTATTTTCCTAGCTGACCCATTCAACGTCGTACGCGTTACATTTTTTTGGTCTTAGCGTGATGATATAGCCTTATAGCCTTCCTCGATAAATAGGCTATCTTACTCTGACAGAATTTTTCAAAACGGATCAGTAGTTTCTGAGATTCGCGCGTTCAAGCAAACAAACTCTTCAGCTTTATAATATGAGTATAGATTTATTATACCTGTCAGATGTTAAATAACAGTGATTATCTCACTACTTTGATGTACGTAGGCACTATTAGCACCTCCATAGAAACGTTAAGCCATCGTGTTTTGATTTATCCTGTTATTATTTTTATGTTTTACATGTCTTGCATAATCTCGGAACTCCCGGACCTTTGGTAGGCATACTAGGGGCCGAAGCAGAGGCCCCGTTATATAAAATACTAGCTGACCCGTGCAACGTCGGCTGCGTGACATTTTTCGTTACTGCTCCGCTCCTATTGGTCTTAGCGTGATGATATATAGCCTATTATATAGCCTTCCTCGATAAGTGGGCTACTTGACACTGAAATAATTTTTCAAATCGGACCAGTTATAGTTCCTGAGATTAGCGCGTTCAACCAAACAAACAAACAAACTCTTCTGCTTTATAATATTAGTATAGATAGATAAAAAGTTCATGGAAGTCTGTATCTGCTGTGCAGTCTTTCCATAAACTTCTTCCATAAACTTTTTAGAATTTTATCTGTGCAGACAGATATTGTGTATCGGAAGACGCAACGTTGGAATGCCACCCAAATGGTGGTCTGACACCTGGTCAGGGTCGCGGGAAGCTGACGGATGCGACACGCACATGACTGGTTGTTGTGGCAACACTTGCTGTGGAAGTCTTTCGGTTGATACGATATGTAGATGATTTTTTCTGTTCAAAATTCAAAGTCTGAGTGGACTAAAGTCTGTATCGGATGGATCCATTATTAAAAGCCTCCAAAAGCCTGGCGCTTTACTTTAACTATCTCTCACAACTATTTAGTGATCCCATCCCTCAAGAAGCAGTTCAGTTCGTCTCGCTATTTCGCCCGGAACATCCACGCGACGTCACTTTTTGTGATTTCACGACCATACAAATGACAATTTGCCCTGTCAGCGCCCACAAATTAAAAAAAAGTAAGACAATACAACTTGGCTCCAATAGGTCCTTAGACATAGTAGTCGCTATTGTATTGAGAGCAAATTGCGCATTAAAACAAAACCACCCTTTTTTTCATATCTCAGTCTCATAAAAACATTATTACAGCCAATAAAAGAATAGCGCCAACACAATATGTAGTTCTCAGAAGATTAAAATAAAATAAAAATCTTGAAAAATATTAGCATAAGAATACGCTTGGAACAAAATAAATATACTTTTAAGTACTTATAAATTGTATTGCTGGACTCTAAGTTATTAATAGGTGATACAAAAGACCCTTGCAATAAATATTATGGTGCCATAAAGGGTGGACAAAGGGAGTTCGATGACTTGATCGAGGTTTGTTTCTATTGTACCTACTCGGGATGGAAGGTTTGTTGCTTACCTTCAGGGAGGTATACCTCGAGAGTTTTATAACTGTGTCTATGTAAATATGGCATTTTTTAAGCCTAATTTTATTTATTTATTGCCTCTTCAATATCGGGTTTTGCCTGGACTTTAACATAGACATCGGGTTGCTATTTAAAGTAAAATAACATTAAGGGATTTTGTCCTTATGTACTTCGTGACATTTTTGTTAAGGTGTCGGAGGTATACTTGTAACATAAGATTGATTTGATTAGCAATAAAGTTAGTTATCTAGCTCTGGCAGTTAAAAGTGCAATTGTAACCACAAGAGTTAGTCAATGTGTATCTACGCCTTTGCATTGCGTTAAGGCAAAATACTCGAAACCGGGAAATTTTAAACGACTATAAATACTCTAATGGGTACTTAACCATCAAGAAGAGTTTAATCCACACGTTTCAATAACCGTCTAGCTAGCTCCGAACAAGAATAGTTGTTACCCATACAACGACATAAAACTGCAAATAACTGTAAACCATTACCGTACCGTACAAAACAATGGAAGCATACTTTTACTCGATGCAGTGACCCCAGTACACCTGCTGACCTTGCAACGCCGCCAGCTCTAAGATTTGTTTGTATTACACAACTTGTTCCATGTTTATTATTAGAGCCTTTAGTTCTGTGTCTAATATTATTTACTATTATTTAATGGGCGCAGTGGTCCTTTCGCTGCAACGATCATAATAATATAGCCCATGGTCGTTGTTTCGCTGTGTAAGATACGGTCTTTGCCATTTGTTGGAACATCAGGTTAGTCCTCGTCCCTAGAGAATGGATTATAGAGTCGCCACACAGAAACTACAGTCGCCATTCTGAAGCGGTTCCAAGAATTTTCCGCAACTTGTTCTAAATCCTGATAGCAACGATTTTCAATTCACATTTGGGCCCTCAATTCTTGTGCATCATTACTTATCCTAATGGTGCCTGCGCAATGTACACTGAGCTTAAGTGTCAGCTGTCTTAACCTAGTCCAGAATTGTCACGAGCTGTCAACTGTAGTCTCTTGATGACTGGTGTCAGATTTGGCTTCTGAATACCCGTTAACGACTGTCAAATATCTACAATTGACTTCTATGAGTAGATAAACGGTAAAGTTTCTAAACCGCCTCAAGGGCCTCTAGCATGGTTTATTTGACGACCGCCATTTGGCGGCAGGGACCACCGGCTTATACGTGCCTTCCGAAGTACGGCATTGTCTTTTTCATCTGACAATCAGGTGATTCAAGCCTGCAATGTCCTAGCCAAACTGTAAACAACTTTACAGAGTATCCTTCCCGTGGGAATCGAGCCTACGACCACCGGGTCACAAGGCAAACACTTAAACCACTCGACCACGGAGGTTGTTAAATAAGTAGAAAGAGGAAAGGTAGTTAGATAAGTTTGAATGGAAAATGTCACATGTGCTCCTGTAGGATCGCTGAAGGGGTTTGGGTCCTCTGTGCTTCACAGTAGCTAGGTCTTTGCTCAGTGGAACATTTCCTTATTATATTCTAGAGATCTTATTACTAACTGCATGAAACACAATTGCTATTCTACAGCGTGCGACTTTGCTTCTTATTAAACCATTGTTATCAAGTGTTTTCCTGAATAATGAGATCTCTATTTGGGCTTCCCCATGAGTAATAATTATGTAGATCAGATGCTGGTGGTAGCAATGACTTTCTAAATATTTTTCTAGGACTACTATTTAAGAATTTCGGATAATCTATTTATTTATTTAACACTTTAAGCACAAATGTACAGAGGCGGACTTAATGCCGTAGGCATTCTTTACCAGTCAACCTTTGGGTGATGTAGAGACAAATAGTGGTAGGTGCAATATGGAGAACAATCAATCAATCAATCTTGGGGATGTAGTCAAATGCAAACACAACCTGGCAAAATGGGGTCGGATACTCAATGTGAGTTCAGAACATGAGCCAAACGTTTGGAGTGGAGGAGACATATCCGTGCTGGTTTGTCGAGACAACTAAATTTTGTCTTCAAAATTCCAGATAATTATAACTAATCTATTATTTTTGACAATGCCTCGACCATTTAATTTACATTTATAATGCAGAGGACAGATACACACGATAGTATGACGTCACATGTCACGGTCACACTTGCCGTGATTTTCTAAGAAGGTGAGTCATGTTTAGTGAAATAATATCGACGTTATAGGGACACACATTAGACACTTGCCTCGGAAGTGGATTAGAACATCAGATGATAGTGGTAACGCTCTTAAAGAATCTATGACAAATCATTCTGAGAAGGTAATGGGTGATTTGCTATATTGGGCATTGCGATACACCTTTCTGACACACTGTCTATATTAGAAAAGACAAAAGGTAAACTGGCCTGATCTATACCAATAAGTATTCTAAAGCTGAAGAGTTTGTTTGTTTGGTTGAAAGTGCTAATCTCAGAAACTACTGGTTCGAATTGAAAAGTTCTTTAAGTATTGGATAGCCATTTATCGAGACTAATATTTATTTAACATCACGCTACGACCATTATAGGAGAAGAATATTGATGGAAAATATGACGCGGACGGAGTTGCGAGGGTCAACTTGTCTAGTGTATAATTTAAAGTACATAGTTAGTTATTTAATTTTAAGTTTACAGTCGTAGAACTCGTAGACGATGAACCTGCCACAGTCACAATAAGATACATAGCAGAGTAGATGGAAAAATGAATGATTACACTGTTTTGTGTTGTTAAAACTGTACCTACTTATATATTAAAAGAATGGTACTACCCATCCTTTTGAAATTTAAATGATGACGACTAAGAGAACATTTGGTAAGAGCTATTACGGAACCACACCGTGAAATGATTTTAGATCTCTACAACTCCGGATGAGTTAAGAGTTCTACAAAAATTCTTTGATAATATAACTTTGATTCTACTTTGTATTCAACTATTGTATATCACTACTTAGGTACACAATACAAAAACGTAAACAAAGCCTTAGCGAAATACCTCCTTCTACTTTAACTTATCTGATCTTACAAAACGGTGCCTTTTGTAGAGATATTTAATTTATTTTTAAAAGGGTATTATTTATAAAAGTGCATTGTAGCACACAAGGCACTTTTGTGAAATACGAAATATTTTACTTATTAACGCTGGACTGCACATTCTCTTATGCGCTTCAATATTTGTAAAGGACTCTGTCCAGGAAAAGATGGATGGATTCTGTATACAAAAGAAAAAGGAATTTGGGTTTCCACGTTATTTTGTTAGCCTACTACTGCTGGTATAGAACCTACTGCTGGTATATAAGCTGTCCTTTTTTCGGGTGGTGGTCTATTATATACCAACACTAGTGAATCTAGGGAAGAAATGATATTTTATTTTGTGATTGCTGTGAATATGCTAGATTCCATCATCCACAAATTGCAAAACTATTTAGTCCGTCAGTTAGAGTATTGAAAAATAATGGACACGTATTTTTTGATTTTGTAAATCAATGAATATTGACAAAGATGAAACGCATCAAAACTCGGGAGTGGGGGCTCGTGACGTCACGACTCAATAAAAATCTTTGATAATATAACTTTGATTCCACTTTGTATTCAACTATTGTATATCACTACTAAGGTACACAATACAAAACGTAAACAAAGCCTTAGCGAAATACCTCCTTCTACTTAACTAACGGTTTTACTTATCTGATCTTACAAAACGGTGCCTTTTGTAGAGATATTTAATTTATTTTTAAAAGGGTATTATTTATAAAAGTGCATTGTAGCACACAAGGCACTTTTGTGAAATACGAAATATTTTACTTATTAACGCACATTCTCTTATGCGCTTCATTATTTGTAAAGGACTCTGTCCAGGAAAAGATGGATGGATTCTGTATACAAGAGAAAAAGGAGTCAGTGGCAGTTGGTAGGACAGAAAACAGGAAAAAAACGTGTTGCGCCGACCCCACATAACATGGGATAAGGGCAAGAAGATACCGATGACTGACCAACAATACTGAAATGTTTTTGATAACAGAACCCGAAGTATTGTTTAGTACTTAAATCAACCAGTAGCATGTACGTCTGTCAGACTGCCTTGGCTAGTCTAGTCTGAGCAGGCGCTACTGCTGACCATAACGTCCTGGGTTCGGTTCCCGAGTTGGGCGAACTTCAGGTTTTCCATCTGTCTGAAGGCTGGATATATAAAACACTGGTATTCAGCTGAATCCGGTTTGACTGGAAGCCAACCCCAATGTACCTAGTTGGGAAAAGGCTAGGCAGGTGAGGTGAAGGCTGAATATGTGCAGGGTTGGTGGCAATCGCACCCTATTACATCAGCCTTAACACATAGTTGACCATGCAGGCATGATGGTTATTAGGCATGTTATGTCTATCAAAATATTCCGCACACAAATCCACTTTTACCAAAATACACAATCATAAACACTAGCTTTATGTAAACAATACGATTTCCGTCCTAAATACCTCGCGATCATCCGCACATGATGTGCGTGCACGCATGTTTGTTGTTCGGTTAGCAACGCACGTTCGTTGTGGATTACATTGTACAGACATTACAATATTTCTTACTTCAGTCGGGTAGTGAACACACATAAATGTAATTGTATTTCACACGGGATCGTGGAGTCGTTGTTAGTAGGTAAATGGTTAGATGTCCATTGATTTCTGAAGGATCAATTGGTTTGGTAACCTCCTTGAAGAATTCTATCAATGAGTGGTAAAGTTTTTCAGTAGTTTGGGTTACCACGTTATTTGGCCTACTACTGCTAGCATAGAACCTACTGCTGGTATATAAGCTGTCGTTTTTTCGGGTGGTGGTCGATTATATACCAACACTATCGAATCTAGGGAAGAAATTATATTTTATTTTGTGATTGCTGTGAATAGGCTAGATTCCATCATCCACAAATTGCAAAACTATTTAGTAAGTCAGTTAGAGTATTGAAAAATATTGGACACGTATTTTTTGTTTTTGTAAATAAATGAATATTGACAAAGATAAAACGCATCAAAACTCGGGAGTGGGGGCTCGTGACGTCACGACTCACTAAAAATTATGTGAAGGTGTGACGTATTGAGAATTTTAAAAGCGTCGTAACTTCGTCAATTTTGGTTCCCGTAACAAAAGAAAAAACACGGGTCAAATATTTTTTGATAATCTAACTGACAGACTAGTTAGATTTTTTCAGGACACAAGCCCATTGTTCCTTGCATAGGTCACAAACATAGATTTTGTTTAATATCTCATTTTAGAGGACCTTCAATTCGGTTCCAGATATAGTTATTTATCTTATTCTTGGCCTGTACTAGCTATTAGCTGATTAGAGTAATCTTTTCATAGCTCTGTTCTTTCTTTACTGTTTTTTCTTTACTTTTGTATTTTCGGGAGTATTTATGCCAAGAGTGAATAGTCTACACTTGCATAGAAGTAACGTTGACCACATCATCGCTTACCATCAGGTGAAATTATTAACAAATGCGAGCTTATCATTGAAAGGAACGTGTGTGCGTGCATTTACCAACAAGAAGTACTTACATTTCCAACATTACAGCATATAATGTAACATGTTGTTTGACGAACGTTTAGCGATGCACGTACAGCTGTAGCCACAGAACACCATAGTTAGCACGTAATCTGTGTTTGTGGGACATCGTAATGTGTCCACAAGGTTCCTTTTATTAAAGTGTTAGTGGCTGTGTGGGTAACCTATGTTGGTTTTGTAATTTATGTATTACCCACTTAGACTAAACTTGAAAATAGTTTTAAGATTTATAATTAACTAGCTGTCCTCTTCGGCTTCATTCCCGTCAACTGGCAACTTTCCTATTTTTTCTTTCATAATAACCTACAACAAAAAAGAATTTGGGAAATCGGCCCAGCAGTTCACGCGTGATGCCGTGACCGAGGGAAATAGGGATTCATTTCACTACATATGGCAACTTACTTATTTTTTCTTTCACAACAACCTTCTCCTGACAATAACAATAACTAGAAAAATCGGTCCAGCCGTACATTTTTATATTTAAAACATAAAATAGAGTAGATGTATCATTAATTTAACAAGACTTGTTTGGTTTATGAACAGTCTTATCTCATGGATAATTAATCAATGACGATACACAATTTAAGATTACATGTATTTAAACAGTAAGTAGTTATCTTACTCTTGTAATGAATGAGTTAGCCCTGTTGCCGGTATAATTATTTTCTAAAGCACAAACTACAAAATAGTTTTTCAATGTCTCTAAGCTGAAGTAGTAAAATTGCATCTTTTATACCTATGTTTGTATTCTAAACACTTGATTTTAGGTAAACATTTAGAAACACCAAGTGTTGCCACAAGTTTAGCACCATGCACACCTGACCTCTTTGTGTACAACAGTTTTCATAGACCATAACTAAATAAACTGACACTTGTCGTATTGCACGAACACTTAGAAGATTTGTAGGGCTAGGTTTGGTTCACCTCCTTCTGCGAAGCAGTAATTCAAGCGAAAGAGGAGGCCGAACGCGTGAGGAAGACCTCGCGCCCCGGCCGCCGCACCAGAAGAAGACGCCCCGGGCGTCGGGAGCCGCAGGGCGATTCCCGGCCACCGTAGGCGTGGGCCTGCGGACGGCGAGCATTGGGTGGCTCGCCATCTTATCAGAATCGGGCCGGGACGGCGCGTTGTGTTCCACGCGCGCCTCAAAGACTTGTCAGAAAAGCAGATGAGGCCCGCTAGGGCCAGTGCCTGCCGGGGTTGCGGAATTTGTTCGAAAGAGTCACCGCGGCCCTGGAACGCAAAGGGCACTAGGAGGAACACGGATGGGTTTTAGTCAGTAAGAGTCTGACACTCCCTCCTGCTTTACCCAGAGCGGGAGGAGTCATTTGATGATTTCCCATCCTTAAAAAAAAGTGCTAGGTTTGGTATGTAGTTGTTAAAAAAATGAAAAGGGAAAGTTTCTAGCCATCATTTGTAGTGTTACTCGGAAATAAACTAACGAAATATTAAGTAGTTTGGAGGCAAAAGGTTTGCCGAGATCATCATTAAAAATATCAGGAGATGGTATTAACTGATAATTTACGTCTTTTGCTTTTCTTCTTAGCAACAAGATAATCACACTAAGTAGTTGATATCGAATCTAATTGCACAGGGTGCGTCGAACGTACAATATCCTTAGTATATTTGTTGGTATTGACAACCGTAAATGACATTTGAATGCACTTTTATTGTGTACTAACCACGTTGTGCCAACAGGACACGTTAACAAGAACCCATCATAGCATTTAACAACGCAACAAACCTTTTAATCGCCGATCAATGCAACCCGCTGCGCACACGCAACAAAACGCACTGATTAAATAAATATACATAACAATAAACAATAGTTAACAACACATTAACAAGGTCATCGCCCTCTATAACACCTAAGGTAATAAATGCTGCAATAAAAACGCCATGGGCCACAATAGCCCTTTGAAAGGGCCAACAGAGCGCCATTGAGTGGCCAGGAAGGGCCGGAAGTCGCAGGTACCCAGGTACCGCTTCCGGTTTCAATGCATTCAAATTTCGAACGCTTGATGGTAGATAACCGTTTCATTGGTGAATTAGTTACGGGTATAACTAACTAGTAAAAAGGCTGCTCGAAATGTACACTCGCATGGCGGTATTTTTTCAGGGTAAGGTTACATTGCACGAATGCAACTGTTATTGCATCCGTAATTGACACGATAGGCGAGCTTCTTCCTTTGTAAGTGTACGGTTTCATCTCTTCAGATGTCCTAAGAAACTAGTTCCTAGAGCCAATGACCTAGATATTATTTCAGCACTGCTAGTTCAGCAGTCCTTCTAGAAGGCGCTTTTTTAGTATTGATTTAATCGTTCGTCATCAGACAATGGGCTTCTCTTCTATGAAATTCATCTGGTGATACACTATAGTTGGGCGGTTATGGCTTTTTAGAATGGTGAAAAATGGGTTAACGAAAGAGGGATCTTAAAAATACACTTTTAGACTACATTTTACCAAATAAGTAAAATAGAGTAACAACTAAATTTCGTCAGCAGATTCGTCAAGTCCATACAATAGTTGTCTGGTAGGTATCGCTGTAAAGGATGCGACCGTCAGTGTACCTACTCATTGAATTAAGAACGCTTGTAAGAGAGTCATCATCATCTGTCTAGCATATTCCCAACTATATTAGGATCGACTTTCAGTCACACCAGATTCAACTGAATACCAGTATTTCACGTGGAGCAGCTGCCTTCCAGACCTCCACAACCCATTCACACAGTAGGTACTGCTTGGCAAAACTGCGGGTCTAAAATAGCCACTTCAGCAGAATCATAATATTAATCACTCAACAATCTGTCAAATATTTTCATCTTTATCGCTGACGCATAACGTTCAAGGTTAATTGGGAAAATTTGACAGTGACGGGTTATAAGCATGAAGTGCTTTCTGATTCTGCTAAAGTGGCCTCTTTAGACCCACTGGAGTCAGATTTTCTGACTTCTGACTACCGTTACGTCTGCCAAAGATCTACAAATGACAACGGCAAACGAGAGGAACGTTGTAAATACATCTCGTTTTACCATATTGATATTATATCTATCTATACTAATATTATAAAGAGGTAAAATTTGTTTGTAAGTTTTTTGTATGTTTGTAAGTTTGTATGTAGGGGGTAATCTCAGGAACTACTGGTCCGATTTGAAAAATTCTTTCAGTGTTAGATAGCCCATTTATCGAGGAAGGTTATAGGTATATATATCATCACGCTAAGACAAATAGGAGCGGAGCATTAATGGAAAATTTGACGCAAACGAAGTTGTGCGGGTCAGCTAGTCTAATATAATACAGCTCAAAAGTAAGTTTGTTTGAACGCGCTAATCTCTGGAACTGCGAGTGGGATTCGTTTTTTTTCGTAAACGATAGCCACATTCATAAGGAAGGCTATAAGATATACGGAAACGGGAAAAATACGGGATATGCGGGTACGAAGTCGCAGGCAAAAGATAGTCTAAAATAAAGTTTATTTTACTTATCTCTATCTATGTAACTAAAGCACAGAACTCAAACCAACATCCAAATTAGCCAACTAATATCATCAAATAGAATAAATAGGCTTGTCCACTGAAAAAATCTAATTAGTCCATCAGTTAGATTATCAAAAAATATTTGACCAGTTTTTTTTCTTTTGTTACGTAAACCAAAATTGAGGAAGATACAACGCTTATAAAATTCTCAATACGCCAAGCAGTGGCATAGTTTTTAGTGCGTTCTGACGTCACGAGCCCCCACTCCCGAGTTTTGATGAGTTTTATCTTTGTCTGTAACTGACGGACTAAATATATTTGCAATTTATTGATGTTGAAAACTAGCCTATTCCTCTATAAGGCCCATAAGTACATGTATTTTGAACGGTAGCCAATCAAATAATTTGGCGGAAACAACCATTGTTTTAACATTCACCGCTTAACAGGGACATAATAATCATGACTAATTTCATTATCAACTCATTTGCACGGAAATACTAAATACCATATTTTTAATACCTGCAAATAGGCTCGAGAATTTACATGGATAATGAACTCTATGACCTAGTGGTAAAGTTGAAAATGTGTTCACTAATCTGAATATTTGGTTTTAGCAGGAATCAAGTTGGTCATTCTAAAAGTTGGTTCTCGTTGAACCATACGTTTAAGTAATATAATGGTCTTCTAGCAGTTTTTTATATTGTATACGACCCCAACCATCATCTAAACAAGTTGCTGTTAGGTTAGGTCAAGGATAGCATGCAGAACAGCCGGGGATTACGGAAGTCGCCTTAGTTCCCGCGATCCCCGGCGTAGGTGGAAGATGGAACACCGGGGTGGTTTTAGTAAGCAAGAGACTGACAGACCCTCCGCCCACCCCGGGTGGAGGATATCCATCATAAGGATTTCACCACTTAAAAAAAAGGATGGCAAGCAGAAACAAAATTGCAAGTTTGCAAGCAATTTCTACCACATCATCGCTAACCAACAGGTGAGATAGTGGTCAAACGTGTAACCAACAAAAACAAATCTGGAGTACCTAGTGATTGACGATGCCTGTTAGTACACATAGAATTGAGTCTTTCTTACTTAAGTTTTCTAAAGTAAAAACTTATCTTGGTGGGCGATTCTCAAACAACCACATACCAAAAATAGAGAAAATAATGTCACCTTCTGGTCGCTCACAATGGGCCTCATCAGAAGGTTTAAACTCACTCAAAGGATAACGGAGAGGGAAATGCTTGGAGTTTCCTAACATGATCGAATCAGGGATGATGATATCCGCTAGAGAACCAAGGTTACCAACATAGCCCGAAGGATCGCCAAACTAAACTGATAGTGGGCAGGGCACATGATTGCTCGCAGAACGGAACAGATTATTTTAGTCTTGTCCATATTAGTTTTTTTTTTTTTAAGAATGGGCACAAAAATCATTTTTTTTATTTTGAAAAGTTCTTAAATCTTGCTCTTGTTAATAATTTTATACATTTTATATTTTTTATTCATCAAATTTTATACATTTTTAATTTTACCATTAATTTATTTTATCCCTGTCCGTATTTGTTCTTTTTTTTTGTGAATGGGCACATAAATAAATTTTTTGTTTTAGTTAAGTATTTTGTGTATTTAAGTATGTTTTCGAGCGTATGGCACTCGTGGGCTGCAGCTGAAAATCAGCGGTGGTGGATACCTCGTGTTGCCAGCTGGTATTATGCTAAGCTGAGGCTCTTTTGGCATTAATAGTTTTAATTATCTGTTTTGCTTAATTTTAAGGAGTTTTTTGTATATAATGCCAATAAACACAATTTTCTTTCTTTCTTTCTTCTTTAGATGGTCGATGGGGCCGAAAAGTTCTAGAGTAGCGACCGTGTTCCGGAAGATGCAACGTTGGAAGGCCTCCCACAAGGTGGAACGATGACCTGGTGAAGGTCGCGGGTAGCCCGGTCAATGTGGCGACGCGACGCTTGGGGCAGGTCTATGTCCAGCAGTGGAAGTCTTTGATGATGAGGAGGAGAAATTAAGAAAACTCCGCAACGAAATGGCAAATTAAGAAATTCAATTATGTATTTATTTTAAAACTTGTACACGTAAATATATATTACTGTAAAGTTTAACGTAAAATAGCATGGCAATTCTACAGATAGCGGGCGAGTCCTTGAACTGATTGATAATAAAGTGATATGAACTATCACTGTAAACATACGGCGGTCTTCGATAATCGATGTTAACGGTAGGTTACTGCGTCTTGGCTGTTTTATTTATTAATAAGGATTCATACCTATAACATCCATAACTCAGAAATAACTCCTGCCCATGATAGGGCACTGTAGGAGTAGGTGTACTATTGCTATGCTTTAATTATACTTTATTCATTGAAAATAACATATGATTAAAAACTTTTTACAAAAAAATACAACCGATTATTTGGAAGTCGGTTGTATTTTTTTGTAAAAAGTTTTTTTTATTTCACTTTTTAGTGGTACCCCACACCTAACAACACCACTGCAAAATCGCAGAAAAGCAAAATACGCAATTTCGATTACTTGGATGACATAAAACCATCATCCAAGTAAACGAATTTTAACTATTTCGATTTTAAATCCAAACTTAGGAACCGATTTTGATAAAATTTTAATATGGGACCAATCTGCAAGTACCTATATCCTTTCAGATAAAACAAGAATTTTTCAAATCGGTTCATAATTGACGGAGTTATGAGGTAACAAACATTTATAAAAAAATACAACCGAATTGAGAAACTCCTCCTTTTTGGGAAGTCGCTTAAAAATGGTCTTTTTTTTTCTGAACTTCTACAGGTTTTTTTGGTGATGTGATGGTATTATAAGCGATGATATGGTCGAAGATGGAGCACGCTTGCCTAGAAGTAACCTATTCACTCTCTACTAAAGACTCCCAAGTTGTAGCTATCAGGAAATACAGACGCACTATGAATGTGTTTATAATCTAAAAAGCTGTGGTATGTTATGCTCAGTTATGTAGACGTAACTTATGAAGACTTGATGTAATGAAAATAAATCGCCATCAATACCATTTATTCGACGGCTAAGCTATAACATAAATCTCTTCTAAAGATGGTTATTCTAAAGCCCAATTCGCTTACATTCACTGCCTTAAATAAATTAAAAATTATACAATTTAGTCACTTTCATATAATTTAGAGCACCATGACACGCCATAAACTAAAGGGGATAGCAAAACCATACAGCCCGCATTACGTGGTTGATTAACATCTTATTGTTCTATAATGCCATGTAACCATAAAAACACCTTTCCTTAAAGCAATTTATGGGAAAAAGTAAACATTCGCCTCACGTACCAAGATCACAATGGAAGATATAATGGGCTTCTGTTGTATCAAAAATACACAAAGAAAAATAAATCTTAAAACTGTGTGTTACAGTTTAAAATTCATTAGATATTTAGGTAAATCTAACTGAATGATATACAGTCTGGCTCTACATGAATCTCATAATATATAAGTATAAAGTGTAATTTCGATTGTAATTTTTTTTAATGTGATTTTGAACAGGAAAATAGTTAAACCGATGTAATAAGGACTAAATCTTAAAGGATTAAAGTCTATTTTGGGTTGTATAAAATTTTGGCGACACGAACAATGCCCATACAATTTTACACCTTTGGACACGATGTAGCTTGACACAAATAGCCTTAATAATTCTGAAATGCTCCCGATTTTGTATGGGTATTTAATTTTCTTCACAATGGTCCAAGACCTTATCTCTTAAAAAATAATAGTGTTTCTTATACGTTTTTGACATTGTTGGAGTTATTAACAGTTTTTTTTTTAATCATTTGGATACATAAAAAATTCATTGACTTTATCTTTAATCCATACCAAAATTATAAAGATGAAAATAACTCTGTCTTTCTGTTACATGTTCACGTATTAACGGCTAAACGGATTTTGATGATTTGGCACACTGGTAGACTATGTCCTGGAATAAGACATAGACATAGAGATACTTTTCATCCCAGTTGACGGGAGGTATGCCACTTGGGATAATAATTTACAACTTTAAGTCGGGCTGCGCCAAGGGCAGAAGCTGGTATTTAATATTTTTAAAACAAGTTAAAACATACCCATTTGCCCCTCAGTTGGCACGTAGTCCGGAATGGTTGGGCCTCTATCACACAACTTTTCACAGAAATACACTAACATAACATAGCATTATTCACTTGTCAGATTTCATTTGCACTCATTTTTGTCACTTCGTAGAATCAACCTTGAAAGAAAGAAGAAAATAAATTAAAATAAAAGAAAGAAAATAATAATAAAAATTATTTCTAAATAAACAAAAGTGATAGTGGATTAACTAGCTTATTTTTGTTATACAAAAAATATATATTAAAAAAACATAACAATTTTTTTTTTTTTTACTTTGGCCAGAGGCTAAGCTTTGCCATACAACAATGCCGCCCGAATATTTTTATGACCTATTATTTTAGTTTACTTTGTTAATTTTCGTAACTGTGTTGAATCATAAATAAAAAATGCGTGAAAAGACAAAATAAATACAAAAACAGGAATAGCTTATATTAGGAATATTACTCAGTAAAATGAAGCTTATTCCGTTGATCTGTAGCTAAATAGGTTAACAACTTATTAATAGGTTTATAAATACCGAAAACATCAGCTACTCATAATAAGCGCCTCAGAACAGCCGAAACGACGTTGTTATCATAACGAACCATAAAACACCATAACAAAACATACAGCTGCTTGTTATCATAAACAGTTTCAATCAACTTCGACCAATACTTGTACTGACTACACTACTCAATCGTTTTTGTTTTCTTTATACATATTTCAAAATTAATTCTAGAATGCCAATAGAATTTTTGAAATCTTTTGAAAATTAATGACATTTTTGGCGATTGGCCTTTTTTGGTTTGGCATTCTTATGTCTGCCTATATTATTTTGTGCTGTATGAAGTATTTTAGATAAATATAATTGTAGACGACTTTTATAGGTACAACATTTTTGTACCTCATTACCTACAGACTAAAGGAACTTGAATAGCCAGAAATCACGAAATAAAACAAACCAACACTAAAGTAAAAAAATCTTAACTAATTACGTATTTTAAATGTGAAATTGTGGTTGATTGTTATATCTTCACGCCTCGCTGAACCGATTATTATACATTTTGGTACAGTTAAAGGCTGTGAAAATTTATTGCAATACGAGCGAAGCCGCGGGCAAAAGCATGTTTAAAATAAGATAGTTAGTTATAGATCTTTCGCTTGTGTCTTGCGGACAATGTTCAATATTCTATAGAAGCATAAATTAATAAAATTAGTGTCTAAACTAGCAGTAATTTAGTTATAAGTAAACGTATTAACAGCTCGGTGAGAACCATAAATATTCTGCACGTTAGGGTGTTTTCACACATACTTTATTAAAAGATAGTGTATAGAAATTCAAATATTTATTTTAAATTAATCTGTGGCGGCATTGATACCGGTACATCATTAGAAATTTGCTTCCAATGAAAAAAAAATTTAGCAATAGTCAACAATTTTTTTTTGCCCGGTTCACCAAAGAAAGTCAACTCAGATGTTACCGCTACTTAAAAAACAGGAGAGAGCAAATGCATTCAGCAGCCGTATTGCAGAGTACTTTTAACCACCCATTGTTCTTAGACAATGCAACAAACAATAGCATATTTTCCCTAAGAAAAAAAAACTTTTTAGAGCTTGAAAATCGCCATTATTGCTTGAGATCTGAGCAGCCCCTAACCACCAAGCAAAAACAATAAGAAGCCATCGCCCGCGAGTTCAGCGTTCGAGAATAGAACGCGTTCTAAATATAAACCAGCCGTTAGTGAAGCGCCGCGGGAACAAGAGTTCTAAAATTAAATAGGATTTTAAATTTTAAATCCTGACGTTTCTGTCACGTTCAAGGCCGTTGCCCACAGATTAAAAAAATATGCGTTTTTATTCCTGAACATCTGGCAGAGATCATACGTCCACAAAACTTTTAACAGATAATAAAACAACATGGCTGCTATTGTATTGGTTATGCAAACAAACGGGAATCGGTCTAGAATTAGATTTATAGACGCAAGCTGTCTTAGCCTTGCTAAACAATCAAAGATGGTGTGAATGTGGGCGTTTTTATTAAATGGATTCTATAGTGAGTTACAGATACCTAAACGATACTTGGTTAACTAATTGGTGAGCTAGATCTAACTGAATTTATATTTTCTCTAAGTATACAGAGGTAGAACTTAAAGGACTTGACTTTGAACAGTTTTTATCTGGCAGAATAGATGATATATCTTTATCGTTGAAATAACATAGTCCGAAGCAGAAGTCTCATGCGTGAGACAAGTAAAAATGGGCCACAAAATGTTGGCTTGTTCTCTCCACATCTGTACATGTTTTAGCTCTATTCAGTATATGTTACAGGTTTATTATATGTAGTTCATTTAAACAACGGTAGTGTAATACGCGGAACAGACAGAATGTTTGAGAGTGATATTAAACAAAAGCAAGTGACTGTGCTAACAATATATACGAATTGAACATATTGCTCACTGTTGTAAAATACCAAGTTATTTCAAGCGGCAGTAAAATATTATTGTCAATATAATTACTTTCTCTGACTGACTCGTTGGTTTAGTCGTTGCAAGTGCTCACCATGAGGTACCTACTGAGTTCGATTGCCTGATCGGACAATTACTTAGTTATTGGGTTTTTCGAAATGAAATGCAGTAGCAACCCGAGGTCTTGATTTGAACCTAGATGGTGGCAATACGCTTACTTTTTATTTAATGCCTATCACTAGCGAAATGGGGTTCACTTCTACCGAACATTTTAGAGAATACATATATTTTGTTTTCACCTGAACTTCAGAAAAAAAAACGGGTTGCACTCCGGGAGTACAGGCAAAAGTTAAATGTTGAACATTAAAGTTGTGCATTTTTGAATCATCCGTCTTACGAATTTTCGATCAGGTCACGTTTAACATTTTATAGGTACTTATCCCAAAAAAAGTGCCTACGCCGCTAAAGAACTTTTCACTTCAAAAACTGAGCGCATCACATTGACACTTGAGAAACGTCTTAATATATCAGCAATACAATTTCTGTTCCTCTAAAAAGTAATTAGATTTTAACAGAACAGTACAATTCCATTTCCTCAAAAAGGCATTTTTTCTCTCCTGTTAAATATATTTTAAAATAGAACTGACGAATCATGCGCGTAGGCAGCAAACGCTAAATATCCCTTATTCTGTTGACAGACAGACAAATTAGTTCTCTAAATCTTACCACTGTTTTAGACGACCAGTTTAAAATGAACTGTAGACTAAACCAGATTGTTGAAGAACAGTGGCCTAAATAAATTAGTCTTGTTTATCTAATTTTGGTTAAAATAATCCCCTTATGGTTTGTGAAATTGTCGGGTGTCTGTTACATGTAAATTTAGACTGGAAGAAGATATTTTTTTTGTATCTTCCTTTAGTTTTACTAAGTAGACGTCACTGGCTCAAGTCGAAATATATTTATTTTGTCTGGCGACACGAAACGGTACTGTTTGTGGACGTTTTACGCAATCGTCTGGCTTCTTGTATTGGTAGTTATTGTTGGGTTTAAATGGTCGTCAAATAAAAATATTGTTGAAGTTAAAATATACACATGAAGATTATAATTAGGCTTATTTTACAACAATGAATGATTTAATTAAAAAATGAGGCTAGTTCTGCATTTATAGCATTTGTTAGGGCCTGTTTAAAGACTGTCTCACGACGGCGGCCGATGATTGCCGAGTAATCGGCGATGTTCGAACAGTATTCATACCGAAAAATAACTAAGTCGCAATTAAAACAACTATGAACTTACAAAACCCCTTCGAAAATCTTAATGCCTTTTTAATGAAGACAAAAATGCTCAAAAACTATGAAAGTCAACGTCGCGATCGTAAAATAAAAAAACTAACGACAGCGTTGTTGGGCCTACCGTATTTTTTTGTCATACATTTTTGAGTATAAACAAAACAGACGTGGGACATTAAATAGGAGATGGGACACATGATGGGGACAGTTCCTGGTCACAAAAACTATAGAAACGGGTGTTTACTGATATAAATCAATTTATGGCTTACCTTTATGGCTTCATTTTATCCTGCAGCCAAAAGTTAAAGGTTAGTTAGTTGTGAACCTAAAACGGTATAAAGAAGATAAGAACAGGGTTGATTCATAAAAAAAATATAAAAGAATTAACGTTCTACTAACTACGTCTAGGTAACTAAAACTATCAAAGGTGATGAAAAATTTAAAGAATGATACAGGAACACGGACAAGGATAACATCAACAAATACACAGTCAAAGAAGAATGCATTCAATAGACATGCCAAGAAAATAGATGCTCGAAGCCCAACAACACAATTTAAAGAAATATAACAATGAAAAGATTTCCATAACCTTATCAGCTGCAATAAACTTCATAACAGAATGCTAAACCGGCTCAATCTCTTATCTAAGTGGGCGACCTTACACCATCTAATCATTGTCCAAGGCACCATAAAAACCATGCTATACAACAGAGCCTTTTCACTAAACTGCTTTTTGAATAAATAATGGTTTTAAGAACACCTTACATTGATTCCGGTGGGTGTCACCACTTGTCCGAAATGGTGCTTAAAGTCAACTTAAGTGACAGGTACAAATATTTTTGAAAGAAAATGCACACTGGTGGTCCAATATTTGGTTCCTGCTGTTTTTTCTTTGAGTCTTTTCTAAACAGTTTACTGTTTGTTTACTCTGTATACATTATCTAGGGAAAGTATAAATTGGGGATTGAAGATGGTTTCTATCCATATAGAAAATCAATGTATGCGTTGACTGACAGTAGTAAATTCTTCTTCTTCAGACTCTCAAGAATGTCTTCATCATAATCTTTAAGCAAAAAAACTAATAAAACTATAGCCTCTTTCAATAAATAATAAAAATAAATTAAACCGCAGCTGTTAAAAAACGCAAAAATAAAAAAGAAGTTATTTGCAAGACAACATGCAAACGAAATTAACACCACATGTAAATTCACTTAAAAATTACAATAAAACAAAGATACTGCTACTAAAGACAACGGTACCTACGGTTCGTCCCTTCGATGTTAAGCAGCTTATACATTATACGGCTAGTGATGGGTAGAGCAAGTCGGCTGAGAATATTTTGAGGACCAGACATTTGTAGAATTTTTTTTCTTTTAGACAAACCTGCCACATTTTTCACAGCGGAAACTCTTGAAAGCCAGATCACCAGTCACGACCACCAGAACAAAGCCTAGGCAATTCAGTTTGACGATTTCCGAAGATTCAATTGCCTTGGAAGTTAGAACCCGCAACGATATTAATCAGAAGGAACATGTAGAGTAGTAAGAAATCATTCGAAGACATGTTGACTCAGGCAGATGATGCGAAGTTTAGTTGTCAGTATGGTCCAGGCAATTGAGATATTCTCTAAGCGTACCCAAGGATTTACCCTGTAAGTACAGTTAATATAAGCAAAGTAGTTCTTACGAAGAATGACATGGTTGAAAATGATTTTAAAGTTGGTAGGTATTTTATACTTAACTACTACTACTACGGTTCTAGGTAATTCAGAGCAATCTACTAGACTTACAGCTGTCATCTCGTGAAAACGTGTCTTTAATCCTTTTTAATTGGGCAAAGCAGGATCTCTAACGGGACTTGACCCCTAAATGTCCAATCTGTTTTAATTTTATTGGAACTGGTTTGGAGAAACGTCCGTATCACGGTCACGGAAAAGAAGTCGCGTGTTAACGATCACGGTAGATTATATTCCCTTTGCGTCTTCGAAATTTAATTTATCTTTAACGGTCATCTTTCTTTTTGAGATAAGTTGGACGAATTTTACTCGAGCCTGAACAAAACCTAACTATGAGGTAAAAAAAACATCAAGATTTTGGAAGAACTTTAGAAATTCACGCATTAGAAACCAGACAGGATACTCAACGTCTGGTAGATTTCCTGATTCAGGCCACAAAGCACCATTACAAAACAAAGCCTATGATATAAAAAAGGCTTTAATGCACACCACGTAAGGATACCAAGGCCAGTACAAAATAATATTAGCAGACAGTGTGATTAGATCCACACCATCATTTTGAATGACATCATGCGTTTTGTTCGTCAATTTAACACGTGTGCAATTAGAGGTAGGTAGCTCTATACAATGGTTAATTGGCTACTGTTATAACAAGCTTTCAGACCTTGCAGAGTATTACCAGGGGTATACCTCTTCGTTTCCAATGTAATCATTTAACAATTTGCTGTTGGAAATGACATTGTGATTAGCGTATGCCTTTTATGAATCATTTAATCTCTTTTTTTTATATTGATAGGCATACGTTTGACCGCTATCTCACCTGATGTTAAGCGATGATGCGGTCTAAGGTGGAGCACGCTTGCCTAGAAGTAACCTATTCACTCCTGACTTAAAGACTCCCAGGTTGTAGCTATCAGGAAACACAAACTCAGGCAGGGAATTCCACTCTTTAGCTGTACGCACAATGAATGTATTCCCAAAACGCGTATCTCGCATACGCGTTGGTGTGTATCTCTTTTTCATATGCAAATTTATTTGGGGCCAGCACAACATGTCTTCTTCATCAATATGTACTTAAGTATCTTAGAAGAAGTCACCCCCTCTCTAGACATCACTATTCAAACACAGTCCATCTATCGTTTAGTTCATCAATCCTTTACACATTTATAGTTACATAAATCAGACAGTTAATTTTACCAGTAGCAAATATGTAGCTAGATTACATCATAGACATTCGGCTACTAAATGTGAAGCCACGTGTGTCTAATAAAAGAGGCCTCTGTCTACAGTAACTAATTGATAAATAGCCGATGATTAGCGCACTTCCCTAGCATTGCGCTGGCGCACGTTCTGCGCACGCCGTCACGTCCATCGTTGCGTCAATGTGGCTACACGTATTCACTATTTGCATAATAACCGATTCAACATTCTTTACAATTTTTCCCTCCATCAAAACTGATAGCAATACATAATGTAGTTTGCTGTCTTGCACTATGGTCATGTTCTCTGAAGAAGATTCACAGTTCCTTAGAAGGCACTACTACTGTGTCAACAATGTACTATCAACGTACTGATATTTGAAGCTATCACCATCAAAATAGTGGTAATTTTGCACCCAAGGTTCCTTTTCTGCGGTCTTCGACATACCCTATTTAGAGAATTCTGATATAATAATCTCCACTTGTTTCATTCGGATGCTCACAGAATTTCCAAGTGCCAGGAACAAGTACGTTAGCTACCGTTTGATGTTACGTACGATTATGACGTGGCGAGTTTAAAGATCGCATCAATTTATAAATAGTGTCAGTTTCCTGGCAAATCTTTTACGGACATCGTTAGTAATGTTATTATTAAGAGACAATGTTTATTTGGTTGTGTTCTTGTGATACAAATAAGGTTTAGTTAAGCAGCATAGACAGTGAAGAAGAATGTACAGATTTGACATTTCATGGTTTGGGAGGACTATAGTAACAAAAAGTAATGCTGATCTCTGATTTAATTTTTAGTTCAGCATAAACAATGCCAGATTGCTCATTCCGCTGATCAGCCTAAATCTTTGTTACATAAATATTATTTCTAACTCATATGAATATTTTCATCTTATTCGAGTCCATGTCCTTCTTACATCAATAAATATGTAGTTTAGTAACAGCATGTAGTTTTAAATTTAGAGCAAATGCCACACGCCAATGCGTTAATGTTGGAACGAAAGTTGATGTCGAATCGTTTCGGTCGCTTCCTGCCGATTCGCAGAAACATACGCGTTTTAACGCCACTGAATTCACATCACATTAGGTATCGGAATACAAGGAAAACTTAGGTGAGAAATAGTCCCTTTCGACCTAAATACAATCGATTGCAAAAGTTGAAACCTATATTTGGCTTAGAATTCTGGTTACCCAATTCTAGGAATTCTTGGTCATATGAACTAATTGGTGGAAACAACGTATGAAGATAATGTACGTAAGTTACAAAACCGAATAAATTGTTATATAAGTATTGCTGTATGCAATTAAGAATATTTCATATTCGTTTATTTGCGTTCCACAAGGTAAAACAAGATGTTAACTAAAAAAGCTTAGAGTTACGAGACATTGTAGACCTTGTTAGGGCGCACCAAAAGGTATTGTTTAATACATAACTATTACTACAAGTATAAAATCTAAATAGCAAAGAACGTAAAGAAATTATAATATAGTAAAAAAAATACTAACAGTTATAACATGATCTCTACTACATTACAAACGTGAATAATAATACAAAAGGACAAAACAATGATAACAATTTTTGATATACTGAAGCAGGAAGTTAAAATTCCGTTCAATTGCGATTAATTGTAGTAATCAAGCAATTGTCAAGAGGATTACATTGCTGAAATTAACAATCATAATAGAAGATATGAGAACATAACCGAAAAAGAACCTAACGTTACTAGAGATAAGGTTGCAACTGTTGTTGTCAAAGAAATGTGGTAAGTAAAGGATACTGAAGTAAATACTCGACTAGTTAACGAAGGGAGACAAATGACAGTCATTTAAAATTTAATGGCGCTTATAAAGCAATTTATGAGGATAAAAACTTGATAGGATCTCGAATTACAAGGATATAAATTGTTTTAGTTTTTACGTTGAAAGCCGACTCTTAGAATTACAAAGGAGTCTCTAAAATATGAACATTTGTTACGACTTACGACAGAGGAAAAAATAAAGTTTTCAAGGATAAATATTGCGAGTAAGGAATTTAGAAAGTTGTAAGTTTGAAATGCAACAATAACAACTTTGGGAACTATAAAAAAAACTTGCAGATATTATAACAGTTAAGATTCGCAACGGTATAAATAAGTGACAATGGATGCTAAAACTTAGTCAGAACCATGTTTGGCATATTGCAAAAATTCGTAGGTACTTGCTGTTTGTAGGACCATTTACAGCATGCAAATGACCAAATTATAATTCTGCGACCAAGGTCAATATATCAATCCTACGCCTAAGTAATCAACCTTATCAAATTTCATATTTCATGGCTTTGTAGACTATGTTACTCCCATGACAGATCCAGATTACTATGAAGGTCGCGACCTGCATAGATGATATCACTGATGCGACGTAAAATCCCACGAGAAGTCATACAGCCATCATAAAAAGACCCATAGTTGGTAATATAATTACGTCCTTTAATTCTGATTGTCATACAAAAGAGAGGAAGGTAGAAGGCCTGTGAAGCCTGGTATTGCAAGAGTTGAATCATCAACGATAACAATAAAATGAAGAGCAAATGTACTAACGTACAAACTGCTCATTGTTATACATTACGTTCTACGAAACGTGACCCATGGAGGTGTAAATTGGATCAGGGACAGTATGGTGAAGTTTTTGGTAACGAAGTGACGACATGTAAGTACAGGGAAAATGATTGGGCTTACTTTATTTGTGATTGATGAGCGAACAATTCGCGATGTTTGATTAAAATATGTCATCGGTATGTTTAAACACGAACGAAGAATATTTAAGTGCTTTGATGACGCAGTTAAATTATGTATTTGATGTAGTTACCACTAGTATGTACGATGGTGAAACCCTCAGAAAGAAGTCGAAGGACATTGAAAACGGAATGACTAAAACTTTAATTATTATCTTGCAAGCGGAACTTTTGGTCAACTTACTTGCAGACACAATTCCCAAGTTTCTGACTGACAGGTAAAGTAAAAAATATTTCCGCTCTTCCGTCTATGTCATCATATAAAAAGCTATTCCCACGTCTAATTGTACCACTTTTTCAACAATTGATGCGTACATCCTCCACACCGGTACCTGGTTGCATCCGTTGGCGAAACTGATAAAGCCTGCAACTCATTGCCTCATTCTATACACGTAGGTACTATAAAGAGTGGTGCAATGGAGAAACGTTGTGAAAGAGAGGTAGTTACAGATGCTAATCATACTTATTGGAAAGATAAAATGTTAAGTATGTGAGAAATTGCTGTTAGGTTTAATATTAGCAAATGTATGTGAGAAATTGCTGTTAGGTTTAATATTAGCAAATATTTACAAGTTGGCATATACATACACGCGTCGCATAGCATGCCTGCGTCTGTGTTTCTGAACGCTTACAACCCTAATATTGTCAAAGTTAGAGTGAACAGGCTACTTCTGGGTAAGCTTGCTCTGTCGTAGACTTTGTCTCTGTCATCCCTGACCTAGACTAGAGTCAAAGCAAACCCATTTCAAGTATAAAAAATAGCATTTATATGCAGTCATAAACCAAAAACTTATGTATATAAAGTGATGTCAAAGCTTTAGATAAGGGTTGTTCAAGGTCTGGAAGGGCGCAAAATGGGAGCGTAGCGTGAAAACGTTAAATGAAGGAAATATTATTACATCTTACTGACGTACGTTGCTACACATTACATGTGATATTATACGCTATCATTATAACCTTATTCAATATACTGTTTAACATACTTAACACTTTACTAAAATGATCCAATCCATAACCACGATGAGACGTGATAGAAAAATAAACATGCAGTCTTTTCGAAGCGTAAAAACTCATTGGGATTTTCTCAAAACACACGTAAAGGTATACATATAGTGTTAATAACATACTTAGTAAGAAAACTACTCGTACATACGTTATTACGTAGGTAGCAATTGAGTGCTTCCTCTTCACTTATGGCCACCTTAATAATGGTCGAAGATGCGAGCTTCCTATAGATGACGGCAACAACTGCAAAGTAGCTTATCACCATGTTAGGAAATGCGGAGATTTCTGAGCTATGCACTTATCTTTGCCAAGAAGATAATATAGATAAGCCAGGTATGTTAGCTATGACGGTTTGCTACTTGGTGGCTTCAGAACAACAAATGTAACAATATAAAACTTTTCATAAGTTGACCTTAATGTTGATCTTAAATATTTAAATATAGGGCCTTTTTTACAAAAAATATTTATATATTTAGCAGATTCTAAAATCAGTGTTTATAAAAAAATATATTAAGAATCTGCTACTCTGTTTAAGCCAACAGCATGTTTTATAAATAAGACTGTAAGAGCTTTACTTTGCAAGCAGCTCATAAGTTATTTTGATTTACGGTGCGTTTAATAAATAAGCAGTTAATTCATCAAGTTTGTTATCAATTCATGCACTTGTCATAATAATATCGATCTTAGCATGAAATTAGGTCGATTCTAGTACTAATTCTATTTCTGTTTTAGACGCTCCAGAATTTTGTACCTGAATCCAGTTCAACGACTAGCAAAAATCTAGGTTGATATTCATTTCTGCGGTTTTAAAGGTCTTCAGTATTTATCCAATTCCGAGACTCCGAAGCAGTAGAATTATATTATAGCCATAATATTTAGAAAATTAATAAAATCTTGGAAGTATTAAAGATTTTCAAGTTTTGTCGGCTTTGATATTCGTAATTTTATCTCCTTTGATCTGGAGACTATGAAATTCTTTAGTATCTTATAAATATTAAACGCTGCTGCTTCGTCCAAGAATAGGATTAAATGACCGCCATTAATAATTTCGCAATTTTGTTGGAAAACAAAGATGGTAACAAGGAAGGAGTCGGCTTCAACACGAAACATAATATTGGTTGTTATAAACATCGTCAACTTTCAAATGATTCAGGTTTATGACAACTTGCTCTATATCAGAAACTTTCGTAATGTAATATATAAGCAACAATGTTAACACCAGACGAGTTTATTTATAAAGTAATTTGTGGTCGTCAACCACACCCACACTCACAACGACACGTGGTCATTTATCTGTTCCTTATCTGTAAGTAGTCGACCAAGCATGTCATTACCTATCGCTTGACGAAAGTTCACTGTCAATGCACTCCTTACTTACGATTTTTTAAACTATTGAAGCGAGACTGTAAGGTGCAGTTTAGCAAACATTAAAAAGTGTAGATACTGTAAGTAGCTTCTACATGACAAAAAATATAAGATGTATTTCAAATGTTGAAGCAAATGATGGCAATTTTGTACCTGGTCATAGGAATGCAATGATTCAAATTGCATACAAATTGTCTGTCGTTACCAATGCGCATACGTATTTACTTGAACTAACAATTTTAGTGACGGTTTCACAATCGTAGCATCATCGTGACCACAGGTATGTGAGAAAAACGTTCCGAAACAGAAAGCAAAAATTACAATTTCTTTATCATATTCGAACTTATTATTTGTATACATTAGCGGATCCGGAGAGCGGATTATACCAATGCAACTGAACGCGATCAGTGCATCTAAACTGCGTAAAGCCAGAAAATAACGACACTGACAGGCGCGTTCAGTTTCATTGGTGAAATTCGCCCTAAGTCTATATTTCATAATCAATTAGTAAACAAATAAAAGATTGAGATAATGAAATATTTCATTCTGGAAAATAAAATGGAAAATGTAATGGCAAGCAAGGCTTCAACAGAGTAAATAGACAATGATTTAAGACTTGACGTTCTTTGATTTTCTAACGATACTCTACATACGTCAAGACACATGTTGCAATAACTATCGCATTAAAATTCGCTGTGAAATATAAATAAATAAATAATTGATTTACGGCAATTACAGTAAATGACAACACACATTTTTAACATACTTATTGTGATATTATGTTCATTACAGACGTTGTACTTACGAAGGATGTCATAAATAATTATTGACTGATAGATAAAATGACAATCACACTCGGAGCGTTTGAACTATCTTTGAAGTATAGGAAACTTAGAATAACAGGACAAGTTTACTGTTTTATTATGAAGGAAAGACAAATAATGAATTGGACAAAATTAAGCATTGCGAATCGTAACTCAATCTATTGGAGGTTTTCCTATAACGATAGAATTGTAATGTCCTCTTGATCCTAATGGTTTTTGGGTCCACGTAGCATGGCCTATCGTTTCCAGCCAAATCATGCAGATGTAAAACATCTACATTACTGCAAGACTTGGAAGAAACTGCTCTAAATTCCAATTTGATAGACCTCAAGCTGACCCAGTGGACGGAAATCTTACTTGCCTATAAAGATAAGAGTTGCATTCATGTTTATCTTAATCTACTAATAGATGGACACTCATGATTGCATCTTTGTCTTGCATTTTACAACGCAGTTATATCAGGTAAGCAAGAAAAACATTGTATATCTTTACAACAGTTTCCGTATATTCCTTTCAATCTCTTTTGTTTGTTATAAGTACTGTTATGTCTCTTTCCATTACAAAGTAAATGTGGGTCACAATAATTGAAAGTAAACATAAATAATATTTTAACAATCTTCCGCTGGCCATATTTGTCGATGATTTCTGTTAATTGATAACCAATTAGTAAACCTGTTCAATAAGTTTAAGCGTCTGTGATTTAACGAATCGTAAATTTTTTAAGAAATGCGTACATTATTATTTTGCTTTAAGAAACTTGAGTGGCCAGTTCAGCTTCACTACATATTTTAAACAAAGTCCTCCGCCGCGTGCGTCTGTCTGTTCGCAATAAACTCAAAAACTACTGCACCGATTTTCATCCAGTGATCACCAATGGATAGAGTGGTTCTCGAGGAAGGTTTTAGTATATTATTTGTCAAGCGGGCGAAGCCGAGGGTATCAGCTAGTTTTATCATAAATAGAGAAACGATTTATTAGATACGAAGTTTCTTTTCTATATTCACAAAAGTATTGGATTTCACATTTGAAACAAGGTACCTAATCCTGACATCTGCCAGTCAAACCTGTGGGTGTGATAGCTGATACGATTCACCTGACGTTGTTATTCAGTATTTTGTTCTATTACCTGCCACACAAAGGCAGAAAAAGGTAAGCCAAAGAACAGCTACAAGAGTAGTAAATGGAAAAAACTTTTAAAAATAACTGTATCAACAGACACAACAGTCACAACTTATACCCTAGAAATAAGTTAACATTTGCTTTTACTTTCAACATCCTAAAATTCACTTTTTATTCCCGTTTTTCTTACTCGTATCTCCTTCCTATCATAAATCAAATATTCCACGAGTATCTTTCAATATTTTTTTGCTATGCGGAACCTGCCCTCTTGAAACATATCGCTGCCATCCGGGAGATGGTCTCGAGTGCCGGAAACAGTTATAAATCTATAAAAACAGCTAACAAGGGATCCTTCATGGGGGTTAGAAAGTTTTTGATCAGTGCCAGATGGCTCACTTTGACATTAAGCTATTCACGTTTAAAGATAAGATGCAGGAAGACATTTCAAATGTTGACTGATGTTGCTTGGAGTCGAAATCAGATTAATTATAACGTTTTAGATGTAAAACACACATACTAAACTGTTATTTTCCATATATTTCGAGTTAAATATAGGACAGCAGCTACCATGGAGACTGTAGGAAGCAAAGAGATTATACAACAAGAACCAGAAACACTTCATATCATGATTGAAGGAACTGGTCGTGGACTGGTTAACGAGATCATGATTACTACATCATTTATTTTAAAACGAATCCTAGCTATGATTATAGGTCGTGATAGAGTGTAGGAAATATGTAACGAGGTATGTGAAAAAACTTAACTGGAGAAAGGATTGATGAAGATATGACTGATGACAATCGTGATATTTTATTTTATAAATACAAAAATAAATTGTATACAGCTGCTGTAAATCATTTCGGAATATCAGTAATATATAGTTACTATTTACATCAATTCTGTTTCCTTAACTACGGCGGAGTTAAGACAGCTGATACAGTCTGGTTTACTTTACTCGCGATGTACATTTTATTTATTTTTCTTTTTTGTGAGCACGCTCCTGCAATCTTTGGTGCAAACGTGTTTTAAGGTGCGTTGACATCAAGTACTGCGGTTAACTTGCTAGGAATAAAGTACTTGGGATGTTGAATATTGTATGGACGAATTTTTTTGCCAAAGTACAGTAGAATAAAAAGTTAAAATGTATTTGTCTATAACACAAGGAGAACTGTTTATAAAGTAAGTTTGCCAGTTTAATAAATTGAAGCTGCCGCATTACTTGCTATTATATAAGTAGAGAAAGATCGCAAAAATCATTTTCAGTCAAAGACTTAAATTGACGCCATTTCAGTAACAGAAAACCAGTAACAACGCAAACAATACAGTGTTTGCAAACTCAGCCAAGTTTTACTATTACAACCGTCTCTAAAATTTCTCTGTAATAATAAAAGTCGCATTTAAAGTCCGCCTAATGGTTTTAAGAACCATTAGCGCTGCCGTGAAGACAGATCAATGGACATTTCTTTTTATACGCACATTGAAAATATACAAAGCGTCATACTTTTTACTACTTTCCTCTTTGGTTACTAAAGTTTATAGTTTAACACAATGGTTTGTGCTGGCCACAGTTATACGTACATTTAAGGACCAATTACGATTAGAATAGCTTTGTTCTTATACGAATGGAACTGTGGAACTTTTGGTCTTAAAATAGAAAACCCAACATTAGCCTAAGGGTCTAAAAGTGTGGGGCACGATTCCGTACAGCGTCGACTTCTAATTGCACGATGTTCAAATACATCGACTGAGTTCTCCTCAAGGCTTTTCTGTAAGAACAACATAGTAAATAAGACGCTAAGTATGGATCGTTGTCTAATAAATGGCGATATAATCGCCCCCTATCACATTGGGAACAAATGCCGTCATCGAGATGTGGGTGTTAGTACAAACGTAGGTACACTTACATCGCAGATTGCAGATGACAGGTCTACTGTATCACTTAAAAGTGAACTAGATTCATTGATTTCTTCTTTGTTTGATACGAAGAGTACTTGTGATAAAATTAATTAATTTTCAATTCCAAAACTGAATAAAACTTAAGACTTACTCTGTCAAAGGTATGAGGCAAGTCCAGAAAAAGGTGGAAAGATTCACAAATATTTTTGTGTAAGTCTTAGAAGCAAGAAAGATATTTGTACTTATTTAGTTTATTGATATCAAATTAAATCAAATATTCCAAGTGACCTGACGACGTAGCCCATGTGCCTATCTCGGGTTAAACTAACGTTTGCACAGAACTCGGTGCTTAACAAAACATTGACTAAAACCAATAGTGAGTCACCAACTGTTGGTATAGCTACCACATGAATTACTATTACTTAAGTTTCGGTAAAAACGTGTTATGCATCTAAATGTTTCATTATATCTGTTTTGAATTTGCTGTGAGAATTACCAAGATCAAGAAGGTATTTCGAATGTAGTGTTGAGTCTTTATTAGTGCAAGAATGTTCTGTGAGACCTTGAAGATCCGCTTACGCATTCGACTCTTTCTCGATTTTAGAGAAAACTATTCACATCTTCTGCTTAGCCTTTTCCCAACTATTTTGGGGTCGGCCTCCAGTCAAATCGGATTTAGCTGAGTGCCAGTATTTTACGAGGAGCGGCTGCCTACCAGACCTCCACAAAAGAAAACTATTATTGCTATATTATTCGCCAGTAAAAGCTTGTTTGCTATCAAATAATCTCCAAGCTTCCAATGTTGCCATTGCCAAGCAGGTGCTGTATAAACAATTGCATTTCAACTTAACTCTTCAAGATGCGCAGGCATGATTGATTATATTTCCATCTTATCAACATACACTTTTAGGCCACGTATCGTACAATTTGGATATACAAAAACGTTTATCCAAACATTCACATCCTGTTTCCAGAACTTTTTTGCGGGATCATACAACATTATTTATTAGACCGGGATGGTTGGCGCTCTTTGGGGAGGCTTACGTTCAGCAGTGGACGGCAATCGGCTGAAATGACTATAATGATAACAGCAGTATTGTTTTTGTAGCTTTTAGTGTACTGATATTATTTGTAGGATCTATATTCTACGTTGAACGGAACTTATTACTTTCGATACCAACTGGGGTTTTGCCGCATAAGGGGAAAACAGATAAATGATAGTAGCTTGTTGTACATGTTCATATAATTTTCATTATGACAAGTGCCTATTGTCATTAATTCTACATAATCAGTAGACAATAGTCTTACAATGCTGTACCAGAAGTATACGTTTCAAGAACTAGTCAGAAGAAACAACAGGATAATTGTAAATAAACAAATATTGTGATGTCAGATGCATAAAAAGCAAGGTAACATTCTTTTCGTATGTAACACATTGTATATTCAACAAGGACTTCAGATTATGTTATCTGAAGGAAAAGTTGAAGGTTATGCGTCTTTACAAAATATTCTGACTCAGTAATTTAGCACATTTCAAAATTCGTAACTACATTGTCGTAATAGACTGAACCAATATTTTGTATAGTGAAGTTAAAATATCAAAACGTAAAAGGTTTTTAATAAGAAAGTTACTGATGACGAACTGAGAGACAAAATTGGAGTAGAACTCATTAGAATGGAGACAGCTAATTTCACTTCCTTAATTAACTATTCCTTTTACAAATGACACTAGAGAATGACCATTTATCTTGCTGATCACGCAATTTTTTATGTTTTTAACTTTCGGAGCAGTTCGGCCAAATAAAAGTTTTAATAGCTTGAAATGGACTTAATCAACTAAATGTTAAAATCAATTTACTTTCAATCAAGAACTTCTATACAAATATAAAATTGATAATACTTTAGTAAACACAAGAGCAGTCTGTTGTTAGGTTGACCTTAGTTATCAAGTTCATTAATGTCATTATCAAATTATGACCATTAAATCCAACGTAAATTAAAGATACATTACAGTACATAATGTAAGCGATAACATTGTTTACAATGGTATCACTTTGTACATATTTAAGTACAATGTTACGTTCATTCGCAAATTCATTCACATTATGATGACTCAAATTTTGTTATTTTCGTTACTATTATGCCAATATGATTCACACGTCTTATGCTTTATCGAGCTTCAAAGGAACCATTTCTTGAATAAAAAATATCACCTTTTAATAAGTGAACCAAACCACTATCACATTTATCTATGAAGATAATACCTTTATAATGTAAAGTAAGATAGCATTAAAAGGATAATACGAACCTTTAAAATTAATTAAATGGTGATCACTTTAACAAAACTCCACTTTAAAACGAAAGCACTTTTAAAGATCTGGTTACACTAAATCACAAGAAGGATCTATTTGAACGATCAATATATCGAAGAAAATGTGCGTGTAGCGGCGTTGATCGATGCGCAAGAGCAACTGACAAGAGGAATCGCCGACCCATGCGCCGGCGCAAGGCAAACCGACCGAGTTTAAAAGAGCACCTTCACTTGAAGTGATAGTGGTATTCGAGGCTTTTTGAGTTGGTCGGGTTAATCCATGTTTATTCACCGTGAAACTAATGTATTTTTAGTAAATACGTAGGGCAGGTAACGACTACTGTAGGGCCAAGGGTTTCGATTGTAAAAGTCTGCTGTTTTTATACCACATTGCTTAGAACTTCAGACGATGGAGGTTAGAATAAGAACTACAACATATTTTACAACTTGCCGGATTTATAACAATAGTTAATGATAACAAAGTCAAATATAAGATTTAGAAGCTACGAGTATAACAGAAGAGGAACTAAGTTTCAAGAATCTTGGAAATATTAAGAATACAAAAGAGGGTAAAGTATAAGAAAAAAGAAAAAGTAATTGTAACTCAAGGAAGGAAACCCTAGCAACGTGAGTATACTATTACCGTATTACGTATAAAACCTGATGTTACGTTCTAAATTGTAGTAATAAACCAAAACCTGTTCCACTATTAAGATTTCGATTAGATTTTAATAATAAATTTTCCGTTATGGGATTACCAAACTGTTGGAAATGTAATAGATATAAACTTTAATTATTAGTTGGTTTTATAAATGCCGATGGCAGTTCTTTTAACTAGCCACGGGGACAAAAAGCTATAAAAGTGGAAATACTTTGCTTTATTCTAGCAGTAGCAGGATTCAAAATTGGAAAATCAAATTTTACTATTTTATTATTATTTGTTATGGGTTTACTTGCTCTTGACTCAAGTCTTGTTCAGAGATGACAGAGACAAAGTCTACGATGGAGCGAGCTTATCCAGAAGTAGACTGTTCACTCAACTTTAAAGAGATTAGGGTTGTAAGCGTTCGGAAACATAGACGCACGCATGCAGAGAACACCACTTGTTTACTGTGCACATTATAAAAAACGTTCTTTTAAAATAATTAGCAATCTAGACTGCAAGGTAAATTCCAGGTACTAGGATACTAACAACTGTTAAGTTTACATAATCATTATTTCTTTCCACACAACAACAGACCCATTAACATAATTACACATTTAAGTACTCAGAATAAAGAAGTCACAGTCGACAATTAAAATTAAAACATCACTCATCTTTTATTTCAAATCAATCACAAAGACCCAAACACAGAATCTCAATTCATCACAACTCGTTCGAGTGTTCTATATTGGGCAGTTTCGTGGATCGTTCGGGTCGGATCGATTTGGATCAATAACACGGAACAGTAGCGGTGTCAACGCACTGCGCCCGCGCAAGCTAAGGACGACGCGACCAATTACGAATCCGTCAAGTGGACTGACATTTGTTAGGCTGCTGATATAATTATAGTTTTTTAACTGTCATTCTTCGATATTTTTAAACCTGACATTTATCGAATTGATCTTCCATGGGCGCGGCTGTTATCTCCTTTTAAGGGCCATATGTCTATCGGGAGATGCGATAGGTTGTGTTGAAACATTTCATTTCTTTAATTTGAACTTTAATCTATTTATCGATGGTCTAGAATACAAACGGACTAAGTACAAAAATATGTTTTTTTTTTTAACATTTAAATGCCAAATGTACTAAATCATCATGCTCATCTAAAATCAAATCAAACATCAAAATTTTGAACTTAGCACGATTGCCTTCCAGACCATCGATATGTTTCGTGCTCCTTATCAAACAACTTAGATGAATGCGACATTAAAACGTATCTTCCTACGCAAGTAGTTAAAGTCAGCTAAGAATGATGGTTCACTTAAGCTTCCGTAGGCGCTAAGTTGACTATTCATCATACTTTTGGACTAAAATGTTACAACTCAATAAAGTTATTTGAATATTTGATTGCAAACACATTCGTCAAAGATGTTGGTTTTCCAAATAACAAAATCACCCAAGATGACGAATGGGGAAGGTGAAGCAAAGCAAATACATTAGGAACTAGCTGTCCCCCACGGCTTCGCTCCCGTCAACTGCAATTTTTTATTTTTTTTTAAACCTTTCCTGTACCTATTCTGGCGAACTAAACAAAAAAAGAATTACCGAAATCGGCCCAGCCGTTCTCGAGTTTTAGCGAGACTAACGAACAGCAATTCATTTTTATATATCGGGTGTTTTTGACAGCCCTCCGCAAACTGATAGGGTGGCTTCAGTACATCATATTAAGATGACCGGTACATAAAATTATTTCAGGAACATTAAGGGAATCCAAAAAACCAGATTGGTTTTATTACCTCACACGCAAGTATCGTTACCGTGGCAAAACGCACGTAGACATCCATTGCTGTTTTTTTTAAATCAGCTGTTTTGTTAACATAAATGGAGTGTTGCATACAGAGAATGTAATTTTACATTGAAATAAAGGAATATCAGCAGAAAAAACGACAATTTTTTTTTTTCCTGAGAAAATTTCCAGTGGGGTATGATTCAGAATAAGGAGCTGAATCAATCCTGTGTTTTTGTGGAGGGCTGTCAAAAACACCCGGTATAAAGACTAGCTGTGCCCCGCGGCTTCGCTCCCGTCAATTGCATTTTCTTTTTTCAAACCTTCCCTGTTTTCAGGCGAACTAAACAAAAAAAGAATTACCGAAATCTGCCCAGCCGTTCTCGAGTTTTAGCGAGACTAACGAACAGCAATTCATTTTTAAATATAAGAAGATTTGATTGCAAACACAGATAAACCGGTTGGTTTTTAACCGAATAAAAAAAAAAACAAATATGCCCTTGTATATGCCCTTGGACATTACACACAACTAAGTCCCAAGCTAAGCAACCAAATGCTTGTGTTATGGTATCGAGATGGCTGATAAACTACTTATATACTTTTTTTTTTGTAAATACATACATATTATAGATAGAAAAACACCCAGACTCGGAACAAATACATGTAGGTCGTACAAATATTTGTTCCGTGCGGGAATCGAACCCGCGACATGCTGCGCAGCAGTCAATCGCTCAACCACTGCGCCAACCGTGTCGTCAAATCTGACGAATAAGGAAGGTGAAGCAAAGAAAATTGATTAGAAATAAAAGGCTGAAGAAAATACTGTTGCCACAAAATGGGAAGTTGTTACACGTAGTTAAATAAAAGCTTTCGAAGCTCGAATTCTACAGAATAAGGACTTTAACAAGGATATACTTTATGGCTGGACAGCATTAACTACAGCCTAAGGCAATAATGATAATTTAAAATCGGTATTCAGTTGTGTAAGGAGAAAATTCCCGTTGGAAAGCGCTAACATATTTATATCGACGTATTGCCAAACAGTATCAATATCGAGTAGAAACTGGTTAAGATTATAATGCATAAATATTCTCAGATCCTGGCTGTAAGTAACGAAATAGAATCCGCTGGAGGCGTCAATGCATAATTTGTACTTATGTTAATAAATAATCATGCAGGAAAAGGTTTATTTGAAAAGCTATCGAAGAGCCAGATGACTGTTGGTTATGTTACAGCTGAAAAGATGTGAGGAGATCTCGTGCTCGTGGCTAAATAACAGCAGCACAGGTAAATTTTCAGGATTAAGCAACGCTTGCCGAGGTTGGTCTGTGGATGGGCCATCTTAACATACCGAGTTTCCACCGTACCTCGGAAAGCATGTTAAGCTGTTGATCTCGGCTGTCATTTGGAGATCTTTGGCAGTCGTTACGGATTATCGGAAGCCAGAAAATCTGACACCTGGCCCCTTATTCACAACCATTCGATTCGATTCCGTATCGAATCGAACGTCTAAGTTATCGAAGATGTCCTCCAAACGCAATTCACAGATCCGAAACCGAAACATTTTGACAGTTCAAATTCGATAAGAAGACTCGAATCTTTCCGACAGCTGTTTGCTATCGGGAGTCATATCGAAAGAAATTAAAACGAATAAATAACCCATATTTCCAGCTTATTTCAGTGAAATAAAAATACTGTAAACTTTGTAAACACTGCCTGAAGTAAGTAAATGAATTTTTATTAATGTATTGACCGTATTTCATCGATTTATACTTATTTACATAAAGTCAAAGTGTTTACGGAAATGTGATATTCGTTCAAGACTTTAGCTAACATACTCGTAATTTGGTATTTTGGTAGATGGAGTATATGATTGTGCGAGCCAGAGACCGTCGATGTGCCGCAGAACAACAGAGGCAGGAGACGTTGTCTCTTCATAGAGCCTAGGATATAACGAATCCTTTTGCCGACCCGCGGTTTCAGTCCGTTTATAGGTTAACACCCGACATGGCCCTTAGCCTCATTGAAGAAATAAGGGCCTATTTCCCTGAAACGCACTCATCTGCCGTAAAAGGACTTGATAACTAATACTGGCATCACTACTAGGCGCCGCGAACAACACGACTGAATCCACTTTCTCTTTTATTGGCTGAAGAGAAGATTGCCGTCAAGTCAGACAGTTTTTTTTACAAAAGTATAAATCCTGCTACACAAACCTTTCATAGCAAAATGTACCTGTGAGATCTCTACACCCAAGTCAAATCAAATTGTTTTCTATTAAAATAAGTTACCTGCCATTATATAATGACTGTATCTGTAATATTTATTTCTATCTATACTATGTATTTTTCCTTTCTTTTGAATACAAAACTTGAAGTTTGTGTGTCCATACTATAGAATTTTGACGATCAGTGAGTAAGCTAAAGGTAGAAATACAAGGTAATTTGGGGGTACCTATTAGCTAGTTGATGAAAATAGTTTTTAAAGTTTTAAAAGTTAACACTTTTTCCGCTTTGCCAGTTTGACAGACTATACTGTTTACAAAGCAGGTTTATTCGAAATAAAGTTTATTTGGGTTAATAATAAAATTATTTTGTATCGTTTGCTATCTATTAGGCAACTAGCTGTATATTCTATTCAAATAAACCAATTTTATTTACTACTTTAAATTTTCTACCACGATCATCTATTTACTACCATTTTTTAACGTTCCCCATAAACACAATGGTCTATCGGATAGAAAAAAACACATCCGTTCGGATCTGTGAATAGCGTTTTGACAGTTCTTCGACTCGGAAATGAGATTGTCGAATTCGGTTCCCTACCGACACGGAATCGAATCGAATGGTTGTGAATAAGGGGCCAGTCTTGCCAAGGAGTACCGTGTTACTCAGTTAATGGGTTGTGAAGGTCTGGTAGGCAGCCGCTCCACGTAAAATACTGGTATTCAGCTGAATTTCATGTATCAGCAAAAACGGTATGACTAGAAGCCGACCCCAATATAGTTAGGAAAAGGCTAGGCAGATGATGAAAATATGAAAAGAGATAATACTGAAAACCAAAGCAATCATGACGCAAAAAAATTTGAAGCCAAACAAAACACATAGACCAAAGCCGAGATCGAAAAAATCACACACGCTATACCTATTCTTAAACACAATGAGCCAGTAAAACCTGTGGTAATTGAAACCAATGACTCATTAAAGGGGCAAGGGGCAAATCTCCAAGTTTTGTCGGAAGCGGCCTACAATCGGGCGCGTGACGTCGACGAGACGACGCCGGCGCTGCGTCATGCCACAGACTACAGACTAATAATGTATTTTGGATTTGTTTTGTGTAAAGCTTGAGGAGTATTTACTGCGAAGCGTCTGACTATGGGAGGAATTTCTGGTAGCTCTGTAGGGAAAAATTTATGAATGGCGTGTATTTTGTTTAGTGGTTGATCGTTGGGTCTAGTCATCGTTATCGTTCTGACCTACTAGCTTTAACGGTTCGTAGGTCACGGTTACAGAATGTTAGAAATATTATTCATGCTTAGAATCTCTACTAATTCCTCCTTTTTTATTTCTTTAACAGCTTAAAATTTATTCAACTGTCATTTAACCCTTTAAGGATTTATGTATCTAAATATGCACAAAACATTTAAACGCACATTACATAAAATTCAAAAGTCGCGCTAACGTACTCCTCTTGCTGTTCGAGTTAACAACGTACAATAGAACGAGAACGTAATATGTCACGCCACGGATACTATCTCTTTCTCTCCAATCAAAGCTGGAATTTAGACGGGTCGCGCCAACACTGAGTAATGGTGGACGTTTATTCAAATTTTGTTAAAAGTTGTGGTAAAAGTGGGTTTACAGCAAATATTTTAGTGTCACATTATTTGAAAAGCATCTAATTACCAAAAGTAAGTATTATTTCACTACAAAATTATGTTATAATACGTATAATGAAGGTATAAAGTATTTGTATCTAAATAGATACTTTGCGACTTACCCCTATATATCGAGTTTATTACCCATGTATCTAAATAGATACTGGGCGTCTTTCTCAGTGATTAGCAAATTATTTGTTTGTGTCCAAAAAGATACAACGATACTTAACGTTTTTTACAGAAAATGAGGCGAAGTTCGAGGGTTTCAAGAATCTTGGCCATGGTGCCCCCAGCCGACTCAGGATTTGAGGATTCTGACTTAGATTTAGACCTGTCTTCATACGCTCCCGATATTTCTAACGAGATGATGGATATTTTTGAACAATCGGATAGCGATGATGAGTCTTTACCATCGCAAAAACTGCCACCACAGGAATACACATGGCTACCGATGCACCAGCCATGAGTGTTACGATCCCATCTTCACCTTCTCTTGTGTCAGTAAATCCTTCACCCGACACCACACAAACGGTACCGTCGCCAAGAACGCCAAATACAATTTATTCTAATACTTGTAGTCCTCTGATAACAATTGCATCCAGACTCTTACGCTCACGCAGATCAGAAACTCAAAACCAAGTCAATAGGGTAGAACCATCATCAAGCACAAGACAAGAAGATATAATTGAACCCCATACTTCTGGTGTTGAAGTTCAGCTTACAAACGAAAAAAGTACACATGGAATTCAGATTTAAATTTTAATCTACAAAGTTTATGTGGCCTGTGGACAGGGAAACAAGTGTAGACAATTCATTTCAGGAACTTGTCACTGGTATTGATACTCCATATCAATACTTCAAAAGATTGTTCGACGATGAATTGATGGAATTTATTTGTTATCAATCAAACCTTTACTCTACGCAAAGCACAGGAAGATCAGTTGATATGACAATCGAAGAATATGAAAACTTTTTAGGTATTGATATGCTCATGAGTATTGTCGGTATGCCTTCATACAAAGATTATTGGTCACATCAATTAAGATACGACAAAATTGCATCGGTAATGCCACTGAAGAGGTATCAGCTGTTACGAAAATACATGCATTTTTCCGATAACAACAATGTTAACCCCAATGATCGATGTTGCAAAGTGAGACCTGTCATGGAACACGTAAGGAAAGGAAAAGAAAGGAAGAGGAAGCTATAAGGTTATGGTCGATAACAATAAGAAGATTGCTGTTACTAAATGGGCGGATAATAAATGTGCAGCAGATAACAAGGAAACTTTTGTAAAAAGATATTGCAAGGCGTCTAAGCGTAAAGTAGATGTCAAATGTCCAGCGGTTATATCAGAATATAACCAGCACATGGGTGGTGTGGACTTGGCGGGAATGATTGTTTCTCTTTATCGAACAGGTAGTAAGAGTAGGAAGTGATATAAAAGAATATATTACCATTTGGTAGATATTTGCATCAACAATAGCTGGCTGGTATATAGGCGTCATTGCAAAATGTTGAGTAAAAAGAAAGTTTTATCTCTCAAAGATTTTAAATTAAGCGTTTCGTACACGCTTTTACAAAAAGGAAAAACGGTCACTAGAATGGCAACTAATTCAGTGAAAATTAAACAACCTGTTGTGCCAAGGCCCGAAAAGGATATCAGCACTGATGGCTTACACCATATACCTACTGTCGTAAAGAAGGGTTGGTGCAGGAACTGCACAACGGGTCAGACAGTTATTAGTTGTCTGAAATGTGATACGAGGCTTTGTCTCACGGAAAAACGTAACTGTTTTCGTGAATTTCATACGAAATAGTCTATCAAGGCTCAATAATTATAGTTTTAATTACTTTTAACCTTGATCTCACAGAAGTTCCAATTTAAGTTAACTTTATTTTTTATTGTTTAGCAAAATTTTTGTTAAGAGTTTATAAGCCCGAGAGTAATTTTGTGTATTTTTGGATACAAAGTTCGTAATAACCTAATCTGTTTAATTGTGTTTTTGTATCTAAAAAGCTACAACCTGAAAACTCAGAATAACGTTCCTGAAACATTGTAAAAAAATTATATATTGTGTAAAGTATTTAAAAAAATTGGTTTGGTGTAGCTCTTTTTTAATTTAACCATCCCTATAACTTTTTGCTCCACAAAGGGTTAAGATGCAAAGTATGTCATTGACGTTCATAGGCGTCTTCTAAAGCATGCCATTCACTTAAATCACGTTTGGGTCTGATATATCCTGAACAAATAACGAAAACCTGTACCCTTAACAGCTACATAAAAACACCGCACAGCATTTGACATTGCACAGGACATTATTATAACATAAATATTTATACGTACTACCAATTTTGTTTTCTTATCTTGTATGGTAGCCGAACAGATGGACTAACAGACACCATTGTGAAAACAAAAGCAGAATATTCAGCTTTATACTTTTTAGTTTAAGGTTTAGTTTAGGAAATGAGTACTCCTGCCGAAATTGTCTTTGTTTCGGTTCTAGTTAGGGCTGGTAGATAATCTAGAGGCTACATTTGCTTCAAAGAAACAAATATGTATGTAAGATAAAGAGGAAGACATTATTAATGACTTTAACTTAGGTTTCGTTCAAAATGAGTTTTCCAGATAAACAAAAAAGAAAATGCACAAACGTACAAGGTTTATAATTATTTAATGTAGGTTATAACAGTAGACCAAAAAAAAAACATAATATGCAATAGTGCGACATAACGAATAGTTTCAGCAATGACAAATTTATCATTCAAGTTTCTACTTGTTCGTTTAAAGGACTTTTATCCTTCAAGTGGAGAATATGAATCACTATTGTTTACAATATAAGTAATCAAATCATATTCAAGCGTGCGACAGCCCTATAAAAGTCGCGACACACAGGCGACAACAGTGAGTCGTTGCGCTAGGTCGCGGCGACAGTTTATTTTAAACCGTTTTGACATTTTGACACTCTCAAGCGTTTATTGTAGGACGAATGTCGGACTGTCGATGAGGTGGTTATTGTTTAACCTTTGGTATACCTGTTTATTGGACAGTGTCATGACGTTTGAGGGATACGCAGAGATATTAGGTTAAAATTTTTAGTACCACAGAATGTCATGGCCGTAGCAGAATTTGTTCGAAAGAGTCACAGCGGCCCAGGAACGCAAAAGGCACTAGGAGGAACACGGATGGGTTTTAGTCAGTAAGAGTCGGACACTCCTTTCTGCTCCGCCCAGAGCGGGAGGAGTCATTTGTTGATTTCCCATCCTTAAAAAAAAAGAAAAAGAATGTCATGGCCAAGCATCGGTTGCTGCCGTTGCTGGTAACCGGGACAGGAAGAAGAAGCGTCAGTCGTCTAATGGAGAGATGGGCAAACGAAATTGTTACCATTGCGGGCAGAACTTGGAGGACTGACTGACACAGGAACGTAGGAATTTAGACAAGAAAAGAAAGCAGTGGACGAACTCGGGCTATAGATGATTATGATAAATCGAACAGATATCCTAACTCTAGACTGCTACATGGAAACCTTAGTTTTTAAGACATGATTTTATGGAAGTATCCGTTGTTCTGGTTGTCTTTTTCCATGAGGATATACACACACATACATTAACGTAAAAATGATACCCCTGTGTATTGATTGATAGTATGGACACGCTTTATATCTTATCTAAATCGTTAGATAACATACATAACATGACATGGCGCCAATGCGACATTAATTTATATCATCCGACTCTTTTATCAATGAAGAATTATTTCAATATCACACTGTAGGTACCTAAATAATACATAAGTATAATTTTATTCTCGACCTAAAAAATAACAAAACACTGTCGATTTAATTATTTACCAATGGAATAGAACTACCTATAATTAGATTGACGGTAATTAAAATGAGACGCGTGACTGTCTGACCGATTAAAAATCAGTACAAGGCATGTCTCGAGTTTTTTCTCCTAATTGTACTTCCAGTCAATCGTGCAACAGGTTATTAAGAATAAATCGAAAACCTTATCGAATCGTATGACTTTGACCTTCATTCTCTAGCAACAGTTATTGTTGTAAAAAGTAAAATGTCAGAAACATAACAAGGCGTTTTCAAATTGAGTTTATTGCTTATGTTTCTACGCCTGACATATTATTATGTACCTACGTGCTCGAAGACTGCGTTCATAAAAGTTTTGTCTTTATGACAGCTAAAACTATTCACCATATCAAAGTACAAGAGATCAATTATTCCCTCTTGGTCTATTAATTGACTTGTCGAATGACACTTTTTTTATTTCAGATGGGTTTGCTCTTGACTCCTAGTCTAGGTCAGAGATGACAGAGAAAAAGTCTACGGATGGAGCGAGCTTACCCAGTAGTAGCCTGTTCACTCTAACTTTGAAAAGATTAGGGTTGTAAGCGTTCGGAAACACTTGCACATCATAAAATGACAGGTCTCCAGTTTTATTAACTGCCAATGTCATTATAATTATTTTGTGTGAGAGGGAGAGAGAGGGAACCATACAGGACGAATAGCATTATCCCTTTTACCAATTGGAATCATGATGACAATTAAAAGTTATAGTCGGAGGTCTTGAAGAGACTTGAGAGAAGGGAATTGTTTTTACAGGTGGTGAACAAAGAGTTAGAAGTATTTAAGGAGTCTCTCTTACTGACCTGGAGTCAAGAGTCTCTGGGGCGTAGCAATTGCAACTGCTAGGTCTACATGACAATTAATTTAAGTATTAATAAAAATAAACATCTGGTTAGGTAATTTAATACACGTTTAAGCTGTGCAGCGCAATCGCATATTATAGGTATCTTCATCCGAGACCGGTTCGGTTCAAATTAACCTATGAACCGTATATTACTTTAGAAACTTTTATTTAACTTTTATTGTCTTTTTTCTCACGGTCCCAAACCTTAACCTACATTTAGCGACATGAAATAAAAATCAGTTTATTTTGCCTTTCAGATACCTGTTTACTGTATAGTGATCATGTTGATGATAGCATAGCTAGAAAATTATCAAAACGCCAAACGGCGTAAATTAACCAAAACATACTACAATTTTAGAAGTACGTAAACAGTCTGTTCAAATTTGTGATAAATAAAAAATGGGCTAAGCTTACCGAAATTACAACAATCAATAAATCAATGTGATACCTATTTCACAACAGATTTGGTTGAAAAAACTTTAAAAAATCGGGGTAGTGGTACTTTAATTGTTCTGAAAGAATGCGTTAAAATGAAATCATAGTCATTAGATTCAAATATACAATTCACAGACATTTTTCAAGTTACCAAGGAGTCGATTAGGTACTGCTAGCTGATACTCGCGGCTTCGCTCGCTCGCTTGACAAATTATATACAAAAACCTTCCTCGAAAACCACTCCATCATTGGTGAAAACAGCACCAAAATCTGTGCAGTAGTTGAGTTTGTCACGAACAGATAGACAGACAGACAGACGCGGCGGAGTTTGTTTTATAATGTGTAGTGATGTTCCAAAACGCAGATCTCCATGGAGGAGAACAAACGAGAAACTCTATAGATACTCCTAAGGAGCAGAATTACAGGCTATATCAGAAGGTTTACATCTTTTAAGGAAATCATCAAATGACTCTTTCCGCTCTGAGTGGAACAGAAGTGTGTCAGACTTGTACTGACTAAAACCCATCCGTGTTACTCCTAATGCCGTTTGCGTTCCAGGGCAGCGGGGACTCTTTCAAAAAAATTCCGCAACCCTTGCAGAGAATATCTACGGAACACCTTTCAGACCATACTGTATCTACAAGTTTACAGCATGTCCTCAAAATTAAGGCGAAAAAGGTCATGCACGTGATAGTTCACTGTAAAACGAGAATTTATTTAAATCTTGCCTTTTGTAAGTAGTTAATATAACCGAACACGTGCTTATTACCCTGCCTAAGTCGCAATAGTGAATCAAGCGTAAATTGCTTGCTGTAATTGTAGGCGATAGAGTAAGACTGTTATTATTTTCAAGAACGGTATTGAAATCAAAACTGTTACCAGTGTTGATTTGTGTAGAGTAGAGATAACTACGAGGTTCTACAATATCGGGAAAAGTTATGAGATCTTTGTACACATATTTCCCAGAATCATGCATTCACGCTTCGAGTCTGTTAAAATTAACAACCGCTTATTACCTTAGATGTTCATTGTGTTAGAACATAATTTTATTAAGGCATGTCTGAAGTTTTGCTTTGTTCTGATGGATTGTTTTCTTAGCCTATCATTACCATCATCTGCCTAGCCGTTTCTCAACTATCTTGGGATCAGCTTCCAGTCAAACTGGATTCAGATGAGTTCCAGTATTTCTGCACCAAATAAGCCATCTACCCAGTTAGTAACTACCTACTGTTTCAGTTACATGTACGCCCAAAAATGTCTGATGATGATACATACAAACAGCAACCTACCAAGAATTTTATTTCAAGATAATCCAATCCAGTTACTGTAAACCTCTTTCGAACTTTAAACTCCATACCCATATTACACCACAAGACTCATAAAAACCACCCGCACATTGCAACACCTAAGATTTTACGACCACCTAACAAAAGGTACTTTCGCGCACCCATCAGCAGCTGACCGCAAAGCATGGTGTTTTGACAAACAAACTGGCGCGAGCGCATAGTATGTCAACAATAGAAAGGGCTCGGTCACGCCTCTTACTAAGTAACTGTCGTAACCGCTAAGCTTGGAGAAACCGTGCTGAGGTGCTTGGGTTACATCTCATGTACTTTGTGGTGTTTTGTTACTCTTTTCTAATAGTCAGGTTTTTTATGATATTTTCTTTTGATCGAGGCAAAGTGATAGTTCTAGTTTACATTCTTTGTGAGCGTGAATAGTGAATAACTAACTCCAAGTGCGTCTTCAGTGTCAAATAAACTCACATTTGTGAATACCAAATGCCACATTGGGGATCATCATAAATGATTCTAAGGTGGAATACCCCCGGGCACGCCACGATAGCGGCGGTAAGTCCCCTCTTTGAGGAGTGGCTTGAGAGGCGCCACGGCGTCCTCACCTACCGCCTGACGCAGGTCCTCACCGGACATGGTTGTTTCGGGAGGTTCCTGCACCGAATCAGGCGGGAGGAAACGCCCGGGTGTCACCACTGCGAGGATCGACCAGAGGACACGGTAGAGCACACTGTGCAGGTGTGCCCCGCTTGGGCGGCGCACCGCCGTGTCCTCGAAACGGCGATCGGCGGCGACCTCTCGCGTCCGGCCCTGGTCCAAGCCATGGTCCGGAGCGAGACGGAATGGGACGCCGTTGCCTCCTTCTGCGAAGCAGTCATGCTAGCGAAGGAGGTGGCGGAGCGGGAGAGGAGACCCTCTCGTCCCGGCCGCCGTGGTGGACGCCGCAAAGGGCCGACGCCTGCCGGAGTCGCGGGATTATTCGCAAGAGACACCGTGGCTCCGGAACACAAAGGGCAATGAAGGAACATGGATGGGTTTTAGTCAGTAGAAGTCTGACACTCCCTCCCGCTACACCCAGAGCGGGAGGAGTCATTGGATGATTTCCCATCCCTAAAAAAAAAAAAAAACAAGGTGGAATACCCCCGCGACTTCGCTCCCGTCAACTGGCAACTTTCTAATATATATTTTTTTTTTTCATAAGAACCTTCTCCTGACAGTAACAAACACAACAAAAAAGAATTAGCGAAATCGGTCCAGCCGTCCACGCGTGATGCGATGACAAGGGAAATAGGGATTCATTTTTATATAAAGAACTAGCTGACCCGCGCAACTTCACTCCCGTCAACTGGCTACCCTGCAACTTTCTTATTTTTTCTTTCATAAGAACCTTCTCCTGACAATAAAAAACACGACAAAAAAAGAATTAGCGAAATCGGTTCAGCTGTTCTCGCGATTTGTGCTTAGCGATTCATTTTTATACTATAGATATATGATAAATTCGAGACTTGTTTTAGGCTTGCCAGCTGTTTCATCCGATGATGACTCTGATTCCTATTATTTTTACAATATTAAACCAAAATATGGGGACATCTTCTTGTTTCTGATTTTAGTAAAATTAATTTATTACATGCTCCAAATTTGTAATGCTATAAAGTCGTATAGTACCAACAAAAAACGTGTTATCTTGATAGATCTGTACAGATGTTACAAAAGTATGAATAATATCGTTAGCTCAAAGCGAATGACCTATTTATTGCTTAAAGCAGTTACACAGCTGATTACAGCTTGCGTGGGGCACCACACATCCGATACCCTACACGTTTTTCTTTCGCACGAGATGTCTCAAATGTCATATGGTTGAATTTGCGAGATATTAATGTTTGTGGTGACAGATCGGTAATCTTGCATCTGGTAAACGTTTAAACAGAACGATTAATTAGTTTACAAATAACACCAACATACACGAAGGAAACAGTGGATGGATTGTGTTTAAGATAATATTTTAAGTATGTCTAGAATGGGCACCTCCACTTCTGTGGAGAAGACAATTAACAAAAATGTATGGAAGGAGAAAGAGAGGGGTTGGGCTGACCCAAACAATCTGGGATAAAGGCAAAATAATGATAGTAAAGTATATCATTATCAAAATAGGTAAAACTAAGAGTTCAACACACTTCAGGATAAAAATAGTCCATCTTAGACACTGCTATTTCATTCTTAACCGTGTTACTACTCAAACATTTCTCGGTTAAACAAAACCTAAAACACATAACAATAAATAAAGCAACCTAATAGCCCATATAGAACAATTCACCTACTTCCAGCTGAAATAAATTAACAACGGTATAAACTTTCAACCTTCAGTTACGGTTTAAATTAAAAAAATACAGACATAACAATATATCCTTTCGCACATAAAAGTTGGACGAGAGACGAATGAAAAGGGGGGAAATAAAAAAGGATAACAGATGGCGCCAGTGTCGCGTCGGCGCCTGCGCATGGTCGCTTTTTAGCACAGAACAAGTAAGATGCAAAAGGTCTACGAATGGAATAAACTCTGTTGTACGTTTGTTTAGATATCTCGCCATTTTGAAGAAGCGCAGCGGTTTCCGTTGAGTTATTCCGGCTGGTCCAACAGATCCGCAGCTAATTGTAGACCAGTTTTTCCAACAGAGGGTCAGGATATTGGAATAATTGTCATGTTGAGCAATAGACTGATAGGTTCGCGGTCGACCCCGATCTCAATTGATGTTGAACGATGTTGCGTCAGTCACCAATGGAAAAGCTTGTCTAGAAGTAGGTAACGCACTCACTTCCAACTTGAGTTTCGAGAACTCTTCGCTATACTGTAGATTTTTATGGTTCTGCAGTTCACATATTTATTTAAACTGGGTTTCTTATCAAGTTTTGATGGAACTGAGCCTTCTGTTTCCACTTTCTTCTTCGTCCTGTTGACGCCGTTGCAAGGATATTGCATGTTTGTAATACACACGCTAAGGCCGACTTTCGTGAGTTAATGCAACTACCTGTTTCCCGTGATAATAATATTCATTTGCATGTAACTGTATTATAATTTCTTCGAATAAGTGAATTAATTAGGATAAAAATGTATTTCAGTGGTGTAACTGTACCTCATTATGAGGTTTTTGTTTATTTATTATGGTCATTAGGGTCAATTTATCAGCCGTCAATATGTTAATAGGTCATAATATTATATTATGAATGCTGGACAGATGTGTAATCATATTAAGACTTCAAACAATGACGTGGGTTTATTAAGAACCAAATGAACTTATGCCTTGTTCGAGTTTCATAATTGTCGAAAACGACTGGTCTTTCATGACGATATTTTGTCGTAAAGGTCATTATCCTACTATTCTATCTTATTTTCTTACTATAATATTAAAACAGTGAAGGTTTGTGAGGATGGATGTTTGTTACTCTTTCACGTCAGTACGCCTGAAAGGATCTTCATGAAATTTGGCATAGAGGTAAATTATAGTCTGGAATAACACATAGCCTATATATCCCGGGAATATGTTCCCTAGGGATAACACGGTCGAAGCCGCTGGCAGAAGGAATGTAGAGAATACTTGAGCCAAGTTTAAAGGCAACCAAAAGGAGACTGTGATAAAACGAATAGAAGACTCTTTGTTTACGCTTACTCAATCAACAAACAACAACTGTTTGGGAACGATTGAAGTTGCGTTTAAAACAAACAGTTACTTTACGTAACTTACTTACTTTATTTTGTCGTATTATACGAATATCGCGCAACACCTAACCGAACCTAAATGATGATTTGGTAGTCAACACACCGGGAAGAATGGAAGGCTATGGTGTAACCCTGGCAATGGAACATTAAAAGCTGACTAAAATGCGACCATTATTTCTGGTCGTAGTAAGTTTTCATAAGGATTAAGTACCTCCTTTTTTAGTTTTATTCCGATACACGTTATGTAAGTAAACTATCATGATAAAATCTCAAAGTTCTGCACAAGAAAACTTGTTGATGATCAAATCTCTTAGATAAAACACTTGAAGATTTGGTATACCTACTTATCATTTTATGTCACATGGAAAACCAAGGTTTCCTCTATCAAAGATAGCGTGTTATTTTAGAAGCAAGGTATTTGCGGTTGTAAGTCAATGTTCAGTCAATCAGGTTTTATTAACAGTATGAGGAAGTCAGCATTGCTTGCGGTGTTCCGACTTTTGTACTGTTATACCAGCACTGAAGTTATTGGACTTGATGGTACTACTATTGAATATTTCTTATGTTTATTGAATGCCAAGTAATACCTACAGTTAGTAGAGTAAAAATACGATTAGAAGGAAAATCACCAGTCGATATAAACAAGAAATATAGGGACACGCTTATTCTACAAAAAACAGGGATTTTTTAATGTCTTGGGCACAGGATCGCTCCCGAAGATTGCCGAACACATTGCTTCGGTCTAAGGAACCAATTGGGAATATGCATATTTTTTTTTTATTATCTACACAGTTTATCTAAAAATATACAAAAATGTAATACCAACAGTGAAAATAGAATCAAAATCACTCGAAAAACAAACGAGTTATTATTATTTTAAACAAATATATCTGTCCCTCTCGCGAAAACGCTGTAATGTATGGCATCTGTATAGGCGTCGTGGAATCTGACGTCAAATTTCATATCAGATTTCTCTTTCTAATTGTAATCTTTGAAGCTTCATAACTTCATCAGTGATGAAGATATTTAAAAAACAATTTTAAGACTGTTTTTTAGAGCTAAAAGGTATTTCATTTTGCAAATAAAAGAAATTCATGCATATTCCCTATTATGAACCAAATCATGGCGTCAAAAAACGTGCGGTCCGCCCTATCTTACTATACTTAGGTACAAGTCAATGAGCAGAACTCAATTAAGAATCAGAAAACAAGCTCCAACTAGCCGTTAAAGTTCCATCACACACAATTCTCAAGCAAGCTAATCATACATTTCAACAGCTTAATACCTAAGCGCCTCACAATAACTGTAATAAGCTCCTACAGCGAGAATTACAGAGTTCTCGTGATATTACCGCGACGCACGCGCATACTGCGGCACGGTATAGAAAGATAGGTAGATACAGAAAGCAAACTCCGTACAACGAGCGAAAAATGACTCAAATACACGCGCTGTATGTGTAGCGTGTTTCTGTGTGCTTACTCTGTTCGATCTTCGATGTATGGAGCAGTCTACAGAGCACCTTGGTGGCCAGTGCTAGACATGGCTTTCAACAGAAACCAAGCGTGTCAGTAAGCCTAAATACGCACTAGCGGTTGACCGCGGCCGCTTTTCCAGTTTTTATATGCAACCGCTAGTGCTTGTACGCACTGAACCGCCATTAAATGACAAGCGGTTGCATATTAAGGTGAATGCTCCAACCAGCCCGCGAAATTCAAATTTTCTGATGTTTTTTGCAATTTGCAGACCAGTGCTAGGTTGTATGCTCATTAAAATATTATTCGCGGCTGTAAGACATATGTCGTTACAGAATTATAATCATCAAAATCATCTTAGAACTTTCAACTTAGAACATTGTATTGATGATTTTAATGATTATAATTCTACTAGCTGACCCGCGCAACTTCGTCTGCGTCACATTTTCCATTATTGCTCCGCTCCTATTTGTCTTATCGTGATGATATTAGCCTATAACCTTCCTCGATAAATGGGCTATCTAACACTGAAATAATTTTTCAAATCAGACCAGAAGTTCCTGAGATTAGCGCGTTCAACCAAACGAACAAACAAACAATCAATCAAACAAACTCTTCTGCTTTATAATATTAGTATAGATAACTACATGTAGATTACAGCCTCGAATAATATTTTAATCAACATACAACCTAGCACTGGCCTGCAAATTGCAAAAAACGTAAGAAAATTTGATTTTCGCGGGCTGGTTGGAGCATTCACCTTAAACTGGAACCGCGCGGTTGATCGCCTCCGCGGCTGACCGCTAGTGCGCACGTATGCTAAGTGTCATAGTTTGCTTATTAAATCAACTTTGGGTTTGCAGAGGTCGGTTCATCAATGGGTGCCCTTCTCAACATACCGAGATTCCTCCGTGCCTCGAAAAGCACGTTAAAATGTTGGTCCCGGCTGCCATTTGTAGACCTTTGTTCTACTCATAACAACTTACACCAGTCTTGGTCTAGGTATACGTTACCTAGGTGCTGGGCTGTGATCGTCAGAAAGGTGGGCAACATACTGGTCTACAGCTTCAGCTGTAAAAAGTTAGACTGGAAGCCCACCCCAACATAATTGGGAAATGCTGCCAGTGTTCTGGGCACGTTTCCGGATGACAGCTATGCGTTGGAATTCTTCGATGCCTAAGTGTATTTTGTTTTTTATATTCATATACTAGCTGACCTGCGCAACTTCGTCTGCGTCACATTGGCCATTAATGCTCCGCTCCTTTTTGTCTTCGCGTGATGATATATAGCCTATAGCCTTCCTCGATAAATGGTCTATCTAACACTGAAATAATTTTTCAAATCGGATCAGTAGTTTCTGAGATAAGCGCGTTCAACCAAACAAACAAACTCTTCTGCTTTATAATATTATAGTACTAGATGTACCCCGCGGCTTCGCTCCCGTCAACTGGCTACCTGTCTACCTACCTACCTACCCCGCTACTCTCTTACTCTTACTCACAGACAATTTGTATTTGACTGATGTGAATATTTATACGATAAAAACGTCACTCAATTGTTTTGCCTTCCCGAAACCTCTCCACTAATACTTAAACTTTATGGAATGGTATTAAAGTTCAAATTGACTTTTAAGTATTATTACGAATCTTTTGTATGGGAGCATAGAAAAGTGTTGTTTTTAGTCTTTTTCAGGCAATTTTTATATTTTTTCTCTCCGTAAGAACCATCCTCGTACTTCAAGGAATATTCTAAAAAAAGAATTGGCCAAATTGGTCCAGCCGTTGTTGAGTTATGCGCTTACCAACACATTTAGCAATTCATTTTTATATTATAGAAGACTAGCTGTCCCCCGCGGCTTCGCTCCCGACAACTGGCAACTTTTTTTTACATAAAAACCTTCTCTTGATGATAACAAACACAACAAAAAAAGAATTGGCCAAATTGGTACAGGCGTTGTTGAGTTATGCGCTTACCAACACATTTAGCGATTCGTTTTTATATTATAGATAGAAGATGTATTTAGTTAGGTTTACTTGTTTTTCTGACTTTAATAAAGACTTTTATTCAAAGAAAAAAAAAAAAGGCTGGACATATCGACTGTGAACTGGCAATCGACTTTCGAAACTTTACAGGATGAAGACAAAACTTTTTCGAAAATTTTCGGCGTTTTGTTTATGAAATAAAATACGTAGTTTTTAAATATTTTTATTGTAGGTACATGTTATTAAAATCAAAAGTAGCATTATTTACTTCCTTCGATTAAAAAAATGTGATAGGACAATACTTGCATTTCCTCTGCGTCGAAGTTAGTACAAGTTGAATTAAATTGATTCTGGCGCTAAATTTAAACGTGTCTGAGATTGGATTTCTTGAAATGCTGCGGAGTATGATATAATAAAAGCAAAATCATCAGAAAATTTAGATAGGACCGGTTGCCAGTTCACAGTCGATATCGAATGTCTCAATTCGCGCTGCTATGTCGTATTCTATGGAGCAGACCTTCTGTTTCCATTAACTTTGTGTGGTTACCAAATGAATGACGCCTGTCTAATGGAGGCACGAGAGATGGTAATAAAGTTACCACCGTGTACCGTAGGATTGTAAAATGACGCTACGATTAGTTTGAAACGCTATTAGTGGTTATACAGTTAGGAATGTTCTGGGTGTAATAATTGAACAAAAAAAAATATGGTTTAATATTTTTAGGGGTCCAAAGGCTTTTCCATTTTCCAAGTAATTTAAAGCCGTTGGTTTAAACATCTCTTGCTATTCAAACTAAATCAAAAACATAATATTGTTTAAAAACCTGCTGCAAAAAAGCAGCTGGGAGAAACAGCAAGAAACTTTGAAAAAAATGAGTAATGTAGTAACTGAACTCCTTGAAACATGAATTCTGAGTATTTTCTGTTTCACCAATGAAGGCATAGGCATTGTAGGACAATATTAGTAAAAATAATGAAAAAGCCATGTCGTACTGTAGCGTCGCACATATCAGCGGGAAACTTAAAGGTTGAAGAACGTCTGTCTTCAAAACTGACAGTCACCAGGACACAGATTTTGCCCAGTCACGTTACAATAACCATGCATTCACGGTACTCACAGCCGTAACAAATAAAAGCGTAACTAAAATACCCAAAGAAAAAACTACGATGCGTCATTTTAGAGCTCACACGCTTTTTAAACGCTAATCACTTCTATCTTACTATTCCGAAGCGTAAATAATTGGCTATTATAATAGCACAGGTTAAAAACTCGTTAAGCAGAAAGCAGGCAGATACTGCCGAAGTACTTCTTAAAATTGATTGAAGAAAAATAAGTTAAGACGCCACGCACATCAAGATACTACAATCTGTCAAATTGATTTAATAGATTTTCAACTTTATCGCTGAATCATTAGGTTCAGGGTTGATTGGGAATATTTGACATAAGTTATCGGTTTGGTACTGCGTAACTATGTTTGTAACAATTTCTGTATCCAACCACAGTGACGACGCATAGGAATGTCTGTGGTGTTTGAAATTGATGTTTGGAAACGGTTATTGAGGTGGAAACCACATAGAGCTTACAAAGACGTATATAAGGTTAAAGTAGATAAGGCCTTTGCAGGCATGTTTTCCACTGTAATTGTCACAGGAGCCTTGTTGGGACTGTAAATTGTCTTTGACGACCAAGCTCCATAGAGCTTGGTTGGTTTTTCCAGCATTAAAAGTTGCGGAAGTTGCCTTTTAGTGGCGGAATTCCATTACCAGCAAATCAAACTTTTATAAGAGTAAGATATGTATTTTTTTTTTTACTTTTGATAGGCACGCGTTTAACTACTATCTCACCTGATGGTAAGCGATGATGCGGTTTAAGATGGAGCACGCTTGCCTAGAAGTTACCTATTCACTCTTGACTTAAAGACTCCCAGGTTGTAGCTATCAGGAAACACAGACTCCGACAGGGAATTCCACTCCTTTGCTGTACGCACTATGAATGTGTTCCAAAAACGTTTAGTGCGTATGGGTGGGATGTCCATCACGTACCGGTGGCACATCGCCGTTCGTCTTGTGGTCCGATTATGGAACGGGCTTGGCGGAATTAAATTATGCAATTCCGTCGCACATTCCCCAAAATGCAACCGGTAGAAAACTATCAACTCGGCGTCGATGCTCAAGACTTTGGAGCTTCGACTCGACGAGCCTATCAAAATGTATCTTAATCTTCTAAAAATTTGATTTGCTGGTTAAGTCGTCGCCAGTTTATTTGTCTTTGAACTTTGACTGGAAACGCTAACACGTGTCTGGATCGTTTCACGAAAATTTCACCACCAAAACACAATCTACATGAAAAATATTGTTTCTTGTAACCTAAAATTACTCCTTTCAACGATAAAGACCAATTACTTGGTACTCGCGTGTACAAACTAACTCCGAGGTGTACGGTCGCAAATTATATCAATTACCTTTCATATAACACCTATATTGAAAGTTATTATGGAAATCTAAAGGTCAGATTTAATAAAAATCGTGGCCCAGAGCCCTGTGATTATGGGAACTCGACAATGTAGGTGAGAGGTGTTATTAATTTTTATTGATTAGCTCACCTGATGGAAAGTGGTGATGTGGTCGACAAGCTTACCTATTAGTAATCTATTCACACTTGAATTAAAGACGAAAAGAGAAGAGAAAATGTTATAGCAATAAAGAAAAACTGTCTACGACAGGGAATCCCTCTAAGCTGTAGGTACACACAATGAAAATATTCCGATAACTTTTTTTGCGTACAAGGCAATCATAAGGTTTTGAGGTGCAGCAAAACGTTAAGAAAATCATGAATATTGATTTATTACTTTTTGTAACACCAATCATAAAACAAGAAGTTAAATGGAACCGATAAATCAAAGGTCAGTCGTCGAAAAAATTAAGCCCTTCATGGCTAGACCAACTTTGCGCATGATTGCCTCTACAAAGTTAAACTAGGTATAACTGTTGCTGTTGCACAAATAATATCATAGTTTTCAAACTCAATATGAATCGTGACGCCACGCAGCGGGAGAAATCTTGCTAGTCGAGGATTAGCTTAAACGTAGAACTACAAAATAATTCACTACTATATCGAAACATAGGTAACGATCGGAACTGCCACAATAAATTAACAAGTAATGAAAGGCTTCAGTTGCAACACACTGCCACCTGCGGCTTATTTGACAGCCTTTTCTTCCAGGAAAATAACCCGGGATAAAAATTAACCTAAGCTATTCCAGAGCATGGTAAAACCGTATTCGAAGTTTCGTTTAATGCCTTCAATCGTTATGTCGTGTGGAGATAACAAACAGACAGAGTTACATGCGCATTTATAATATAAAGTATGACTTTATAATTATTTATACAAAAGCCAATCTTAAAATGCACCGCGTAACTTAGATCGACGCGATAGCATCATATTGTTTCGAATCAGGAAGAAAATGCAACGGTAAACTTTGCCAAAGCGTACTGTATAGGTACTCGTATTATCATGCAACCTTATTATAAGTTCCGTTATGTCTGCTGTGATGCCCTTTGGCAAGCCGAAGACGAGACGCAGGTCAAAGTCAATGGGAAATAAGAGATGAGGCAATAATGCTGCCACTTAGAATAGAAGAACACCAAGACAGAATATCTCATATGTTTTTTTTTTTTATCTACAAGAGACAGGACTGCGCGTTTTGGGGAGTTCTTCCATTTTGTTTACCCCGTTTTGTGCCAATGCTGAGCATGACACTTTACTCTTCTCTGTCCAAAGCTGCCAAGGATCAACATTTGTTAAAGTTCTATCCTCGGCATATATCCTTGGCATGCCTCATCTTGCCGATACAAAATTATGAGTGGCAGGCTGTTTAGGTTCAAAGTCCCTACCTGGAGTAGACACCATTTGTTCACTAAAAATCAGTATCACAGAAGATAACTTCCAATTATGAGGCCTATTCGAAAACCTTCTAGAAGGCTTTCAAACTTTCACCTTAAAACACTGCTGTCTCAGTGGTCGCAAGCAAAGCACAGCAAGCCTTCATTTTTTTCAACATCGGTCCCCCAGTAGTCGCTGCAACTGGTTGCTCAACCAAGTCTCGTATTACGCACGTTTATTGCCATTAGCGGTTTGTCTTGATAGAGATTGATTGGTGAGTAAAAAAGTAATTGCCTCCGTGGCATAGACGCCGATATATTAATGCATACCGATGGGAATGAGGCGATGGTAATCATTCAACCGATAGAAGCTGACGTTTCGAAATGTTTGACACTTTGTATATGTGTAGTTTTGAAGGTGAGGTTGTTAGTATGCAGGTTAAGCATTGAGATAAAATTTTGAAATAAACTCTGAACTTTCGCCTATGTATATCAAGTCCGTTGATTGAATAAAGATTTCATTTCAGCCATGCACATAGTAAAGCCTACAAAACAATACAATCCAAATATTGGGTACTAGAACCCATCATCTGCCTAGCCTTTTCCCAACTATATTGGGGTCGGCTTCCAGTCAAACCGGATTCAGCTGAATACCAGTATTTTACGTGGAGCGGCTGCCTACCAGACCTCCACAACCCATTAACTGGGTAACACGGTACTCCTTGGCAAGACTGGTGTCAGATTTTCTGGCTTCTGACAATCTGTAACGACTGCCAAAGATCTCCAAATGACAGCCGGGACCAACAGCTTAACGTGTTTTCCGAGGCACGGAGGAAACTCGGTATGTTAAGATGGTCACCCACCCACAGACCAACCTCGGCAAGCGTTGCTTAACCTTGAAGATCGACCTGTGCGGCTGTTATTATTTAGTCACGAGCTTGGGTACTAGAACACAATGGAGGTAAATATTTTAGGACCTTCCCAAAAGATCGTGACTGTTTGGAGCTAAAGCTAAAGCCGCCGACGCCAACTTATTTCGAGCGTTTTAAACTAAATGAGCATTGCCAAAAGTGAATGACAAACAGTAACCCAAAAAGGCTGGAACAATAATTCCTTATAGCATATTAAACACAGGTATTTCTGCAGCATTGTCCATGTATGGCTTCAGAATAATTTCAAATTAAATATTTAATAAGAAGCACCGTTACCACGATTGGAACACTGCTAGAGGTACAAACATTCATGGGAACGAAAAGCCGCAGGGTCACCTCTATGGCATAACACCGTTTAGTGCATAATCAATTTCGTGAAAGCCGACCACGATTCTCTCTTGGAAGTGTGACAGTGCTGTAGACGTTCAATGATGACCCTTTATCTTTCAATTATCATATTCGTGTGTTATTTCGAATGGATAGATGATAATGGACTTAAAGACTCGATTCAACAAATAATATTTAAATAATACACCTGGCTGATTTTTAAAGCTAGTGAAATAGTAAGAGCTGAGATTCTGGGGATTGCTCGATTGCCAATAATGTAATTTAGGGGTTCCTGAAGGGTGTTCTGAGGGTTGCTGTTAGAAAAGCCAATTTTGGGTTAGACCCTCCTTTGAACATGGCCTTTTAAAAAAGCTGTGCCATTATATTTGTGAAAATTAAATAGAAAGGATACCTAAAGGCACCTTAATGGCAACTACTTATCACTTAACACTGTTGAAAGCGAGGAAGTATTTTATTTTACCAAAAAAAAAATGTAACAGTACCCTTTTTGACACACACAAATCATAAGATTATGTTAAAATCAAAGCATCAACTTTCGTCAATGACAATGCAGCGAAAAATATAAAACCGTCCCAAAAGTTTAGCAAAAATAGGTGCGACAAATATTTACACGTATTTCCCAATCACATTTCCTGGCACACAACTCCAGCCATTCAAACAGTACTGAAAACCCACAAAAGTTTATAGCAGTGAAAAATGTCAAAAAACCGACTTGTTGAGCAAACAATGGCGCGGATCGGTGAAATGTTTGACAGAGTTCGACTGCGGTTCTGTGGCGAATAATACGTCTGTTTACTGTCTGAGGGCTAGTGGTGCGTATCACTGCTGTTTGTATAGTAAACAACGAAAAATGGGGAAAAACGCGAAAAGGCTGCAATACCAATGTAACGAAATTCAAGTTATTGGTGGAGCTTTATGTAGATAGGTTTGTTACTATGGGGGAATATTTCGGTTGTTGCATAATTGCGTATCATCGTTGCACTCATTCATTAACTTTGTAGAAGATACTCGTACGAGTATCTACTACAGATTTACTGAATAGTCATTAAAAGGTTTATGTCGCGATTTTAGAAATGCTCCTTTAGGCTGTTAGATTTCGAGAGGATTTTTTAACCGCGCCATTTTAATCCACAAAACTTTAAGATAGAAATTGCCGTGGGCATTGAGCTAAGCAATTTCTGCTTTCTCTTACACTCTGAATCCAGTGTATTTGGGTTCGCTGTTACATGCCTTCCTCTTCCATACTTTTATATTAGTCGTCATTTCAGTTTTCGCCTTCTTTTTAGCTATATGATCTTTCACATAGTCCATCCATCGTTTCTTTGGTCTCTCCTTCATCCTAGAGCCATCCAAACTTTTGCACAAAACTTTACCCACTACATTACTTGGCCGATTTAGGCACGTGCTGCCGGACGACAAACGTGTAGTTTACGACTCTGAAGATCCAAAAATCGTACTTACATTTTCAACCAAACCTTTTGTTTCCTTCCAGATTCTAGCGAAGTTAATTTTCGAAATGTACGATATTTCTGGTAACAATCAACAATGGTCAGAGCATATCGTAGAGCTGTGTTGTGTACAATTGTAACGGTCGCTTCCGGATTATTTCCAGAGTCCAATGTTGAACAAAACAAGCGCAGTAGCATGACTCAATGAAAGATCAGAGGCATGCCTTCATAGCACAATAAAACGTTTGTATTTGGAGTTTAAAGGTTGTGATAAAAGCCAGATAGAAGTTCTGGCACTGGACCAATTAAATACCCGATCATACAAAATAACCTGATAGTAAGTAACTTACGAAGATGGCGGATAGGAGCCTCAAATCCAAAGGGAATGAGTAGGTATACTAACAATCAGTTTCTCAAAAACAATTATCGAACACCACTTTTTTAAGTTCTTCATCCAACTGGACCGCTGAAGAAGTTCACAGCGATCAAGGGATCGAATAATTAGCTTAGTTTATTAAATTTGCAAAACTTTCTCGAAGCTTTAAAATCGTAGCTGTAAATAACACAAGTATGTAATATTGGAGTCCTTTCACGTTCGAAATTCTGATCTTTTGTCAAATCTTCTAATCTGACATAACCGCCAGCAAATCTTCAAAGCATTCCCGTGTACACCAACACCAAGATGGCACAACATAAAGATCAAAATCACTTACCAGCAAAAGGCACATCGCACACGTACTCTTCGACGCAGTTGTCAGTGTTCCCACTCCTGTCCGTAGCTCCACTAGCTACTGATGCTGCTGACGCGGCCCGGAGTAGATTCACCTCCGTCTCCGTTTGACTGTCGCGAAGGACCGATCTTCGTTTGTATTCCTGGTGGGAGAAAGGGGAAATAAGGACCAGTTGAATTTTTGTTTGAAATATTGAGTACTTAGCTCAATCTGTCACCACATGATGTAGGTACGTACCTAAAGTTTCACATGAGGTGTACCTATAAACACCATGAGATCGATACTTACATAAGAGCGTAAGAGCCATTTCTGTAGAAACCTAGACATAGCTCATATAAGAACTACGTCTAGTTTCATTGCTTTAAGGGCCAGTTGAAATCGACACGCGAAATAAGTGACGCAGCGCGCACTTTTTAAAATAATTGTACAATATAGTTTACTCAAAATGTGTGTGACATTTTATGTATTAGCAGGTAAACAATATTTCATACTGTATTGCTAACTTAAAAAGTGCGCATCGGTGTGAGCTGACTTATTGTCTCAAAAACTATGACAATCTTCGAACCGATGCGTTTGAAGATTAACTACAGTGCTATTCAGCCGTTTGATTCCATCCATCATTGGATTCCATCTTGTTTTTTGGTTTGACAGCTAGTGAGCTGTGAACGACAAGAGTGTCGTTCACTTCACCTAAGTGAACAAGGTGAGATGTCGACAGAATAGACCGGCTGTAAACATGTCGAAGTGAAGGGTTGGATGAAGTGATCACGAAGTGAGCTGCCGATCCGTGAAGTGAACCTGAATTTTCACGGACAGAGGTTAACAGAATCGACCAGCTGGTATTGATCATTTGACTGCGGGCTTTGATGACAACTATATGCTAATCATTTACCATTGATTTCATCAAATAAACATCTAACGCCACACATTCTAGAAACAGCAGCTATGCCTCATTTACATTATTGATAAGTTGATGCTGATATCCAATTTTAATTAACGGCCGATAGATGTCCATTAAAATTTGGTTTTTATATCGTTCTAATTAAGTGGTTTCTAATCAGAAAAGACTTCTTGTATACTTGAATGGATAGGTACCAAGTTATAGCCACATATGATTGACGAACTAATACATAGGTATCTAACGACCTGATAGGTGCATGTACCTACTTAACATTTACTTAACTTTTTTTTTTTTTTTCATATATTGTCCAAAGGATCCAGAGGAAGATCATCTAGGCAAATTCAAATATGGGACAAGCACGCTACACTTCTCTCAACCACTTTCAACTCCTGAGAGCCAGAACAGTGGCGACTACCAGAAAAACGCCGAGTCAAACACAAACTCGACAAGTCAGGGAGATACAGTTTCAACTGTCTTGTGGATTCAATCATCGTGGTTTACTTTGCTGGGGATCGAACCCATTATAGCGATCGTCAGTCACACTTGCGAACAATATATATTCTAGACGTATGAGGCAGTCAACAAAATAATAACATAACAAAACAAAAGTAAATTATAAATGTGATTATATAAATTTGGTCTTAAGGTAATAAAGCCAATGGGTGTGGTTTTGACAAGCAGAGTAGCAACCATTTTGGCGATAGCCTCAATAAACTTGATAGGAAAAGATACGGTGCTGTAAATCTTGTACTAATGTGCAGTTTATTGCAGAGTGACAGCAGCTGGGTATAATTGGAAATATCAATAGGTTTGTTTTCTAAGTTGAAGCTTATCAAGTTCTTTCGAATCATCATGCAGTTTTAATTACCTCATTACTGGATTTTTGTACTTCGTTCATAAGGATTGTTTTCTTCCTATGAATCTAAACAATTTCACATTCTTAGTCTGATTTAGCTTAGCCTTTTTTAAGTCAAGTCGGCTCACGTGCATTTCTCAACTAACTTGGTACATACCTACCTACTTTTCATGTAATAGGCCATTTATTGTTTGTTTTGGTATATTATCTGCTAATATGAGATAGTTCATATTAGGTATCTGCTAATATACCTAATCATAGTGTTCAAATGTTTTTTTTTTTTGCTAACTATAGTATCCACGCATTACAACAGAATATGTTGTTGTTGAATATGTTTTGAAAATGATGCAATAAGTCTAATTAAGGTTCATATTGTAACTAAGCAAGACTTTATGAGACCCATAGGTACATCTATCCATATCATATACAGGTATCTATCTATCTATCTTCTTCTAATTATAAATTAAAATGAATCGCCGAAACGTATGTACGCGCATAACTTCGTAATGACTGATCCAAATTTGATAATTCCAAATCCAAATTTAAAATTGTCAGGGCGAGGTTTATATGAAAGAAAATTATGAAAGAAAATTTTGAAAAAAAAAAACTTCCTGAGCCGGGGGACACTATTCTAATATGTACCTAATTATATAAAATTCTTCCATTACCGAGTGAATGACAGACAACGCACAGCCAAATTACTGGTCGTAGGAAGCTGCACGTAGGGTCCTTGGGGAGTTTAGGGGAGGACTATGAGAGGATTTCCCAAAATTCCTACGGAAACCATAAATACCATATTCTAAATTAGTTATATTCCCTCTCATTTTCTATCCAAAATTTCCGATCTCGATTAGCACTCAACACATCTCCAAAAAGATTGCGAATCAAACCCCTTAGGCGCTTATTATTCTCCGCCTTGAATCTTGAGTTGACGTCTAACATTGTTTCCTACAATTTGCAAGCGGTGCAGAAGCGAGGTGACCTGAATATGCTTGTCAGCAGGCTCACAATCAACTTGACAACTTGAACAGCGTTTCAAATGTTGAAATATAGACTAACTTTGGTTATGGAGTTATAAATAAGACGTCGTCGTTATGTAGTTGTTATGACATCACTTTTAGGGTTCCAAAATTCCGTACGAAAAAACAGGACCCTTGTGTGTCTGTCAGTCACAGCCAATTTGCTAAAAATGTGCTGAACCAACTCAATTGAAATTTGATAGGACTGTTTCGAGTGTTAAGGTAAATTTCATCTTCTTTCTTCAAGAAGGTTTAAAAACATTCATCATCACAAAAAAATACATTTTTGAGACCCTCACAATACTTTGGATGTTGGAAACCCTAAAAACACGGCCCTCGTTATGAAAAATCACAAAGCTTTCATTTAAGAATAGATAATGACTGAGCAAGGCTTGGCACAGCAACCGTCCGATCGGTAGGTGATTGCTATTAGAGTCAACGCAGGCGGAAGGCTAGGGCCAAGCATTCAGTTATTTTAGATCTTTGAATATACTATGAATAATAATATAATAATAACCCTGTGGTATATAACCATAGAAGGTAACTAACTATTTTCTACATAAACAAAATGGAACAGGGAATATGCTAAAAATAACGTGTCTTTAGATTACTGAATATTGAAAGCAACTTCTACGTTGACTACGGGTTGCGGTTTTTATTCGTTCAGGCGCTTTAGACACGCCAAGCTATCCAGGTGCAAATATTACGGAAATAATGTGCAAATTATATTCTAGTGACAAAACGTGAATAGGGGAAAAACTAGCACTAAAAAACTAAGCCAAGAAAAAACAACGCAAATAATAAAATAACAAAATTCACATAAAATATAAATTTATTGCGTAACTAAATAAAATCCAAATTAATACACAAAGCCTTAAATAAATCAATAAAACTAAAAATAATTTCACATTTTCGTCCGATACATTTTGGATAATAATATCAGTCTGGTTGTCTTTCCAATTGCAACAAACATAATACTCAAAGTCCAAATAATAAACATAAAAAAAAACTAAGGAAAATAACAACTAGGTACTGAATATACTGTCATGTAGGTAAAATATAACACTTACTAGTACATAGAAATAATAAAATCGATTTGTGTAATGTTAGAAAATTAAATGCTTCGTAAATTCGGTAGGTATCATATTAAATGCGTACTATATGAAATCCCATATATCAACATAGATTCAAAGTAAAAACGGAAAACTAAATTACTCTAGGAATTTATTTTCATAAGGCACTTCGTATCAAAAAAGTGAAAAACATAAGGCAATGCATTTTTGTAAGTCCATCATTGAAATTTGTAGTTTAAAACATAAAAATAATATACAAATAATATTTAAATATGTTTTATTTGCTGAAAATCAATGGATAGATTTCCTTTCTGTTTTGTCATAATTTTAAGACGCTTTGACGACAGTTAACCAATATTTTGTACATTATTTCTATGTTTTCACTCCAGAATAACATTTTCATAACTGCACATTCCACAAAACGATTTTAAATCTTAGCTTACGACTACAAATAGCACCTTAATAAAACTTAAGCAAATAAAATATTATATTTACAGATAACACTAATTAATATACTTTTTAATACTAACTTTAGAGCACCACAAGTGAATAGACCCCTTTTAAGGACACTACAATAAAAATAACTATCTCTTTTTACCATGATCATTTTCAATACAATAAAATGAGATGGCAATAGAGATGCGTTTCAACTTTTATAAATAGGGGGTGAAAGACTAGGGCGCTAGACAGAGAAACCGTTTTTTTTTAATGTTTATATTGTATTCAGCTATTCACTATATCACCCTGCGACTTTTTTCTAATTCTTATCTCTTCTACAACCTCCATAATAAGCTGAAATGTTTTAAAATAATTTAAATGAATTTTAAAATTAAAATAAAATTTCTAGTTGCATGCTCATGCAAGTGATTTTTGTGCTTTGTTAAGTAAATACATAAGGTTGCCTAGTTCATACAGGTGAAATAATTAGTGTTAGATGAATATAAACTAGTATGTCTGATTTCAGTATACAGAAACGATGATTTAGTACTTGTAAGGATTCCCATTGTTACATTATATGTAGGGTTAGTCACAAGTACGTTTAACATTGTTCTTTCATGCCATGAAAGGTATTATTTGTTTTAATAGAAAGACAACTCTCATATAAAAATAAAACTTATAATTGAAAAATACTATCTAAATATTTACAACAATGATGTCAGAAAACTTAATAAATTATCTTTCAACTAAAACCAAACTTCAAGAACGTATTTTTTGGAACCGATACGAGTACCAAATATCTGATAAAAAAACTGATAAATATAATAAAAACAGTAATTTATCATGATTTCTATTAACTGAAAATCGTAAACAACATAATACACTACTTCTAGCTGTATTATTTCGGACTAACCTGGCTCAAAGGCCTAATCCTCTCATGAATGCAGTTCTCAGCCTGTTTGGCCGAAGGAGGCGGATGATCAGGCGTCGGTGGTTGTTCATAATGCGTCGGTGACAACGGAATCGAAGCCCTCTTCCCCTCGTAATACCGCTCACAATCGCTCGGACTATTCATCGATTGATCATCTAACAGACTTTCTAAGGAAGACTTTTCTTGGTTCGAGTACTTTCTGACTCTGTTGTCATTCATTCTTTGTTCATGGTTTTCGTTTGGCGTGAAGTTGTTTCTTCTAAGCTTTCTTCTGGGGTTTTGTTCTTTGATGACGATGTTTTCGTACATAGCCGTTATGGCGACAGGTTGTGAGCGGTGCTTCAGGCTTGGCCTTGGGTTGGGAACTGGGGCTACTCTGGGAGAATTGTGGTTTTCTTCGTATTCTGAGTATGATAGCTTGCCGTCGACGTATTGGTCCACCGACCGACCGTGTTTGAGGTAGTGTTTAGCACCCTGTAACAAAGAATTGAGGATGTTAGCGGTTTGTCAAATACTACTCCTAAGTTATGGCCGCCGAATTTATGATCCCTTAGATTGAAGAAAACTCAAGGAAAACAACCCTCATCGTAGGATTCTTGATACCCAGAACTGGGAATGGGCCTTCCCAAAGTCGCTTTTGGTAACAATCTTTGTGAGAAGACAATCATCTGCCTAGCCTTTTCCCAACTATTTTGGGGTCGGCTTTTCAGAAGGCCAAGTATCTAAATACATAATATCACCCACAGTTTCAAGTTCACCTATATGTAGGCTAAGGTTGACTCTCTAAGCATAAGTGGTCACGTTCTAATACGAACAACATGACTATATATTTATATGAAAACGTGACCGAATATTATTGTTTAAATCTCATTAACATTGACCGTTCCACATTAAAATTCTAGTGCATCGCATGACTTAATATTTGATTGTAGTACGAGCATTGGATTTATATATTCTTCAAACTAGTATGAATTTGATGCTCTCTATGGACACGCAATATTTAGATGGGCAGAAGGATTTATTATTCGCAGGTCGGCTATGATACCCTTATGGGCCAAGCCCCAGAAGTTTGTCATAGCTAGTTTTTTTATGGATATCAGTTTTATAATTATATCATGATGTTCGAGACAATTCTCAGCATTTATCATCGTCTCCAGAATTGACCGTCATCTTAGTGGTAGCGTCCAGTATAACTATATTTTTATTAACGCTAGCCACATTCATCAGCATTTTCTTTTCCTTAAGGAACTAAAGAGCTTTGAATCCATTATTATCTATCCGTTGTACAACATTTATTTAAAGGACATAATATCATCATCACCCTAGCCTTTTCCCAACTACATTGGGGTCGGCTTCCAGTCAAACTGGATTCAGTTGAATACCAGTATTTTATTTAGAGGACAAACTATGTACATGTCTTAAAATATAAAATAAAACTTCTAACTGAAATATGGCGTCTAACTGTTTAGCTCCACAACTACTTTCTTATAACGCCTAACACCTCACCTTCCAAAATCCTTGGCCAGCTACCAAAATAAAGAGTCCTCGACAAAAGTTACCTGTATGTCATCCAAATCGTCCTGACTCCTCGCATGGGGCCTCAACTCATAGCTGTACCCCGAAGAGGGGGAGTTTGCGTGGGTGGGGGACACTGACAGGTTCCTCCGGGGAGGTTTCTTGGGAGGGGTGGGCTGCAATACATACGAGACGTGTTATGGTGGTCGTTGGTCAGTTGTAGTTTGTATTGGGTCCAGGAAAAGGTCAGAAAAGGATTTTGGATATGTAGATGGGAACAAAAGAAGTGATTGGGTACGTTTTGCTTTCAAATATTTCTTAAATAGGCGACAAAATGGAATTCCCATATTGTTTGAGAGATGTGTTTATGTTATTAGCTGCTATTGTATACGAGAAAATCCTGATACGTCTGGCTGTGACGTACTATCTCAATCCCAAACAATACCTATTACTAATATAATAATACAACATACAAATTCCTGATCTAAATTGACGATACAAATGAACGTTAATGAGCAATTTAGAAGGCTGTCTATCTACGAGAACAGCAATCAAATAGGCGTCTATTTCTGTACCATCTCGTTGTCATCGCAGAAGCGAGATAAGTGCCCGCAATTGAGTAATAGGGAATTTGAATGGCGATGAGGATAACATCGTATGGTGGTGCAAGTAGTGGGAGGGCTGAATAAATACAAAATCGAGTGAGCGAATAGGAGTCACTGGAATTTAAAATTATGTTTTAAAGGCATTAAGAAGAACAAATATTTTACTCAGATAAACAAAATATTAGCGTTGCTTACACAATTTGCATAACGGTTGACCTTCCCGTCACTGCATGTTTTTTTACGATTTGAGGAAAAGAAAGCGGTTTGAATCAGTGCCAGAAAATTTATATTTTTTGGGAAGCCCACAAGATTAACATCAGCAGTAAATAAAGTCGCTTCCAAATTCTAAAATCAAGAACAAGGTCATTCCAAATTGTATTGTGGGTAAATAAACGTTGTCACAGAAAAAAAGACATTCTAAATTCCCATACAAAATCGCCATTTTCTTGTCACTTGCACATCATCACGTGGCCCAAGTAATTCAATACTGGCCGCGGATGAGGGGTAAATTGGTTGCAGCCGGTCATTGAATGGACAATTTTCTACATAAAAGCCTATTAGCCTACAGATGGTAGACTAGCCGAGATTATAGGGACTCTGCTGGGGAATGTTCTGCTAGATATGGTAGTAGATGCTTTATATCCTGCCATTATAACAGAAGAATAGGCTAGTTTCCGTCATCTATGGATGATGGAAACTCTAACTGACGGACTAAATAGTTTTGTAATTTGTGAATTACAAAACTATTTAGTCCGTCAGTTAGAGTATTTAAAAATAATGGACACGTATTTTTTATTTTTGTAAATCAATGAATATTGACAAAGATAAAACGCATCAAAACTCGGGAGTGGGGGCTCGTGACGTCACGACCCGCTAAAAATTATGCCAGGGCGTGACGTATTGAGAATTTTAGAAGCGTTGTAACTACGTCAATTTTGGTTCCCGTAACAAAAGAAGAAATACGGGTCAAATATTTTTTGATAATCTAAGTGACGGATTAATGGGATTTTTTCAGGACACAAGACTATTGTATGTCAATGTAGGAACTGGTTCATCGAGAGGGCTGTTTTTTCTTTATTGGCTTCTAATAAACTAGCTTGTGCCAGCGGCTTCGCCAGTGTAATCCCTAGGGAACATACTCCCGGAATATATTTAACCTATTTACCCTCATAGTTCCCGTTCCCGTGGGATTTCCGAGATACAAAGTATACTATGTCCTTTCTCAGGTCTCAAACTATCTTTGTACAAAATTTAGATTTTTAGAGATACAGGGTTTTTTTCGCATTTATAATATTAGTTAGAATTATATGGGCACTTTTTACAAAAATACACAGGTAAGTAGATTCGATAACACTTCAAAACCTTTCAGAAATCGCGTTTTCTATCATTTTTATATTCGCAGCAACTGATATTGATGTCGCAGTCAACTACTTAATCAGCTGTTTAATTATCAGCCTAGCCTATTCATTGAACGACATCGTTTAATCAACGGAATAAATGACGTCTTGGCTGCGACATCCATATCATGAAACACTCGTGTCCTACGTAAACCACATATCAACCAGACCATAATTTCACAATCCCTAAACCGAATATTGGCAGTACCAAAAACCCCGTCAAATTAACAACAGCTTACTCAAACAACACAAACACGACAATGCATTTAATCTGTCATTAAATTACAAACCAGAGCCATTTTCCATCACGCGTTTAACGTTGCCCCATATTACGCAGCTCGGTTTACAAATTCACTAATTGCAATAGTAAACGACGTACGGTAAACAGTGAATAAAACCGTAATGTTTACGTATAAATAAATGTCTGTTCTTTGGTGTTTCGTGGCCTATTTACGGTTTTGGCTCAGCGGCGAAGTGGTGCAAGAAGTTGCGTTTAGAGAAAATCATCATAAAAACTGGATGAGAAATGAACTAGTAGGTATATTAATAACCATTGCACTGGAACAAAGCACTCCAGTTTATCTTTCATATCTATGCAAGTATGTGTCAGTGACAAACACTGTAACAATATCCCTATCTGTCTTCCTATTTTAGGGTTCCATACCCGAACGGTCACCAACGGAACCCTATAACTAAGCCTCCGCTATGTCTGTTAGCGAGCTGTATCTCAAGAACCGTAATGGAATGACAGTTGATATTTTGTCGAAGTGTGTATTTCTATTGTCGCTATAACAACAAATAATAAAAGTCCTACGGGCGTTGAAACCTTTAAATAGGACGCCTTTTAATTTGCGGGCGCCAGACAGATTTCAGGGGGCTCCCATGCAAGAAACGTATATTTTTTGGTTTAAGGTACGGAACCTTTAATGTGAGTCCGAATCGCATTTGGACGGTTTTTTCTACTGGCCAGACCTAGCTGACGAGATAAAAGCAGTTCCATGGGGATAGTCCGTCTTTTCCCATCCTGTGTATGAGTCGGTTTCCCGCGATAATGCAGGGACACACATAACTTCAGGTCCAATCATATTTGCTCATCTATCTGTGGACTTAATTCTTGTTCAAAATTCAAAATCAAAAGTCATTTAGGTATTCTAATTAGACTGTGAGCCAGCACTTTTTGAACGTCAAGTTTTCACAAAAGACAGTCCCCCAAAACGCCCGCCCGTCATACTTCCTAGTGTTTTAGCTAGAGAAGAAGTGGCCAACAAACTCCCCGGCAACACATCTGTCTGTTACGTACTATTTGCGGTTCGTAACAATAAGCTGTTCACGATAACGCCTATCTATAATTACAATCACCATATGTTTACACAGAACACTGTAACAATAATAAAATGATCACGAACTACTTTCCATGCACGCATTTAATTACCAGGTCAACGTGACCCAACCTAATTTCTACGAAGCATGCTTTCATGGCTTCCAATTTGTTCCCTAAGAGACTAATATTTCTGGGTATTATATAGCTACACCTGCAGCCTTAAATGTAAATGTTAACGCCAATTAGTTTCGAGTAATTTACGCGGAAATGGAAGTTTGAGCGATGACAATTCGTGAACGTAATTTGGTTACTTTGACGACTTTGACGGGTGGCATGCTGACACTATCAATTATATTAATTTTGTATGCTATTAACAGAATATTTTGCTAATGGGCTTGTAGAAAGGATTATTTTACGATCACAACATCTTCTGTAACAAGTTTTCCGTACCTATCCGACTTATATTAGCGTCCATAGACTTCCATTAGGATCGATGTACCATCAAAAATGTTATCAATAGTCGAAATTTTTAACCGACTTCGAAAAAAGGAGAAGGGTTTCAATTCGGCGGGTATTTTTTTAATGATCTATAAACCATTGAACTTAACCGATAATACCTGCCTAAATATAGAACAGAACAGTATTCAGGTTTCTGCAAAAATCGATCTGGACAAACTCATGAAGCAAAGCAAATTAACACATTTAGCAATAAACCCCAAAAACAATTCAAACACGAACATTTCAAAGCTCCGTTCCACGAAATCCGACTTCAAGTACGAAAGACTTCAAAGGGCTGGTAGATATAAATTGGCGGCGCAAGCGCAACGTTGATGCGTGCGACAGCGATTAATATGGCGCCGGAACACGCCATTGATTTGTACACATATTGACCGTGACCGATGAGGCTTGTTGCACGTGATGAATGTCAGCTCAACGGAGGGCCCTTTGTGAATAATAAAATCGAACATTGTAATAAATTGTTGAGTTTTACCTGAACTGTCCAGTGATTTCAATGAAATAACGGTGAGAGAATTTTCTTCGGATCTCTGCAAGGCGTTCAATCGTATCCATCATTGATTGGTAGACAGATTTTATCTCAGTTTTTACAAAGGATTTCAGTTTTAACAATTAGACACATACATAGATAACTGAAACTAATCTGGAAACGAGAGCCAGTTGAGAAATCGACAAATTTCTGGATACCAGATCACTTTTATTTTCAACCAAGGCCATATAATATCTACTGCGAAATAAGAACATTAATTTGCAGATCTTGATAGCCTCATTAGAATTTATGTATTCTTAATTGACATTTCGTATCTGGACGAAGAACGAAACCGCTAATTGAAAGGTCTTTAAACCAGACAAATTCACACCAGAAACGTATCCATCACTGGTTAGGCAGAGTGCCCATGTGGAACTTGTCAATTTTCAACAACAACATTTGGCTAAAATCCACTCGCCTTTGCTTTCTCCAAACCTATATCAATCCATCAACAGGAAGGATATTTCCGTATGTTTATGCAACGCCAATATTAGAGACGTAAATAAGATGCTGGTGCACATATTACTTATTATTTTTCGTAAAAGCTGTAACGAGTCCCGGTAACCCACATATTTACGATGAAATCATCTTTCATAATATATTTACATATATACAATGCATAGTGGACAGGCGTCTGGTCGGCCACATGTAGATGTTGCAATCATTAATCCAAGAGTATAATAGGTAGAAATAGTTTGGACAAATGGACCGTTTATTGTGCGCTGATTAGAATCCGTAATTGAGTCGGTTCTCAGAAAACTACAACTATGAGACATGAAGGAAAAATTAATTCTTAACAGTTATGTTACGCTTCGAAGGAATGCAGACTGATTTTCAGCTTCGCAGTTTTTAATCGTCCAGTCATCGAGTAATTTAGATTCGCAACTGTTCTCCTTAACTGGCATAAACGCATTAGGTTTTCAAAGACTCTTGCACTAATCACGAGTCATGAACTGGCTTTCACAAGATAAACAATGTTTACTAAACACTTTACGCATATAGCAATACTATAGGTACTAAATCGAGAATGTAAAAGGGGACAAGGTCTTTAGATCAACATCCAATCCTGGTAACCTATTTATCGTTGATGTAAATACATTATCTTTTGTAAACAATAGAGGAAATAGATGTAAGTAAGTGGCTACTGGGCACACCGTCTGATTTCCAACGGTAAGGAATGCTGCCTTAGCAGAATGGGGAGACTCCCTATGAACTAAAGAGTTTGTTATCCTCGTGTGTCAAGGGAAATCAAATGAATAAGTCCGGCAAAAACAGAACTTTAAGAATTCCCAAGTTTCGAGAAAACTAGGTGGTGGAGCTTTGAAAAATAATTCTGAAGAATTAACAGACCTTACTGCTGAGAACGATAAAGACGAAGATAATAATTCCTAAAAAGCTCCAACAATTGAAAAAAAAATACAAAGTTAACAAGAACAACATTTAATTTTCAATAAACACCTGCAGGTATTTCCCGTGGTGAACTGTCAATGCGTGTTCCGCGCAAACATGAATACCACTGGCTGGAAGCCAAGCACGAGATATTTCCGTGCTGCTAAACATTTAGCATCAATGATCACAAAATATCTGCAATTACATCATAGAGCTGTATTTTAGGAGGTCTAATGTTAGGATTGTCACGACATTTGCTTTCATTGACTTCCGCTTGCAGACTTAGTACCGGAAGATGATCTGGTTTAAGGAGAGCGATTAACACATCTGCTCAGAAATCAGGCATTTGCTTATGTGCCTTCTTATAAGAAGACTGGGCAGAGTGTACGTGCGAATGATAAGTCTCAAATACTAAATAGAAGAATTACAGTTACTCTTCGGGCTATGCCATCATCATAAGCCTGTTATCTTTAAGATCAGCTTAACTAAGCAGTATCTTTAGCTGGAAACAATCCTACCAAGATCCGTACACTGCCAAAAAAACAAGAGATCTAAGGTTTTACTAGTAAAGATGTGTCTGTGGTGTACTACAAAAATAATAAGAAAAATTGCACATGATTTCATTTTTTAAGCATGGCTAGAATAATTGAGTATGTGTATTCATTATCATGCGTATTTTAACCATTGTTAAATAATTAACTGAACAAACAAAATTTACAAAACGTCAACATAAAACCCGTGGATTTTCTCTTTTAGTCTTTGATATGTTATTTTTGTCGACATGTTAAATTACAAAACATCGGAATTGGGTTATAGGGCCCTTGACACAAGGTTTAATAGTGCCGTTACAATCTTGTATCTATTAGATTCGTCTGTTTTTATACTGTATATACTTGAATCACGTGTTTTATTCAGGAAAACATCATCGATATCTTTTTGGAATGTGTAATTAAGAATAAATGTTTCATTATAAATTAAATTTTAATTTGTGTTTGTTGTTTGTATTTGTCTGCATCAAGTATTTTATGTGGATAAGGTCAGTAGCGTCCAAATAGTTAAATTAGCACAAATTGCAACTGTCTTATTATCATCTATCCCTACATCCTACAGCTAAATTCAAATTCAAAACAACAACTTACATTGAAATCACACGCACTGCGCTTTACACACACAAACAAACAACTGAACTCACACTAAAACCACACACATTAAATGCACTTGCACTTAGAACCACATAACAATCTGTTTTGCATCCGGTTGCAATTTCCCGCGATAACCGAGCCGAATCGATCGCGAATAATATCTCGATTCCCGATCGTGATCGTATGCCTTGGAGCGTGCGAACGCAGGCGTCGGTTTGATACGCGACGGCGCGACTGACCGCCCAATTTCTTTGCGTCAACTCAGCGCGGAGTCGTGCCATGTGGCCCACAGGAGATGTACCAGTTATGAACAATACTGCATATGTGGAACTATATATAGATAAGTGGCGGTTTAGACAGATCACTGCAGACGAGATAGCGGAATGATATAACAAGATATGATTAAGGGAACTGCCACAGAAGATATTCTAGTGATGACTGGAATTTCTAAGCGAATATACGATTATATACTGGGTCAGGACACAAAACTTAGCGAAGAAATACTAACTGTCATACCAGTTAAGATACTATAGGTATAGATCACAACAGATTTTGCAATATTTCCCTATAATAGTAATGCCTGCTATTTCGAATTGCTAAGCGGAGATATGCTTTCTGTCTGAACCTTTGAAACTTTTTTATTACTCATCATAACAGGATATACTCTTTATGTATCCTCATTTTATCGTTTGCTATGTGAAAACAAAGAAAATTTATTCGAACTCTCAACAAAATGACGGTGACACAATTCGTTAAACAACTGGTAAATAAATTAACCAACTGTCTGCTACATAAACATCCGATGCACAAACATATGGCCACGCTAATCGCTTTTCTCACGAGCGTTTTATTCAGTTTTTATTTGAAACTTAGACGTCATTACTATTCGAATCGCAGTTTATTTTAGTCATGTGGGTTCCTCGGAATTTCTCTCGTATCTTACTCTACTTTTGTTATATGTAATAGCACTACTACAGAAACTATTTCTGAATCAGTTTACATAGAAGGAAGTAAACTGCTTGCTAAAAATCTCTCTAATTTGGATCTGCAATATCGACCCTATCACGAATTAAGAGCAATGTGATTCTGAAACAACTTTCTTGGATATCAATCGAAAACAACCCAGCTGACATCAGCTATTGGTGTTAAATCGCATATTATGATACCTGCGAAATATTCTATTTGAATGGACTTGAAAGATGGTATGAGCTGGACTCCTCAGAGAATTGGGCCAAAATCACAGTAAATCGGGATGGATTGCGGGAAGTGAGGCATTTTTTGCCCTGCAGTGGAACAGTGTAGGCTTATAATATTAAAAAATTCCAGCTTTGTTATGCTCATTTCTAACAAACAAAACCCTGATTGTTTTCATTCCAATTCGTTGGCATTTCTATGTACTGTGTCATTTTGTGACACCGCACCGTGACCACAATTGTTATTTTTTTATAATTTCCCCTGACTTCGCGTGACACTCGGCGATCGTGCAACAGGTCATCAGGGTGGGACAAAACACGATTTAATTATATAGCTTTGTTGTTCTTGTTATTACTACGAACAACATTGAAATGCATGTTTCGGATTAATTATTCAAACAGGTTTTACTAATTAGATTAATTACTTGATTATTGCTACCGAACATACTAGAAATGTCTTAACAAACTCCACCTTAATTTTTAGGCAGTTGATGAAAATCTTTGCAAGAACATCAGAACAGTTGCGGAAGGCAACGCAAGTATGCATCATTTGCAAAGAAAAGATCTTAGTTTAAAACTTTTTTATTCCCGCGGGAATTGATGCACAGACAACTGAATGCTAATCCCTTGATTGTGTTTAATTACAAGTATTTTTCCCACAACCAATTAGGACCTCGTTCATATGACAGCGTAGCAATAAATATAACAATTAGTCGCTGTCTTTACTAACGAACGACCATTCTTATGCTTTTAGTTAATAACTTTTCGTATTCAATTCATTCGGCGCTTTTATCGCCTTATTGGTGATTGATCGACCTCAAAAACTCGATTTCTGAAAGGTATTACATTCATACATCGATTTTTTTGTTCCGAATATTATTCACTTGATATTTTTGTAACGATTCCCATAATCATTAAGTCATACTAAAACTGAGTTGATTGACCTATTAATGAAATTGAAAGTATGGGACGGGACGTAAAAAGAATTGGATTGGAAAAGGCCTTCAGTGTGGAATGTGTGGACAAAGAGAAAGTATCAATATTGATTCGCACCACCGTGAAATTATTTTTCGTTGCAATCCAATCATTTTGATGCAGAAAATTTTGGGCATTTCGCAGTCGATTTGAGAATCAATATTGAATTTTACAGAAAGAACATTTAGGTACGACATAAGTTACAACAAATGTGTCATTTAAATATTAATTAAAGTACATTACTTACCGAAACTTTGCTGTATTCGTGATGGTGCGCCAAAAGTAGAGGCGCACAGCTAGAGGCAGCACTGGACACGCTCAGCGCATCGCCCTCGCTGGTCCCCTCCGCCTCATCCCACCGTCGACGCCCCGACCCGCTGCGAACACCCCCGACCAATCCCGAAACCCGCTCAAGCGAAGCACAATCAAGCGACATGTCCGCATCGACCCTCGGAATACCACTATCATCCTCGCACTCAGACGACGAACTTTCTGAACCTTCTAAACAAATGCCACTCTCGTGTTTCGAAGAAGAAACCTCTGATTTGTCTTCGGAATTCTCCTCTACGATAACATCAATTTCTGGTTTAGAACGGCTTCCAAATCTGAAAGAGTCGCTGTGGACCCACGGTCTTTTAGCTGTGCTTACTTCTGATTTTACTGTCTCCGCGTCTGAAACTTCCTCGTCCGAGTGCAAGGTACCGTCGTCGGAATCATCTGACGAGTCTCGACAGGACTTGAATGACGCGTCAGATTTTATTGTTGCATTAGAATTACACGTGTGAAGCGACCAGTGACCGGAATATTCCGAGGAGCTCGATTTTCTTATAGGCAATTGCACACCAGAAGCGTTAGACAGAGTAGAGGCGGTCGATGTTGAATGAGCATTTAATGATATCACTTCAGCAATGTCTTTGATTGAGTATGGTCGTGCAGATGAAGACGATGAAAGTGTGGAGGGGTGTGACATTAGAGTATAGATAGGACTGTCTAGATCAGGTTTGTTTGCACTCAGATGAGAATTCCTCGCGATAATATCTTCTAAAGTAACTACTGCGTATGGATCTTCTAAATGGCTCGGCACCGATTTATTTTTTTGAATATTTGATTTAGATGCTGTCGAATAAGGAGAAGTGTCTAAAGTTATATCTGGCGTTGAAATACTCCTTTTTATAGCAGAAAATTTTACGACTAGGTCAATAGGAGAATCACGTCTGCTCGAGTGCAATGTGCAGGTGCCAGAATCACAGTAACATTGAAATGACGACGTTGTCATTTCGGATCTGTTTTTAAGTGATTCAATGTCTATAGTAACTTTACCGTCTTCAGCATGAACACTTTTATCTAAAAGATCTTCAGCGCTACTGTGGAACTTGCGTGGTCGAGGCCTGCAAAAGCATATAGCAGTTTCATAATAGCTGTCTCTTTTGTCGTTGGGGACTTTCGTAAATGGAGGCACATCACTGTAAAGCGTGTCTCTATTAAAAATGTAAATAAATTCCTTAACTGTAGGCGCTTTATATATGCAGTGTCCTGTTCCTCTTATGTGATAATGAGCTAAAGTTTCTTTCAAAAATGAGTTGTTCCACTGGGGTAAGTCTTTTACTTTTACTGAATTTCTATCAACTTCAATATTTGTAAATGTTTTGTGTCTAAAAAGTACTTTCTTCTTACCAAAATTGTCTGCCTTTTTATTAGGCATGGTACCGGTCATAGACAAATACAAAGGTTTTTCGTCTACATCACCGCTGCAGTCAACATTTTCCAAAGCACTTGCTTCAGTCATATCTGAAGAATCTGAGGAGTTGGAATGTGTTCGAGATACTGTAGATTTCGAAGCTGAAAATGCAGTATTCTTACCATGTCGAAATGATTTGGACTTTTCAGACAACAATATATCTTCTAGATTAGTTTCATCTATCATGGAATCTGACGATGTTGACGATCGACTGCAAATAGACAAGTTATCATCAACACTATCCGAACTAAGGTTCTTGGGAACAAAAGTTCTTTTAACAGGCTCTGGTTGTTCCTTTTCTTGAATTACAGCTATATTTTCATACAATGTTCTCTTTTGCACTTCATCAAGAGGTTTTACAGGAATGTGGATTCTAGCAGCCGGTTTCGGTATTGTCTTGATTTCCATAACGACGTTTTCATAAATATTTTCGTTACTATTGGTATTAGCAGTTATTGTAGTCCTCGGGGGAGGTTTTGGAAGTGATAATTTTTTGCTATCACCGGTGTTAAATTTAGCAAACTCATATGGCTCGTAGCATTCGTTAACGGAATTTGTTGATTCTGTAGATACCACTGAAGTGACAGATCTCCGATCTTTTATCTCCCTAGGTTCAAATATATTTAGCTTCATAGACCTATTCACAGCTTCATTAATGTTTAAATCTTTGTTACTTTTACTACAGTCTATTTCTGTAATTACCACAGATTCTGGGATAGATTCTTGGGAATCGCTGAGTTCGTTGTTCTCCGATATATTAGGTAAGGATGTTTTAAATCCCGGACAGCTTCTGTTACTTCTGTTAACGACAGAATCCCTATTTAGTGTGCCTAAGCGATCTAAAGAAATGGTATCAAATTCATCATTACATACTATTTCACCAGATTCCTCCTTTTTCGACAGCATTTTAAAGAATTTGCTATTCCCTATAAGCATTGTATTAGAATTACTTTTTTGCTCGGTTTGTTTCGATTTAACATCGACTTCCGCCTCACTGTTAGATATGTTAGGAGCTGAATTAAATTTCGCTTTTAGGCCCAAGCATTTTGAAGCAAGCTTTTTGACAAAACTTTGAGGATGATTTTTTGTTAGAGACGATGAAGATGGAGATATAAAGCTTTCGTTATTATTAGTATTTTTCTGGGTCTCTGTGGTTTTCCTGTAAAACACATAAAGCGACAAAAAATAAAATAATATAAAAAATAAGTTTTAAACTTAATTTAATATGATGTCATGAATTGTTATTTTTTTAGTCTTTTTGCCACCACCAAAAGCGCGTAAGTACGTAGGTACATGGAAGGAAGAAAAATAAACAATAATTAAATAATATATAGTTAACATAAAAAAAAAAACTTAAAAATAACTATGTTAATGATCGATTCATGGCATATTGTTTTTACCAATCGGCAAAAAGTTGTTTTACATGAATAAGCTTTTTCTTTAATATACCAGCCGATTTAGCGTCTAATGTGGAAGACTTTTCTTGGTTCGTTTGATTAAAATCACTGCCATCGAACTTGTATAATTTTGCGTTGTGTTCTGCAGAATAATCTGTCCAATTTGATTTGTTTTCATCTTGAACCATTTTATGCGAATCATAACCCAAGTCATTTAAAGAAGAATAAATCCCCTCTTTATTTTTCATGGAAACATAAATATCTTCACAACTATAGTAAACGTTCTGGCTGCCACCAATCGGACGAGTTCTAGCGTTAAGCTTCCTCTGAATTTTCGCTTCTCTGTCGGGATCTTCATGACAATAGCAAGGCTGTGGTTTAGCTTTCTGCTTAGTTTTTGTGAAAGGGTGGCCATTACCACGAAATGCTCCGTGATTGATTTCATAGATATATGAGTAATCATTGGACTCATAAATACATCCAAAATCACCTCTAAGATGGACGAGATCGGTTTTATTGAGTTGAACAGAGAATGATCGTTCTTGCCGATCTTGTCCAACAGGAGCCATTGTGACATAATCTTCGGGATTACCGTCTGAATTTTCACAATCGTCTCCGTTGTTTGCCAAAGTTTTGACAAACATATCAGGTTTAATACCGGTACCTGCAAACGTAGCGCTTCTGTGAAACAGATTGTTACTGTTTTTACCATTCATAGTAACGTATTCGTTTTTAGTGGCGCTCTTCATATCAACGACATCCTGCGACATTTTATTATTCACATTTACATAAATATTGTCGGTGTCGTTGTCTTCAGCAGCGTAATCATTGTGGTTGGCAGCGTAATCATTGGGGTTGACAGCGTAATCGTTGTGGTTAGCAGCGTAATCACTGAGATTAGCAGCGTAATCGTTGTGATTAGCAGCGTAATCGTTGCGATTAGCAGCGTAATCGTTATCTTTAGCAGGGTAGTCATTGTTTTCAGCAGTGTAATCGTTGTTTCTGTAGTCGTTTTTAGCAGTGTAATCTTTGTTTCTGAAATCGTTGTTTTTAGCAGCGCAATCGTTTACGTATATTGAGTCAGCGTGCTCATCAGGCTCAGCTACAAACTTCGACACATAGGCTATTGGTCTCGGAGTAACTTGTGGTCTCTTTTTGAAATCGTTTAAATCTCTTGAAGTTATAATCGGATTTCTTTGAGTTTCCATAGTGCTTCGCCTAATTCTATCACTAGGGTCGACGAGATTGCTTCGTACTACTTGCACTACAGCACCCACTTCTTTTTCTGAATCAGGGCCAGCCTTCGATTTGTTTCGCGATTTGAACTCTGAAATGAGTTGGTTTTGATTTTCCAACAACTCAGTACATGCAGTTTCTGATGCAATGGCATTACCTAAAATCTTAAGCTGTTTATTGTTCCTGGCTTTGAGGACAAAGCTTTCGCTTCGTTCTCTCATATCGACGCTAAGAGAAGAATTGACATTAGTTTTATTAGGTATAACATGGTTTTTTGTAAGTACCTCTGGTGATGGTGTTCGATCGAAAGCATTATTCACATAGTTATTGCCTTTTCTATCATTGCCCATTTCTGGGGAAGCGTTAAGCATTTTAGCAGTCGGATTATCGTTATAAGACCTGTAAATTAAAATAGTTATTTCATGTAGGTGTTAAGCTGTATAACGAGGAGAGGATCAAATTTTTCGTATTGAATTAATTTAATTATCAACGTTTTTAAAGTGCGACATTTTATTCAAGCACTTCAATAGGGAGCTTTCTTTTAAAATTTCATTAGTTTTGAATTTAATGCCTTTGGCAGCGTCCACGTTTTCAGTAAAGTTGAAAGTGCTCATCCTTAAGTATTTAGCTCGCCATCAAAGGAAGGCGTCGGGGAGATATTTTTCTCGTGTCACAGACATCCCACCTAGCTGTTTACAGACAAAATCAGAGACACGGAACATTTTAATGAGGCAACCCCGCATTCAAACTTTTTGTTTACAGTCCATTCTTTTGTAAACTTACATGTGATTATTTTTCATGAAGACGTGTTTTCTTATGCAAGTGAATTTTAAGAAAAGTTTGAATAAGTCAGTATCTATGGAATTACTTTACAAAATTTGTGGTGTTAACCCATCACGTCATTTAATTTAAATTCAAGAAAACCTTTACAATCGGTGGGATAATCATTTAAAATTTTAGGTTGATTATTTTAATTTGGTGTGTAACTTAGTATGTAGTAGTAGTATATAATATTAAATAACTAACATATATTCAAAATACCTAAACCATGCCCCAAACACCTAAATTCGACCATCCCTGATATTTAGTGCATTAATACCTTGATAACCTTTATTAATTTATTAAGGAAAAAAGCTGTCCTAAACGTGAAACGAGGTTCTAAGATAGCAATCATAGTTCAAAGGTGACACGTCGTATGTCGTAATTGAGACGAGGCACTCCAATTAAAACAGAATGTTATGAGCCTGTCTTTTGAGTGAGAAAGCTCCTTTACAGCCGCTCGCCAACCACGGATCTCCCTTCACGAGTCAACGGGCAGATTTAAATAAAAAGAAATCGTGCGTGTTAGTTCTAAAAAGATGAAGAAAAAAGATACCCCTCACCGTGTTAATGGTTTCTGCGTAATGAGTTTTTTGATGTTTCATGAATTGTGTGTATACAGTGTACTTGGGAAACGTAGCACAGTCAATGGCAGAAATGTTTAAAATTGTGAATTTGACGACGAAAAGAAAAGACTTGTAAGTGTGTGGAATAGAATTGTTCGCTGCAAGAGACTGTGCTTTAAATGCTTTTACGCTAACTTGAGTTCGGATGTTTCTTGGGTAAAAAGATATGATTAAATGCTGTCTTTTGGTTAGTTTAATCAAAAAATATTGGAGTCTATCAAATCATAATCGACAAAGATAAAAGTCAGCTATATATGTTCAGGAGTTGAGTTTGTTACGTCACATCTAAGTAAAAAGATGCACACTTTTTAAGCAGACGTGACGTCACACGAAATTTTAAAGCATTATATCGTTTCATTTTTTGAAATACGTGTCCAATATATTTTGGTAATATAACAGACGAACTCAATAGATTTTTAGGGTTGCAACCCTATTAACTTAAAATGTCGGTTGAATTGATGACCAAATCTCAAGTTAACGTATAAGCATAGGTTATTAAATGTGCTAATTTGTATTTAGAAAAACAGATTCATAATGGCTTATAGTTTTTTAAACCATACAACAGTAAACAAGTGAAGCGCTAAGTCAGCTACAGATTTTGTTCTTTAGAAGTACAGTTGAGGTTACAGTGCAGTCTATCATTAGAATGGTTCCAGTAGGTTCAGCGTTATACGCACTTCCTATTAGTAACTGTCCCAGTTTTGTTAGCAGTCATGCTTTAAATACATTAGCATTTCATTTGTTTACTTTTATTTTATACTACAAAATAAATCGTAGAACTTCAGATAAGTGTATTGTTCTAATTCGAACTATATCTAAAAGGTAATAAGACTCACATTACGGCGTCGGGGCTGTAGTCCTGAACGGGGAATGGTGGTAACTCTTTGTCGCTGTCAAAGTTTCCCATGATGTTCTCATACTCTGCCAAATTGTACATTTTATTTAGATTAACACATACAATATTTATAGAAAAAATAAATAAAATTAATTTATTAGTGACCAGCCATTTAATGACAAATAATTTATTGGAATACATATTTACTGGCATTATTTAAAGCGTAACAAAAATTTTGCTATAGGGATATTATTATAATTCATTTATTTTAAAACCTGTTGTTAATAAATTAATCACAAAATCACACATAACGGCTTGTTAGAACACACAAGGAAAATATTATTTGCTTGACAACTAAATATAGCAAGTTACAGGATATCAGAATCACCCATAGAGCTATCCTCTTTCATTTATTTGTGTGCAAAGTACATGGTTATAGAATAAATCTGTGGTGGAAATATTAATTAGTATTTTATTAGCAAGTGCAAAAGATGTTAGCATTTTATCAAGGAACGGTAATATTCAGCAAACCAATAGCAGCTGCAAAATTAGATTTACAATCTGACGTACATTAACATGTAATCTTACCTAGGTTACATTAAAATGTCAGGTAAGTTTAAATTTTTAAAGCCCACATATAAATTGCACATCTCCCAAATAAAGACCTATGCACACAAGGGTTTTGTTTTCAGGCGCAGTTGACAAAACTAGAGGCGAATCCTGCTGACAGATTTGACCCCACAATCATAGATTTTGTTCTATTCATAGAGCAATATCAAACTGTTTTATGCTGTAACGATAGTATGTATTTTGCTCTTAGCGTTTTTTATATATAGCACATATATGAACATATTAATAGATTCATAATAGCACAAGTTTAAACCTTTGTGATTTTTGCTTGCTATTTAACACGAATAATCTTGTACTGTTTTGTTTAATTGATAAATAAAGGGAAAAAACAATGAGGTTTTTCTGAAATGTCGAGCACCAGGTTGCAGCACTGAGGTGTCAGTCGCTTGATTTCTGACATATGTTAAGTTAACGTCGACGTCAAATTAATATCAGAGTCACTTTTTCAATTAAAGGACCTCTCGCCGATGTTGCGCCTGCTGGTGAAGTAAATATTCCTGAAAACCCTCAATCCAATGAAAACGCGTCGTGTTGTCGATGTTCTTTTGAGATAGGCCGAAGCAAAAAAACCTAGCGTGCATAGGCCCTATAACCAACAAAGAGCATAGACATACAGGTGACGAAACAACACAAGAAACCATACCCCGCGTCTCCGATTTTGCGTTTAATCCATCAACACCAGACAAATCAGTAGACAACATACCTGCTTGGAACATACCTCGTATGACTTTCCTGACTTTCCTCGTCGCTTCTTCAGGGTATTCAGCAAGGAGGTCGTACACTGTCTTCCTGGATGAATCCTGAGCGTGAAGGTCCGCGCCTTTGTTGAGGAGTATGCGGACTACCGAGGGTTTTCCAAAGCGGGCGGCTTCGTGAAGGGGAGTTCCACTGTGGGTCCGGACGTTGGGGTCCATGCCAGCGTCTATGAGCGCTGTTACCACATCCCTGGTTGAAGAAATTGTACCATTAAAATGAGTCAAAACAAACAGCAAATATTTGTTGCGTAAAATCTTTTTAAAAACTGAAGATGCTTGTTTTAACAATGTCAAAGATAGACTAGTGGCAAACAAGCAAAAAGGTTCAAATGTGATGTTGTTTGCTGATAACTTATCTTTTCTTCTGTTGACTTTGGGTTATTACGTGTGAATAATATTTGCTTAGTTAACTCAAGTCTAATTAAGATGACACAATCTACATTTGCTTGCCGAATGACGGATGTGTTTAAATATTTACTGACAAGACTGAACTATGGTTCTGCTCAGATTAAATGCACAACAGGTTGCATGACAAATAAACTTGGATTTTTTTGGTTACTGGCAGCAATTGGCAACCATCTATATATAAAAGGCAAACCTGACTCACTGAATTATATATCAAAGCACAGCTGAGACTACTGGTCGTAGAAAGCTGATGCAGCTTCCTTGCTCATGTAGCTTCCTTATACTCTGTAGGAATGCACTAAGAGGATTTCGCGAAATTCGACGAAGTCGCAGGCGAAAGTTAGTATTACTACATATTGTAAAACAAAGTCCTCCGCCTCGTCTGTCTGTCTGTCTGTTCGCGATAAACTCAAAAGCTACTGCACCGATTTTCACACTGTTTTCACGAATGGATATATGGGCGAAGCCGCGGTCTTCAGCAAGTTTAAATATAATCGTAAGGAGGTGCCAGAGAGTGCGCTTTTGCCTTTCAATAAAAAAATATAATAATAGGTAATATATGAAAAGGCGCGATACCCGAAAGAGAACGTAGCATAGATACCTACCTACCAGAGGCAAGGTGTTAAAAAAGAAATGATGAATTAGGATTTAACAATCCTTTTTTTAGTTCTCAATCTTTTTGCTTGTCGATCTCAGTATAAATGGGGAAAAGAATCTAATTTGAGATCTCTTATTTGAGGCGGATATCTGAAGGTATGTACGTGACAGATATGATTTATAAAGATGTAGTTCAATTAAATGTCACTTGGCAATATTGACCAGTATTAGGTACTACCATTGTTGTCTAGTGGTACAACAATCTCCTACTTTACATACTACATATTCCAATCCAGCAAAAATCCTATAATAAAATAAAATTGAAATCGACAGCATGCAGAACATGTATGGACGACGTACCCATGGACATTCATAAACCAATCATTCATATTCATGTGGCTAACGAAGCCAGGAGTGGACGCATAGAAATTTTATCAAAAGCTCCTGATTTTTATAAATGAAAATGTACCGATTGCACGCCATTTTTTGTAAAAAAAAACAGAGCATGCATGATGCAGGCTGTGTTGAGAAATCAGTTTGTTGGTTTAAATGAGCAAGTAAGTGATAAGCGTTGTAGTGATAATAGTTTGTTTGTTATCTCTAAAATTTGTGTAGATATGCCTAGATAGCACTGTTACAATAATTACATGTTAAAAGAAAGTTGCGAACATATTATTTGCATTAATCCAAGCATAGAGTGGAAAGGCTCATTATACTGGGCCCGTTCGAAGGAAAACGCACTCATGGTAGAACACCGATAAGATGCTCCAACGCCATAAAGATTGCTGTTGGAGGCAGCATGTACAGAGTGGCCCATACTGCAGAAGACCACTTGGCTTGGAGACGCGTCGGGTGTGGTCGCGATCCTCAGCAGTGAGGGAACGACGAAGAAGAAGAAGAAATGACAGCATCAATCAATGACACTGACTCCTGTAACACAGGTCTCACCTAGCACAGGAGTCAGGGTTTCAAATGAAAATGTATAATACACACAATGCTAGGACTGTTGGGTATCTACAGTAAATTTATGCTAAATAAATTCAGCGCAAAGACGCACATCTTAAATTCGAATTGTACTAAACCTTAATTTGCTAAATATAATGACGACGCTACAAGACGAGGCGTTTATAGGTACCATGTTACAGGCGTTAGCGATTTACCTACATATGTTTACAAATGAATTCATGAACCCAGTGACCAGAAAACTGAACTAACGACCGATGAGAAGTGCATGTGCAGTAGACAGAGGGCTGCGCCGTACCCTCACTCACTCTCGTTTCATATCGAATGAACGAACGAAATAAAGAGTGACGGATCTGCGATCCAGTTCGCCTATCGATCTAGTTCATTCACGAACGACACAACTCTAGTACCCACTCGCTGGTTACCGGCTATTACACATATGGACGACATCTATTGTGTTATTGTTTTGCATAGCTTCCATCGGTAACAAAACAACAGTTTCGATTGTCTGGTGATTCGCACGTACGCATGTACAATGAACCGCGCGTACATGATAGCAATTCGGGATTGACAGAGCGCCTTTATGCCGTTAAGGTGGCGGTATTCGTCGTTCGAATGTTTTCTCTTGACGTTTGCTTGACTATACCACCAAGGTTATAGTTACGTTTGATTATGGATTAGTGTTTGGTCTGACGACATCTCACACGTTATGCAAAACTAGATATTATAGACAGTAATAGTAAGATGTCATAGCATAGGTAGTCATAGCCGAGCTAAGTCAAAACCTTTATAGTATGAAATCGTTTAATTGGCGTCAAATCATGAATTAAGCTTGTGTCATTTGTTTTTTTTTTTTTAGGTTTTCTCAGGTTCGTCCGTCCATTTAACATTGAGCTACCGCTATTTAACCATTGCGCCCTATTTTGTTATATATTTTTGAATATTAACCTTTAAGCGGTTGCGCGGCGTCGAAATGGAGCACAGACAATATATTTGCATCCGTTGTTCCATCCAGATTTCTTGTCACAAGTATTTTTCGTTTCTAGTAGCCTATCATTAGTTCACTACGCATAAAAACTACTGCATTCCCTCCTTCTCCCGAGCCTCCAGAGAGGAACGGAATGCATTTGTCGCAGGCGTCGAAAAGCCTTACTTATTTATCTTACCTCATTGGTTAGTATTTGTTGGCTGTTACAGCTGGCTGATATTTTTACCTCATAATTTTCATAGCGGAAAGAACAACACGGAACAGGTGGAAGACTATGGGGGGAGACATTTGCCCAGCAATGAGACAATACCAATAGGTTGATAAAAAAAATCATAGCGAAAAAATTAAAATTCATAACCTAAAACAAATCGCTACTTCTTGCCACATAGAGCCTTTAAAATCAACAGTCACAAGGCGGGTACCGCATGCGACGCGTTGCCAATTTAACCCTTCGACACGGCGCGCAAAATTGACACATAGGGATACATGAATATCTGATTTAGTATAGGCATTGGATGCGGCATTTTTTTTATTTGAGATGGCTCTTGACTTTAGTCTTGGTCAGAGATGACAGAGACAAAGTCTACGATGTAGTGAGCTTACCAAGAAGGAGCCTGTTTACTCTACATTTGAAGAGATTAGGGTTGTAGGCGTTCGGAAATACAAACGCAGGCAGAGAGTTCCACTCCTTTGCTGTGCGCATTATAAAAGACGTTTGGAAACGCTTACTGCGAATTCGTGGAATAGCAACAAGGTAGGGATGGTAAGTTGCAATTAGTAAGATTTCTCTACGTAGGTCTTATTTGTTATAGTGACACGGCTTGATTTCGATACTAAAGGCATTGACTAATAGGGAATATGCATGAAAAAAGTATTTATGATCTGAATAGTTTATCTAAAAGTATTCGAAAATATAATACAGACAGTGAAATTAGAATCTAAATTGCTCGAAAAACGAACGAGATACAACTATTTTAAAGAAATATATCTGTCCCTCTCGCGAAAACGTTGTTTTCTATGGCAGCTGTATAGTCGTCGTGTAATTTGACGTCACATTTCGTATCGGACTTCTCTTTCTAACTGTAGTCTTTGAAGCTTTATAACTTCATAAATGCTGAAGTTATTTAAAAAATAATTTCATGAGTGTTTACTAGACCTAGTAAGTATTTTATTCTGCAAATAAAAAAATCGCATGCATATTCCCTATTGGTTCCTCACTATATTACTAATTTTACAGTTAATATCTGTCCATATTAAGGTCGACAGACGAAAATGGCGGCGCGGTAAGTGACTAAGGCAGGACAATGGAGTTCGTCAAAGCATCAATTGTTTTGAAACCTAATTAATGGACTGTTTACTGCAGCGGACAATAGTGGTCGATACTATCTATACCTATGTATATGGATACCTACGTACAAGGATTTATTGATTGATGAAGAATGCATCAACCAAAAGAAATACTTGAAACTGAGAAGGGTATCTTAAAGCTTTGCCTTACAGGGTGCAGAGGAGTACCAACAGGAGCTTTCCAAACAACACTATTAACAATAGTGTGCTCAAATATACCGCATCTACTAAAATATTGACACTGGCAACACCGTCATGTAAACAGGCAGGAAAGCTATCGATGCGTTATAACGAACGAATGAATATGAATACGACGCCATTGCCTTGTGAGTTTACATTACCATAATAATATAAATAAACCAGCAGATGCCCGCGACTTCGCCCGCTTGACAAATTATATACTAAAACCTTCCTTTAGAACCACTCTATCCATTGGTGAAAACAGCATGGAAATCAGTGCAGTAGTTTTTGAGTTTATCGCGAACAGACACACAGATAGACGCGGCGGAGGACTCTGTTTTATCATCATCTGCCTAGCCTTTTCCCAACGTCATTGGGGTCGGCTTCCAGTCAAACCGGATTCAGCTGAATACCAGTATTTTACGTGGAGCAGCTGCCTGTCAGACCTCCACAACCCATTAACTGGGTAACACGGTATTTCTTGGCAAGACTGGAGTCAGATTAACTGGCTTCTAACAATCCATAACGACTGCCAAAGATCTAAAAATGACAGCCGGGACCAACGGATTAACGTCCTGCCGAGGCACGGAGGAAACTCGATATGTTAAGATGGTCACCCATCCACAGACCAACCTTGGCAAGCGTTGCTTAACCTTGAAGATCGACCTTCGTGGCTATTGTTATGTAGTCACGAGCTCATCTTACTTTGTTTTATAATGTAGTTATATACTAGATACGTCCCTTATGCTGAGGCGGTAATAAAGAGCGAAAGCTTTCTTAGTTTAAAGTAAAACTATGAGTAGAAGGAAGGAAAATATGTAAAGAAGACGATTTATATATTCGTACGTAACTTCAGTAAATTTTTGTTTTACTGATTACAACTATTATGAATTAACACAACTTTTATGAAGACGACTTCTGTAAACAGATTACAGAAGTCGTCTTCATAAAAGTTATAAAAAATATTAGATTCGATTAATTTTACAATGTTGTCCGTACAGCTTTGAAGTGGTATTAAGCTGCTTTCAGACTACGCTATAATATAATAGCATATAGTATATAGCTCATAATCATAGCACACCAATATCGCGCACCATACATTGTTATGGACACGTTCACACTGTACTATACTATACTAGCTGACCCGTGCAACGTCGTTTGCGTAACATTTTTCATTACTGCTCCGCTCCGTTTGGTCTTAGCGTGATGATATATAGCCTATAGCCTTCCTCGATAAATAGGCTATCTAACACTGAAAGAATTTTTCAAATCGGACCAGTAGTTCCTGAGATTAGATTAGAGATAGCGCGTTCAACCAAACAAACAAACAAACTCTTCTGCTTTATAATATTAAGTATAGATATTATATATTATTGACAATGTATGGTGCACGATATTGTTGTGCTATGGCCTATGAGCTATATACTCTATGCTATATATTACAGCGTAGTCTTTTTTTTTTAAGGGATGGGAAATCATCCAATGACTCCTCCCGCTCTGGGTGTAGCGGGAGGGAGTGTCAGACTTCTACTGACTAAAACCCATCCATGTTCCTTCATTGCCTTTTGTGTTCCGGAGCCACGGTGTCTCTTGCGAATAATCCCGCGACTCTGGCAGGCGTCGGCCCTTTCGGGCCCCTCTGTGTGCTGACTCTCTTTGAGGCGCGCGTGGAACACTAACGCGCCGTTGACACGGCCTGTCGTCACTAGACGGACGGACGGTCCGCATTATAGCGTAGTCTGAAAGCAGCTTCATAGTACCTGCCGAAGTCTGTATGTTATCTGATAGATAATAACTGGAGGTCTTTAATTCAAGATTGAATAGGTTACTTCTAGGCAAACGTACTCCACCGTCGACCATTTATGTCGTAGTGGCATCTGCCCGCGACTTCGTACGCGCATACCCCGTTTTCTCCCGTTCCCGTAGGAATTTGGGAAAATCCTCTCTTAATGCTGCTTTGCGGAGTGTAGGAAACCTACATACCAAATTTCAGCTTACGTCCAGTAGTTTAACTGTGAGTTGTCTGTCAGTCACTCACTCAGTAACGGAAGAATTTTATATTTAAGGTGGAAGTGCCAGGGTAGCCCGCGAAATTAAAATATTTTTATGTTTTTGTGCAATTTGCCGGTCAGTGTGAAGCTGTATGTTGAACAAAATACGATTCGCGGCCGGAACGCATATTTATCTAAAGAATTATACCTATTTTAACTATCAATATAACCCTCTAAGTTCATACAACTCGATTGAATGACTTTTTCACGAAATAACACAATATGAACATAAAAACACTAGGCCTTTATCAATCGAACGAGGACGCCTACATGCAGACAACAATATAACAACTACAAAACAGTCAGATAATTCACTAAAAAGGATATGCCTCATAAGTTCCAACAAGACTAATAGCGTTCTATCAATCGCATTGCAGACATTTGGGGACAAGCAGCTATGTCATTATCTTTCACCGAAAATTGGAATTCTACGTATGATTAAAAATCTACAGGAACTATACTCCTTCACAAAAAATGATTATTGTGTGATCCTGATAGGAGAAGAAGATTTCAGAGCAACAAATAATTATTTCAATCTGATATTAGAATTAAGAGATACCCTACTGAAAATGCGACACACGAACATTATACTGTGCCTCCCCACGTACAAATGCAGCTATTATGCCACAGTATTTAACTGGCGGGTAGAGATGTTTAATACCCTACTCTACCTTGACGTGAATTCATACCATTACGCTACGATAGTTGACTCAAATTTAAATCTATCTATAGATGGTACGATGTTCTGTAAGTATGATGGAAGGCTGAACGACACTGGAATGAGGACTATTTTCAACGACATATTACTTGCAATAAAGAACCTTAATATTGAGGACAATAATGCATATGAACAAAATACTAGTGGTGAAGTAAATAATACTTCGTTTTTTCTGTGAGGACAACCTACAAATATTACATCAGAACATTGCGGGCTTACTGAACAAATCTGATTGTCTCGCCGTCTGTCTAGAGGAACTAAGTGAGAAAAATATTAACGTTGATGTGGTCTGTGTCACAGAGCACTTTATCATGGCAGGACTAGAGAAAAATCTATTTATACCAAATTACCAACTAGCCGCAATATATAGTAGAAGAGAGATCAATAGAGGAGGTGCATGCATACTGGTAAAAAAAGGGCATCAATGGCAAGAAATGCATGAAATAGCTAGATTATCATTGTCTGGTACTTTTGAATGTTGTGGTATAGAGTTGGTTAAGTGTAAAATTATTATAATTTGTTTGTACAGAGTACCTAAACCTAGTAACATAAATGTATTCTTTGAAAAGTTAGAAATACTTCTGAAGTTAATTTGCGGTAAGCGTAACAAAAAGGTAATTATTGCAGGCGATTTTAATATTGATGTTTTAAAGAGTAATAGGACCTCTATGGAATTTGAATGTTTGCTGTCACAATATGGCTTAGGTTTAGAAATTAAGAAACCTACGAGGATAAAAAGTAAAACTTGTATAGATAATTTTTTACACAATTTTCGAAAGCAATGTAAATCTCAGATTATCGAATTTTCATTGTCTGATCACACGGCACAATTAATAGAGTGCCCTATTAAAAAACAAGGCGAAATTAAGTTCTGGCGCATAAAACAACGTGATTACAATATGGAAAATATCAAGAAATTTGAGACATGTATTAAGAGTTTATCATTCACAGATCTATATTCAACTGATCACCCAAATGTGGCATATAATGCATTTATGGACACGTTTAAACTATTCTACAATTTATGTTTTCCATTTAAAATTACTACAATAAAATCAACAAATAAAACAAAATGGGTGTCGCGGGGGATAAAATTATGTAGTAAGATTAAAAGAAAGCTGTTATGGCAATATAGACTAAAGCCAAATAATGTAAACAAACGCAACTATAAAAACTATGCACGAAAATATAAAAATATAATTAGGCTAACCCAACGATCTCAAAATATTAATAGCATAAAAACATCTAAAAATGTAATCAAAACTACATGGAAAATTATTAACCAGTCAAAACAAAACCCCAATACGATCTCCAAATTGAAGAAAGGTAACAACGAAATAGTAACAAGTCCACAAGAGATAGCTAATGCTTTTAGTGATTATTTTGTTGATAAAATTGTTCCTATTGCAAATCGTGGCGCTAAAGTTACTAAACACATAGACAGGAGAAATAACTCCATGTTTCTTGCACCCTGTATCCCCTCAGATGTTGAAGCGATTATATCATCACTGAAAAACACAAACAGTGTAGGATATGATGAAATATCAACCAAAGTGGTAAAATACATAAGCCAATATATATCACCTCATTTAAGCCACATCATAAATTTATGTATCTCCACAGGTATCTATCCTGAGGGATTAAAAACATCAGTAGTGAAACCGCTTTTCAAAAAAGAAAGTAGAGAACTGATGGAGTGTTACAGACCAGTGACACTTATACCAGTATTCTCAAAAGTTTTCGAAAAGTTTATTCATAAACAACTTTACGGCTATTTGGGGGAACACAATATTCTAGCTAAAGAACAAAAAGGGTTCAGACAAAAGAAGAGCATAAATAGAGCTATATATGATTTTTTGCATGTTATAATGACAAAAGTAGATATTAAAACACCGATCTGCGCTATCTTTTGCGATATGACACAAGCGTTCGACTATGTGGATCATAAAATCTTACTTGCAAAACTCGATTGTTATGGTATACGGGGAAATGTTCTTAGTCTTATAGAATCGTATTTGACGGATCGCAAACAATTCGTAGAGATAAAACGCATAAATCAAGCTAATAATAGAGAAGAAACGTATACTTCTCACATGCGAACAGTAAAATATGGGGTTGGGCAGGGTACTGTCTTAGGCCCCCCGTTATTTATTTTATATATAAATGACTTGCCTCAAGTAACCACTCATCCTATGACATTGTTTGCGGATGATAGTACAGTTGCTATAAAATGTAAAAACAAAAATGAATACGAAGCTGACATAAACACTACGTTATTGAATATTATAAACTGGCTAGATAATAATAATTTGAAAATAAATATAAATAAAACGAAACTAATGCAATTTACTCAAAAAATGCCAAAATATAAAGATTTGGGAATTGACTATAATGATACTGAAATTAGCGAGGTTACCAAAACTAAATTTTTAGGACTAACTATCGACGACAATATAAATTGGAAAGCACACACAGAGGAACTATGTAAAAAAATCTGCAGTACAGCATATGCGCTATTTAAACTTGCACCCGTGCTTAATATTGATGCCTTACGCATAGCATATCATGGAGCAACCTCTTCATACCTCAGATATGGTATAATATTTTGGGGCAATTCGACAAATAAAGAACTTGTATTCAGAGCCCAGAAAAGGTGTATACGAGCGATGTTTAATCTTAAAATTCAAGATAGCTGTGAACCATACTTTAGACAATATAAAATCCTGACGTTACCTTGTCTGTACATTTTTGAAACCGCGACCTTTATAAAATCAAACCCTGAACTTTTTGAGACTCTGGCAGGTACAGTCACTCGTAGTAGGAGGAGGAACACACAAAATATATTACGATTACAGCAAGCAAATACGGCACTACTGCGTAAGAGTATATACGGCATGGCACCAAAAATTTATAATAGGCTACCAGATGAATTAAGAAGCTTGAATGGTAATCCTTTGAAAAAACGTTTACATGACTTTCTAGTCAGCAAAACCTATTATAAAATTAGCGATTTTCTCGAAGGTAAATAATGTGACTAGAAAATACAACTTTGATTTAATAACATTTTAATATTTTTTTTCTTTTTTTGTATTGACATGGCCCTGATGTAATGAATTAGATTTGACATAATTTTTAATAGTTTAAGTGACATTTTTAATTTCTGTATTGACATGGCCCTGATGAAATGAATTTAACTATTTTACTTATAGTCTAAAATATTTGATTGTGTTTGTAGTGTAAAATTGTACTGATAATATGACTTATAACTATTCTAATGTTGCTATGTTTTATGTTGATTATTGATTTTGTGTTGTACCTATTTAAATCTATTAAACACTTTGCTTCCGAATTTAAAAAAAAATTGTAAAATTTGCATGCCAGTAAGGTAGATCAAGGAGAGCAATATTGAATGTAATGTTAACACCACTGTATATACCCTTGACCAGCAAATAAATGATTTATGATTATGATTATGATTATGATTATGATTATCGAGTTCTATGAAGTTATTAATAGGGAATATGCATGAAAAAAGTATTAATGATCTGAACAGTTTATCTAAAAGTATTCGAAAATTTAATACTAACAGTGAAATTAGAATCTAAATTGCTCGAAAAACGAACGAGATACAATTATTTTAAACAAATATATCTGTCCCTCTCGCGAAAACGCTGTTTTCTATGGCAGCTGTATAGTCGTAGTGTAATTTGACGTCACATTACGTATCGGACTTCTCTTTCTAACTGTAGTCTTTGAAGCTTTATAACTTCATAAATGGTGAAGGTATTTAAAAATAAATTTCATGATTGTTTACTGGAGCTATTAGGTATTCTATTTTGCAAATAAAAAAATCGCATGCATATTCCCTATTGATTAATGATTTAAATGGTTATAATCCTTTAGATAAATGTTCTTTACGATCGCGAACCGTATTTTGTTCAACATACAGCTTCACACTCACCGGCAAATTGCAAAAAAAAATAAAAATATTTGATTTTCGCGGGCTACCCTGGAGCTTCCACCTTAAGGAATTTCATGTCCAATCTACACTTGTATCCGCTTTTTGAATAATCTAAGAATCGTACATTGAGTAAAGGTGGGTGAAAACTTACTTCCTCCCATTCTTGCTGGCCCTGTGAAGCGGGGTTGATGTGAAGACCACATTGCGACAGGCGGGGTGTCTGTACTGGTCAACTAAATGTGGTCGGACTTGTAGTAGATGCTGTACCACTGCCAACCTAGGAAAAAAACAATGCATTTAGAACAGTACCGTATAAAATATTCCTACCACTATTCAAAATCAACTTAATTAACAGTGAAGTAGAGTCCATAATATTTGTTTACACGGTCCTTGAAAACAGCATTTTGATATTTGTTAGTGCCTGCGCTTGGTAAACGAAAAGGTCATTAAAGTAGTATCAGAATGTAGTGCAGAGATGCTTTCGTCCACCTATGGAATACGATATTTATTTTTTAATGGATACAGTACCTAGTTTTTAAATAGCCATAGCCAAAAGAAATAGCCATCTTTACTGTAGCCCTTTATTTTTGTAATAATACACAGAACGTGGCGATTGGCTCAATATTCTACAATATGGTGACACTGACAGCTCTTGAACGCGGTTTATATGTACTGATCGCATTCAAATTCATTTGTTAAACTCGCCCGTAATGACTAACTGACTTTTTCCTTTGTAATATTAAAGCTACAAAATCGCTGAGTGCTATACTACCCACCTACGAAAGAATTTCCGTAATTGGACCAGTTTTTCATGCAACAACCAACTTTAAAACAATTTAAGGCCTTTATAATTTACTAGCTGACCCGTGCAACGTCGTCTGCGTAATATTTTTCATACTGCTCCGCTCCTATTGATCTTAGTTTGATGATATAGCCTTACTCGATAAATGGGCTATCGAACACTGAAAGAATTTTTCAAATCGGACCAGTAGTTCCTGAGATTAGCGCGTTCAACCAAACAAACAAACTCTTCTGTTTTATAATATTATAGTATAGATTTATTTTTTTAAATTAAGAAGGATTTAGTTAGCTTTCTTACCTGCCGTACTGCGCAGCAAGGTCCAAAGCGCTTTCATCGTTATTGTTCTTGATGGTAACATCTGCGCCTCGTGTGACCAGCTGAGCCACCACGTTCACGAAACCGAACTGGGCGGCTATCAGCAATGCTGTTTCGTGGTCCGACGTCTGTGAGACAAAGGAAACGGTTATTACAACCTGGGGACCATTAGGCACGCGTGGTCCATCGGGACCACATCAACGCTTACTATCAGAAGTGTTCGAACACAAGAATATCAGTAAGAGATGTTTCGTGGTCCGACGACTGTGAGACAAAGGAAACGGTTATTACAACCTGAGGAACTTTAGGCAAGCGTGCTCCATTGCCGACCATAACCGCTTACCAACAGGAGAATGATCGAACACAAGAATATCAGTAAAAGATGTTTCGTGGTCTGACTTCTGTGAGACAAAGTATACAAGAGATAAGAGATGAAGAGCAATAGCTTCCTACATCCTGGGGGTCTTTAAGTCAGGACTGAATAGGTTATTATCATCGTCGACCACATCATCGCTCACCATCAGTCAAGATGTAAAGGTCGCACGGGTCGATCTTCAAGTTAAGCAACCAAGTCGACGTCGGTATGTGGATGGGGGACCATCCGTTACATACCGAGACTCCTCCTGACGACTCGGAAAGTGCGTTAGTTAAGCCGTTGGTCCCAGCTGTCATTAGTAGATCTTTGATATTCGTTACGGATAATCCAAAAGCAGACTATCTGACATCTGTTTTGGCAAAGCTGAATAAAGTTTCCAGTATAGCATATTTCGATTTGTTTCTGAAAGGTCCTTATAAACGAATCATTATTTGAGAACCCTTGAAAGCCTTAAAAATCAACGCCTATAAATTGAACCGAGCAACAAATCTACGTTGTATTTGTACCCAAAACTGTTGCAAACCGTGTTCAACACGCCCTTTTACTTGGCTCTATCTTATCCGTATTCAAATGTCGACGCCCCAGCAAATACTGACCGGTTCTCGGTATGGTAAGGTAGTGTCACCGGTTCCCAGGCTAGTCCTATTTAAATAGCTATCAATGAATGTACCAGAGACTAGTACAACAAGCAATTAAACTATCTTGGTGACTAATAAACTATTGTTGGATCGTAGACTTTGATTCCTTTTATGTTTTGACTTAAACGTGACATCGCAAAACGAAATATAATTTATGAATTCCAATTTACATAAAATACTAAAGCTTTCGTGTTACTGTTCTAAACAAAAACTTCTCATATAAATTATCTCACATTATCATAAAGAAAAGTTAAGTTCGCCATCCAAGAATTCTTACAAAACTATGGCCATATTTCACTACCCGAACTTCGCAACCAACTTTTGTATTGACAACATAGTTACATACGAAATCTACTCCTACATGAATATTCACTATTCAGGAAATAGGTCACATATCTAGGCTTTCCCAAAGTTTGTGATTAAAACTTCAGGCTACCGACGTGAGACCTGGAATGCCTCAAAGCAGGTATGCGAAGGCCGGGCGTTGTAAACTTGTAGGTAAAGGGCGGAGCTCTGACGTAATCAACATTCCTGGAATGTTCTGGAATTTACTAGCGGGTTTTGGATAAGTGGGTGTCGAAAACATAGTCGGGAATTGATGGGCACGCTTCACCTTCATGCATGTTTCTGCAGCCTAGCCGGGCCCTGTCCCATTCCAAAGCTTGGCTATCGATGGTGCTTTTACTACAAGTCCATATTATGTCCATAATTTGCAATGACTGCACTAAAAAGTACTAAGTGGTAGATCTAGACGTCTTAGATCATCGTCAATATTATTCCGATCACATTAGTGTCCAGTCACACCAGATGCATCTGTACGCCATTCATTAACATTGTGCGATAGCTGACTTTTAGCCATCCTAGAAACTGAATGAATGCTTAAACACAATTCTTCTTGGTATGTCATGAGACTAAAGTCAGACGATTCAGGTTATGTACTAAAGCCCCATTTGTTAGATTGCCAATAGGGAAAAACAAAAAAGAACCAACATTTAAGTTGCCTTTTCTATGTTGTCATGATCAGAAAAAAAAACTAGGAAGATGCCAAACTTACCAGCTGATCAATATTGCAAGGTGGGTTGTTGTGAGCGAGGAGCATCCAGCAGACGTCGGTGTCTCCGTTGAAAGCGGCCAGGTGAAGGGGCGTAGCGCCTTTCTTGTCCACCATGCATGGCGAGGCGCCCACTGATAGTAGCACGCGGACTATGTCTCTAGGAGAGGAATTGTAGGGTTAATACACTTACTAATAATGGTACGACCAAGCATCGACTTATTTATTTATTACTAACCTACACTGTCCCACTGCTGAGACACAATCTTTCCAACGGTCTCGATTTTGCGCCTCGTGTATTAAAATTAAATTTTTCTATGCTCGTTCTATCATAGGACTTCAAGACACGGCGTTGCGCCACCGGTACATGGTGGTGATCCAGGTCATCCCACCCATAAAACTTTTTAGGATTAATTACTTTAATTGTGCGACCATACAGCTAAGAAGTGGAATTCCCTACTGTGGTCTGAGCTTCCGTTCTCTACTAATGCACTTAACAACGAAAAGAATTTCATTTGATATCATGTAATACATAATTATGTATCATTTTACAGTCTGGCTTATTTTTTTATGAAGTAAGGGCAACGACATTTAGATAGTACCTTTAGTGCTATATGTAACCACTGACCCTAATATCTGTAAAATTAATACATCGAAACTAATTCAGTATCCTGTTTACGAGTAATTTGAATAAGTTCATGATTCATGTGGTCATATCGTCTATTTTTCCTGTAATAGGTTTTTAACGCTATTCGCTGCGGTTGCGCTGACCCTAGACGTCACAGGAAAATTGGAACAAAAATGATTTTCTTTTGTTATTTCGCTATCATGTTTGTGTACCTTGTACCCTTGCATGGTGCTATATTATTTCGTTGTGTTACGTTTGCAGGCTGAAATTTAAGTCTTACTAAAGCCAGTGTCCACGACCTCATCCCACCAGCCCCCTTTTACCATCGGACATTCAGACGCACTGCAACTTGCCATCCCTACCTTGTTGCTATTCCACCAACTCGCACTAAGCGCTTCCAAGCGTCTTTCATAATGCGCACAGCAAAGGAGTGGAACTCCTTGCCTGCGTCTGAGTTTCCGAATGCTTACAACCCTAATCTTTTCAAAGTTAGAGTGAACAGGCTACTTCTGGGTAAGCTCGCTCCATCGTAGACTTTGTCTCTGTCATCTCTGACCAAGACTAGAGTCAAGAGCAAACCCATACCAAGTAAAAAAAAAAAAAGTGTATATCATCATCATTTCAGCGGTAAAACGGCCTCTGGCAGCCGTCGGCTACCTGCGACCCTCACCAGGTCATCGGCCGACCTTTTGGGAGGCTTTCCAATGCTGCGTCTTCCGGTACGGGCGGCGGAAGACGCAGCTACTTAGGCATCACTACATAGTATAAAACAAAGTCGCTTTCTCTGTCCCTATATCCCTATACCGCGTGTATCTGACATCGACGCACAAACGATTTCCATGGGTCCAGGGCATGATTCTGGACACCCCAGTGTTGGAATTTTTCGTCGGTTCTTTTCTCATTTTTTCATTTTTGTCAAGAGTACCACAAATAGGTATCAGCTCAGCTGAGCTGATATCTATTTGTAGTTTTATTCAGATTGCTCTTTTTAGTGAAAAATCTCCTTGGGTTAGGTCAGAATAACGATTATGAGCAGTCTATAGTAAAAAAAACCCTTGAAAACAATGAAAAAATGAGAAAAAAGCCGACGAAAAATTCTAAGTCTAGGGTGTCCAGAATCATGCCCTGGACCCATGGAAATCGTTTGTGCGTCGATGTCAGATACACCCAGAATACTACGCAACTGATTTTGATGCGGTTTTTTTAAATTGATAGAGTGATTGAAGAGGAAGGTTTTTATGTATAATAACATGTATTTTGTATCAGCATTGCACCCGTGCGAAGCCGGAGCGGGTCGCTAGTATTTTATATAAATAAAAAATAGTTCATAAATGTACTTATATGAATTTCAACCTTTAGGGACGGTATTGAATCCTAAAATCCCGTTAATCAGCTACCCATTGAAAATAAATATAAGCAACAGTTAATACTTTAGTTATTTCGGTATAAAAAATTGTTTCACATTGAAAATGATTTACAAGTGTGCACTTGTTTGTTACTTGAGTTGAGTTGAGTTGATAGCCCGCGAAAATCAAATATTTTTATGTTTTTTGCAATTTGCCGGTCAGTGTGAAGCTGTATGTTGAACAAAATACGGTTCGCGATCGTAAAGAGCATTTATCTAAAGGATTATAACTATTTGAATCATGAATATAACCTCTAAGTTCATAGAACTCGATTGAATATTATTTCGTGAAAAAGTCATTCAATCGAGTTGTATGAACTTAGAGGGCTATATTGATAATTAAAATGGCTATAATTCTTTAGATAAATATGCGTTACGGCCGCGAATCGTATTTTGTTCGACATACAGCTTCACACTGACCGGTAAATTGCAAAAAACATTAAAATATTTGAATTTCGCGGGCTACCCTGGCGCTTCCACCTTAAGGGCGCTTTTACAAAATCGAATTGCTCAGGTTGACTAAAGTTGAATACCGCGCGTCACAAGATTTATATTGATTTTTGCATTGCATACAACAATTATTTAAAAATATTTACTTTACTTTTAATTAGACCATTTTTTTTTTCAAGTAATATAGCAACGCCACCTTAATTATTAAATACTTTTTATTTTAATTTGGTTTATAATTTCATAGATAAAAATTATAGTTTCGTACGGAAAATTGTCAATAACTCTCAGTTTTACAGAATTATGTTTGGTGTATTACTGTATGAATCGTAATAAATTGATTTGAACATTCCAAAGTAGAAGATACAGTTGTACCGTGGACATTTTTATAAATGATTAAATTATAATACCTTCGGTGTACCAAGGCATCAAAAGATTCCCTAGAGCAACATTTTGTGAAACATCCTTTGCGGAGTAAAGGATTTTACTGATGTACGTGAACAAATTGAAATATTTATTTAGAACACTCCCAAGATAAATGATCAAACTGTCTTAGGCATTTTTTTTTTTTAAGGCTATATCTAAAGCAAAATCACACATGAAAACTCGAATAAAACGCTAAAATTAAGAGTGAATAGGTTACTTCTATGCAAGCGTGCTCCACCTTCGACCGCATCATCGCTTAACATCAGGTGAGATAGTGGTCAAACGTATGACTATCAATAGTAAAAAAAAAAAATCTTTCAGAACTAGAAAGATTGCCAAAGAGCTAAATGCAATCCTTTTTTACATTTAAATCATTAACGGGCCATCCACTAACGTTCATTTCTTCCGACTTGTCCCGTTGTGCAAACTGTACAGAAAAGCGACGGGATAAAATAAAACCGTTGAAGCCACTAATTAAAACACAATCCTACGTTCTTTCCCCTGACTTTATCACAACACGCCAGTTCGACAGGAAAAACAATCCTTCAGTGACCATACACACGTTTAGGTACATTCCTGTCAGTTTGCATCTTGTCAGTCATACCGAGGGATTGCGTGTCTGTGGATGGTTATAATCCTATCATTTTAAGAAGATTGTTGTCATTTAAAAGGAATGATCGTCATTTTGAATTATCTTTATGGATTATTTTCATTTTGCAACAACATTTGGGGGCCGAGTCACCCGCGTTCGTAGGAGAATACCCTGCAGCGAATCCCTACACGTGGTCCCCGGGTGGTGCTAAACAGGTGATACTAACCGCCTCCGTGGTCTAGTTGTTAAACCACCTGATTCAGACCCAGAGGTCCCGGGTTCGATTCCCAGCGGGGGCAAATTTTTTGCTCGGTTTGGTTGGTGGTAGGACTTGTTCTAAGTCCGCCTGGCAAAGCTACCACCATCATGTCTAAGTCTGTCGCCATAACAACAATGTTAACAGCATTGTTGTGTTCCGGCAGTTACGAGGTATGATAGCCAGTTCCTCTGTGTAAGAGGATTCCGGGTGAAACTCGCTTCCATCTTTGGCTTAATCATCACTTTCCATCAGGTGAGATTTGGGCCAAGAGTTTCCCCGATTTGCATAAAGAAAAAAAAAAACATTTGTACCCGTACCTACGGGACGAAGACGAACACAAAATGATTACAAACGAGCGCTCAATCACGCCGGACAAATAAACAGGCACTAACTTGATCACAGAGCGCTATTGTATTAGGTTAATAATTTGAAGCACTTTTCTCATTGACCACTGCATTTAATAACGAAAAAAAATATTATAACCTCCAAAGCAACAGGAGTCAATACTGCCAAAGCCTTGGATGGGAAAAAAACTTGATAAAATGATTTGAAATTGTAATCAATATAGATAATTATCAATAAATGTTACCGATTTCTCATAATGATTTTCCTTATCACAGCTTTTAGAATGTTACGCAACTGAACGATTTATAAATAATGTTGTGTTTATGGTTTTCCCGTTCTCGAATATCGCAGACCATTCTATTTTTTATTGGCTATTAAAATAATAATAATAATACAATGACAGCCTATAGCATAAATACTGGACTAATAATATTTGGTTAATTTATCTAGAATCTAACCTCCCATTATGGGAATTAATTAAAAACACATTAAACACAAGTGACGCGATTCACTGTTAAAAAAATCATTGACCGAATAACAGCAATTAAATTCATTAAAAAAACCGGCCAAGTGCGAGTCGGATTCGCGCAACGAGGGTTCCCTACAAACCTGTAGGCATAATATTATTTTTTACTTTTATCATTCTCTTATTTTTAGAAGTTACAGGGGACACACACATTTTACCACTTTGGAAGTGTCTCTCTCGCAAACTATTCAGTTTAGAAAAAAAATATATTAGAAGACTCAAAATAAACTAGAAACTTCAATATCATTTTCGAAGACCTATCCATAGATAACCCAAACGTATGGTTTTTATTAAAAAAAAAAATTGAGTAAGTATCAGGTCTAAGTATACATTTTTTAAACCCCCAAATTTTATTGTTTATTTTTTCTATTATTGTGTGAAAATCTTAATGCGGTTTACAGAATACATATACTTTTTTTTTAATACGCATACGTTTGACCGCTATCTCTCCTGATGTTAAGCGATACCAACCAAGTTTCAACAGCATAGTTCTTAGGTATAGTTTCGGAGAAAAGTGGCTGTGACATACGGACGGACAGACCGACAGACATTTTTTTATGGGACAAGCCCGCCACACATTCCCAACCACTGCAACTCCTGAAAGCCAGAATCAACAGTGGCGACCACCAGAAAAACGCCGAGTTAATGAAACCCGACGAGTCCCGGAGAAACGATTCAACTGTCTTGGATCCCGCAACGAAATTAATCAGAAGAGTACAGCGGAGGAGTAGGAAAAATAAATATAATTTCCACTTCCCTCCATATCAAGCAGGAGACAGATTAGAGCTAGGCCAATAGGCACCAAGGGACATATACAACTGGGTTAGGCCCAGTTGCCAAGCACCACGGATTATATATTAACATTTAAACTAATGGGTCCTAAATTGTGAGCTACTTTTGATTCCAGTAATAGGTATGGCAAAATCGCCTGAACGCACGGAACCGACAGACATGACGAATCTATAAGGGTTCCGTTTTTGCCATTTGGCTACGGAACCCTAAAAAATGGAGAGTGGGACTAAAACCACTAAGAACTCACCTGTGGCCATTCAAGCATGCTTGATGGAGTGGAGTATACCCGTTGTCATCTTGAACATTTACACCGGCACCCCGTCGTAAACTGTAACAAAATAAAGAAAAATAAATACAAAAAGAAATTCGCAGTCGGTAGGATTCGAACCTACGCTCCCAGAGGGAATCTGATTTCTAGTCAGACGCCTTAACCGCTCGGCCACGACTGCTACATGTGCAATGTCGAAATTACAAATCACTTACCGCCATTCATTGAACAGCCGAAATACCATGTTATTACGCAAGCACAACACACAAATAAATATATATATCTATTCTACTGCAGCCGAACCTCAAATGAAACATTTACTACGTTGTTGGTTTGATTTACAATATTATTTTCCTCATACATTTGTATTAGTTGATACCTACGTCACTAAAGCAAAAAAATACCCATAGGTCCGTAGGTAACATGCTCAAAATGAGTGAAGAAATCACAGAAATTGATGAGACTATTATATCAATTAAAACATCGATTCATAATTTGTTACCAAAACTTCATAAAATCTCATTATTCCGTCCTTGACCCTACAAGGCGCGGTCGTCGAACGATGCACCTTTTACAGTTAAACAGAAATACAAACTAAATGCAACCATAAAAGTGTGCAACAAAAGGACCATTTTAGCGTAACACACAATATGAATAGCTTGAGATGTGTCAACGATGGCACTTACCGTAAGGAAACATACTGTGGTTACTTTAACTGGACCAAATATTGGGGGAAAGGCCCTGAACAACTGTGATTTTTGTTAATGTGACGTAAAACGACTTTTAGTCATGACAGGACTCATCGCTCTGGATTTGTTCATTAGCAATTAGTTATGTAAAGATGACCGTGAGTTGTGCTTTGCGAGTCAGCTGATCGGTGCGAACATTCCACCAATAGACATTCTGCATTTTGGAGTGTCCATGAAATTTTTTGTAAGTATGCCATATTTATCTCCTAGAAACCTTGTTTTTAGCGTAACTAGCTACAAAACCAAAAAACAACCGAAAACCAACCGACTCCTTGGCAGCAAGTGCCGTAAATGGTTTGCTCAAAAAATTCCAACCATTCCCGAGATGTAAGTATCTACCCACTTTTAACCTTCACTGATGCTTGTCTATCCTACTAACCAAACATGTTTTGAGTTGATCTCAACCAACACTTTTCCAAGTTTCCATACCCCAGGCACTGCCAGTTACACCCTTGTACCTACTTTCGCAGAATTGCCAAAATAGGATTACTATAAGAGGATTGACCTATCTCTATAATAATATTGTGATGTCTTGTTTTTACCTTAGGATTCTAAATTGAGTCGCGTCAGCAAAGATTTAAGACAGAATGCGGCTTCAAAATGCTAGAATTAGTATAGTTTTGGTCAAATCTAATAAAAATAGCGAAAATAGTGAAGACCAGACTAATGTGAACATTTTTTGTTCCGATGTGCAAAGACGAAGTGTCATTAAAGATACTAATAAGCAGGTATGTTTTGTCATAACACTTTACAGGTCAACCGTTAGAGTGCCAAATAAACAATTATGAGAATAGCGCAAACGGTACAATTTTGCGTAATAGCTGTACAAACATTTAGTTATGTTTTTGTGTCATGTGAACAGACTAGACATAGCGAACTGGTCATTAGCGCATTAGATATAACAGAGCCGTCCATTGTCATGGATATTATAATCAAGACTGTTGAATATAAGTATGCGCATTCAGACATAACTATTACGCACCACGATTCCCATAAACATAAGCGAAGGAAAAATGTGCTTTATTTCATTAAAAGGTTTTGCGCATAACATACGAGGACTCATAACACTATCCCTGAAGAGGCTAACCTAGCCATACAATCATAAATTAAGAACTAATTTACCTAATTAAGGCTGGGTTGCACCATCTTACTTTAACAATAACAAACATCGAAACTTCAGTTAAAGTATCGATTAGGCCAAAAATTAGTTGCACCATTTGACAAATAGTTAAATGACGTCATAACTTTAACCGTAACTGTAACCGCTCACTTTCCGCTGGTTAGTGTTATTGTTTGTGTTAAATTATCCGTCAACTATCAAACGCGTTGACTATAATCTCTTGACTTGACTCTTCCCTTTAACTTTAACAAAGCTAATGAATTCGCTGGTGCAACACATTTCACTATAACTGTTAAAGTCAGCGCTACTGTTAGTGTTAAATTTGACGCAAACTTTAACTATAACTTCTTCTATGGTACAACTCAGCCTAAATCAACATAAACTGTACATTAACAACAAAGCCACATAAAAAACGCACATATATATAAATTAAAAGCAAAAATAATGTCAAGGCCAGCGTAAAAACCCATTGCTCAAAAAAATCACACACGATCGACTTGCATGCTATATTGAACTCTACATGTAGACGATACGGTCAATATTATAGAAAATGTAGTAGACAGATATGTAAAATGACCAGTGTGTGGACGTTCCGCGAACCGGAAGTTACGTGTCGAGGAGTTGCCGCCAAAGGCAGTGTGCGTTGGGCCTTTCCAAGAACCAAAGCCTCCTTGAATCATCGTCATCGGTCAGTTAAACAAGTTCCATGATTTGACCACCATAATAACAGTGTTGGGATCGGAATCGATAAACATTCTGCTGTTATTATCATTATTATGAATGAAATTCTGAGTATTTCAAGACGTTTGTTTGATATCAACATCAACTTATCCAACCTTACAGATCTTGCTATCAAACAAGACGAGTTTTTTCTTCATTCTTTTGATTCCAATAAGAAAATAGAAAAACAGGATGATGAATCACTTCAAATATCCCTGAAAATTAATTTAAAGATCAGTCCTTGATATCAAGGGCTCTCAAATGGGGGCGACGAAAGTAGATAGCAATTTCTGAAATCGCGAACTCAGCAGCAAGTAGAAGCCGTGGATAATGACGTTAAAGCAAGTAGGGTACTTAGTTACGTGCACAAGTACTCAATTCTAATGACTTACTAATAAATAGATAAATGATAACCCACATTAGTAAGCATCTAATTGTGTACGATAGTATCATTAATTTATCTTTTGTGTACAACAAAATTGATAAATTTCACTTGTCAGTAGGAAGTTAGTTTAGATCCTCAGGTCCTAATCGACTGGAAGCCTGTTCCAGAGCATCGTCACGAACAGGCTCTGGACACATATTTGGTTTCGGACACATTTTTCCTAAATATGACCGAATACGTAAGCTTCTGAATAATTGATTAGAAAACTGTGGTTGGTGAAATCAAGTGTCGGAAGCAAGATAAAATTGTAACAAACAATGAAATCACTCAAAAATACAACAGATTAATAAAACAGATTTGACATCAAAGACTGGGCACAGGCAAAGCCGAAATCATTAAATAATAAACCGTAAACAAAACTCCATAATACAAACATGAATATAGACATGATTATATTATACAAAACAATTCAAACATTACAACAGCTTCGTCTTAGTTTTGCATTTATTAAATTTTTGAATATGAAGAATCTGAGTTTAGGAACGAATAATAAAATATAATAAAAAAAATATATACCAACAACATATATTATATAAAACTTGTTTTGTTACTAAGAACGAACTTATTTATTTACACGCCATTTTATCCTTGTTTCATCTTTTACTTGAGGATATCCTTGAGCAGTTTAATTTTGTAACATTGATAAATGGTTAAATCCTCCTATTTACCCGACTTCTAAGAATGAATATTATACCCCAAGAGATAAACAGCTGTAACCGTTTTAGATAGAAACATATTTAGTATGAATTAGTTGACCTTTGACGATATAAAGTCTGACAATTATAATCTTGGCCCAATAAAAAATGTGACGATGTATTATATTTACATACTTACTTTCAAGTAATACACGTTCACGTTTATGACATTAACGTTGTTTTATCCCTATCTCAATCTCTTACAACCCTGGTAAAACCCAATACTATCCTGTTACACAGTATCGTTGAACTAACACTATTCCAGCGGAAATCTCTTTCTAAACATGCCAATTATTTTTGTCTTTTAACTTCGGCCATCGTCAAATATGCCATACACCAAAAGGTTCATAATTGCCTCGCTCAAAAATATAGGCTTACTAAAATTAATCATAAACAAAGCCAAAAGTGAACGTCCATTGCAGGATTGTTTATAGTGGCAGAGTAACAAAAGACAACTTTCTCCTAAGACTCCTAACCTAGTAAATAACCACGTATAGTAACTTGATCGAAGAGGTATCACACTTTGTGTGTATAACGGAACATACAGATGAAGTTACTGAGACTGTTTTTTTTTATGAATCATACAATTGCAAGTGAGACACAAACAACAACATTCTAATTGGCACATATACAACACGACTACAAACTCTCGTTCTCGACAGATTCACTGCTCTATATTGATATTTCAAATTGTCTCTGGTTCTTTCTTTAAAACCAACCTGTGCCTGTATTGTTAGCTCCAAAGCAACCTACATCATTACAGAGACATCCGGTAGGTACACTTTTTGCTCTAAATCCAAGTTCACTCACCTGTTAGCTCCAAACATTCTGTGACTAAATTTCTTTGTCTTAACCCAACTTCTGTGGAAGCTGTACCGAACGTCACTCAAATTCAAATCAAAACTATTTTTATAATTGCAGCACTGAACTGTTTTTTCACTATCACTCTTTGTACTAGCCATGTCAAAGACACCGTATGAAATGACGAGGAAACTTTATAAAACTTCAAACTGTAGAATCGTGACTCACGGGATGGTTAATTTAATAACTTCAATGCTTCTTACACAGAGGGAAACACATAGTTTCAAACTATTTAATCAAACAGGTGCGTACAGACGCTAGGTTGAATGAAGTTTGTGTGTAATTGTCAAAACAGAGAGACGATAAGATAACTGAAGATAAGATACGCGAATTGGACCAAGGAAATGCAAAACGGGTAATAGATCATTCGACTTGTTTTCGTGAAGTATATGGAATACCGAGAGAACTAAGACTTATTGATGATAATCCTTCCTGCTCTAGTGAACAGATAACACTGGCAGCTTGCAAAAAACACTCATTAATTGCAAGCAAAATTAATTGGGCAGATAGGTCCCCTCCATACCTACCTAATTGCCCATATTTAGCAAATGCTTTGAGGTAAAATACATTGGGGAAAAGGAAATTAAAGCAGGATTGTGTGACTAATTAGACATGGGAATTGCATAACAATATTTAGATTAGTTATGTTAAAATTTTCAAATATTCATCAATCCGTTTTGTATAAAAAAAAAAAACAACCCTGTGTAAATACTGGACATATAACTACAGTACAGCGTAATAGGAAATCCTTGTTCAATATTAAGAGAAGGTATTGAATTGAATACAGCAAAGGGCTTCATCTAACTTTAACATTAGACACATTTATACAAAAGAACTATGACTCCCGATGTTGGTACTGATGATAAGGTGATTACAACCAACATCAGTTTGAAAACCTAATTAGTTGTAACGAATAACACACAAACAACAATCTGTTACAATCTAAGAAACTGAATCCAGAAAATTAACCAACTGTTTCACAATACAATTGATGAAACCATACAAAGAAACGAAGACACACTTGAGGTAAGACAGACGTAACTCAACAAACTGATAATAAATAAAATATAACCAGCAACATAAGAAACATTAAACACATACTTAAAACGTAATTACTAACATACCAACCCAATGATTTAAGTTAAAATCGTATCAATAGAGGAACTTGCAGGAAACCTTGAATGAAAACCTAAGAATGTTCCGGTGTCCTTAGCAAAGTTAAATGTATTTGAATAAGTTAATTAATCAATTAGTGGATTATCCACGTAAGCACCTGATGTGTTCTTTGTAGTCAGTTTCAAGTATCGATTTAATTGATTCCTTATGGGTCAATCTGAAAGGGATGATTTGGATGTACTGAATGGCAGTTGCTCCTAATCTCGGCTGCTGCTATATCGTCAATTCGTCAGGTTATAGGTCCAGGTTAGGTATAGATATTATAGGGTAAGCATTGCAGCAAGTACCAATATTGTCCGTATTTTAGGTAGCACCGTAAGCAAGTAATAAAAAGCTTTGATAGTTCATCAATTTGGATTTACCTGTTTTGAAGCTTTACCATCTTCAACATCCTTCCAATTGCTCTTTTCTAATGTTGTAGATGCAACAAGTCTTCTTCAAATTAACATAATCTAACAGACCTAATATCAATAATCCTAAAATAATGGGGGTGCACATTAGCAAACCAGTCAACTTTCTTACAATACATCCATAATTTCTTCGGTCTTAACCCACTCTATTTCCATTCCATAATCTTCTACAAAAAGCTGTAACTGTAACACGGAGCATAACAAGAAAAGTCGTAATGTATGTTATTGCCAAAATAGCTTCCTTACTTTATTTGAATGATATTACAAAGCTTAACCAGCCGTAAAAAGCAATGGCACCTGCTTTGTTCAACAATACAACTAAAAACCATGCTAGCACATTACCAGGTCAATGGGTTACATGCTACTTCGTTACCACTTACCAGGGTATAAACTACAATAAATTGCTGCGTAGGATTCAGATTTGATAAGTTTTTTCCTAGTCATGAAATGGGCCACACCCTATTTAAGCAGATATATGTATTAAAATATTGAAAGGTTTATTTTGATGTTTTCATGATGTGTTTCGAAAAACAGATTCATAAGTTCAATTTTAAGGAAATAAGTAATTTATTAGTACTAGGTACTATCAAAGTAGTTCTCATTTCTAGGAATGTAAAGTTTTGCTTGGCAAATAAGTTGCCAAAATTGTAATAAGCAAACAATTTACAGAATTATATCAAATCAAACAAGTTTCCGGTACTACGAACTGATTACATGATAATCGAGAACTGTGACCGCAAAGATTAGATTAATAAAAAACCGTCGTGCTATTTTTATTCTCAAATATAGTATCAAATTTTAGCTTTGAAGCAGGAGTGGCATGTTTTTAATAAGCTTTCAGGTTTCTAATAAAAAAAACTGATAGTATAGTATTGCAACATTTTCTCTTGTTTGCAGAATTTCGAAACGTCAATGAGAGTAAAGGAGACACAGACATACAAAAAGATACATGACATAAATATAATGTTGTTGCATGTTATAGTAACTAAGCTAGGATGAATAAAAATGATGATGATTTAGTAATTAAAAATATATTGTACAAACCTGAGCCTCCTAATAACGCCCCTAAGAAACACACTAGGATCGGAACTGTACCGTTTCAAAAAGTTAAACTTCATTGTTTGAGGAACAAAACTCATCACTTCACAAAATCACTCGTCGCACTTGACCGCAGTTCTGTTATCTATCACACCGTTCTCATGTTCAATATTGATTTAAAAATATTTACAAGAAAGCTATGCGAGCGTTCAAACCGCGACCGAAAAGTGACTAACGAAAGACCGGTGAATGAATCATAGGACCAACAAACAGGTCGCTTCACTTAATACTTTTTTATTGCGGTATTTTTTGGACTAACTGTGCTCTGGCAAAGAACGGTCTAATTAGAAAGAGAATCTTGCTAACTATGCTACAGTTTGTCAAACTGTTTAATTTTAGAAAAATTATTCCCGGTTTTAGAAAATTTTCACTAACTAAAAATTCGTGGTTGCTTGTTTATTTTTTAATTAAAGCTCTTCCTATATAACTGAAATGTGACCATCTCCTATCGTGTCTGCTGTTATTACTGAAAGTTATTTTAACAGGATATCCCTAATTTCATATCCAAAAGCGTATAAGGTAATTTTTCGATGTTTTTACCGTTCGGTCGTGGTCAGTTTAATATTAAATCATTTCATTTACCGTGTCATATCTACTTAATTGGTAATTTTTTCAAATATACTGTATGATGTTAACGTTTTAGTTTGTCAACTTGTTGAATGGAAAGACCACAAGAGCTAAAGAAGCTTTACTAAAGGCTCGTAGATATCATTAAACAAGTAAATATCTGAGCAAGGGCAAAGCCTTGACAAGCAAAAACACAGCAATGCCTTACATTAATTACATAACGAATTGAATCATAAATTATTTCCTTGAAACAAAAGATCTTATGCGTTTCCTGAAAGATAACGTCGTGTCCGCCCGGTCCTATGAATATTCATTAGACAAAACCCAATGATATTCCATACTGCTCTGATTCTGCAGAAAAAAAATTACATTCAAATCATGGGGAGACTTTATTTTTGAGATGAACACTATAAACGCTTGAAGCCTCCAAAGTGGAAAAAAATATCACATCTCGTCACGTTGACAGTACTCGTACGAAGTTCCCATTTAAATGATGTTATTTAGTTAAAAAGACATAACTAAAACGTGTTCGTATTTAATACAGAACTTGAAACCAGAGTCAAATTACGTGACTTAGATACGAGAGACAATAAAGAATTAATTTAAAACCTACATGGGAATAACATTTGTCATCCTTTGGGGAATTAAATACAAAAGCGTTCTATGATAATATTATACTTTACATGTATAATATAAGTAAACAATATCAATTAGAGAGGTGAAGTAATTGGCCTGTCCAGGTATGAATCATTAAAATCGTATTAAACATACGAACACAGATTATGATGAATATTTACGAAGCGTAACGAGCAACGCACTCGACAGGCTTCGGAACATGTACAATTTTGGCTATGTTTATGCGGATAGCAAGTATAGCAACACAAGAAAATTATTCTTAGTAGGCGTTCATCATGACCATCAATATCATTCTTCTGCCATTCCCCCAAATATTCGTCTTCCATGCATCTTTACAAGCCACCATTTCAGTAATCTCCTTTTTCTAGCCATATTGCAATCCATGCCTCCAACTCTTTCCCTAAGCTTAGTACTGTTAGTAGGATTATCTTTAGCGTAAGCGTTTAAAACAATACTTATCTAAGAGACCTCCAACATACAATGCTGCTTTTAAGACATAGTAGGCTATTTAAAACAGCTGATCCAAATTCCTCTTCCAACGATAATATCCATCTCAAAGATGTTTAAAACACAGAAAAATTTCCTCCTTACCACTTTACGAGAAACATAACTTTACAAAGAAGCATTTAAAGATGAAAATTGCTTGTTAACAATATGGATATTAGCCAATGTTGCGTTACCAGTCTTGGGAGCTTCAAAAGGCATTTGCTGCAATTTATAACCTACGAAGATTTATGGACACTGAATGAAATTGGGTCGATGTGATAAGTCCATTATCTGATTAAAAGGTGCCTTGAAGCTTTGTTGATACGTAATACATTATGGAGGCTAGGCAGGTTAGTATCTAAATTGCTAGTCACACGCAATCGTTCGTCATCCTTACGACTGTCGTTTACGCCTACAGAAATATCTCCTTCCAAATTAGATTGATTATATCCTTAAGGCCTATGAGACGTATCTCAGCTTTGAGACTAACGTCTTTTTTATTTGGATTTTTTACAAACCCATTTGGATCCTCAGGTTTTTCCGATTTTGAGTCTTGCTTGTTGGCACCATTGTCTAACTCTACTGCCCGGGATTTTCCAACTTGAAGAATATTTTTGAAACTGCAAGTGAAAGTTTTTATCATAAGTAAAACTATCAAGTTATTAGTACCTTCCCATTTTGGTCTGCTTACATTTTCTTTGGATTAAATCAAGCGACATTATGGACTTACAAAGGCAACGAGCTTCAATGTTTTATTCTGGTGTATTGTACCTAGATGGTTCCGTTTCAAATAGAAGAAAAGTTAAAGAAGTAATCATGGCGTATCATGGCAGTTAAGCTAGTTAAAATACTGCTATAGTAGTCACAGGTCTCCAGTTCATCGCCTACATACTTGAGATTGTGACCCCGATTCCCTTATTTGTCTGTGACAGATTACGTGCGAAGGTTGATGGGTGATACGCAATTTTTTTTCCGCGATTCGCAAAGAATCTATTTGGAATAAAGCGACTAAGGGACCATATCACACTAGTATAGGGAATAAAATCCTTTTGTCCACTTAGTATCACTATCACACTAAGTAGATACTTAGCTATGCTAACTGGCTTCATCTTTCGTGAAAACGATCCCGAGTTGTTGATCGCGGTATCGTTTTCAACGAGTCCCATATTTTAGTTTATAAAGATTTTGGACCAAAAATACCAACGAGCCTATACCCCCACTAATATTTTAGTACTCAAGAAATCATGATTCATTACTACTGTAGAAGTGTGCATTAACTTATGTTGATTTATGGACAAAATATTTAACAGACTACGTGAGTCTCGTAACCTAAGCTAAGCACCGAAACATAACAAATTCGGTTCACGTAAGTTTTAAACTGCAAGCTTTATAGAGGCGAGACAGATCTTTCAGTAGGGTTGTACTAGATATATCTGCGCTTGGAGAGGTCCCATCTGGGGTTTTCCACAGAACCAAACCGGTCGAATATTAATTATTAACTCTTCGTTTTATTCAAATGTATTGGTAGAAAATAATAATCATTGCTGGTTTAATATTCAACATGTCAGTGCGTCGAAGATATTAATGATATAATTTTAATTCATCGAATGATTTGCAGATTTAAGCCGGTACTTTTTTGAGGCCGTACAACGGTGGTTCTCAAATTCGGCTTAACTATAGGAAGCCTAAACTAGGAGTTGCAAAACATGGACCCTAGACTGCTGTTTATTAATTTTGCACATGTTTTAAGTGCAGTTTTCGAGCGCATTTTTATTGCTTACCAAACTTGCAGTGTCCGGTTCGACTGTTTTGCATACAAACGCCTTGAACTTAGGGTCGTCAGACAAAACTGTCGCCGGGATTACCCAAACACCAGGTGGTAATTCCGGCAACAGGTTGAGGTGTGGCTTTGCAGTAAAAATTACAAGAGAGGAGGCAGAATTGGGCGTAAATGAAGATTGGGAATGAATAGAAAAATATGCAATTCGATTTTTCGTTTACTTTGACTTAGACCTCGATCATCAGTTTTTTACACCTTGTTTTCCCCCGTAACCTAATTTCTCTAAGTTGATCTCATTTCGATCCAAATGCGGCCCTTACTCGCTATTTCATTGAATCTCAAATATCCTAATTTTGGCATCCCTGAGCCTACAGCGTTAGATACAGACAGACGGTAAGACAAAAGTTCAACGTTCGTTCCTCAAACATCGATTGGCGTCTGGCCAACCGCCAAACACTTCACTTTAATGGTTTGACTTATCCTACTTCCTTAAATAGATATAAACTGTGTGCAGATGATTTTCAATTATTTATTCTTACGTATAATTTATCATGTTGGGCTCTCCACAGCTGGAGGCCTTCTTATGGACTGCATTAATAAACGGATCACGGAAAGTCTTCGCTGGAGTTTCTACTCGCTCGGGGTAGAATTTCGCATGCTGATTAGGACAATCTTTTGAGAAAGCCACGTCAAGACTGGACTGGGTCAAAACTCAATGTGAGTTTTGGCTTAAGCCAGTTCTTGTACCTAATTTGTATCATGCTCATAAAAAGCAAAACTGAGTTTTTCGTTGAATACCTTTTTGAAACCTAATTCACAGCTTTGTTATTTGGGAGAGACGATTAGAGGTACCTGGCAGGGGCATAGACAGTTTAAGTATTAGGTAGGTACCAGGAAAAAAAAGATAGCACCAGGTAGATTAGATAACAGCCGGGGCGTCGCCAGTTGCATTTTATATTGTTTGCTGAAATACGTTATTTGTTTTTACAATACGAATCTACCTACTTCGGCTTTCTGTATTTCGAAAGTAACCATGTTTGAAATTCCAAACGACTACTAAACACCTTGTCGTGTTTTCGTAATAATCATATACCGCGTGTATCTGACATCGACGCACAAACGATTTCCATGGGTCCAGGGCATGATTCTGGACACCCCAGTGTTGGAATTTTTCGTCGGTTCTTTTCTAATTTTTTCATTTTTTTTCAAGAGTACCACAAATAGGTATCACCTCAGCTGAGCTGATATCTATTTGTGGTTTTATTCAGATTGCTCTTTTTAGTGAAAGTAGTTAATTAATTTTTTTTTTTACTAAAAATCTCATTGGGTTAGGTCAGAATAACGATTATGAGCAGTCTAAAGTAAAAAAACCCTCGAAAAAAATTAAAAAATGAGAAAAAAGCCGACGAAAAATTCTAAGTCTAGGGTGTCCAGAATCATGCCCTGGACCCATGGAAATCGTTTGTGCGTCGATGTCAGATACACGCGGTAATGTATTTTACAATGCTATAATTTTATCTGTTTGTCAGCTATAATCTAGGAAATGGCAGGCCATGTTGTGTGTAATTAAAACATGTTATACGTATTATCTTTCTTTTCATGCATCAAAATGCACACAAATACTAAATATGTAATGTAAAACATTCTCAATTCCTCAACCCAACTGAGACATGTCTGGGTCTGCTCATTTGACTTTTAGAAACTCTGTTTACCAACTTCCAAAACAGGACGAGTTTCTCAATTCTGCGAGTATTTTTTTACACTTGTTTGTGAGTGGCATTGTGTTATTTGTTACCAAAAAATAAAAACGTCACTGGCAAAATAGACGCCAGAAAAAAAAATCTGCGCTCGATTTTATTTTTTTTAAATCTGATTTTCTATCTAGGTCTGTTTATCAGGCTGAACAACTGAGCTATACGCGAAACAAGACCAAGTAACCAACTTTTAGTCCAGTTTTTAAATCTGTGCTACAATAAAAAAAATGTTTAAGAAACTTAATGTACAATTAAATTATAATACATGCACAATCTGAATACTCCTGTAGAGAAACAAAGTGTAGATGGATTTAAAATAAATAATAATAATAATAATAATAATAATATCCTTGGACATTTCACACAACGCCATATAGTCCCAAGCTAAGCAACCTAATGCTTGTGTTATGGTAACGATATGGCTGATAAACTACTTATATACATTTTTTTTTTGTAAATACTTACATATTATAGATAGAAAAACACCCAGACTCAGAACAAATACATGTAGGTCTTACAAATATTTGTCCCGTGCGGGAATCGAACCCGCGACATGCTGCGCAGCAGTCAATCGCTCAACCACTGCGCCAAGCGTGTCGACAATTGAAAGAAGGTATTGGCACTAATCACCACTCTTGCTCAAGGGGTTTGATGCTTTTAAAAACTTACTACCTACTTTAAGTCTTGTAGTTTCCTCATAACTAATAATTTCCTCATAGCTTCGGCAAAAACAAATACAAGCGAATCCAACAGTAGGAACCTCTTAAAAATTTGATTCTAACAGCACTTAACCCAGTGCAAGATTTTTTTAAATCTGGGAAGAGGCATGTCCCGCCCAGCAGTGAATGTTTTCACCTGATATCAAATAATAATGATAAATATTGGTCTTATCTGAGAGATATACCTTAGCAACACATGTTCAGATAATAAGATCAGCATAACTAATCACAACCATTCAATTCCATCGCAAAAATAATAGTTATGAATTTGTAAGGTTTGTAAAGGCACAGTTAAATCTTGTTAAATGAATGCACATCTACTTAAAGTATAATATACTAGCTGACCCGCGCAACTTCGTCTGCGTCACATTTTCCTTTATTGCTCCTCTCCTATTCGTCTTAGCGTGATGATATATAGCCTATAACCTTCCTCGATAAATGGGCTATCTAACACTGAAAGAATTTTTCAAATCGGACCAGTAGTTCCTGAGATTAGCGCGTTCAACCAAACAAACAAACAAACAAACTCTTCTGCTTTATAATATTAGTATAGATTTTAAATTTTAAAATATTAATAAAAACCATTTAGAAGCATTCTCTCTACAGAACCTTTCAGAACCACAAGTATTCATATCAATCAGGGTGGAATCAAATAGTTGTGTACAATAGCTATGCAGATCATCAACAGCTAAATAATTATGCATGAGCTTCTTTAACACTTAGCAGTACAGCTGATTATTTATATTGTCACTGATATCAAATGGGTAGATATTAGAATGTATATTTTTGTTGTCCCTCACTGGACTGAATTAAGACGAAGTAAGGATTTGATCCTAAAAAAATCGGGCCAACTGCTTTTCAACAGAGTTTAAGCCCGGAATGCAATTAAGTTGGTTTAAATTGTATTAACTAATGGGTAAGTATTCCTGACAAATGTAGGGTTTCCAGTGTTTGAGTAAAGCTGTAGTAAGGAACTGCAATTGTGTTCCTCAAATGTTTTTGTTATAATTTATTCTATTATTTAAGTTTTTGATTGATCACAGTCTAAACATAATGAAGTAACCAAGAATTATTATTGTGTGGGTAACAATAGAGATCATTCTTCAATATTTTATTTATGACACATTTTTACATTTTTTTTACATGATTAAGTCAGATGTCTGATTACATCAAACATGCACTGTTTTCTAGATGAATCTAAAAGGAACCTTGCTACATTAAATCATAACAAACTAATGTGTCTAGCTTTATTTATAATTGTTTGCAAATCATGATTTCATGTACATTTTTCTATGATGAAAACTAATTCTTTCCCTTGAGATTGTTGCCATGGTCTGTCTCACATTAACTACCTATTATTTTGGGATAAAAATGTGCCTAGTCTAGAATACTTAGCACTTGTGTTGCTTTTTACTATTTTCTTAAATATTCATATCAGCAATTTTTGGTAGGTACCTCCTTTTAAGTAATAATCTTCATAGACAAGAATTATCTGATTCTTACTATACTTTCAGGTGAGATCTGGACTTATGTCTTGGTTGAAAATACTTCCTACCAATTTTATAAATGCCGTAGTTTGTGAGGATGGATGGATGTTTGTTACTCTTTCACGTCAGAACACCTGACAGGATCTTCATTAAATTTAGCACAGAGGTAGGTTATGGTCTGGAGTAACACATAGGCTACTTTTCATCCCGGGAGTGTGTTTCCTAGGGATCACGTGGATGAAGCCGCTGGTAGAATCTAAGTAGTACTTTATAAGTTAGATGGTCATGGAATTATTCAATACCAACTACATATGTATTTAGATAATATATTTACCTCATAAGCTCAATACATGTACATGTACTGATTAATCAAGGTTTATTAATATTATAAAAACTAGACTGGTAACTATTAATTATTTTATAATTTAGTATTGTTATGTTATTATTATGTTTTTGCACACTCTAAGGGCAAGGCATGCTGTTACTATGTAATACCATAAACCAACTTATCTTTTAAAATAACTTTTTTATCTTCAAAAGATAATTCGTCAAATCTCAAACTAACATGCTGTATGGCTGACATGCTATTATCAACCTTATTGCGTGACACTAAGTTTGCATTTATAGTGCAATGGGATGGTGTCTATATTATGAATTACTTGACCAGTTATTGTTCTGAAGTAATAAGTAATAAAGTTATTAATGACTGACTATCAACCTGCAGCAGTGTCTCAGTGGACATTAAACATGCTATAATGATTATAAATAGCGTCCAAGACATCATCGTTTGTAATGATAAAACGATAAGCACGTAAACATTATAAAAAACTAAGTGATAACAATACACCATTGTTGATACCAAGATAACATTTTTTTAACTTTTTTGAAGCGAGAGACACGTAGAACTAGAAGCTCTTAACAGCCTAGTATGTCTAGAATGGACTATACTTCATTATTCAACCAGTTAAACAATAAAACATGAATCAGGACCCACCTTGTAAATGGACCACTTATATTAGTTATTTGACCAAGTATTTTTTCCACTGTCCGCTTGTCGCCTTCGCGGGCGGCGTTTAATAGCTCCTGGCCCCTTCCCATGGCCCATTAATGTTAACAGCCACACACAAAAACAACACCAAAATCAAACATTTCAATTTTTACACTAGACTTCACTCACTACACATTACAACTTCATTGATCGCGCCGCCATGTTTGAGAATTTTGACGTGAGTGCGCTCTAGCGGCCCACGAAGGAATCGATATCGAGAATGAACGATCGCAGCAAGGCGCCTAAGACCTATTCTAACTGCGGTTTAGAATATAACGAGGTCGTATTGTTATTTATTCACAAAATATGCTTTTGAACGTGTTTTTACCAAGATTACTTCAGTTTTCTTTATAATAAGTACTTAGTTACTGTAAGTAAACTAACACAACACCGAAAGTGTGCTGGTGCAGCCACTCACATTTTTCTACAAAGCAACATGCTGCTTTACTAGGAAACTAGACGGGCTATTAGACAAACAGTCTATTTTAACCATTGCATAGGTACTGTGTAAAATTTCGCTGTTACTTAGACTTAGACTGACTTAGACTTGTCTTCTGCAAAGCTATATAATGTCTTCTATTACAAACGAGACGTAAAGTATTTTGCAGAAAACATAATATCTTCAGCAAGAACTGTAATGTTTTGTTGCATTTGTTATAAACTACTACATACATTAAACAGGATGATGATGATGATGATTTTATTATGACTTTGTATCTTTCAACCCTATTACAAACGAGACGTAAAGTATTTTGTAGAAAACTTATTATCTTCAGCAAGAACTGTAATATTTTGTTGCATTTGTTATAAATTACTACATACATTATACAAATGATGATGATGATGATGATGATCTTATTATGATTTTGGATCTTTGAACCCTAATAATAATTTGCGCTTCGACTTCGCAGTTATTTTAAATTTTTTAGTTATCTGTGCACCTACCTTCATGTTCAGCACTAGCACTTCATTCAACCTGTCACTGTCACTGTCATTGTGTGTACCAGTACCAGTATCTAAACTTGTTTTCCTCTCCAACCGTGTTAATTTCTGTGATAGCTCAGGGAACAAAATGTGAATAATTTCATTAGTGTTTCGTTTTACTATCGGTGTGTGGTTAATTGTCCCAAAAATGTGTAAAAATTAATCACAATGTCGTCGTGAATTTTTCTGTTGTGATCTTGTCAGTGTCAAAATGATCAGCTGTTCCGAATTATTTATGCCCTAATTATCGAAAATTTGAGAAACTTGGTGTTATTGTAATCTAAATAAAGTGACAACATTTATAAAACGTTACCGAACTTGTATAAGTAAACATGCTCCCCAACATGGGTAGCGGATTTAATTTAGTTTTAATTTCCTTACTGTACTTTGCTGGATCAGTTGCTACTCAAGGTAAATTAATAATATTATTTTCAATACTTTTTATGCTTATTATTTGAGTGCTAGTTGGCTTCGTCGAATTACTGAAGACTAAAAAATAAATATCTATGTATATGGTGTCATGCTACTGGTACCACTGCATCACTGTAACTCTGCAAGAACACAATGTAGGTATGTGTGTATTTTTTAATTGAGATGGGTTTACTCTTGACTCTAGGTGAGAGGTGGCAGAGACAAAGTCTTTGATGGACCCAGCTTATCAAAGACTACTATAGTATAAGCTTACCTAGAAGTAGCCTGTTCACTCTAACTTTGTAAAGATTATAGTTGTCAGCATTCGGAAACACATATTCTTCACTGCCACCCCTTACTAGTACAGTAAAAGTCCTAATTTCCTTTATACATCTTTGTTTCAGATGCCAGCATAACAATACCTCTGAACAACTCTATAACATATGAAAACAGAGAACTTTATGGAGCCTATCTTACATTAAGTGGTGAATCTAATGTCCAAGTAAATTTCAGTAATGTTAATAAGAGTTTACAGTTCATTGTTTTTCAAGCACATAGTCATATGTTTAACATTACTCTGTATATGAATGATACTGAGGGTTTGTCTCATGTGAATGGAACCAATTTGGGATTTGTGGGTGTTTTGGACAAGAAAGGCACATATCAAGTATCCAGCTACCATAAGAATGTTACTATACGTGTATTTATTTCCGTGCATGGTTACACAGAAAACGGTATGATATATTTAAAAAATATTTATTTCAAAATTAAAAAAAAACAACCTGTTTGATTTCATTTCAGTGAATATAAATTATTGTATCTTAGTTTAAAGAAAATGCTGTCATGGATGAAAAAAATAACAATAAAAGACTATTACACAAGTCAACGTAATACAATAATGTTCCACATATTAAAAATGATTTTCCTGTATTGTGCTTGTGTGTATATATGTATAACATATAAACCTACTGTTTAAGTACCTAGTGGTAGAACTAATACAAAAAACACAGTTCAATTAGGAGCATATCACTTCATATTATGAAACAAAGTCCTCCGCCATGTCTGTCTGTATGTCCGTCTCGATAAACTCAAAAACTTCTTCACCGATTTTCATGCTGTTTTTACTAATGGTTAGAGTGGTTCTCGAGGAAGGTTTTAGTATATAATTTGTCAAGCGGGTGAAGCCGAAGGCATCAGCTAGTTATTCATGAAAATTACCAGCCTTGTATGCCCTGCTGGATATGCTACTCGCTTGAAATGTGGCACGCCATTTACTGGACACGTATTTACTGTTAAAATTGAGTTACAGAATAAACTCTAATCCTATTATGTCCTCATTGTACTCATCATTATGCACAACTTTTACTATCAGTCCAACTCTAAAATCACAAAAAAAAATATTCACTGCTCCAGGGATTCCCAATCTTTTTTTATACCGACACCCTTGAAAAAAATGATGCTTACTTGTGGTAACTCTATTTTGTATGTATGTTCAATCAATGAGACCTTTGAATTCGCTTTTCCGAGTGCGTCGCACTGAAAAATAATTATAAAATTGTGCGTAAGGTCGATAAGTGTTCTACCAATATCTATTTATAGCAAACTTAGCTTCTGATCAGAACTTCAACAGATTTTGCATGCAGTAAGGCTTTAAAAACGGGATGTTCCCGTTTTGTTATCCATTTGCAGCATTTGCGTTTCATTTCAGTTTGTTATGCCTCTGAGGCTCTGGGAAAGCAACGCGACGCCTTAAAGAGTATTAACGCACAGTTTAAGAACCCCCAGACGGCCCACACAACCATTTATGTGGGCATATCTCGACAGAATAAACACAGCAGATGTTTTTTTTTTTGCGATTTGCAGTTCCATGACCCCCTACCATCCCTGTAGTTATAGATGTAAACTAAGCTTAAAACGCTCATCCAACAATATTTTTTCAGATACAATACCAGGAGGATGTAACATGGAGTTTTCAATTCTTGAGATATATCCATTCCTTTATACCCAGACATTCTCTGAATACATACTAGTGGAGGCCGCGGCGCCTGCTCTAGCAACCGACCCCAACTGTGAAAGTCCTTTGAATGCAAATATGACATTCTATATGATGTATCTGGCGGAACTAAACTTTTACTCTGAACCTTATTTTACTGGACTGAGAACAATGATGACCCTTGAAGGTATTTTGAAATATGGGAAAGAGGTAAGCAATTTATATAGTTGTATTTTATATAATTATACTAGCTCTGCCAGTGGTAAAAAATTATCTCAGGGTACACCAGGAGGTTTCAGGGTATCCATCCTAAGATTGTCTGTAAGACTGTACTGCAATAAGACCGCCCATTGTACACTTGTTTTTATAAACGTTTTTCCTGTACTTGTTATGAGGTGTACAATAAAGTATATATAATAAATAAATAAATAATACAGTATGTAGTACCTTTGAGATAATTTTTCCCGAGTTGAAAAGTATTGTATGTTCTTATAGCAGGTCTACTCGTGTGCTAAGTTTCATCCGAATCAGTTCAGACATACACACAAACAGAGTTTCTTTCACATTTTCATTTTTATTTGGTAATACTTACATTCATGGTTTCCTTAGTTGGATGGTACTTTGATTACCTGTGCAGAAAGGTGAATAGATAAAAGCTTTCATGTTTTTCTTTTTAAACATTGCTCCACACTATTTTTGCTTTATTTATTGGGTTACCCTCGCGTCGAATTCCTTGCAGCGATACACCAACTGAGCGTAAATGCCTTCATCTAAACAGTAAAAAACCGGCCAAGTGCGAATCGGACTTGACACGAAGGGTTCCGTACGCTAAACAAAAAAAAACATGTATTTTATAGGAGCCCCCTTTAATTTAAATTATTTTTTTAAGTACCTACTAGTTGTCCCCCGCGGCTTCGCTCCCGTCAACTGCAACTTTCTTATTTTTTTCTTTCATAAGAAACTTCTCCTGACAGTAACAAACACAGCAAAATAAGAATTAGCGAAATCGTCCCTGGCGTGATGTGATGACCAAAGGAAATTGGGATTCATTTTTACATAATATACTTAGATTTGTTGTTTTAGCGACTATACAAAATACAAACTCTGTGAAAAATTTCAACTGTCTACCTATCCTACGGTTCTTGAGATACAGCCCGCTGACAGATGGACGTACAGACGGGCAGCGGAGGCTTTGTATTAGGGTTTTTTTTTGTTACCCTTCGGGTACGGAACCCTCAAAACCAAGAAAGTCATTTGCCACCCCATACACATGTTGGTACTTCACAGTATCCACAAGTCCGCAATCATTGCAGTCCAAGTTATCCCATCTGATGAGCTGTTTCTGTGAAGAAACTTGACCGAGGAAGTACCTACTATGCAATTTTGGGGACCTAGCTTTCTAACTTAGTATCACCATGCAGTGGTGTGAAGTGAATTATTTCTTTGAATTGTTCCTCTTTTATTCCGGACGCTTTTATCCTGCTCGTCTTTTACATCGTTCTCACATGTATGTATAATTTCAACCCGATGTAAAAAAATATTATTTTTAAAAGAGTGTCCGTGGAGTTTCTTGCACGTTCTTCTCCATAGAGATCTACGTTTTGAAACGCTTCAACTTTTTGGACCGACCGACCTTGACAATTCAAAAGTGCCTGTAAATGGTTTAATTGAAATAAATGCTTGAATTTTGAAGGGCAGGGCACTTTACAAGGGTTGCAAAAAACTCGAACGTAAAGTCGTAGGGGGCGCGAGTAGAGTCGCAGCATAAACCATGCGAGTAGAGTCGTGACCGAATCCAAAAAGTAAGTAAAAACTGGGTGCAGACTGTCTCTTGATCTATAGATAGGTCTTCAAAAATGATATTGAGTCTTCTAATATATTTTTTTTTCTAAACTGAACAGTTTGCGTGAGAGACACGTCCAAAGTGGTAAAATGTGTCTTTTAATTTTATTTTTATAATTTTTTTTCTTGTTTTTTTTTTTTTTTTTTTAAATAAGAGAATGATAAAACTAAAAAAAAATATATGATGTATATACCATGTAAACTACCAGTGAAAATTGGTTTGAATGAGATCTAGTAAGTAGTTTTTTATAATACGTCATAAATCGTAAATCGCAACTTCTGCTTATAATATAATACCTACTGGTTTGTACGGAACCCTCGGTGGGCGAGTCCGACTCGCACTTGGCCGTTTTTTTAATATTTTTTTTAGGCATGGGAAATTATCAAACGACTTCGCGGAGCGGGAGGGAGTGTCAGACTTCTACTGACTGAAACCCATCCATGTTCCTTCATGTGCCCTTTGTGTTCCGGAGCCACGGTATCTCTTTCGAATAGTCCCGCGACTCCGGCAGGCATCCGTAAACCGGGACAAAGTTGTATTGTCTTACTATTGTTCTTTTAATTTGCGGATGCTGACAGCTATAGTAGAGAACCGGATATGTGTTGAAAAATAGGCTTTTCTCATTAGGTACATCAGCATTGGCTATGGTGCCAGTGTCGCTTTTTACTTTTAACCATCCAATAATAAAATATTTCTCTTCAAAGATCCCTTACACCTCCTGGCCGGCTACTCGACGGATGTTGAGCGCATACCCTGGCACGGGCGCCATTTACGCAGTGGTAGCACATAATACATTAAACGGTGAAGGATACTCAGTGTACGTACCCAGCTATAGTTATGGCTGTACCGAATTTGCCGATTACGGCTGCGAAATGATTGGTAAGTTTTATTGTTTCGATAGCTTTTGCCTGCGACACCTCCCTCGTTTAACTCTGAAATTTACCGGGATCCAGATCCTGGTCTACCCATAAAACTTTTTAGAATATCTTCAGTCATTGATGCGTATATGTTTTTTTTTTAAATATTGATAGGCCGATACGTTTGACCGGTATCTCACCTGATGTTAAGCGATGATGCGATCTAAGGTGGAGCACGCTTGCCTAGAAGTAACCTATTCACTCTTGACTTAAAGACTCCCAGGTTGTAGCTATCAGGAAACACAGACTCAGGCAGAGAATTCCGCTCCTTAGCTGTACGCACAATGATTTATGTATTCCCAAAACGTTTTGTGCGTATAGGTGGGATCTCCACCATGTAGGTACCGGTGGCACATCACCGTACGTCTTGTGGTCCGATGGTGGAACGGGCTTGGTGGAATTAAGTTATAATGCAATTCCGTCGCACACTCCCCAAAATGTAACCGATAGAAAACCGACAGGAATTAATGAACATTCAAACTTTCACATGTACCATGAGTAGGACAAATGCTGTGAATTCAGGATGAAAAGTAGCCTCAGATATTCTCCAAGTCCCAGGCTACCTCTTCGTCAGATTACAATTTGATTACTGCGGTAGTATGCTCGTTATGAGGTTGCAGTAGGTAGTTGGTAGGTGACTAGTGGTCGCAACAACCAGGTAAACTATGAAGCCGTACTTCGTCGTAATGGCTCTCTAGTCGCAGACCGGCCGATACGACTGGTCTTTGCGACCAAACTATGTTCAGTTTGCTATGTGTATAAACACTGGTTCTGCGATGTGACTCGGCCGGTCGTCGTCAGAGCTATGGAACAACTAAAAGCAGCTCGACAGGTGACCGCTTCATGACCAGTCGTGGTACTTGCTGCAAACTTGGCCATTGCTTGATCGGAGCTACCTAGAGACCAAAATTACGACCAACAACCGTTTAGCGCGTGAATCCTTTAATGTATTTTTAGTTGGTAATCATTGGCGAATTTTATTCTAATGTATTAGCAAAGACTTCTCCGTCAGGTCGATTTGTCTTACATTAAAGGTCAATTTTCAGATGACGGGCTATCACAGATACTTTGTGTAGCACTTATGTTTGTTGGCGTGTTCATATGCTTCTTCGGACACCGGTTCTTCAAGACTGAGATGTTTTTCGCTGGATTCTTCACCGGTGTCATTATCACATACATATTGATAGCGCTGCTATCGGTTGTTGATAAGCCTGGTAAGTAAAATTAAATTATGTTATTTTTTTTTAATATTTTAATTATGCAGCTATGCATAAAATGGTTAGATCCCTCTTGAAGATGATCCCTAATACACTGAAGTGTAGACAAGCAGTTTTTGCAGGTCCTTAATTAATAGCCCTCCTGACCGATTCTGGCCATGGCGGCCAATATCAACGGAGACTAGCCGATGGTCCCTATACTAATACAAAGTTGATAGAGTTGCAAGCAGTTTTATTGATAGCTAGTAGTCGGCTTCTACTATCCTAAAACATTTTCAAAGTCCATCACAACGATGGGTGGACTATGTGGGAAAGATACCTATGGCTTGAAAGCGTGGCGTTGCCTACATATAGATGCCGACTTATAGCAAAATACATGTATCTACCGTGTATGTAAGAAATGTCGTGCAAACCCCAAAAAATTGTATAGGGGCAATAATATCATAAATAAATGGGTGAAAAAGGCACTTAAATAAGTAGACGTTCATACTTGTTCGTATGCCTATAAGTTACTTAAAACCTTGTCCAGTCCAGAAGGAGCGTATGTGCCGATCCTCTCGTGCGTACTTTGCGTTCAGAAAGTGCGTATCAAAATTTTGGCGCTCCTTTTCCCTTGAGACGTGCACTCGCTCTGAATTTCTTGCGTAAACTGGACGCAACAAGGCGTTTCTAGTATCTCGACTCGCGCGCAATACGCGCGATTCGAGGGTCTCGTGAAGTTACGCGCGTATGAATAGATGATTCACGTCGAATTCGCTTCGTCTGGACAAGCTCTAAGCTTTTCACTCCTTATATCAGTACTGTACTGTTACTACTTGTAAAAACTCTTAACAATAATGTTTATTTTAGCCCTCCTAGCCGCAGCAGCAGTATCGGGCATATTCTTCGGCGGAATATGGTGGTTGTTCTGGTGGCTATACGGAATACCTGTCCTTGCAGTATTGTTGCCTACATTGAACCTTGGCTTCTTACTGGCTTCGATATTTTACTATAGATTACCAGGTAAGTACTAATAAGTGGGTTTGTTCTTATGTTGTCTTGTGTTATTTGATTTTCTTTAATTCAATTTTTTTTAAATAAGTAGTAAATGGTACATTGTATATCTACTAACACACGGTAAAAAGTTATAAGTTAATCTAGAATTCCGGTACATACCTAGGTAGGTGAAGCAGTCCATAGTGATTTGCCTAATTTATATTTTCCTGTTTTGTATATTATGAATTTCATATAAATTACCGTAAATAGCCGTCCCATTTACAATACATCAGTAAATATTACTGCTCTTCCGTATCATAAAAATGCCATAGGTATACCCACAAAATTCTAAACCCCGAAATTTTTTAGGCAATATACCATATCTGATTTGGGACTTCAATTTCTGGAGCCTCTTCGTCCTGGTCATGATGCTGACGGCTCTAGCACTCGTCTCCGTGTCCTATGCTGCCAACATCATATGCTGTGCCGTGCTTGGGGCGTACGCCACCGTACTGTCTCTCGACTACTACATGGGATCCAACTTGAAGTTTATCATTATTAATGTGATAAGAAGAGCTGTGGTTCCGCATTTTAATAAAGCGATTTTGGCACCGCCTGATAGTCAGTGGAGAGGTGAGTTAAAACTTAGTTTCTGTCATTTATTTGTGGTCTTTTATTTTCTAGCTACATACTGTAATAGTATAGGTAGGTACTCCAAGATTAAAGGCGCAAACTCACCGCGGCACACGGAGAAGCTACGCACGTGTGTTGAGCTTCGCTTTGCAAGAAATTGTATGTGATTGTGTCCACTGCAACACACGGACATCTACGCATCAATTGACGTCATTGGTAGACGCGTGGCTTGCTCGAATACGGCGCTCACATAGCTCAACACTGTCAACGCCATGCATGCTGTGCATTATACCTACACTGTACCTACACTAATATTAACCCAAGACTGTGTCGCAGTACAGTTTTGAGATACGCCTTGTGGAACGAAGGCGTGTGTAGCGCAGTGGAAACGTAGACCCACGTTGTCAAACAAATGAATTCACGCAGCTATAATACCTACGCAGCGTGCCCGTGCACAGCATGCGCCGAGGTGAGTCTGCGCCTTAATCTAAATGTCGCTTGTTTTTTCATATGAAACTTCTGTCTCAATGAAAACTTGTTGCCCTGTTTTTGAGGGCAATAGACTCGCCGTTACCCCGCCAGTTATATACGAGAGTATCCACATTAACAGACAGTGAAAAAAAATCGATTAACTCTTTGGTTTTCTCAATCTACATTCTGGACAAAATACAATAAAATATAACAGGAATTAATTTAAAAAAAAAGTAGCGTTTAAAATGATAAAAAAGCAGATATCCAATCATTTCACCTAGGTAGGTATGTCAATTTTGATGCCGTGTAAAAGTAGCATTGTTAATCGTTTTCTGTAGCTGACCGTAGGTACCTATAGGTAATAATAGCTTTATTTCAAAAACAAACAGGTTTAACAAGTATTTCGTGGAGGCCTTCTTTTAAGTACCTATAGAAATACCTGTACCAGAAGACCCCCATAAAATAGGTAGGTACCTACATATCCCTGCTTACTTTTGGGGAAAATGAACACAGGTACCATAGATTGGTACGTACTGGTAAAATACTAGGTACAGCATAACGAGCTATTTAAAGCTCTATCGTGCTATCCATTACCCAATTATTTAAAATGGATTATACTCTAACAAATCATGTGACTAACCCTTGCTTGTACTGTTCATATATCTGAGCTAATGTGCAGACGCATAGTAGGTACCTACTAAGCGAGATTACTTACTTTGCAATAATAGTTCTACGCGTTAGTTATGAAACTAATTAAATAAAAACATGTTTATTGTACAATCACCTCTTCAATAATCATAATGGCAATTAAAAATGTTTTCAAAACATTTCGGTCACATTCAGAACTTGAGATTACTTCATTCTTACTCGTGTGTGACTCACAGATTCGTTATTTAATCCTCTATTTATGAATTAAGAATTTGACGTTGAATATTTGGCAAACTCCTGTTTTTCCCTAAAATCTTCTAATTAGTGACATTTATTAAAACTCAAAATCATGTTAGTGCACTTGGGTCGTTAGTAGATAGATGTTCAATTCTAGGGACACAACACCTAATTTGAAGCCTAAATGTCATCATAAGTCATTTATTTAATAACAACATAAACTGTGTAGAAATTAGTACTTAGGTGATATAAAAACATCAAAACCAAATCAACAATACAATCACTGAAAAATAACAGTAAATTAATTACTAAAATGACACATCAAATCACAAAGTAGGTAGGTACCTATTAATAGAACATTGTTATCCTAGGTTTGAAAGTAACTTATTTAGTACCGAGACGGCGTTTGGCGCTCGAGAGTAGCGAGGGTGTCAATAGTTCGAGGGACTATATAAGTCTTTCATCCGAGGTAAGCACTGTTCTTTTCATTACGAATAAAAGGAAAGTAAAAATAAAAACACGATTTAGCCAAAGAAAAAATTGCAATTATATTTATATATCTGAATCGGATGAACTCATCGTGTTAAAAGAAATCTCTGCTATACGAAAGTATGAACAATACTCGAAAAAACAAATGAAGGTCGGATTGCTGCTTTCCCGACCATTTTGTTTTTGTCGCTGCGACCGGCCAGCTATCGAGCCATAAAATATTAATTATTGTTTTTTTTTATGATTTGACGGCTGTCAGTTGAAAACGATTCTCCCTAGGGCTGCGAAGTTACACTTTCAACCCGCTCCTCAGGCAACTTCCGGCCTACTTTCCGAGTATGAGTAATGAAAAATACATTTACTACCTACATAAAGAATTTACCTACCAGCTTAGGAAAGTAAACGTTTCAAACCAAAAAAAAAAAATATAACTGTACATATAGATAAGTACTCATTGTATTTTTTGAGGATAAATCGGTGGTTATGTTAGTTTTCCTGACTGATATATGTCATGAGTTTATTATTTGTTGAATATACAAATTGATGTGAAAAACAAAATTCTTTTTGTGAACTCTGTACATCATCATCATCGTCATCTTCCTGTCCTTATCCCATGTTACTTGGGGTCGGCGCAACACGTTTTTAGGGTTCCGTAGCCAAATGGCAAAAACGGAACCCTTATAGATTCGTCATGTCTGTCCGTCTGTCTGCCTGTCTGTCTGTCCGTCCGTCCGATGTCACAGCCACTTTTCTCCGAAACCTTGAGAGCGCTATGCTGTTGAAATTTGGTAAGTAGATGTATTTCGTGAACCGCATAAAGATTGAAGATTTGGGGGATACTTAGAACTGAAACTCGAAAAAATTTTTTTTTTTCTAAACTGAGTAGTTTGCGCGGCAGACACTTCCAAAGTGGTAAAATGTGTGTCCCCCCCCCCTTATCTTCTAAAATAAGAGAATGATAAAACTAAAAAAAATATATGATGTACATTACCACGTAAACAATCAGCGAAAAATGGTTTGAACGAGATCTAGTAAGTAGTTTTTTTTTTAATACCTACGTCATAAATCGTAAATCGCAACTTCTGCTTACGGAACCCTCAGTGCGCGAGTACGATTCGCACTTGGTCAGTTTTTTTCTTCCACTCTGCCCTATCAGCCGTCAAACTATCACTAACTCCCTTTTCTTTCATATCGCTTCTCACACAATCCATCCATCTTTTCTTTGGCCTTCTTCTCCCTCTCCATCCATCCACATTTATGTTCATTACTCTTTTAGTTAAATCAGCTAAATGCGTTTCCTCCCTTCTCTTCACATGACCATACCAAGATAAGCGATTCCCTTTTAACTTTTCCGTCACTGGCGCCAAACTATTACCTCCTATGTAATCATTTTTCACGTAAGTAAGTAAGGTTATTTTATACTTTTTAGTGGTTTTGTTTGGAACTCGGTTATATTTTTTGTAAAAAAGTTTTTAGTAATTGAAAATTCGGTTTTAGCTTTAACTTGTTGATACTTGGAAGACGCGCGACGTCTTCGTCTACGCAAAAATTGAAATAAGCAAAAATGCTCATAAAATAAAAATTACTGATCCGAATTTAATTACATTTTTACGGGAACAAATGGCAAGAATGACGCATCGAACTGAAAACCAGGTCCAAGTCTATAAACTTAGTTAAGCCCTTTTCGAAAAACTGTTTAAAGAGACTGTGACACTCGAGGCGTCAAAGCGATTTTTTACAAGTTGACATCTTGTTAGCGCGTCGACGGAAATTCAGATATTAAATTTATGTGTGGCCCAATATTTCGCTACTGTAAAACCATTCGGCTTCGCTGATGCAGTCATAAGGTCATCACATGTACCTATAGGTGGCAGGAACCAAGACCAAAGGTGGTAGGTACATGGACTCCGGAGAGACGACATTTGAACACGGAAGATTGAATTCATCCTAGAATTCTTACCTGTAAAGGTTATCTTTATTGCTGTTGAGGTACTGTCCATAAATCAGACACAATAGTTTTCACAATCAGCGAATACCACATGTGGTTCACGGCACTGTGTACTGGTTAACACTTGATAAATCTGTCCCGGATCGGTTTTGTGAACAATCTTTTCAAACTTCGTCTATTAACCCTCTTAGCGTACCCAAAGAACCAAAAACATACTCACCTGACCCTTTCATCTATCTCCTTGCAGATGTTGCAGTGGCGTTCATATGGATGACACTGGCCACTCTAGGGTTCCTGTTCCAACACTGGCACAACAGGGGAAGGCCTCCGTTCCCCCCACCGCCGCGGTCTGTCAGACCCAGCATGTCTGAACCACCGAGCTTGTCTTATGGCGCTATTTCTACTTACTTTAGACGGTAAGTTTATTTACCTGTTAGTTTTTATTTTTATATGGGTTTGCTCCTGAATCTAGTCTAGGTGACAGACAAAGTCGACGATGGAGTGAGCTTTCCCAAAGGAAGCCTGTTCACTCTAACTTTGAAGTTGTATGTGTAGAGAGTTTCACTCCTATGTACAAAATTATGTTCCTCTTCATTGTGTCGCTAGCACGACAGTTATAAATAAAATAAATAAATAATTTTTTACTGTCACCAGTTAATACATTCATCTTATTGATCTAACATAAATGCTTCGTATTAGTGTATTGCACAAAAGGTACTGCTACTGATTCCCAAACTTGAAAACAAAAAAAGCTTGAGCTTGTATTTTGGGAAACAGTGTTCAGCCGCAGGAGGATTCACATGTTAAAATACGAATGCAATGGTTTGGTCGCTGCATTAGACTTACAATATTTTGACAATATTTTTAGGATAACTTGCCATCGAAATATTTCTTATTCTATAATCTAATTTAAATTTATATTAATTTCTAATTTCTTTATTTTATTTAAGTTTAACAGATGTGTGTGTTATGTGAGTGTTAATGTATGTATGTGAGCGTATAAGTGTGTGTGTAGTGTATGCGAGTGTGATCGTGCGTTTGTGTGTGGGTATGGTGTGGGTGTGTGTGTGTATGTGAGAGTTTGTTTAAAAGTATTGTATATATGTTACGCAATACATGCCAGTAGGTCTTCCGTCTTCTGATAGTCTAATAGTTTGAACCATTCAGAAACTTTCCCTTTAAGTTCGTGTCTGCTAAGAGAAGTAATTTTGAGATGTTTGTTTATAGTGTTAAATAGCTTACTATTTATGACCTCGTACTGTCTCCTTGCAAAGGATGAGTTAGATCTATGTGATCCAAAACATTGCCACGTCCATGTCATCGTAGGTGGCAGCGTATAGGTAAGGTGCATAGATATAAAGGTTATAATAAACGACTATAAAAGGAGGACTTTTTCAATGCGGTTGTATTTTCTGAGCATTTACGTTAATTCTGAGATAAAGAACCGCCCAAATTGGAGTGATATGGAATAATTTTGGACCCAAAAGTCATTGCCATTGCCGTTTGGCTTGCACTGTCTGAAAATTGGTCCTATCTTATATCTTTATCGACAGTCTCAGACAGTAGTAAGTTTTTACGTTGTAACGAAATCGCGTCTTTAAAAAGATCTACGCATAACGTATGCTTTCTTGCTTGCCCAAATAAGTAAAAAATAATCTTCCTTTAAGGCACAATATTAATTGGGTTTTTTTGTGCTTTTCAGACCAGCAAATCAGCAGGTCACTGGCGACGGTAACACGACGCCGATTGGATCAAGAGCCTACAATGAAAGGACAGCGCTTCTGTCTTAGTAACACGACTAAAACAGTCGTATCCGGACTAAGGTGACTAGTACTTATCCTTCCATATACTCAAGTTTTTTAAGTCCACTGCTGGTCTCATTATGTATAAATACTCCTTCGGGCTTTGTAAAAAAAAGATCTCAAATTAAAACCAAAAAAAATTGAGCATAATTTTGCTCAGAGCGCGTCCATAATTAAATAGTGGTCTATACCGTTACCGGGCGTCTGAAATTCCTAGGTTTTTTGCTCACTTTATGATTAAAAGTTGAATTTTAAGCAAAATTCAATTAAAAGTGTTATTGTGACTGAATTTTAATTTTCTAGTAAACGCCTGCCAGTCAGTTTTTTTAAAGATATTGTTATTATAAGCCATACTTCTAATAGGTATTGCATAATATTATCTAAATAACGTAATCGATCAAATAATAATAGTTTTACATAAATGGCATTGTAATGCTATTTTTTCTCTAATGGCAAGGTTCATTTACAAGCTGTCTGTCGTTAGCAGAGCCTGGTTTCCGGATTAAAAAAATAAACATCCTCTCGACTTACTACTAAACTTCGTTGTTCACACAGACCCACTAGGCTGTATAGGTTTAGTAATCAGACTAACCCGCTTGCCTTCTTGCAAATGACTAGCAGCATGTAAATGACTATCACCTTATAGAATTTAAGTACCTAGTACCTAATATTTAAAACCTACACCAAATATGTTTACATGCATACCTATTATTAACTAGCATTGTTCCTATCAATTTATGAGACTTTTTTTTTACTTTTTTAAGAAAATTTCATCTTTTTTTTTTCGAACAAAAATAGGTAAAAATGTACTAAAAACTCTTATCAAGGGTATAATTATTATTTCCCTAAATTTAGCGGTATGGTGGGATTTAGGCCATTGTCGACCACCACTAATGGCCATCGACAGCCACTTTTCAATACCAAACATTTGACAGTCAACCAATGCGTATTCTCATAAATATGTGCCAATGCAAAAATAACTTTATATGGGAAGGATGAGGGTTGATTTTATTTGTCGGCTATACATTAGCGGAGACTCCCTTGAAAATGTATAAAAAGTGACGATCTCTGGCCACTAGTGTGATTCGTCCGATGTGTGGGTAGCCTAAGATACTTGATCAGACTGTTTGAGAATGTATACCAAATCTTGTAGTTACTAAAAACTGCCAATTTTGTAGTTATATTGGTAGAGATGGTGTTGATAATTCATTTGTTATATTTAAAAATAAGTTCTTACTCTTAAGTCAAAAATACATTAGTGTTTTAATTAATATTCTTAAGCCATCATATCAAACGCGCTGTAAGACTGTATCGTGTGATTTTATGTAAAAACTTGAAGTGTAAACATTTTCCATTTTTACGCTAATAAATATGTTATTTGAATAGGTATATATTCCTTTTATTTATGTTTATAAAAACTGTACCTTAAGGTTTCCACCGGAAATGTGCCAGGCTGCGTAGCGAAGATTGTTAGGAACCAAAATAATCGCTTCATTTACCGAGGCTAGGTTCCTCGCTCATCTGGAAATGGTGGATACGCAGCCATATAATTAATAATACAATACAAATATGTGCATGCATTAATGTTAATACCTGGTCAGAGAATAGGGGAAGCGGTATATCTGCCCTTTAAATAAAACAGTAATGTTTCATGTTTTGTCAGGGAAAAACGAAAATAGGAAAAAATACTAAAGGATACACTTGCACACCATAAAACTAAGAATAAATGCTTTAATGTTTTCCCTAAAACATAAACATGGTCACTACAATTTTATTCTAACCCAGCGACAAAAACCCAAAAAATAATGATTACAGGCCCCACTAAATACCGTCACTCCACAATACAAGATTAGCCATTCACATCATAGGCATTCAGCCTCGTCAATAGATAGGGGACAGACAGACAGACAAAATGTAAACCAATTATAAGCTTTGATTATCTGTGCAGTTGCTTACTTCGGGAGTTTGGCACAGAGGGCGCTGTGCGCCTGTTTTTGATAGAAAAGCATTGTGTTCCATGTACGGGGTGGTTTTATCTGATCGGCTTATGACGCATTCTGAGAGTGGGCGAAATGTGCATTATTTGTGGATAATTGCAGATGTGTATTGTTTTAATAGTTCTTGTGGCTAAAATGTGTGTGGTTTTGATTCTGGGGTGAAAGTGCTGGAAGCAAAAACATTTAGGACATTATTGAATGTAAATAGAGCCAGGACGAAATATATTATAGGGAAAAAAAATAATCACAGTTATGTAAAATTTAGAAAAAAAACAGTTTTAGCTTTACAGTGATGCATCCGGATAAAATTACTGTTGAGGATTCATGAGTAGGTATTATTCAAAATGCTTTAGTAGTCGTTCCCCGTTTAAAAATAATTCTGCAACGCACTGTATTCCGATCCCTCTGCGTTTAGATCACTATAATACCTCCAATACAACACGTTTAATCCCATCCCATTGTCGCGGTCCCCCATCCAACGCATAGGGTCCGGGCGCTATACAAAGTTAACCGACACAAAATTAATATATACCGCCCAAATATACTTAACGGAATAATTTCCTCACACTATTTTTAGGGTGGCAACACAGACAGTTTTGTGCAAGCAATAAGGTTGCAACTCCCGCCATCTGCAAAGAGGTTATTAATATTGTTTGATACATCTTTATTAGCCCATTGTTGCGTTATTAGATACACTCAAGCATCGCATTCGTCATCCTAAACGATGTAAGGGAGTCAAAGAAAACAAAATGCTAATGGTTAATGCAATATTTATTAATAAATTTCACTGTAATCTCCTCAATCTATATGCACTTATATCAAGTAATAATTTATTTTACACTTAATCAAACTAAATTACTTTACATACAACGTTACCACCTATACCACGTCCATATTGCATTTTTAATGAAAATATATATTATAAATGTACATATTTATAAAGTAGTAATTAAATGATAATTTGTGCTGTTAACCAGCACCATTATGAAAATAATAATGACAGAAATATTTTTATTTTGCATACCTATGAGTTTTCTGTATACAGTTTTGTACAGTTAGTAATTTCAGTGCTGTATTATTCATTCAAATCTTCCAAAATTTTTGTGGCGAAATAATCTTATAAATCTATATTTTAATCACAGCAATATTGACCTTATTTTTTACCAATAAATAATAAATTAATTCGTTTCAAGGTGTGCTAATGAACTTGAGTTGACACATTACGTACAACATCTATTTAGTAACAATATAATACAAGAATCATCACAATAGTACAAACATGATTAGTTTGTATGACAATTTGTTGAAGGCAGGGGTGTGAAACAAACGCTATAACGAAGCTCATTGCCACGTTTTTTCTCAATGGCATTAACATTTCGCACCCCTATTGCATACATCAAAGAAATAGAAGGGTTGTGCACACAAAGGGCGCATAACACTCGATTATTACAAACGTTGGCACAAACAATTTACATTTATTTCCCGCCGGGAACAACTCGGCTGCTTTTATAGAATCTTTCTCTACTCCACAATAGATGGCGCTGTCCTATATTTACAATTGCACTCCATTGTTTTACTAGCTTACTATTTTATTGACCGTACGCAATGAAACATGCCTAAAATATGTCGTATTTACTATACAAGTATTATGTTTAAGCAAAGGATAAATAAAATTATACAATTGTTCGGCAATGCGCAGCACACATCATCGTGTACGGTCGTTTGCTTACGACTAAGTTTGAACATCATCAGTTGCCTCTTAATATTAAGATGTAATCCGAAAATTATTGTACATAAATTAAAATAACTTGCACCATTTAGAAATAAAAATCTCACTAAAATGAAAACTGGGTTGTGAAACGAACTGTATTTTTTTCAGATTTAACAGTCTCTTGTAAACACTTACGATACGGAATTGTTTTGTTCTTGCAAGTCTGCCGCCAAAACATTGGCATCATGTCCGGCTGTCATGTTGATAGCTGCGTTCATAGACAAGTGCGCGTCGGCGTAGTTGTGCGCAAGTTCGCCGCTAGATGGGGACTCCGGTATGTTGGTCGGGTTCTCAGGCATCGACAGAAGTCGATGCGGGAACCCGAATAGCTGAGATCACTGAAGCCGTCCCCAGTAGTTCGATGCGAGGTCTGGCCCTTGCGATGGTATTTGCACAGGCACGCTCACGCCCGCTGATATTACACCTATGGAACAAAGAGGGAGAGTGTTAATAAAAATGCCAGTATTTTATGATACAATTTAGATAAAGCATTTCAGATTAGAGTTGAATAGATTATTCAAAGCCATTTCGTATTCAATATTATGTAAGATTTCATCTTTTATAAATTTATCTAATAAGTAGGTAGGTATATAAAATTCTCGTGTCACGGTGTTTGTTATCGAACTCCTCCGACCTGTGTATGTATCTCGAATGGCTTGACCGATTTTAATGTCATTATTTGTGTATGTTTGGTAAATCTGAGAATCTTACGGTCGTGGGCATTTTTTTAAATAAGGCGAAACAACGTTTGCCGAGTCAGCTAGTACCTATAAAGACAGATCGTTGTGAACGAATTAGTTTTAACCAAATTTAGAAAACATCATCAAAGTATTCACGAACTGAAACTTTTTGAACCAATTCGCATTTAATAATAACGAGAGAAAAAATCAAAACCTTAAAGGTTTGGCACTTCATTAATTCCCGCTTAGTATCTAGTTAAACCTAACCCTCCCACAATCATCATCAATGCCACTCTGCCTACCTAATCGTAATAGAAAATTCCTATTTCACGACACAATTCGCAACCAATCAAGTTGTCCGTACCGACGGCACATGTTAACACAATCAAACGTGATACCTATTAACGTCATGTATCAGTATCGGTCGGGCCATATGTCTAATAGGATTTCGATTGCATTCCGTTTATTACACACACAATCGCGTTATCTGTGCACGGTGGGTCTGGCTCGATTATGTGACGTTCGCGCCCGTCATAAAGCTATCCGTAGCCGTAGCCGTAGTAGGTACGTTTGTGACGATAAATGTCGTATGTGTATCGAGTACAGTCTGTTTTGATTGTCTGGCAACAGTTTGATGTTGTGTATTGAGTAACTATGGTTGAGTTAGGTGAAGAATTTCCATTGTGAAGTCTGTAAAATGATAAATTGGAATTGATTTGTTTGTGCTAACTGTGCTTGAGATAGTCGCTACAACAAGGATTGAGAAGCGGAAAAATTAACTTACTATAGAATTTTATCGACACAACTCTAAACTTTAATCATTTCACTAACATCAGCTTAACTCCCTAACAATAGAGTTCCCGATGCCGATACAAATTATTATCGTGCATAACACATTGTAAATGACGTCACAAATATTGCTGCACGTCTAGATTTATGAAGCCCTTATTTCGATCGGCTGGCCTCGGCGCGTGTGGCCGCCCGATAACAGTTTTCCGTTCCACCAGCGTTGGTGAAGGGGTAGCAAGGTTTACATTCATTACACGTTATTATCGCCTCTAAACAGCTCCTGCGAGACTCGTTTAGTCAATGGTTTGTGACTATGCCCTCGTGTTTATGGTGCTTACAAACTTGCTGACTATTATTGGTGATTTGTTTGTTTATGATTAAATGCAAATGTTTTGTAACAACATATTTTGCATTAATATGTAGGGTACTGCGGTCGTACATTTTTAACGAAACAACATGACGATCCCGTCCGAAAATATTCCATAGGACCACGTATTTTCATTAAAAAAATAATCTCGGACTCAGACTGAAATGAAAAATACCTCATACCCGCTGAATTCGTAAAAGAACTGGAGCCAAAAAGCGAAAAGTAGAACAAATCCGCATTATTTAATACCGCACGAAGCTGGAAATGCACCCGTCGAAAGAGCGCAAAAGAGTAAATGAAACGAGAGCGTGCATTTTGAATTCTGAAAAACTCTTTTGTTCGCGGTTGGTGCTGGAAACTCGGCAGACGAACAATGCCGCGAAACGCCCCAAACAACAATAATTCATACCGCTTTCCGCCACCTACGGCTAAAAATGTCCGCCGCGTGATATATAATATCAAATGGAAAAGTTACGGCTTTTTAAAACAATAGCATTGCCAACCCCTCACGGCTTAGTCTTTTTCTGAATAATAAATTTACACTCCTGCTGTTTAGACACGTTTTGTTTTATTTTAGATATGTATGTTAAATTTAGAAAGCTGTAGGTATTCAATGTCTTTTCTACTCTCCTATTCCAACTATCTATTAACAAAATCAATTTAAAAGCTATTTGTAAGGAACAGAGAACAGCAAATCCAATCGGAGCATGAATACCTATTTTTCCTTTTTCTCTTTTTTTGTTTCCCCCATCATGTCGCGGTCTTGTGGGCCAGACGCCCCTAGCTCTTGACTCAGCATTTTTTTTTACATTTTATTACGAAGTTGGTAAATATTTTCCAAAGCTTCTCGTGCCGATTGCGTGGATTTTGTAGCCGTTTTTGTATTTTGTTACTGAGAGAAATTACAAGCTATCGTGTGAAATGGTCTTATGTTTTCCTTGTTTATTACGTTAAGTATTTTATCTTAATATGGATATTTATGGAACTGAATAGCCTTTGTGACGATGATTACCTTCGCATGAAAATGAAGACGTATATTAAATCCCATAATCACAGGATATCTAAAGCTAAACACAAGACTACTTATTTTTAAAGTCAAACTCACCAGTGCCAGCAGTTCCCTGCGGCTGTGAATACGCAGCATGCTGCTGGTGTGCTGCGGGTGCTCTCGAATAGCCTCCACTGCCGAGCACGTCGCCGAACATGTAGGGATAGCCGCCGTCTCGCTGTTGCAGGCACGACGAAGTCAATCCTCCCGACATCGCGCTGTCGGAACCAAGCGCACTGTCAATGTCGTACACAGTGAAAAATATTGAAGGCAAATAAAATATAATAGAAAAGAAAAATAAAAAAAGCGGTGTCACAGTTAGCGCCTGAATATGTTTTGACGTTTTTGGCTGAGTAGTGAGATACTTTTGCGTTAAGCAGAGCCAGTATTCTTTCTGGTTGTATACAAATATTTCAGATGATAAGTGATAACAATATGCTTGCAGACGAAAAAAATCAAGCAAATGGATATACTACAAAAACATTCGTAGACAAACAAACATCAAGCAGAATAAACTAAAAACAGAACGTAAAAACATTCCCAGTGGATTGAACCACTAGTAACTCTCATTCCACTATGTTAATTTGCTCTGGGACGAAAGCTAAAACTCGCAGTGTTCACTAGGTATTAAAAATCAATCGGTGTGGAAAGTCGGCCGACCTTCGTTCGTAGCGTCTCGGTGCATTGGCGGGAAACGCAAGGAGGCGCGACCTTTGTCGCTCGATTTCCCGCGCAATTTAATTAGTGTCGCTGCTCGATGATAGATGGCGATACCGTACGCTTAAAGGTTTTACTCATGTGAAAGGATTTTTATCTAAGATGTTTTTTATGGATTCATTTCTTTCGTTTTAGGTTGACTTTATAATTGTAGCATAGCAGTATCTGTAGTGCCATTTTTGGCAGGATGAAGCATTGAAAGACAGACCAATTTTTCCAACACTGATTTTCATTCTTTTGCAATCTATAGACATCAAATAGCCGTTGGTAATATTTACAAAACAACCAAAAAATAAGATCGTCCGTAAATGGACTTTATCCCGACTATCGCAAAAGATTGCAATTTTTATCCGACCCGAAGTTTAGCCATGTTTATCACGCGTAAAAGTAATTTTCATCTACTAACCTGTAAGACTCCCCCATTGTGGCGATGGGCTGCGGTATGGGGCTGTACATGGAGTTGAAGCCCCCGTTCAGAGGTATCCTCGGCGTGGGGGGTGCGGGGGGAGACGCTGCCGGTGCGTCCCGTCTCTGACTCCTGAGCTTTTCTTCGCGACGCCACTTCGCTCGCCGGTTGGAAAACCAGACCTGTTGGAGAGAAAAATAGGATAAGAATTCTGATCGGAATAGAAGCTGCAAATGCAGATATCTTATTAGCAGAAATTACGAAATGATTCTGGTGTCGGTCAATCTTGAAATATTATAAAACATATTCCCTGTCCGCCTTTGTTGCTTCGCCAACTTTTTCTAAGCAAGGCAACAGAACGGGGAATATTTCATATTTTATTTATGTAGGTATAGATATAATTTACACCCCTACAAAGCCGGGGCAAGTCGCTTTTAATTGATAAGTCGCTTTTATTTCATAATCTTAGTAGAATATGGTATGCAGGTTCATGTTGTCTCAGGTTAGCATGTTATAAGATCGTTTAATTACGTAGAAAAGTATTTTTATCCAATCTTATTATCTAAGTTTCAAATCAAACAAAAAGCGAACTACAAAATCAATCAACATCTCATCCCAAAACGAGACTTCGTAACACAACAACCAAGTTGTTCCAAGTCTAAACATCTAAACAATTAAAACAAACGGAGCGTGGACACTATATTGTGACATTGAACTGCGTGAAACGGAACGCGGCCCCGGAAGCAGCCCTCACGTGCGCGCCACTTCCGCCGGCAGCCATGGCGACGACAATATGGCGCCCGGAGCGTTCCCGCGCTTTGTAAAGGCGGACTTGCCACTATTGTGCATAGTGTAACACCTATGTAATTCTCAAGTAGGTACATAGGTATGCTAGTTTGTTGCTAGATCTAGGTATGGGCAGGGCTGACACAGTTTCGCTGGAAAAGTCTTTTTATTTTTACTGTATTTTTCTGGGTGGATGGAATGTTTATGATGGAATAATAAATCTTAGTGTTTAGTTTATTGTTGATGTAATAGGTAAAACCATTATTTAAATTTTTAAAACATTAATATAGAATTGATTAATCACTTAGTCAAGTCACACACAGGAATGTAGATAAATAAACCAGTAAATACTTAAACAAAACGAAAGCCAAATACTTATTATCTTCTCTGAAGATATGTTAGTAGGTAAGTAAGGGCGTTATTTCACAGAAGAAAAAAAAACCGTTCAAAGAGGTTGTGGAGGCAATATGTCATAATATTATTGCTCCGGTCTCCTACAGAATCGCCAGAATGTTGCCGACAATATTTTATTGGGGCCCAACGAAGCCGAGGGGCGAAATAGGCCGGGTGTACACTTGCGACTTATACTCTGAAGTCATCCACTTGATAGTTCACAGTAGTTAAGAGCGTTTGAGTCGTAACATTAATTGCTGATTTTGATTAATATTTTGCAAACATAATGTCACTTCTTCATTAATTTATTGGGCTGATTTTTCAGTAGGTAGTCAGATAAACCCTAACTGAAGAATAAATATGACTGTTTGACATAAGTATTTTCTATGCAAGAGCTGTCAAACCTGAATTTTAATCCTCTGATAAAATTTATCTAACTATTGAAAAATCGGCCCTAAGTGATAATAAGATTTGAGTCCTAATTGATATCGTAATATTTTAAACAACTTTTATGATTTTTTTCACTTTACTCGCAAATTGATTTGGTTAATCTTGTTAACTACGAGTAAGTTCCTATGCTGAAATGTTTTACCTTTATTTTAGTTCAGGCTCATGATAGTTTCAGTTTTACCCAGTTCATAATGAGGGTAATCGACACAATAATGACTGCAAATTATTAATGCTACGTGGAATTCATTATTACACAACCACATTAACTTAAATTAATTATTATCAAAAAGCACAAATTAACCGTCTGAATAAATGTAAACACCGACTTCTTTTTCTGCGTAATGCACATAGTATAATTCTATTTTAATTAGGTAGGTCTACCTAATTAAAATAGAATTATACTGGTTTGACTAGCCGCTAGAAATGAAAAAGGGAAAAATAATCAACTATTTTTTTGATACCTACACATTTATTTTGTTCTTCAAATCGCCCTCGGACGTGTATCCCTTGCCTTATGTCACGCTAAAATATAGTGACGTGTCTCATTTTTTCCTGCCATCTATAGATATTCCGCCATGACAGCGATGACAGGCCTTTTTCCCGCCTCTCAGCTATTTCCCGTGGCCTTTTACAAATTGTTCTCCTACCCTCATAGTTGGGATGAAAATAAAGTTACCGAGGGTTCCTTACCAAATGGGATTTCCCATAATTTGGTTACACAACCAACGAGTTGCGGACCGTAATTGTTTTTGCTTTTGAATTGCGCTCTTATTAATACAGTATGATGTATTTTAATTTATAAGTTCTCGTTCATGTTGTTACTGTTTTAATTATTGCTGGTTGTTTTAGTATTTTTAGCGAAGTTAGCTAATTAGTAGTGCGAGCTTGTGTTGTGAAAGCCTGGCTTTAATGTTGGATTTGTTATTGAAATGTCATGATTATGTGCTGTTTTCATTTGTCACTGAAACTGTTATTTCGTTCTGATATAATTTGATTTTGAAATGCTAATTAATTAGTTTAACAAGTGTTATCAAAATGCGGACTGGCATTTATTTGACACACCTAGTTGTTTGGTTTTCTACTTTAGGAGCCAGCGTCACTTTTATTCATGTTTATACATTCAATAATTTACCTACAAATAAAAAATCCGGTTTTAACCTACTAAACGGACATAAGTCAAACGGCACAAAAACGCAAAAACAAGATAAATCAGAACACATTTCTAATAGCACAAAATCTACACACTTACTCAAGACCACCATTGCTATTCCTAATTCAACCTTATTGTGAAAAGAATAGAATAGGATTTGGCTTGTTTTAATAGTAAAAATGTTTGTGTGCGGCAATGGGTGCCAATTTTTCAAAACACCGCCCCTCCCCCGCGGCCGGAAACGCACCCCCGCTTCCTGTAGGCCCCAGGATCGATACCTCACCCTACCAGCTATTGTAACTGTGGCCACGTGGAAAATATTCAGGATATTTCTCGTAATATTTTATTTTGCAGTCTTAAATTTAACGAGATTAAAAGTGTGACTTCGTCAGTAATATTTGTGCAGTAGGCTCACTAGCTCCTTCTACATTTGAATTTTATTTGAAAATGATGTTGAGTAATTTTTTTATTAATAACATTTTCAGATATCAAAGTTTTGTTTTATGATAAATCCTACCACCTAACTTACCAAGAAAATTTCTATTCAAGAACCATCAATGATTTTTCATGGCACACAAAATTCAAAAATATCCTGCAAATTCATCCCTATAATTCAGTTTTATCATGGTTGCACTGTAAACCTCCATCGTTTGACACAGCCTTGAACCCCGCAACACGTGGGGTCCCGACGAATTCCAATTTGTGTTCACGCTACTCCTTGAAAGCCTAGCTCTTTATCTATGCAAGGGAAATGGGACTTTGTGCCGCATAGTTAGAGTTCAATGAAGCTTGGACTGAGCATCCAATGATAACGTACAGGGCTGTGTTTTACGTTTGATATTGCCCCCACTCCGGGTATTTATTTTCATGTTTGAGGAATATTATGAAAATGTTGTAGAGTGTTTTGTAACTTTTTTGCACACAAAGGAGCTTTACCTACTCGGTTTCAGAATACTGTTGAATTGAATGGGTTTAGGTTCTGGGTTTAGGAAAAAGATTTTTCCATGGTAGCCGTAAACTGTGATAATTTGGCGGTATAGCCTATCCTAAAACATTTACTTTTTGCCTCAATGACCAAGTTTATTACTTGAAATCTTATCGAAACTATTTAAATGTTCCTAAAGCCACAATAATCTTTTTCTACCCCCAAAGAAGGCTAAAGAAAACGTTGACAACATAACAAAAGGTACATCCATACAGCCCTGCCAAGTACTTGTTGACCGTGCTATGTGATAGCACCCCACGAATGTTAACTAAGGCCAGACGAGAGGTTAATGTAACAGCTTAGCCCGACTCCCGCTGAAAACAATGTCGACCGCCGCCGCCATCTTTGCTTTTTTTTTCTCGCACAGAGAACAAGAAAACTCCGCCGTTGGAACTTTCGTTCTTTTCATGTTTCACTCAAGTTTTAGTTTTTTGTGTCTACTGCTATCCGAATTAATATTCTTTTACTTTATCGCTAAGTGCTTTTGTGTTGTTTTTGTGTATTTATTTTTTCGGAAATGTGAATGGATATTTCGGTGATTGGTTTCACTTATTTCGGTAATGGAATTGAACGTGAATTAATATTTCGATTATTCGTATTGGGTTGTACTTATTTGTAATCATTTTAATTCTAAAGCCGCGTTTTCACTAACTTGTAATGTGTAATTTTCGTGCTAGACTGAAACAAGTGCATGATGGAATTTGGGCATGATTTCTGAGTATTTTTTAAGTTGTTAAATATCTAATTTCGTTAGTTATCTATAATCTAAACAAATTGACAAAAAATCTCAACATTTCATGATTCATGACAACATCTCAAAGTTGCACTTTATTTTAATTCGATTTATAGCAGTAAAGTGTAAAGAAGTTGAAACTTAAAAGGTTTACAGTCAAAATCACATTAGAGCATTATAAAACTTGCGCCAAGTTTGCAACACTTTGATAAACGACTTTTTAAACTGTTGGCAACACTAAGTGCGTCGCGTTAAGTGGAATAGAACATTATTTACCCTACTTTGTTCCAAGGGGTGAGATTTATCATATCTACCATCATTAAGAAAAAAGTTTTGAAGAAAATCTGCCTCACCTATGAAGCCCGTACCTACTATTCTGATTTAAAATTGTAGACATAGGTACAATTAGGTGATAAATTTTCTCCTTCTGAAATAAATAAATGAAAACCCGCATTGTTAAACTACCAGAGCAGCAAACAATAATTAATTCATTACGTCTGCGTCTGCGAAAAATATTGAATAAATTACCATTCAGACACAATCATTCACAAAAAAGATATTTACCTACCCCGAAAATGGAATACATTACCGAAAAATCACATATACTCAACTAACGTGATATTACTCTTATTAATTACTCCACATTAATGATAAGCAAACAGCCCGGGTAAGACAAACATGGTCCGTTGAAAAATTCAAACAATAAAAACAATGTTGGTTATATTCCCCGCGTAGTTTTCCCAAAATATTTACTTGTGCTATGTAATAAGTACATACTCTGGCTATAATATTAACCCACCCTTGTTTTTTCAACGTGTTTACTGAAGACGCATCTACATACTGGGTAGCTACGCAAACAGCTAGTGTAAACAGGCCCTTATGAACGCATCCCCAATAAAGCCCTTGTCCGATTTTAGTGAGATTTTATTTAAATCTGTTCCAGCGATTTAGTTTGTAAAATGTTTCGTTGAATTTTATGGTCCGGACAGGCTCTGTAGAATATCTATCGTGAATACGACTATCAAAACTCTACAGTAACGCTTGAAAAAATTGTACCCATTGATTTTTCATGAAAGTGCTCAGGTTTTCCAGTTATATGGTTTTCTACATTAATTTTGGACGATATAGTTGTTTGTCCCCAAGCTTTTCTGACACCGATTAGTACAAAATGAAAAGTCGCTCCTCGATCGTAGTTAGTATCAATGTTAGTCAATAGTTCAAAGTTAATGGTTAACGATGACGTATCGATACAGCCACCTTACCGCGGTGTAAACTGGATTTTATTTTACCTGGATACGTGCCTCAGGCAATCCAATCTTTTCTGCCAGTCTTTCCCGCGCAAACACGTCCGGGTAGTGCGTCCGCTCGAATTCTGTTGGACAAGAAAATGCCGTAAGTATAAGTGTTGAAGAGATCGTCTTTGAGAACAGAATTTAAGTTGTCAATGCTGCTGAAAGCGGAGCCATTTTGATTTCTCAACCTAAAGAGAGATAAAAATCTATTACAGGCAAAACCTGAAAAGAAATAACAGATACTAATGTATATAGCAACGCGGAAAAATCAGCAACGATAAAAAACTTAAAGATAAAACAGGAATAGAATACAAAGAATGACAAAAAAGAACTATCATAAATAAGAATTTCGAAAACAACGCTTATTTCTAAATAAACAAACATGAGGACAACGAGTCAAATAATCACAGCCCAAAACTCAAAAATACAGGTCCAAACTCAAATATAACAAAGACCTCTCAATCACTAAGGCAATAAACCAATACGATATGAGAGAGCAAACAAACAAACACGGAATAAGTAAGATTAACTGCGCGACATCAATAATTGGGCCCAGTGCCACCGTCCAAGAGCAGGGCAAACATCGAGGGACTATATTTATTTACTTACTAATAACCGTGTTATTGCAAACAATAAATAAGATGAAAAGGACATTGGGAAATAGGTTTATGAGGACTCTGGGGACTTATTGACTGGTGGAGGGAAGGTGTATGGGTTTGGGGATGTGACTGCGGGAAGATAATTACGCTTTTAGATCTGAAGTTGAAATGTGAAATAGGACAATGTGACTTGAAATAATGTAAAAGACAGAAAACTTTGAAGAATGGCTGAAAAAACAAAAGAGTAAACATATAAAACTGAACTAAAATAACATTCGTAGAGCCTAAGAATGAGCTAAAAAAAAGAGATAAAAAAAGAGATTTAGAAGAAGACACAAATTAGAGAGAAAGTATTGAACAGTAAATATAAACAGTTAGCAGTGGTTATTAGGTATAATGAAAAATATAAGATCAATAAAAACAATGTAACCTTGAAAGAATCGAAAACAAAGAGATAGAGACCAACACTACGCAAAAATACGATCAATGTGAAAAATAAGAAATTTCCTTCTCAATCTCATAGCTTGCAGGAGAACTTTACACAATACTATCAACATTCTGATAGATTATTTTAATAAGTACAGTGACATACTACACACTACGACAATTCAGCACAGCTATGACAATGCACAGTACATCATTCTGAATTCCAATTATTACTGTACACAGCGTTCAATATCTAATAATGCTTCATATCCTCTTACCTTTCTCTAGGCTATCTATCTGGTCGTTGGTGAAGGAGGTCCGGTTCCGCTGCAGCTTCCTCTTGAGCCGTAGCCTCATTTGCGAGTCTTCGTCTCCCGATGACGCGTGCTCACTATTGCCGTCTGATCCAGCCTCCGATTGTAGGGGATCTGCTGTAGAAAGAGATTTTGTTAGTACTTTTGAATTTCGTAAAAAGAGAACAGTGGTGTTCAGCTGCATGTTAGACAAGATGCATGGAGCTGACTCTACCATAATTGGGAAGTTTGAGGTAGTTGATGATGTAGGTACAAAGGAACTGCGTTTCGAGATTTTATTATATGGACAGATATCGGTTTGAGTAAGTTAATTACTTCCTAGACTCAATCTAAACAATAGATATAAAAACTTAGGAAAAGCAACTCTACTTTGGAACGGCACGTCAGCAAAATGTATAGGAATATATTCGATATATGTCAATAGTATATGGAATGTAATGTAATGCAAGTTCTAAAAGCAGGAGTCATGAACAAAAAGTTGAGCTTACAAAGAGAAACTCTTCATCATAAACTATCAACAAAGCACTCGAACAAAACGTCGCACTCGACGACTATCAGGCAAATGCGTCAGCAGTATTGCACAAAATTACCCCTCAGAAAAATTACATGTAAACCAGTCATCTTGACCCTACGAACTACGAATGCTACGAACAATTTGTTTGAATACAGGGTTCAGGTTACCGCAGTTGTTTACTACCCTCAAAGTTAGGGTGATAGCGAAATTAAACGTTACTCCTAATGTTGTCGACATGCCTCCAGCTAATTGATTAATTTGCTTTATGGTCGGAGCACTTGAGTCCGGGGTTCGATTCCCGGGTCGGTAATGTGCGCACGGGTTACTGAGTCCGCTCAATGGAGGCACTGTTAAGCAATCTGTCACATTTTTCTGATGATACACCGATGTTGTGTGGGCGTGCAGCCAATATCAGTAATGGAAGTTAACATTGCGTGACTTTGAGTAAAAATGTACTTGGAGCCAATATAAATAATATTTCTAATGTCGCAGACAGCTAAATGAATTCAAGTTTTGTTAAACTGCTTGGTTTAAAGGACTGGTCGTTTGCTATTGTTGATCGTTTCAAACATCTAAGTTTGAACAAGGGAATATGGCATTATTTAGTTGAGATTTAGAAATTAGCTCCATTCGTAAACGTCCAGTCACGTTTACGAATGGTGCTAATTTCTAAATCTCGCTAATTTCTAAAATTTTACTCGCAGACAATCTTTGGCCACATTATCTCTTACCATCAGATAAGGACGTTTACGCCTACCAAAAAAAAAAAAACAATATTGAACACAAGATTTAAACTAAACCAAACCAAACTCGATCAGGCACAAAGGTAACACAAAAACGACAAAATTGTAACACACTCGCTGGAAGCGTCGCACTCGAAACATGATTGATGCGAGACATTCGCTCAGCGAAACGTGGCGGGCTTTCCGATCGGTTGACAATTTTGATTGATCGCGCGTCGCCGGGCCAGTGTGTGCGCGCCCTTACGACGGCGACACCTCTAATGAGGTTGTGTTTACAAACGGACGATTTGTTTTATTTTGTATTTTGACGCCATCTTAGGTTATTAGAAGTTTTGTTATCGATAACTTGCTGTTCTTGAAAGGTGGAATACAAGAGCTTTTAACAAAACACAAAAGAACTTTGCTGTACCAGTTTAAAATTTGAGGAAAGGCAAGTTAATCTTGGCGTATTTTTTTAGAAATAAAAGTCTGTTTGCCAAAGAAAAAATACGAAGATAGGCAAACTTTTCTTCAATTAACATTTATTTATCAATGGACTGAAACCATTCCTTTGTTACAGCAATATTATTTCCATCCTAACAATCAACATTTTCATTATTTACTACCGGCTCACGAAGAACATAAAAGAGGGGTATTCATTAAAAAAATCAATTCTGTCGACGGCGGTACTTAACCACAATTCCACCAATAACGACCTACAAATGATCGAAGAAAAAACTTCCTCTATCCGAGAAGGCCTCGAAGGGCGGGATGAAACACGAAAAATACATAAGAGAAAATAATAGTAGTTAGAAAATAAGAAAAGGAACGAAATAAAAGTGGGGGCGGTGGAAAAAAATTGGAGAAAATAAGCACAAAGGGGAGTGAAGAAAGTCGGTAGTCGGGGAGATAAAGCGGAATTGGAGTTATCGGGGCGAAACACGACGGTCGTAGGTGGGGGCCGATTGCCGGCGCGCGATTATGTGAGATCGATACTGTCACTCAACTGCGCGGGACCGAGTCACAAGCGGACGGAACTCATTTGGATATTAGCAATTTTTCCAAAAAAAAAAAGAAAATGTAAACATTACAAACGATCTGTTCAACATTATCCTAGAAATACCTATAAATGTTTGAAATTTCTTATGTATTAGGAGCTCCCATTCAATTTAGAAGGCCTCTCGAGTGCCAATTTTATTCTATTAATTTTCACAGTCTCAGCGCATTCGCAAACTGGCAATTTTTTTTGAAAATTAAAGCTTTTTTGACAGTTTGCGATTGACTTGCGCCTGCGAAAGTAATGAAAAAATTTGTAGAATTGGCCCTCTGTTGGAAAAAAACAACCGTACCTATTATGTGTTTTGTACATACATGTATGTCAAAATAAAACTTATGGTCATTAAGTGTACCTAAAATGAATTCAAGTACTAGGTCGTTCCAACATTTTCTTCAACTGTAATTCGTGTTGAGCATTTTTAAAGTTAATTTATGAATCGCGTCCGCTCCTGTCTCGCGACATGTCCTCAAGAACAAGCGCTCTGCGGCTGGACAAGGCGCGATCCGCCTAATTCGCCACGCTTCCGCGATTAAATGTTCTGCTGGATACATTTCTTTATACCTCGCCACGTGGAAATATACATAATGACTTGCTTCAAGGTCCTATAATAAGGAGCAATTTGTACAAGTTTGAGAGCGAATTTTTCAATTTTTCTGTATTTTGCTCAGTTACGACACTTGAATTCGGAGAAATACTCGCCAATTTCTGTTCCTTTCTTGACGTAATTGCGAGCAACGTTGATATAAAAACACGACCTAAATTAGATAATTCATTAATCTAAATAAATCGTCAAATTAATCCCTACTTTAACATCCACGCCCAAATGCAGACAACATCATAACCAATTAAGTTTGGCCCCATATGGCGACAAATGTATCGGTCATCTAATACGTTTGACAACCGTCTGGGGACGCTTGGGGTCAAGATAGATTTGCTTGTTCTGTAATCAACCGGTCACTAAATGTCCTCGACTGGGGCCATCTGAATTACTTAGCGTGGGGCTGATAAGGTCCAGTTTTTATTATTGTTGCCTCAAGTGGGGGCAATTCGGATAATTTTCTTTAGGGATGTGAATGGGGGATTAGAATGTCAGTTTAGTGTTTTGTACTTTTGTTTGTGTCAATAGCGTTTTTGGGTACTTTAAGTACCGTCTAGAATTGTAGGCTCTAGCTTATTACTTGTATTAATAAAACAAAATTAATTAAACAGGGGCTTTAATAATTTTTTTTTAATAAGTAACTTGTTGTAAGTTCTATCAACGTAACGAAACAAATCACACTCTAAACACAAAATGGCTATTGATTTCAACCACAGCCCTGTGTGCAAAATCAAAGGCATCGCAGTCCAAAATCCCCTTTTAATTTCACAAAACGATCAATTACAGTCACCGTTTATTACTTAGTGAGCGATTCACGATACTAAATGCATAATTGCGCTGTAATACAATCTACAACACGTGTTTCAACTAACGAGCACACTTTACATGTTAAAGTCAATTACAAAACTTCACTTAACGGGAAACCACTTTGGGAAGTGAATAAAAAAGGCATTGTTTCTCACTAACTGCTTCAAGAGTGCTCAACTCAGAACGGGTAGTTGGATATTGATAGTTTTTATTTTATTGAGCTCGTGGTGACACCTGGGACTTTTTTCGTTTAAAGGGGTTTAATATGTATGCTATAAGTTGTTTTATAGACGCTCGATTTTCAGGCCGGTTGATTTAGGAAAAACTCATCGTAGTGAAGTCTATTGAAGTGAGCTGTCATTCCTAGTGATGCTAGGGATTGACGATTCACTTTATTCTCATCACCGTCATATCTGCCGAAAACCTGCTGGACATAGGCCTCCCCCAAGCGTCGCCACAACGGCTGGTCCTGTACGTCTTGCATCCATCGACTCATCTGCCTAGCCTTTTCCCAACCACATTGGGGTCGGCTTTCAGTCAAACTGGATTCAGCTATTTACCAGTATTTTACGTGGAGCTGCTGCCTACCAAACCTGCATAACCCATTACCTGGATAACGGTATTTCTTAGCAAGACCGGAGTCAGATTTACTGGCTTTTGACAAACCTTAACGACTGCCAAAGATCTACAAATGACAGCCGGGACCAACGGCTTAACGTGCTTTCCGAGGCACGGAGGAAACTCGATATGTTAAGATGGTCACCCATCCACAGACCAACCTTGGCAAGCGTTGCTTAAACTTGAAGATCGATCCGTGCGGCTGTTGTTATTTAACCACGAGCTCCTCATTATCCTCATCTGCATCCATCGACTATCGTATCTATATTATTCTCACTTCATCTAATTTGTCATGGTCAGGTTTTAACAGAATTGTACATGGGAAGATGGCGGGGCGACCATGATGTCTGTAAACAGCGATTCTGTAATAGTCTCACCGTGTACTTAGGTGAAGTGAACGTAACTTTGGCTGTCAATCCATAGAAACAAGATGGAATGAGAGTTCACTAGGTACTCCACCTACGTTTACACGTTGAGATGTTGACAGAATAGAACAACAGGATTGATTCATACCTACTAGCGTAAAATAGAGAGGAATTAAAAGGAGTAAGAAAGGCCTGCCTTAAAGTGGAATAGAACAAGTTGATAATAAACATAATGTTCTGGCGTGTGGCTAAAGTTTCAAGCGACCGTCATCCCGAAAAAGCTTACACCTATTACAGCATATTCTATAGTAATAGTAATATATTCTAGTATTATCGTATTACGATCGAAACAAATTGAATGGAGTAAAACTGCGTGTATAACAAGTATAAATACGAATGATTTGCCAGCGCCGCACCGCGTCACTGGTCCGTCACTAGCAAATATTTGTTCCCGGTTCATACCTAACTGGATCTGTTGTGTACGTTTAGAAAATGGTTCAAAATTTTATCGTCATTGATATTTCATGGGCGGTTTTGGCTTCGTGGTCGGCGAAGTCTGTTGTGATGGAGAAATCGAAATGGAGCTCGGCCATTATCTGATAGGGTTAAATTAAAATCGTCGCGTTTTTTAAGCATGCAGTTCAAGGGTTGTTTTTCAGTTTTCTGTTTTGTTCTCATGTTGTCTAATGGAACTTACAGTTTATTAAGTTCAACGTTAAAGAGTTGAGTCTATAACGCTGAGGATAATATATACATTTTGTCCTCAAACGGATCTTTTGATTTGTTTTCCTGCTTTTATAGTGCTTGTCTATCTGCAGGCCTTGTGCAATTATTGTTACTAATACGTACACTATTATCTAAATCCTTTCCACCGTCTCCATCGTAACTTTAACATGAATAACCCAAATCAATTATCGTTCCAAGATCGTCAAGTATATTAGCGATCGATTAGCACCAACCATTGTGGCCAGCATGTTTGTCGCCGCACCGCTGTGCTAATTCTATTGTGTACACTTATATCAGAGAGCGACACACAAACAATTTGTCCAATTATTTGTGCCATGTTCCACTGGGCAAATATTGGACAATTTTGTGTGGTTGGTTGGATTAGACACACATAGACCGTTGTTTATTTTTGATACTAGTTTTTTTTTAGAACTAATTGACGGTTTGGGATTTTGTTTGTAAAATGTCAATGCTTCTAATTTTATTTTCTGACTGACTTGAAAAATAGTGTGTCATAGAGATTACTGGGAATACTTACTCAACAAGTATTTGGGATGTATCCTAGACAGAAAAAGACAGTGTAGAGGAGAAACGAGATGTTGCTTGACAGCTACAATGTGTTAGGCAAGTGTGACATTATACTATGCAGATATTGATGAGATACTTGAAATACGATGAAAGAATAAACAGTGACAAGCCTTGCTCGATTCAAAGTAATGCTAACCCTCACTGAACCAATAAAGGAACCTATAGAAATACTATCTACCGAACTATTTGACTTCCAAATCAACGGGAAAAAGCGTACAGCCGAGGCACTAGCTACAAAATTGGAAAAACGCGTAACACATCAAAACACGTTGGATGCCCACACGTAGATATGTAGTCTGTTACAACGAGCGTCAATCACACTCGCCGGAAAGCTTTTTTGTGCGAAAATACATCGCGCGTTTTATATTTTTTTTTCCATTTTGTATACTTCCGAAACATTGGGCGAAGCCACCGAAGCGTGAGCACAAAAGTGCGTCGAATATTAAAAATGTGTTGCGGGGCAATATGAAATAGTGGGCATGTGTAACGATTCATAAGGGTTCGAAATGTTTGAACTAGCGGAAAAGTCACAAGGAAGTGACATGAGTCATGAGCTGCTTATAAAAAGTTACGGTTAGTAACAAAGAGACGTAAATTATCAGCAAAAATGGCGTTGAAGTTTTCCAACAGACGTTTAAGCTTTCATTCCCAGACGAAGCATAAGAAAATAAAGCTGTATTATTATAACTCTTCAAACTAAAATATAACGATAATTCAGAACCGTAAAGGGATTCGTAATTTCGGTAAAAACATATTTGTGCCGTGGTCGACGGGCCGTGGGCAATAAAAACTGCCCCTTCGCATATATTCGTACATATTCGTATATATTCGTACGGCTGGCTATTGGCCCGGTCGTACTTTACATACGCCGTTAAAATATATTCGGTTATATCTCTATGTACGTTGAGGTTTATATGACTGCCTTTTTTAGGGTCGTCGGTTTTCGCTGTGAAGGCATAACTGTCAAAAGTTTTTATTAGTATGTGGGGCTCTTTCAGTTGCTCTTGCATATAATCGTATACCTAAAGAAAAATTACCAGTAGAAAGCGAACATAGCAGCCAATAAAGCTTGTAGGTACTTCTCGACGCTATCGTTTCAACCCGTTTCATCCATCACCGGTCTACAAGACGTACGGCGATGCGCCAGTTTTGAGAATACTTTCATTGTAAGTAGGTTCAGCTAATTCTAATTCCGTGCCTGAGCCTGTATTTCCTGATAGCCCCTCGGGTTTTACCTGGGTGTCTTTAATTCAAGTTAAAGAGTGAATAGGTTACTTCTAGGCAAGAGTGAATCGTCGAGCACATCATTGTGATCAGAAATTAGTTTATCAACAAAAAATGCAAGTTTTAGCTCCCCTCAGATCGCCATCTTGAAACAGTATTCTGAATTCAAAATTCCAAATTCACTCAAGAGACTAAAATGCTGCTTTTTACAATTTTGCTACACAGATACAGCTTTAGCTCAGGCAGGCACCTTTCGAAATCGAATTTATAAAACTGAATGCCATTGCTGGAGTTAATTAAGCCCGAGCCCACCCTCCACAAATATACACAACACAGTAATATTTGAAGTGTAAAAAGCATTCGCCATTTTATAGTGTTGCCAGCAGTGTCTGGGCTTTACTAGTATGTTATTTTATAGCCGTCATTAAAAATTTGTGATTTCGCTTTTGTTTGATTTCATTAATTAGTTGAATGTGTTTGATACAGTTTTTTGGGTTGTTTTTAGTTAGTGATTTATTTTGTGTAACAAGTAGATAATATCTGTGTGCAGGCACGTGTTCAATTTATCTATTTCCCAACTATTTTGGACACCAACATACTTTGGAAATAGTTGGTTTTATACTTAGGCATCCAATTTCACCGGGTTCAATTGAATACCATTCATTTTCATGAAGAGACTGCCTAATTTGGCCTCCAAGTCCCAGTTTCTAAGCAACACGGTACACCTTGGTCAAACTGAGTTACATTTTCTGTAAGTCAATTAAAAAAAAAACAAACAGGAACAGCAAAAAATATTCAATGAAAGCTGAATTACAACTTCGAAACCCAATAGCACAAAAATTCTTGGACACAAAAATATTCATAAACACTAACTTCGCAACTCGAAATACACTCAAATAACGTTCAATCACTCTCCCGTAACCCGATGAAAACTTGAGCCGAGTTGGAACAAATTCTTGGAAACAGTCCTTTTGGAGCCAACGGTACAGGCCGAAATGAAACAAAAGTGTACCGTGTTACCTACATAGGTACATAGAAGAGGCTTCTTTTAGCTCCGACTTCGTGCAAAGTCGGATACATTCGGGTCACGTACAGGGGGCTAAACAACGAGCACACGTGAAAAGTATGAAGAAAAGTTTGTGGCCGTAAGTAGGTAGAAAGTAGAAGTACTACGGAGAAGATAGTCTTTTTTATACCGTCAATAATAGTAAATTAATATCATAAATATATTTGTTTGAAATGTTTTCAATTATAAATCGCCAAAGCAATTTTGATTAATTTTACCTACTTAACCGTAGAAACGTAGGTACGGATACCTACTTTAATCCGAGCGGACCCGCGAGGAAAAGCTAGTTTGAGATATTTTCTTCTTGAATTAGACTAAGAAATCTTTCAAATAAAGGTTGAAGATGAAACATTGTTTATTGAATTATGTAACAAAGGCGAACTATCGAATACCAGTGGATGATCTAATACAAAGTTAAAAGCTAACTTTAGAATCAAAGGGTCATGCTTTGAATGTACAGGAATGGCTGAAGTGTCCATTAACATTGAAAGGCACGCATTTCACCACAATCTCATCCTATGGAAAGCAAAGATGTGGTCGACGATAGACCACGGTTGCCAAGAAGTAACCTATTCACTCTTGACTGGAAGACGAAAGTAGGTACCTCTTTTTCCCCCTGAAAAAAGAGGTACTTTCGTCTTCCGAAAAAGATGATATCTCCTCTTTAGAAGAGCACAAGACCTCATCATTGTCATCACAACCCTCTAGACAAAACCAATCACCAAAACCCGTCTGTTCGAAGTGAACCTTCTGACTCCCCGCTACCTCCAGAGGTTTAAGGCACGAACCATCACTTCTGAAGGAGTGTGGAGTCAAGGGGTTAACCCTCACAGCTGATCTGTGATCTTGAGGTCATTTTTGAAAGGAGACCTCTCACTTGAGTAAGTTTATTAGCATCCGAGGAACGAGATGAGTGAACACAGTTTGTGGGTAGTTGTAGTTTTATACGAATTAGGGAAGAATGAGTGGGTCTTAGTTAGTAGGGGATTGTTTTTGTGGGATGTCCACTTTTTTCCTTAATGATTTATTTTCGTATTTGAATGTCCTAGCGTTTTTGTTACACTTCCAAAAGTTTATTGAACCAATGTTGTAGGTAGGTAGAGTTAATTCAATGTCAACGACCTGGATGCAGTCTGTCTAATAACTGTATTAAGTGTTTTTGGGTTATTTTCAAAGTTCCGTCAATCCAGATGTCCTATTTCCAACAAAGCTTGCCATCGCTAGCAGAAACTCGACCCAACACATGCAACTGGCAACCGCAGACGAGATTACACTAATACATTCACACCCATACATACACAGTGGTACACAGAATACATAAGTACACAAATAAAACACAAAAGAGGCATATAATCTGGTGGGCCGCAACAACCAGTGGCGGAGGTGTTTGGGAAGAAACTCGGTAACAACGTACCACCCCCTCCCTGCGAAGAAAATGGGGTGGTAGGGCTGCCCCGAGAAATATGAAAAATGGAGGGAAAAAATAAATCTCCTTTTAATATGGTTTGGTTTTAAAACGGAATAGCGCCTTTAGAATTTGAGGCAAGCATTTGTATCTTGCGTCAATTAGGACCTTGGGTGGTGCAGTAATATGTATACCTACAATATAATTTTTTTTTCTCATTAACTTTATTTATTAATTTAATTAAAATGAAAAATATTTTATTTGCAGTTTCGCTATAAGATTATATATTCAGAAGATAATCTGCCTTACAATACATTTGATCGTTTACTGCTGGTTTTCAGGTGGCTTGATATAAAGTGGATTAACATGTCCCATAGTTATAATCTACAGTGATGTTTTAATTATCATAATTTGCAATGATCTATATAACTTAGAGTTGATAATCGGATTATCGTGAAATGTTTATCAGTGTTCCCGTGGCAGTAGTTACAATTAATGCGTGCTTATATAAAATAATTTCTGAAAGGGTAAATTTTACTTTATAATTTTATGTTTGTCAAACTCAAAAATAGAGTTGTTGATAACTTTTTATATAATTTTTGTACCACAGACAAAATTATTTCTCGTTTAATTTTAAACAGAAATTTTTCATGCTATCTAATCTTGTATAAATCCTAATCTTCCCCTTCACGTTTTATCCTCGAGCCAGCCCTACCGATCCGTGTCGTCCCCAAAGGCATGAATCGCGACTCCGCGTCAAAGCGAAATAGGAAAAGAACATCTAGCAATGTCACGTCATATCGATACATCGATATATCGACAGATAGAGGTGCCGGTCGATACATGTTCCGCTCGACTAGAGGAGAGCTATGTTGGCTATGTACAAGCGTTTGGAGCTGAAAGCGTTATTCATATTTCGTACTCCTCTTTGGTGGTTTGAAGGCTCTAGTGTATCTATTTTGAATAGTTTTGATATCGATTGAAAGTGGCGTTGTCTGTACGATTAATCCAATCGAGTTGACAGAAGCTAGACTTTTTTGGTGTTATTTTGGTAGTGCAAAATTTTTGTTAGAGTTTTTGTTTGTGTAACCTTAACATGCTTTCCAAAGCTCGGGACTTTCGGTATATTAGTGATGGCCTCCAAAATATTGGACAATAATTTAGTTTTCAAGGTGCCTAACACTTAATGACGAATTTCCTAAAATTTTGTACAGCAATATCTCCCTTGTACGAATGTAAGTCGGGCTATTTTTGATAAGCCCGCATATTCCTAACAACTGTAACTCCTGAAAGCCAGAGTCAACAGTAGTGACCACCAGAAAAGCCCCGACGAGTCCCGGAGAAACGATTCAACTGTCTTGGATTTCGCAACGAAATTGAACAGAAAATCACAGAGCAGTAGGATAAAAATATATAATTTCCACTTCTTGGGCTAGTATCCACAACTTCATATCCAAGGACGTATTTTGCGTCAGGATGGCACGAAAGTCTCCCTTGTCTAGACTAACCTCTTTTATGCTCCTCAGCAGTAGTCCTGTTCAGCTGAGGTGGCAACGGCGCGGGTATCGCCGGGGCGGCTGGCGCGGCCGGCAACCCCGGGTACCACCACCCCGTCGCCGCCTGTCCGTTGAACATCCTCAGCTTCTCATAAACGCTGTCGTTCTGAGCTGATGCTGCTTGTTCCTTCTGCGAGGCGAGGTTTCGGAGGACTCGGTTGATTGAGGATACCTGTAGGGGGAGGTAGATCAGTATGGTGTTTGATAGTTAGAAGGAACTCAGTGAATGAACAGATTGCCTCCAAATGCCTATTAACCTGCCCTCTTGAGGACCTAATGAATGCCATGGACGCTACTATTAACGTGACCATTGGACCCACATTCTCTAACAAAATAACCATAGACTTGTAGACAAAAATAAACTTGTAGTTTTATTTTTAACGGTGTCCTCGTAGAAAGAGTAATATTTGGCAGGTTTTGTATGTTATGGTATGTATAAAGCGAACAGAGGTTGATCTAATTGGACCAGAGAACAAAAGTTTTTTTTTTTTGCTTCATACTATAGACCCAAAGCTTGTTTGAGCTTTCTTTTACTGAATCATTGTATCCTTCTTTTGTGTATGTGATACCTACTGATACTGGGTTTAAGCTTAGATATAAGTAACAGCCAAAACATTAATTAAAGTATGCACTGAAGTAGAAGTAAGCTAGAAAATAAAACACAAATATCTTTGCGATCTGACATTTCATTTCTAGTACCGTTTAGACCGTGGGATTTGTTCACACATTGATATCTGCAATTGATTAGTTAGAAAGATAAATCAGGAGTACATTGACCGTTACATGTGGTAGGCATATGCGCTTGATTCGTCTAAAATACATAATATCTAGGAACTTCATTTTCCCTGAAGATTTATTGTGACTATACTTATTTTAACTTAACTGTTTGGATTATTATTTATTACCTAAGACATGGCCATACCTATACCTACAGTTTGGATTAAACTTCAATGGCTAATTCTTTGTCTGTCCCTTACAAAGGAAAAGTACAGTCAAACAAACTGTTTGGTAAACATGTAGCCTACTTGCAATTCTCGTTCGTTAAAAACTTAAAAATTCATGTAGCCATATCATGTAAGCGACATTCAATGTCAAAAAAATTTTTTTGGGACATTCCCAACAACTGTAACTCCGGAAAGCCAGAATGACAATGGCGACCAACAGAAAAAAGCCGAGCCAATGAAGCCTGACGAGTCTCGGAGAAACGTTTCAACTGTCTTGGATTCCGAAACTAAAGTAATCAGAAAAGAACAGCCGAGGAGTAGGAAAAAAAATATAATTTCCACTTCCCTCCTTGTCAAGCAGGAGACAAATCAGAGCAAGGCTAATTGGCACCAAGGGACAACTACAACTGGGTTAAGCCCAGTTGCTAAACATTACGGATTATATGTCAATACTAAAACTAATAATCCTAAGGTCCTAAATTGTTAGCAATTTTTGATTCCAGTAATATGTATGGCAGGTATGGCAAAATCACTTAAACGCACGGAAAATTTTGTTCTAGTTAAATGTCAAGAAACTTGACAAAATGTTGAGAAATGAGAGGTATTTGCGACAGCAATGTGAATATGAACGCTTTTTACAAACTGGAGAATTGCCTCTACCAATTTTGTTAGTGTCCTGAGTAGCCGATCTCCTTAAATCACTAACCTAACCATATTTTTTGGGCAAGCCTACCACACATTCCAGACCACTGCACTGCAGCACTTTTATTAAAAGCCAGAATTTACAGTTTCAATCACCAGAAAAAGGCGAGTCAATGAAGCTTGACTGGGCCCGGAGTAGCGATTCAACTGTCTCGGATCTTATAACAAAACAAGCTGACTAGCTGAAAAAGTACCCTGTGATCTATTCTCAAACCTACTGAGTATACACAAAAAATTTCATAAAAATCGATTAAGCCGTTTCGGAAAAAATCGATAACAAACACCGTGACACGAGATTTCTATTTATTAGAAAGAGCGGTGAAGTAGGATAAAATTAATTTCCACTATCCTAAATAATAGAAACAAATGATATTGATAATGAGAGGGCGAGAGAGATTACAAACATTTTTGCCTGTAGGTAAAAAGTATTTGCATGTTTTCAGGTTTTATACCAAGCAGCTTGTTCAACTGTACTGTAATAGGCAGGCAATACTTCTACAGTGACACAATGTCAGGTATTTCCCTATTGGCACAGAGTTTATTACTCATATGACACAGGTAGAATTACGCGTATATGTGTCGTAGTAGAGAATTTTCAGCGCTGAAAGTTTCCTTGGCGTAGAAGTTGAGATTGTGTGATTTTGTAACTTTGTTATGCTGTAGGTAGGTATGTGCGAAGGTTTACTGTCGGGTTTAGGTTCACAGGTATAAACTGGTTGATTAATATAATGATTCAAGATAATATAAGCTTTTAAACACTAAAATTCAGCAATAAAATATCTCTATATTTAATCTCGATTTTGAGGTTATCGCTGACTTATTGCTAGAACTGGAAACCTTTCTTAGTTACCCAAAAAATAATAAAAGATTGAAAAAAAATCCAAACAGGAACATTTACCTCTACAGCTAACAGGAAAACCAATCCATACATAAGCACCAGCTTAATACATAACATCCCTTACACCCAAACAACTATCTAATAGGAAATAAATTGCGCCCGAACCCCACCCTTTTAACTTGCTACCATGTGTAATTTAAAATCTAATATGATTACTAAATTCCAATCGGGAGCCTCAAAGGGACACAGATTAGGGCACCCCTCCCCCCTGACCGCACCTCACCCCGGAGGCCCTAAAAACCTCAATATCTATCTACTTTCACCGAAAACTACGCATGCGTAAAAACCTAACGCACACAGATATAAAATTCTATATATGCCCACTTTAGCGTGCTGTATCCACCTATTTCTAGTTATGTTTCTCAGTTGGGGCGTCCCCAAGCATAATATCTGTTTTCTTGTTGCTATGGGCAACGGGGAAATGTATTTTTCCTGCCGGGAAAATCGGTCGGCGCGATTACAATGTACGGCTGTTCTTCGTAGCTAGGTATTTTGTTCGTAATCGAAATTTCGAATGGAAAGATGAATGGCTTTGTGGAGAGTAGGTAGGTATATAGGTAGGTAGGTAGGTAGTGAAAATGGAGCGGTGTTTTGAAGGCAGCTGAGGAGAGAAAATTCTCATAACATGGGAGACACTGATGTAATTAATTACAGTTTTAAGATTACAAGTAGGTGAGTGAAAAGCTTGCTATTGGTAAAATAGACGTATTATGCCCACTTTCGCAAGCCAGATCTTTAATTCCAGATTAACTGCTAGAGCTAGGAATATATTCCCGTTCTAACAGCTAATATTGCAAACATAATGGCTTCGGGTTCGCACTAACTCAGAGTTTAAGGTTTGAGCAAGTGAGTCTAAGTAAAAACAAGAAGGAAGTTTCTCAAGTCCAACAAAAAAATTTTTTGAATAATTCCTACCATTAAAAAATCTTATAAGTTTTGCATTGCCTTTCTCTTGGCTAGTGACTAGTAAGATACCAATCTGACCTACTCTTACTACTAACTAGAACCATCATGTCCCACTTCTGGGCAAAGATCTCTCTTCCATTTCCACAAACCCCTGCTTTTGGTATACCAAACAACCCTCGAAAATCTAACCAAAACCAACCTGACTTTATGAAAACCGCTACAAAACTGAACTATTACAAAACATAAATACTAAATTCAGCGGAGCGCTGGTACACGTCTGATTTAATCCCCTGTATCGCTAATGGAAGATAATGCGTGTATCCAACGTTGTAGGTAACTGTGTATATGTTGAGCATAGCTTATATTAGTGTTACGTCCATATTGGGGAGGGCTTTCGGCTTTTGTTTTTGAAATGAGGCTATGTTAGGGCTAAACTTTATGGTACAATAGCAACCCAACCCGGCTTCACACGGATACGACTGGTACGAGGCATAAATACTAATAAGGTATCAGAATATATAATTTTATCGACAACATCGTCATGTTTCAGCCAATTTAGACATAACTTTAATCTATACTAATCTCTGGAACTACTGGTCCGATTTGAAAAAAACTTTCAGTGTTAGATAGCCCATTTATCGAGGAAAGCTATAATATCATCACGCTAAGGCAAATAAGAGCGGAGCATTAATGGAAAATGTGACGCAGACGAATTTGCGCAGGTCAGCTAGTCTATACTAATATTATAAGGCTGAAGAGTTTGTTTGTTTGAACGCGCTAGTCTCGGGAACTACTGATCCGATTTGAAAAATTATTTCAGTGTTAGATAGCCCATTAATTATCGAGGAAGGCTATAGGCTATTATATCATCACGCTTATCATTTTTCAAAGCAAAATGTGACGCAAACAAAGTTGCGCGGGTCAGCTGGTTAATTATACACTTAAAATTTCCTCACGTTGAAATTGCTCATGAATCACTCTGTATACTATAATAAGGACTGAAGAAAATCTATAGCGAAGTTTTTGAGTCCTACGATGGACTAGGTATGCTAGTATTACCTGATAATTCAAAATTGGAACTTATCAATAGTTTAGATTTCACTTCCCAAATATCATCCTTTCATTTTGGGTTAGTAGACTGTTTATAATGCTAATACGACGAATTAAACCAATTATTTAGATAAAAATATATTAATCACCAATGTTTAAAAAAAAATAGTAAAACATTTCATACCTCTAACAGCAACTCTGAATGGAATGGAATGACTTATTTATAAGGAATACCGAATCGCAAGACCAGTTTGAAATTTTTCAAAGGTCAAATTAGAAATTGTTCTCTCACCCATCCGATATGACAGACTGAAAACCAATTACTAAATTCAAATGCACCAATAAGATAGCACAAAAAGTGGCTCTATTATAACGAAAACATGTTGAATTTCGAGCACTCAGCTAGCCAATAAGAGCGCTGCATTTAAACGCGAATTCTGCTCGTGACAGCCGTACGGCCAATCAGATGGGTACACGGGAAGATTAAAGAGCGTACGTTCCTATTAGAATTTTAAAGGATTTATTTTTTCCATTTATTCTTCCACGTGAATATTTTGTTTGAAGTGGCCAGGAACTGACGGGTAAATAGGAATTGAATAGATTTTGAGGACCATACGAATATTTATTTTTCAATGAAAATGTCAAAGACATACAGGGCATAAACAATTTTTACGTTAAAACCTAGAAAAAAACAGTATTTTTTACTATAGCTAGGTACTCTTTTGACCACTATCTCACCTGAAATTTCTTTGAGTGAGTTCTTTGAAATACAATTATTTATACTTACTAACACGTACGTATTGACTCTAAAAATATTACGTAAGTAAAGAAAAAGAGATCAATGGACTGGAATTGAAAACATAAGCACTTAAGATAAGCTCTATTCATTTATTAAACTGAATTTTAAAAAGTCTTACTTTTTGTAAAAAAAAAGTAAACTAAAAATTATATATTCTAAGTTACTATCCTGTGGTCTTTTATTTTTATTAAAAACAATATTTTAATCGTGATTACTAATCAATAGTAAAATATCTTTCTATTACGAGATGATACATGCAAAACACATGTTCGATTCAATGACAAATTCACGAAATCAAAAACGGATCAAGTTTACTTTACAAATTTTGTTTTTTTTTTACAAATCTCACAAAAAACAGCACGTGTTAAACCAGAACTCGGTTAGTTCTATTTTTTATTAATGGAGTATTTGTTCAGTTGTCATTATTTGAGGAATCGGCCTCCTAATCGTATGTTCTTTCACATTAATACGCTACGATGGATGCAGCTGTTGTTTTTTTTTTTCAAGTATCTATTCCATTATAAAAATTTGTTTCGCTAATTGGCTGATTTGATAGCCCATTTGATGGGGAATATTGAATTAGCTTTTTTAGTTTTTTATAATTATACGATTTCAGTCTTTTGAATTAAAAAAATTGGTCTTTATCGTCGACAGTTAGCTTTGTGCATCAAGTTTAAATAAATAGGTAAATACCAAAAAGAGATTAACCGGGTACTTTTTCTTTGCTATACCTGCATATAATTCTGTCAATTAAATATAATATTTCACATCACACACTGTGTTTTTTTAGTAAAATAAATATAATACACGTAAACCTACTTAAAACATCAATTTAATAACAGTCACATCGAATGTCATTAAACCAAAAAAAGCATATAAAAATTCGGAGTTTAATAATGTTGCCTTATCTCAGAATTATTATTTTATTTTTACATGTTACCAACTTACGCCCTTTTCGAGTTGAGCGAGCCGAATTAGTGACCAGCGATGTGTGTAAAGGGACTAAAACTTTCGGCAGTTTTAGAAGAGCGGCAATGTGTGCTGCCCGTGTGTACAGGGGTTAAAACGAGATTTTTTAAAATATGCACAGCTTTAACGCTGTAGATGATAAAATGTTTTCAACCACTGATAATATTTTTTTCAGGGTACAATGTATTAATTATGGATGAAATCAATTACTTATGCTTTGTCACTGAAAAGTTTAAAGCATAAATTATATTTCAGATTTACTTTTTCAAATAATAATTTCGATGTTTTGTTTGTAAAATACCAAATGAACCCACATACGATAGTCTTTCGTCGATCGATAACTCCCACACCATTCTATAAATTGTGCAACACATTTTCGCTTGTCCATAAAATAAATATGCAGAAATACGTTCTAAATTACTCAACTCAATTCTTCAAAAAAACTAAAACACAATAATAATTTAATTTCCGACAAGCATAAATAGTTGCAGGCCCATAAGCCTGGCACTACCGTACATGGTCTGAAACCCGATACTTCTGACAGCGCTCAACTTCGTGACAGGCGCGGCTCTGCGCGTGCGCAGAACACCCTGCGACGTATTGTTATGTTGAAATATTGAGTTGATAATTTATTTGTTATAGTAAGATGTAGTTGGATTTTTTTGTTGTTTTATAAAAGTTTATTTTGAGAAACGGTTTGTTTTACAGGTCAAAAACTCTTTTAAGACAGTGCCAAGCATAAGATTGGTAGATGATTGAATTCAATACAATTTTCTAATGGGAAACTTTCGACCAAGTAGCTAACGTGGCACGATAAAACGCCAAGCTAAAAATTAAGAAATAAAGATACAGTTCTAAAAACACCAGCACAAACAAGACCGAACCTTAATGACTAAGATAAACATCTAACTCGTAACATCTAATTAAAAGCGAGCATATTATATCAAGTTTCGCGACGAGCGATAGTGTCTAGCGATCGTTTCTGAACGCGGGCGATCTCCCTGTCACTATGACAGTTGACAGGTGTCACGGGCAGGGCCGCCAACATTAAAATGTGATATTATTTTATTTCACGTGAGAATCGTTCATCATTCGTAGTGTCATGTCGGGTTATGAGACTGGACATTGGATGTAAGGATGGGGGTTGATATTTCTAGGACCAGAGATGCTCTTTGCTTGAAGAAAATAGGGGTGCTATAGCGTAACGTTTGACTTTTTCAATTATTTTTATTTTTTCGAGTCTTATAAGGAAATACAATACCTAATTCTCACCTATCACTCAAGGAAGTATGCACAATTGTTCCACAATTAAAAATCACTCCTAAAAATACTGTGAAAATTTCTTCACACACCAGCCCCACCATTTGTTCCACAAAAAGTCATAGGTATAGTAGATATCTATTTGTAGACAAGAACCTGTTGGCAGCCCTCAGATATGATGCCTCGGTGCACCTCATTACCCTGACCACGGACACGGCAATAGATCATGCAGAGAGCGATAGTGCTAAGATCCTCGAGCGTAGGTGGTCCATGACATGAAAAAAAATTTTAGAAAATCGACATTTACGCGGTTAATCGAATTTGTTGGGCGTTGTGATCGATCAAATAACGTGTTTGGTTTAGTTATTGATCTGATTTTGTGATTTGGAGTTGATTTTTATTAAGTTATTCAGCAGTTTTGTGTAATTATAAAAGATTTTCGTTTTAAATATAAGAAACTCAACTCGATGTGCTTCTAGGATCTCAACATTTTACAACTTAAAACTGAAAAATGTTATTGCAGTTTTGAAAGTTTTGTAATTCTTCATACTAAAAACCTTGGCTTCAAAACATACGGATTTTATACTTATCTCAACTATGTCTAAAATCTAGTCCCAAATGAGATAAATGACTGGGCACGGTCCTGAAAGACGACCCTCAGAATCTTATTAACGAAGTACTCAAACCAAAACTACAAATAGACCAAGCAGTAAGAACTTAATCACCTAAACGATCTGTCCCCAAAAAGACATACAAAAGAAACATTCTCGTTGAATGGAAATCCCTGTACCATTAATCTATCCACTTTTCCATGACCATTCACCATCTATCCGATACCAAAGGTATCTTTACAAAAACCATTACTATGAATACAAATACCCATACAGGAAGGGGTCTTCATCCCCTAGAATTACTATTAGTATTATCTATAAACATTTTAACGTACACGGTTAACCCGCGGAGACCCTGGTTCGATTCCCCGGTGAAAAGCGATTGTAGGGTGCGGTCGTAGGGGTGTTTTTTGCAATTCTCTAAGGGAGCACAGATTGGGGCGGTCTGTCTCAGTTCATTATGGATGTTAAGTTGTTGTCGGTGATTTGGATTGAAGTGGGTTTTTTGTTGTTGAAAATGTTGATAGATTTTGCGATGTATGGATCAACTTATAATGACTTTAAAATCGATCACTAGGCTACATTTTTCGAATCGTATCGTTCACTTTCTTAGAGTACAATGACATTATTTAAATCTAAATTAAAAATTATGATATTTGCCTTCAAAACAAATCCTCGAGGAGTACTCCTAATAACCCAAAGTTACACATTAATGCAAGGAAAAATATGTCAAACTATTTTGATAATCATCAAAGGACCAAATATTGGCCCCTGAGGGACGCCAGTTAAAGTATCGAATATGTCACATAACATGATGTAAGCGAGAGCAACAGTCTGTGACAAAGGGCTGTGGGGAGCATTGTACCCGTTTTAAATACCGTATTGTAATCGAAAATAATTACTGTATCCGTTTCTAAAACCATATTTCGAGTTGTACGATGTCATTTTCAGTGGTTAAGTTATAAATTGCTTGCTTATCAGGTTAGCCGCAGTAACAAAGATCTGAAGCACGTCTATCTCTGTGTTCAGGATTATCGTGCTGGCTGGATTTCTCACCGCTTAGACTTTGACACTTAGTGCGGTTTCTCGAGATAAACTTTAGGTGCAGTTGCAATTGCAATAAATACTGTACGTATACAAATGTGAGTATAGTGATTGTTTTTTGTTTTTAAATTACAAGATTTATTTAAAGTACATTGTCTGTAGGTAATTCATATGTTGTCAAAAAAGGTAAACGCGCCGTCCAACACTTTAACCAAAACTGAACCAAAAGGTGTCTCCAATTACAAGAGTATTGCGTGTAAACGAAAACGAGAGCGTTCGCGTTCATACGCCACATAATACGTACGAAGCCTCCAAAATGCCTCACAGTAGCGTTTCGGCGGTGTCAGGTTCCCGGACTAATTCTGACAGCTACAAGTTTGGTAGTTTATACATTTTTGAAGCTAACGAGACATAAATTGTGTTTATAATTAGCTGTTACTTCTAGTCCTTTTGCTGCTTTTTAAGTTAAGTTGCCTTAGACAGTTTGAAAGTTTTAGATAATTTGCAACAAACACAATGCAAGAAACATTTTGACGTTTCTTACATGTTCACTGTGATAGATATAACAAAAAAATTGTATTACTAGTACAGTGCTTCTTAATAAATAATCAGTGTCGCAACATGCGATCTAGTTTCAACAAATCGGCAGAATCAGTCGCCTCGGCGCGCCTCGCTCGATCGAACTCATGAATTCTAAATTTAAATTAGATGTCTCCAAATCGTATTTAACGGTCCTTGGGCGCAACTGTTGATTGGCGATGTTTGCCGCTTTCGTGTTCTGCGGTTGGCGTCATTGTTTTCTATTTTCAATTTCGATTCTTCGAAAATTATTTTGTAAAATGCTTTTTTTTTGTTTCGCTTCGAAAGAATTTGGTCTTTCCGGGTAGTAACTCACGTAGATAAATGATTACCTATTTTTTTTTTTCTGAAATTTGAAGCTACAATTTAAAGGAATACTTGCAAAGAAAAAAAAAACGTTCGTAAAATTAATAAACGTTTAATTTACAGAATTTAAAATACACAATTCTCTTGCCCTAGTACAAAATTCTCTTACGTCACCATAAATATCAGTGGACTTAAAACCGTCAATTCCTATGCCATCATAAGCAGTTGACGTTAATCCGCGAGACAAGGGCAGCGATACAACTCGCTGCAGATCCTTATAGCATAACCACAAGTGTGAAAGAGATATAGAATATTCCGTGCATTCACGCGTAAACGTGGAATTATTGTATAGCGCCCTGGGAGAAAAGCGGCGTAAGTATGCGGCGGTCTTTTGAGAATTTGTTTTCAGCTATTGAATCGTTTTCCTAAAGTAACGAAAATGTGTAGCTTTGCGTGTTTCGTTTGATGTTCCATAATATGAGGCTTTTGGTAGTAAGTATTCAGAAAATAAGTAAGTACTTTCACTTTTATAACTTTGTTTTAATAAAAAAATTAACTCAACTATTTTCCGTTTAAGAGCAACCTTAAGTGACATAGTGGTATTTAAAAATATACACAAAATAACCACTCAAGCTAAACAACATCGCAATATAGTTTTCAATTTGCATATCCTCCATATTCAACTAAGAATATTCGCAGTAAGCTCTGCCGACATCACATAAGCCTCTCTGACACTTTTACACTTACACCGTTCTGCCGCCGAGCCGTAATCGATTGTTCCACGTATTTTTGTCCGCTTTTAGTTGGTAAGAAACATCACGCCCATTCGACCGTTATGACTAGGCTACGGAACCCACGACATATAGCTGTCCTACTCTAACACGTGTGTGGACCTATCAGCTTGTCAGTTTGTCCCTTTCACCTATTTGGCCCAGTGGGCCGAGTGCGTAGGTACGACAGTCATAAAAATAGCCCCTTTGGCGCCGAATCTTCTAGGGGTTTTCGATTTTGTGTCCTCTTGTTACGTGGGGTGTATAATGTAGGTATTTTTATGATTAGTTATAGGTACTGTTTTATGTAGCGGATGGGCTTGGCAGCCTGGTGAATTTCTTAGGTTTATAGACAACAAGGTTGTTACTTATGATAGTACTGGGTATTTGGTCTTTTGTGTCTTGTTTCGTAATAGGTAATTAAAGTACGAGGATCTCTTTCAGTTTTTTGAAAAAAAAAATACCTTTCTGTCAAAAGATACTTTTACATGTTTGTTTACAATGGAACAAACAATGCTCAAGTCAAAATAGTTCATGAATAGGTAATTTTGCATTACCGTTTATGTCAAAGTGATGACAAATCCCCTCTAGATAATGCAATATATCCACAAAACCAACATTTTCGATTCTCAACACTCAAGGATCACAAAAACTTTTTTTCTATTCCATTGTGTCACCAAGTATTTACCTTGTGTCACGGATCGTGATCACAAAACATGATATTTTTGAATTGTGACGTTATTAACAGAAAAATTGGTTCGAGGTAAAGAAAAAAAGTGGCGAATGTACGTATTTGAAGGTTCCGTAGGAAGATTTTGAAATTTTACTATACCATACATGAAATAAAGTAGAATAAAACTGTTAATTAGGTTTGTACGATCTCTATTAGTGGTCCTTTCTTTTCTTTTCAGTTTTTTATGAACGCTTGTTAAGCTCTTCTATTTCTAAACCCCCTTAAATACCTTTGTCTCCAAACTCAAAATTCCAACATTTCCAGAATTTTCTTAATTCAACCCACAAATAGTTGACGCTTTATCTATCTCAATCGCTACTGAACCCTAAAAATTACAAAAATTTTCACTTTGTTATTTTTTGCCATGATTGGCCGGGCAGATGTTTGAGCCGTCTGGTTCGATTACCGGCCGTGTCACTTCAGCAATGGCTTTATTTTATATCTTGTGCGTGATATTTTTCGCTCAGAATCGCGGTTTTTATCATTTTTTACTCTCTCATTAATTGTGGGGTAGAATGTGGGCGGCTCTCGTTACTTTACATGGATTTTATGATGTTCTTGTAATTGCAACTCGGTTGTTTTTATTTTTATTTGCTTTGCCATGGCCTAGATTTATTTTGTACGCACTGGCTAAGGCTATTGGGAAAACATATTTTTGTTGTGAGAATGTCGTCGAGTTTTATATTCAAGACTGATGGTATGAAGAGACTGAAGAGTTTGTTTCGCTATTTCTTCTTCTCATCTAAAACACTAAGAAGTTGTGACTCACTGGCATTTTTGGTGACTGTCTGTGTTTGACGTTCAAAGAGTGCTGATTTTTAACCTAGTTTGAATAAATAAATTTTCGTTTTAAGACGTATTCCTGTCTGAAACTCTGGCCATAATATCTTGAACACTACTCGCAGTAGTCACCCAGTTATTGACCCACAGGGATTAATAGTTTTATCTTATAAAAGGTTTCCTTAACATTTCTTTGAGCACTCAATATTATCAGAATACAATTCAGCATTCAATTTGTTATTGACATAAAAGTTGACAGAGCTAATAGCAAAATGGAACCGAAAAATTTATGAACTCCCCGTATAATAGGAGTATTTGTATAGGTCTATACAAAAACCTAATAAAACGCCATCAAACTTGCCGAACTAAAATTTTATAAGCCATCATCAATAACAGAATAGATCGTTTTGTGTAGAACACGGTCCATCTTGAAAAGATTTTGGACAATGGGCCCGCGTCCGTCCGAAACATATGCTCCTAAAATGTAAAATTGCGAAATTGGATTAAAAGAGAATTATTGTCACCGAACTTTGTCCAGATTATTTTGATGGGCGGCACAATGGGTGCTTGAGCATATGTTTTGTGAATTTTAATTAGATATATCGTATTGTCGATAATATTTTGACGTTTTCGAAAACTGTTTAATAGATAGTTGTGTGCTGTGAAGGTTGATGGTTACAGCTTGATTGACGGGTCGTTTAAGATAACAATGTTAAATTGAATCCTTGCATTAGGTGTTATTTATAGACCGGTATCGTGTATGGACTAAAAATAAATAAAAACTATCTTTATAGAAATTAGGTCAGGGACTGCATCCAGAAAGGAACTCAGGTCGAGGCACATATAACGTATCGTATCAGTAGGAGGATCCCTTTTTAGACTCCAACCAGTAACTTGGTCGTTGTTCTAGATTCTAGCGTACAAATAACTCCAAACAGAGCCTTTTATTTCCAAAGGATTATTCAGAGGTCTTCAAAAGACTGCGCTGGTTACGTTTCCTCCAGCCGGTTACTTGTCAACACTAAGCCTACGGACGCACTAGCGGTCAGCCGCGCGCGCGGTTCCAATTTAATATGCAACCGCTTGTCATTTAATGGCGGCTAAGTGCGTTCAGTCACAAGCGGTTGCATATTAAACTGGAAAAGCGGCCAGCCGCTCCAAGGAACCGCTAGTCGGTTCAACCACTAGTGCGTAGAAGGGCTAAGAGTTAAAATATTAGGGGTTATAAAAATCTCTTGCAGTACCGATCATATTACGAAAATACTTTCAGTGAAAGAAAGCTACTGTGTCACTGAGTGAATCCTATCGTCCATAAAAATCATAGAGTATATAACCACTAGAGAGCGTATAGGCCGATTTCTTCTAAGTACGCGGCTCACTACAGCGGGCCGGGGGACGAGGAACAACGCGCGGCTGCAATTGGTCCGATCAAGGTCAAGTTGCATAGGTAGCCTATGGTTAGTGGTGGCGCTACTTGATTAAAGGAAAATAGTCGATATCGATAAAATGGATTTTAACATTATAAAAATACTCAATCCAAACAAACAGCGCTATATCTTGTTTAAACAAAGTTTTCCTATTAACCTTATCTTTTCACTTTTATTTTAATTCTGAAATCTTCGAAAATCTAAAATGAAAACATGTAGGTATGTCAAACACACAGATGAAAAATCTGAGACCCTCCTCCTATTTTTAAAGTCGTTTAAAAGTAGTTACGTGTTTAATGTAAGTATGTGAATTGATTAAAAATTGTATTAGTTGTAATTTTATGATCATCGATAAATCGACTTCAATCATGAAACGTAACAGCACAGATTTTTACGATAAAAATACAAAGGGGAAGAAAGGGATAAAAATATAAGTATTTCCTAATGAAAGAAAGAGACTTTTCCAAAAGACATCAACGCGCGCTTCTCACAGTGTGCTCGTTTACCTAACCACCATTTTATATAGACCCCTGCAGTGGCTCATCATCTGATTCAAATCAAAAATATTTTGCGTAGTCTGTACTCTCCGATGAAAAGTTATGCCATCATTTTTGTAACAAAAGGTCTAGGAATGTTTCCCACACAAATTCACCGGGTATGAAGGCATTTTTATGCGTTATAAATTGCATAAAAATTAAAACGATTTGTAAAACCTTAGCGTGCCCACAGGTCTAACAATTGGTCACAACTAAAATGGTTACTAGTGCCTGCTGCCTAAAATCTGAGCAAAAACACTAATAGTTTTCGTGCGTCGGGGCACTGTATGCGCAGTCAAGTGGTTTAATAGTCTTTGATAAAAATACATGGTCTAGGTCAAGCTAGTATACCTAGCATCTAGGTACATAATAAAGAAAATCACTATTACTAGGTACCTATTGTAAAACAAAGTCCTCAGCCGCGTCTGTCTGTCTGTATATTCGCGATAAACTCAAAAACTACCGCACCGATTTTCATGCTGTTTTTACCAATGGATAGTGTTTCTCGAGGAAGGTTTAAGAATAAAATTGGTCAAGCGGGCGAAGCTGCGGGCATCAGCTAGTATAATAATAAAGTAGAAGAAAGAATGAGGGAGGTTTTATAGTAGGACAACAATCAACATAGGCTTATAATCATATCTAAGGGCCTCTGAATTTGCCGCGTTTTCAGGGCTCTGGAACAGCTTTAGCTCCTCGTACGCCTTCAAAGGCCCCGAGAAACGTACAACACATAACACAAAATAAGTATAAAACAATCATACTCACACTAGGGATATTGTCGTTATTGCACACGTTTTCACTCAGCAGACGATCCCTGATCTCCCATGCGAAGATCGAAGGGCACTCCCTCTTGTAGTCAGCTATCTTCTGGACCACAGGCGTTGTAGCCACTCTTGGCTTGGACCCTCCGATGGCCCGGGGCTTTATCGACCCCGTCTCGTAATATCTGCGTGCAAAGCTGAATTTAGTTTGGAAGATGAAGAGGTCAAATGAGCTAGTTCTTTTTTGCTCAAGGGCAGTTCGAATTTCGAATTGTGTTGTCGTGTGGTTGGTAGTATCATATAGTGTCAAATGTAGGTGTGTCCCAACATACTAGTGGTACAAAGTTGATTATTGAGGTATTTTTGAGGAGTCGTGAACGTTTTATAGCTACTTGGACTCTGTTACCGAAGCAAAGTCGAGTACGCGACACGGTCACACCTTCATACATCCTCTACACTCATATTTTCATCTCAAATTACATTACACACTTAAACTACATGTCAAGTTTATTTTATTTTGTTAGTATATTTAAGATCTATAACGCTTAAAATGTTTAAAGGTATTTAAGGTTTAGTGCCATTTTATTTTTTGTCTGTTTACTCACAATTAAGTTTTTATTGTCAACGCAAATTCGAAGTCAGGGCCTGGTGATCCGTCACACAGGTATCCTAGTATGGACGGACTCCAGTCTCTCACAAAGTATCATTAATACGTACTACTTTTCGCATTGTGTGTTATTTAATGTTTATTTTTGTAAAATTAATAAGTTTGTATACCGATATGAACCTTATGAAAAGTAAAATAAAGAGGTTTGTATTTGTATTACACAGGGAAGATCACATGTTTATAATGTATAATACACATGTTTGTGAATGTCCTCTTTTAATAAATTTTGTTATCTAACTAACTAACTAACTAACTATTTTGACTTAAGCTATAGTTTGCTGAAATGCTTTTAAACAAAAAGCAATTTTAATATAAACTAGCTGCCTAACCCACGCAACTTCGTCTGCGTCACATTTTCCATTAATGCTCGGCTTCTTTTAGTCTTAGCGTGATGATATGTAGCCTATTTCCTTCCTCGATACATGGTCTATCTAATACTGAAAGAATTTTCTAGTAGTTTCTGAGATTACCCCCTACATACAAACTTACAAACAAATGTTACCTCTTTATAATATTAGTATAGATATAGATTGAGCGGTATAAAACTTTGAAATATTGCTAGAACAATAGTGTTATCTTTAAAAATGCGAGAAAGCGAATTATTGCAAAGATTTTCCGCACGAGTAACTCTACAAAGCCCATAATTAAGTTATTGTAGTTCCTCGCCAAGAGACAGAATGACTATTATTATAATAAGTTAAGTAATCATTTCGCACTTCCTACGTAGAGCTCTGCCGTTTTCACTTGTCACCAGAAACTAGTTTTACTAAAACTAGATTGGCGACATTCTCGTCTGATAATGAATAATTCAACGTATTGACATAATATCACGCTTTATTCCGTGTAGGGTTAGGCAGAGGTGTATTTTTACTTAGTAGGTAAGTGTACCCACATTTCATCAATTTCAACATATTGACGACCCTCATTATTCATTTGAAGTAAGATGAGGAGATAGCTGAATGATAATCAAATTGTTTTATTATTTTTTTGAAAACTTTACCCCATTCTGGGAATTTCTCCTGTATCGTGGGTGCGTTTGCAAACATACAAAGTCACATACACAAACAGCCAGACCCGGAACAATTATCTGTAGGCCATAAAAATATTTGTTCCGTGTGGGAATCGAACCCACGACACGCGACGCAGCAGCCGATCGCTCAACCACTGCGCCAACCGTGCCAAAAATGAAAGTTTATCAAAAATATTACAACTATCCAACTAGAGGTAACTTAAATATTACCCATCTATGCCAAACTTATGAAGCTGAAGAGTGCATTTGTTTGGTTGAACGCGCTTGTCTCAGGAACTACAGGTTTGAATTTAATAAAATTTTAGTGTCGGACAGCCCAATATAACATCACGCTACGACCAATAGGAATGTGGCATGAATGAAAAAAGACGTAAACCAAGTAGCGCCGGTCAGGTAGTGCTTACATAATAGCGCATATTTTTGCAAGAGCACTGAAATATTTAGGCATAAATTTAGGTTAAGCAACGATTGCCAAGGTTGGTCTGTGGATGGGTGACCATCTTAACATATCGAGTTTCCTCCGTGCCTCGGTGGTCCCGGCTGTCATGTGTGGATCTTTGGCAGTCGTTACAGATTGTCAGAAGCCAGTAAATCTGACTCCAGTCTTGCCAAGAAATACCGTGTTACCCAGTTAATGAGTTGTGGAGGTCTGCTAGGCAGCCGCTCCACATAAAATACTGGTATTTTGCTGAATCCAGTTTGACTGAAAGCTGACCCCAATGTAGTTGGGAAAAGGCTAGGCAGATGATGACATTTAGGTGTCACCCAGTGTAGTTGAAAACGTGTATTACCAAAATGCATTTCACAATTCTTTATCCCAACTACACTTCTACTAAACACTTCCTCCCAAACCTACAATTTATAACAAATCATAGGAACATCCCCTCTCAACTAAAATACTATTAAAACACAATTACAAGCATAATCTCTGGCATCCCCGTAACTTCAAGTACCTATACAAAACGTTGCCAAATTCCGACTGATTGTCCTCTGAGGGAAATTAAACCTTCTCTCTTTGTAGGCATGGTTTCAAATGGCTTGGGGATGGATTTCGGATGTACTTGAAGCAATGTATTGTTAGACAGACATGTGTCGATATTTCGGGTCTTGATTCAACTGCGTAGCGTATTGTATTGTATCGAGATGTCAGATGTGTAGCGGTTTAGTGTTAAAAACGATTTTCTTCGATATTTTGATGGCTGAAAATGTATAGATTAAGCTGTTTATAATAAAATAAGACTGACGTATTAATACACGACACCTCATACACCAAAATAGAAGCTCTAAAAACCAGTGCAGCACTACCGTTACTATGGTAGACGTCAGATTCCCGTGCAATAACGGTCATTGACCATCATTTATTGACTTTCATATCAAAAACAGAAATAAGGACATAAAGGTGTCCTGAATCGACTTCGATCGTGATCCTTTACGTTCTGTAGTAATAAAAAATTATTCATAATTTATCGTTCGAGTATCTACGAAGGGATATAAGGGAAAGGTCAATGTACTTTATTGCAAGTTTATTTGACGCCTACCATAATCGGTAGCTCGATAGCTAAACATAATTTGCGCACTGGTCGCTATAGTTACGTTCTTTTAATTTCTTGCCATTTTCGAGTGTGATAACATACAACAAACAATAACATTAATGAATAGGCTTGTGTCCTGAAAAAATCTAATTCGTCCGTCAGTTACATTATCAAAAAATATTTGACCCGTGTTTTTTCTTTTCTTACGGGAACCAAAATTGACTTTTACGACGCTTTTAAAATTCTCAATACGTCACACCTTCGCATAATTTTTAGTGAGTCGTGACGTCACGAGCCCCCACTCCCGAGTTTTGATGCGTTTTATCTTTGTCAATATTCATTGATTTACAAAAACAAAAAATACGTGTCCATTATTTTTCAATACTCTAACTGACGGACTAAATAGTTTTGGAATTTGTGTATGATGTAATCTAGCCTATTCCGTGTACTGTGCTAAAATTGTCTGATGAAATTGTAATAATAAAAATAGTTTTTGGCCACCTAACTATTTCAAAAGTATTCATAGCAAAAGAAAACAAGCAAAAAAAACATCATTCGCCAAAAGCCAAAACACACACAAAAAACTCAAGCTGTCACACAAACTATCAGAAAACCGTTACTAAATTATTACACAGCAGTTACAACAAATAACAAACATGGTTTTATCAGAATTGTCATCGATAAAGTTTACTTAGGCATTCTCAATAAACATTTACAGGGATATTAAGGCCCATCGTCGGATTGTAATCGCTTTCGCCCTGGGCGGATTTTCGCAAAGGGCGTACTCGAAGGGCGCTACCGAATACTTTTTAATTGAGAACTAAGAGTTCGATGAACTTTGATTATGTGTTGTGCTTTTTGTAAACAGAAGAGGGTAGAGAAAGGTAAATAAGATTTTGGTGGGTTTTTAAGGGGTGGCAAGTGTAGGTGTGACTATGAAGGTATTATTTTATTTTTATTAAGTTATATTGTTTTAAACTTTCATGATCACTAACATTAGAATAGTTCATATCGGGATTGCTACCATGTACCTTTTTATTTGCGATTTTCCGATATTTCGGCACTGTTGCAAGCGCCATGATCACGGAGTAACTGAAGATCTTGCGGGTGGGATGTTATTGGCCGACATATCGGTCTACCCTCTTTCGTAGTCCTTTATTACGACCATCTCATTCCTTAAATGAACTATTCTTTTATTAAGTTACTTACCATTTAATAGGAGTCTTCGTTGGTGCAACAAATACCAAATTGACCTGAGACTAATGAATATTGTTCAAGAGTGGCGATCGCGTATCGGAAGACACAGCGTTGGAACGATGACCTGGTGAAGGTCGCGGGTAGCCGTGAACGTCTTTCGGCTGATATGATAGTGATGAATCAATATGATGAGGTTTTTTTTAATGAAAATGCTCTAAAAAGAGAACGAGCCAGGTTAACATGACACAAAGTGTACGAAGCTAATTTGCACTCGCATATTAATATCGACTGTAAATGACAATAAAATACAAATATAATACCGCCAATGGTGTCCAACGCTTCATTACATATTTGGTCATTCATTACCAAATAATAAAACATTACCGAAAACCAAACTTTGATCAAGTAACTAAATTGCCGGCCACAAACGCAACAGAAATTGCAAACAAATTGCCGCGAAACCGAACAATTATTGCGTCAAACAATAATAAATTGATCGAAATCAGAGCTGTTCGAGCCACAATACCGCCATTTGGCCAACATTAATTCATTGTTTCAACTACATTGCCTGTTTCTCAGAACGATACAGACAATTGGATCCGTGAAGCCCGTTGTCACAAATCAATGGACACGCATGTTCAAATAGTGACGTACCTAGCTGTGCTCTGACGTCAGGGGGTAAAAAGATTCGATATTAGATAGGCTCGGGGCAATAAACACTTATCTGAGATTGTTTTTGAAGTGGTTATATAAAAGTAACCGAGTTACGCACGCCCTATTGAGAATATGTCACGGGGAGTTCGATAAATGTTATTTTTATTGCTGCAAAAAAATATCGAAAAGTTCAGTGAGCATTTAGAATCAAAATCAACAAGCTTCGAACCCTTTAGTTTTGCAATCAAGATAACGAAATAAAATATTAAAACAAAAAAATCTTATCATGAAAAATCTCAACTTTTAACAGCCATCCCGCGACGTATACATCTCGAATATAAACATTTCCCTTAATACAGAGAATTGCTATCAAATGCAAGTTAACAGCGGGACCTCTCCTTAATTAGGAGTCCTGCTACGCTTGCCCTTCTGTGGGAGCCCTAAGGAACACTTTTCAACCCCTTTGCTTAGTAATTGGCACGATAAGAATGTCCAGGGGTGTGTGAGAACGATCGAGGCACTTGCAGCCGGTGCGGGGCAAAAGGAGGTAAGTAACGGCAATTTTGAGGTATTGTGGCTATTGATACGATGGCAGCCAGAGGTAATTAGGAATGAAGGAGATAGAGAGAACACAGACTGGTCCACAAGGTCCTCCTCTCATACCTATTGATACTGTATTATTGCAACATTGTAGGAATCGTTTATTTTTAACAGACTTCAAAAAAATGACGACGTTTTCAACCGGTCGTTTTTTTTTTCTTGATGTTTGTTAACTCATAACTCTGTCATTTATGAACTGATTTGATAAATTATGTATACTTCCCGATTGGCCCCATAGACATTTTATCAAAATCAGTACCACTGAAAATTTGAAAATAAGAAATGAAAATAAAAAAACTTTTTACAAAAAACACAGCGGACTTCCAAATAAAAAAAAACACTACAAATTAAAATAACTTTAATTTCGGAAGTCGGTGTTTTTGGTACTTTCTTTGTATTTGGACACCGGTTGTGTTTTATTGTGACAAGTTTTTTTTTTTCAGAGGAACTATATTTTCTCGCCGGTTTTTCTTTCTAGTAGGTAGGCCTATACGACGTTGTCTATTTTTGAATTTGAAGAATGATTAGTTCGTCGAGATTTGAAACATTTTCTAGAGATAGAGTGGACAGGTCCTTTCTAGTTTAAAATGTCATTTGCTTATAAATTATGTTTTAATCTGGGAACGAGCTGTCCTCTCATATATGTGGAGAACCCTTTATACTTACCGCAGATTTTGCGAGGATGAAAACTCCAAAAAAAATGCTATCAAGAAAAACTGCAGCTATACAAACAATACCAGCTTTTTCCCACAAAAACAACTTGTTTCGCCAATATCTTAACAAGCAAAACATTACAGAATAATAGCATAGCCACAGGGCGATATTATAGGGTTCGCTGGGCCAAAATTTATTTTTCCTAAGTACAAGATCTCTTGAAGTGGCGTCAAGCAGTCTCCCTCAGTAGGGGTGCCAATTACTGGAAAATAATGTTTTTATTTTGATTTTTATTTAGGGGCGGTCGTGGGACAGCCCTGAAAGGCACACCCTATATTAAAATGAGTCTAGTTCTTTGATTGACGTCTTTACATTTTTTTATTGTTTGATTGACTTTTGACTTTTTGGTTCCCATTGAATTGAGTATGTGTTTTTTGAATGGCTTTGGTTTTGTGTCGCTGGCTGAATTACTAATGACCGGTTTCTGAGGTACATTATCGGTCATTTATCTGTAAGTTAACGGACAGATAAACGACCGATAAATACCTCAGAAACCAGCCATTAGGGGTGCCTGTCCATTACAGCGGAGCGAGTCAGCAGAGCGGAGAAACGGAGAAATATTAACCAATCATGTCAGTCAAAATGTCAGTGACTCACGTGGTACGGAGATTTTATGCAATTCCGTTGGTTTTTTATTTCTCCGTTTCACAGACAACCTACAACTTCAAGTTTTACGAAATTCGTAAAGCTCTGATCTTGGTTAGACTGGCCTAGGTGAATAGTGTGATCGGTGGAGGCCAGATAGGCTGATACTGATGGCCACTTTAGGAGAATCATATTAGAATCATAATATTAATCACACAACATCCTGTCAAATTTCATTCATCTTTGTCGCTAACGCATTTCCGATTCTGTTAAAGTGGCCTTTTTAGACCCGCTGAGCTGCATCAGTCAGACTAAAAACAAATCCCAAAATAGTTCGGAAAAGGCTAGGCAGATTGGATTTCTGATATTTGTAAGACTCGGTGAGTAAACCTACATCTGTTAAAGCTTTGAGGGGGCTTTGCAAAATCAGTTATTTAAAACCATTACGAAAACAATTCCATTACGATTAACTCGAATACTTCAGTGCCGGCATTTCAATAAGCACTCGATCCGAGGGCCGAAATCCTCAGATAAAATCGCAATCAAACAATAAAATTGCCGACGAAATTAGAGTCGCACCCCAACGCAGCACCCGATGTCGATTCTCACCTCTAGCGTCCCGTGGCGCACACGTCAACCATTCAACAAAAACAATACTCTATGGGAATGCAAACTCAAACTATTGTATTGATTAAGTCATTGAATTATTTCTTAATTTCGTCCGCGACAGCTTTGAGGCGTATTGTGCGGTTCCTCGGGCGGTATTATGAGAATTCCATCATTTTGCCAACGCGTGGCGCAAGAATTTGACCCCATCGCGTTAGACATAATCGATTCTTTAACTTTTGTTAGCTCACAATAGGTTTTGTGTGAAATAATTCGTTTACTCGTGTAATAGTATTCGTTTTAATTGTTATGGGTGCTTGTACCTTAGTAACACGATGACTGAATGGCTCACCAAAGAATTAGGTCTTTCTTTTCAGTTGAAAGTGAATCTTGAGAAAATAAGAACTCCAAGTCTTGTGGTAGAGACGTTTCTAAATGGAAAGTGTCATTTGCTGGATTGTAAGTAATTCAGTAGTGTCAGACTTTATGATAGATGATGCTCTTTGTGTAGCGCCAATGTTCTATCTCGGCATGAATTCTATGGACCTTGAAATTTATATAAAAGCCCTATTATAACGAGTTGCCGAAGAGCGATTACGAAGGTTTAAGATTTTCAGTAAATATATTTTTGGATAAAAAGTTGTTGAAAAGTATTAAGGCCTCAATAATGATATTAATAGACTATTCATAGAAGGCTTTGATATAAAAATATTGATGGAATGCTTTTAAAATAAACGGATTATGAAGTGTAAGATCCACTTGTGCAGATTACAGTAACATTTTAACTCAGAGTTAGTTGCTAACACGAGGTTTAGTAACAAATGTTTCATGCATTATGGTATAGTAAGCGCCAGATAAATTAGCAACAACTTTATTAATATCGAAAACAGAAGTAAAGACATACAGCTGTTCTGAATCGACTTCTATCGTGAACCTTTAAGTCATAATATTGTACGGGTATTTATGAAGGAATATTGGGAAAATTCAATGCACTTTATTGCAAGTTCATCTGGCGCCTACCATAGTACCTACTACTTATTTGGCAATCTACAAGGCACTGAAACTACCACATCATTCAGTATAAGAAATACTTAAAACCAACAGACCTGCCGAGTATCTTGGAGACGCAGCCGTTGGAGACTTGCAGGATGCGGCTGATGTCGCAGGGCCGCGCCCCCGAGTGCGCCAGCTCCACGATCTTCTGGCGCGTCGAGTCGGGCAAAGGCCTGCCGTTCACGTAGACCCCGCCGAGCTGGTTGATGCCGCTGTGCCCGGCGGAGGAGCACCCAAATAGGGCTCCGCCCCCCATCGCCGCGCTGTGCATCAGCTCGTCTGGAATAGGTATGAGTGTTAGCTGAACTGCTATGAAGTAAGGACGTCGTGATATTGGCACGAAAATACTGAATTGCTGAGTCCTGGCCATGATCTTCATTTTTTTTTTTTTTTATCCAAAACGGGGAAACTCTTGGTTCAAATCTCACCTGATGGAAAGTGATGATTAGGCCGAAGATGGAAGCGAGTTTCACCCGGAATCCTCTTACACAGAGGAACTGGCTATCATACCTCTAGCTGCCGGAACACAACAATGCTCTTAACATTGTTGTTATGGCGACAGACTTTGACATGATGGTGGTAGCTTGCCAGGCGGACTTAGAACAAGTCCTACCACCAACCAAACCGAGCAATAAATTTGCCTCCGCTGGGAATCGAACCCGGGACCTCTGGGTCTGAATCAGGTGGTATAACCACTAGACCACGGAGGCGGTTAGTGTTACCTGTTTAGCACCACCCGGGGACCACGTGTAGGGATTCGCTGAAGGGTATTCTCCTACGGACGCGGGTGACTCGGCCCCCAAAACTCATACTATCTATAGGTAAATAGATGTGATTATCAGACACTAGCTGACCCGCTCAACTTCGTCTACGTCACGTTTCCATTAATGCTCCGCTCCTATTTGTCTAAGCGTGATGATATAGCTTTCCTCGATAAATGGGCTATCTAACACTAAAAGAATTTTTCAAATCGGACCTGTAGTTCCTGAGATTAGCGCGTTCAAGCAAACAAACAAACTCTTCAGCTTTATAATATTAGCTAGTATAGATGATGTGGTCTGGTTAAAAACCACGTTTTGGAAACGATTTCGTGTTCTTAAAAGTAATCGGAATGGAGGGAGGCCTTTGCCCAGTAGTGGGACAGTACGGACCAGTCATCATCTGCCTAGCCTTATCCCAACTACATTGAGGTCGGCTTCCAGTCAAACGTGGAGCGGCGGCTGCCTACCAGACCTCCACAACCCATTAACTGGGTAACACGGTATTTCTTGGCAAGATTGGAGTCAAATTTACTGGCTTCTGACAATCCATAACGACTGCCAAAGATCTGCAAATGACAGCTGGGACCAATGGCTTAACGTGCTTTCCGAGACACGGAGAAAACTCGATATGTTAAGATGGTCACCCATCTACAAACCAACCTTGGCAAGCGTTGCTTAACCTTGAAGATCTACCCGCGCGGCTGTTGTTATTTAGCCACGAGCTCCTCGGCACAGTACGGACTAGTAATAACAATACAATAAATAAAAGTAATCGTTATATAATTACACCGGGGCAATGTCACCGATCGCCTTGTGAAGATTCTTCATCGTCATTTTGGCAATACTTCTCTTCTTAGTCTTCAAAGCTTTATCGTGGTTTTTAAAGGTATTGTTATTTTATTGCGAATATTTCATCTTATTCTTGAGCATTATCTATGTATAGAAAAGATTTTCTATTCGTACAATAAAAGTTCACATCTGCACCTCTTCAAATTCTGACGCTTCCTCAATTTAAACTTAAGTGGTATCCTCATGTATAGAAACATCGTTTGATATTATCTCTCAGATAATATCTGCTTCAAACTATAGACTGCGGCCATCTTTCGCGAAAAAGGCCGTAAAAAACCTAACCCGTTTAAAAAAATAATCCGCTTTGCGAAAAGTATCTTGAATAAAAAAAGGGTTTCGCGGTGCGCGATAGAAAACCACAAATTTTTATCTAATCTTCAGAGATTCGAAGATATTTCGAACTTCATTGTTTGCGTGGACCGTTAATACGTCGTTTTTGATATAGGTTCTTTGACGTTTTTAAGTATTTCGTTTTTCTGAGATTAAGATTCTGTAAGATCAAAAATTTTGAGATCATATTTTTTTGGAGCTTTCGTAGATTTTACTCCAATGTTTTTGTTTCCAAACACATCATCAAATCACACATCCAGCAAATAAAACTGCTCCAAATTATGAACACATCGGATCCTTTAATCGGGCCAAATTAGACGGTTGGTCCGTCCACAATTATAACCACGCGATCCGTTCACAAGCCAATAGTCTTCAATAGGAGTGCATCAGATCGGATGAGCCCAACCGTTGCTCTGACAATTCTTTTTATCCACCCCTCACAAACACGCGGTAAAAAGTGAACAATTGGATGCAATTTGTGGGCGAATTTGGGCCAGGCCCTTGATTAAGGCCCTAAAGGGTGGGGGCCTAAGTTCATTGTTTTGTCCCGGCAATTTTTTGCGGTCGTCTTGTGTATAATTTTCGTAGTTCGTGTGTCGAATCCGGAGCGACTGTCTTTTGTTTTTTTTTTGTCCTTTTCGTAGTATTGGGCTTTTTGCTTGATTGGTGCTGTGGATACTGAATACATAAGATATGTGTTGCTGAGACTATCAACGGTACCAACTTGCTTCAGGTGGTTGTGTCTGTCACTTATGTTATACTGCACCTATTTTGGCGCAGCGAGTGAGACTCAATCAAATTATTTTTATAACTTTAAAGAAAACTTTTTTATTATATTTTATTGTTTCTACGATTGTTTGTCCCGGAAACGCGTTTTATACCTTTGGATTTGTGGCGTAATAAACGTTAAAAAGATTTATTACACACACACACACACAATTGAAAAGTTTTCAGCTTCAACAAACTCTAGCAGTATATATAATATAATATCCTTGGACATTTCACACAACGCCATATAGTCCCAAGCTAAGCAACTTAATGCTTGTGTTATGGTAACGAGATGGCTGATAAACTACTTACATACATTTTTTTTTTTTTTTTTTTTGTAAATACATACATATTATAGATAGAAAACACCCAGACTCGGAACAAATACATGTAGGCCATACAAATATTTGTTCCGTGCGGGAATCGAACCCGCGACATGCTGCGCAGCAGTCAATCGCTCAACCACTGCGCCAACCGTGTCGTCAATATGGCTTGAAATAGTCCAATTGAGTTTCGGATGAAAGGCCTGCCTTTACCCGTTATGCAGACGCAATAGAAAACAAGATTTTGATTGGTTCTACCAATCCTAGACCTCCGAATCCAGCCAAAAATATTCACCCAGGCTCGCCCGAACAAATTAATACCCACAAGTCTTTCGCCAATTAAGGGTGCGTTTGGAGAGGCAAGTTGACGCGTCTCTGTTGTTAATCGCGCCCCGTGCTCACCTTGCCACGGCTTGCTAACAAGCGCGCGTTAAAAGAACAATGGACAATCGTACGCCCACCCGACGAGCGGATGAGTGTATGGAATAGGCGGTAGCGTTAACGGGGAGCGATTTGAGGAGTATTTTTCAAAGGATGAATTTCTGTATTAATGATTTTTGAAAGTTATTGAAAAATATGTAAGTACTACTATAGCAATTTTACAATATTATTTTTTTGGGATTTTTTAAAAAGCTTGGAGGTAGTGATCTGTCGATGTCGATTTCATCTTGTGTCTCTCATTGAAATTAGAGTGGCAATTCTCGTATCTTTAAAGAACAATCACATTCGCATCCTAATCGTTAACAGTCTAAAACAGCCCTAATCCTAATATATAAAATTCTTCCGTTACTGAGGGACTGACAGACAAGTCGCATAGCCGAAACTACTGGCCGTAGAAAGCTGAAATGCGAAATGCAGCTTCTCTACACTTGGTAGGGGGGCACTAAGAGGACGATTTCCCGAAATTCCTACTGGAACGGGAAAAAAGGGATATAAAGGGTACGAAGTCGCGGGCAAAAGCTAGTTTACCTAAATCTTGGCAAGTTATTGATATAGATTGTCGCTGAGACGATATTAAAAATTGAATTTAAAGGCTTTTTAAAGTAAAAGAAACTTTAATACTCCGTAGGTACTTTTTAATTCATGATCAACAACGACTCAGACTTATCATTCTCAAATATTTTACATAGGATTACACTTCTGTCAGTTTTCGCGTTATTGTTTGACACTATGGCAACACCACACCAAGAAGTCATATGAATATAGTATTTAATGCAAAACTTTTAAAAATGTCTTGTAGTCACTGTAATCGCTTTAACTGTAAATAACAGTTGATCTCAAGTTTCCGCTGGATCATTTTCAGGTTGATCCAACTTGAAGACACCTTACTTCATATCGCTCTCGCTTCCACTCCCGCTCACGTTAAGGTCCGTTGTCACACCCACTGTTGGTACAAGTACGCATGTCGTGTGAGGGAGTGTTTTAATTTCAGAGGTGCAATTTATTCGAGCGATTTATTTTTAATCCCCGTTTTTATGGGTGCGACGCTATAAATTTCATTTATAGTTGTTGTTATTTATTTTTTAGTTTTTTTCTGTGCGTAGAGGTAGGTGAGTGTGTGTGTGTGATGTGTGTGGTTTTATTGCCAGTGAGTCTGGATGTGACTTTTAGTGGAAATTTGGCAATGTGGCGGGTTCGATGTGTGGCGGGAAATTTTGTAGAAGGTACTGATTATATTTTTGCCAGTTTCTAAATGTGCCATTTAGTCGTGAGTTTGACTAGGAAAGTGCCGAGAAAGGGGGCAAATATACATTCAACGCTATGAATAATAAGAATTAAGCAGCACAGTATTGTATGATTTTATATCAAACAGAATGTTTATATTTACTTCATTTCAAATAAATTATAAGTGTAGCACTACCCTTATATTTATCTAACGTAGCACAAAAACTGACGCTAAATAGATAAAAAACGCCAATTTAAACATTAATCAAACCTTACATACATACAGACAGTACATAGGGGTTGCAACCCTGTCGACAGCACACCTGGTGGCATCCCCCACTTAAATAGCCCTCTTATTATTATTTTGTATCTGTTTTTGAATTGCTTAAATCTATGGGGGAGATTTAATTGTACGCTAAACGCATAGTCGCCATATTGGATGCGCTGAAGCTTGTCAAACGATTTGAATTTCGAACGGATCGCATTAATTTCTGTTACCATAAAGTATTTACTTTAAGTTAAACCTGTTTGGTGCAGAGATTGGTGCAAAGGATTAAAAAAAAAACAATATCAAATCGCAAGTTGGTGATTCTGTCTGTTGACATTTCTATGTATCTTCGTAAGTATAAAAGTCTTTTGGTTTTTTAAACTCTGGGCTTGATGTAAGCAATTGCTATGCTTTTGCAATTCATTTGATAATTTCTGCTTAAAATTAAATACATTTATCCGCTTTACCAGAATTTAACCAACACACTAGGTACAATTCCAAAATACTGATATATTTTGTTCCAATGTCCCTGACTTTGAACAACACAAATCTATTAAAGAAAAAAACGATCTAAAAGCCGTTTTTGTAAACGTATTTCATGGCGTTTTGTTTCGCCCTGACATAATTTATGGTGAATGTAGCGAACCACGCCCCTTTAGTGGATGCGTGACAAAAAACCGTTATTGACAGAGTGTCTATGGTGACATGAGTATGAGAACCTCTATGGATTTCGAGAGAGGAAAAAAGTTTACGTTTAACTGGCAACTATTTGAAGGTAAGGCATTATGACGTTATTATACACTTTTAGGTAGGTATAAAAAATAGCATAGTGAAGTTTCATTAATGTAAAAATATAAAATTTAAATCCAAAAAATAACGGTAAGTAGGTACTTAACCAGAAATTAAATACTGTAGCCTTAAAAAAAACCAAGAAAGTAACAGTTTTATCTTGAAACGCAAGCAGACATTGTCTAAAAAATAAAAACACTAACAATAACTTCTATAAAAAATAAGTAAGTATTTAAAACTTTCAAACAATGGTTTTAATATCTTTAACAATAGGCTGAAACATTGTTCTTAGCAAATTGTCATTGAGAATACAGTTAAGCAAGTAAAAGATTAACTATTTTAACTGCTAAGTAGTCTGTCGCCTTAACTTTTGTTAAAGGGCTTATATAACTAGTCTAAAGTTTGATAAAAAAATGGCGCTAGATTTTATTTTTACTGTTATGTATGTTATTAATTTACAGGTAGGTACTGTCTAAACTTTGGGATACACTATTTATGTTAAATGCCTACTTAAAGGTGTCGTTATATTCAGTAGGTAACTGGGATTTGGAGGTCAGACATGCAGTCGCTCCTTGTAAAATATCTACTAGTTTTCTGTTGCGTCTAGTTTGTCAGGAAGCCGACTCCAACATAGCTGAGAAAACTCTAGGCAGATTGAATCAACTAATCAATCTTCAATAAAAAAAATATGATAACAACTTTTTATTTGCCTACCTATCTACAAAGTGTTCAATTTAGAGTTCACAACATTAACAAATTAAACGTAATAATTCAACTAAAACCAACACGCACAGCCCATAATACGACCAGGAAATATTCTAGCTATTCTGAATTCAAAATTTGAATATTCAAAGCGTTCCATCGGACACAGTCAGCCCGAACCGGAGTACTCAATCATTAAAATTCCCACAGCAGCAACAAAGAAAAGTCTATTTATCCCTCTCCAACAACTGTTTTTCCGGTCTATTTGTCTTTATCTGGCGCTAAATGTGACACAATTGTCGCATGCTCCGTTTGCTTGGCTTGGCTATGGCGAAACATAATTATATTTCTGTTATGCTTCAGCCAAGTCACTGGTTTTAATGGATTGAGGTGTATTGTGAGGTTCTATTTGAGATTTAGTTTCTGTATTCTATGTTTTAATAACTTGGGTAGGTGTTTATCGAATCAGTATTTATGTAAGCCTTATTCATAAATCACTTTTTAGCAGGTTCATAATTCAAGTTTTCTATAGAGAATTTGGATTTGTAATCAGTAGGTATATTTAAATTAATCATAGACAAGGTTTTTATTTTTATAATTAAGCCTGAAAGTGCCACAGACACCCGATACTTAGGTATTTTGATTTCTCTATTTTTGTATGTATAGGTACGAGTCTCTTATAAAAAACTAATAGGGATATTTTACAGATGTTAGTACCAAAAGCTGTATCAGAGTCTTATAAAACCTCATACAAATAACAACTTAAAGCTGTAGATGTAGCAAACAAAACATAGCCATATACCGACAAAGCGGCTTCAGTAAACACTAAACTCGTATTTACCAAAAGGTCAGTTAACTTTAACGACTTGTAAACTCGGTAAGTTAGTCGAGCTACCTTCAGTAGGCTATGTAAATGAAGATTAAGTACATCTTTGAGATGCAGAGAGGGGCATGTTTAGCTGTGGGTAAAGGCGCGATAGATAGGTAGTGGTCAGGTCAATTTTCGGATGGGTGATCATCTTACGTGCTTTCGTATTCGTATTTAATCAAAATAAAGACAACTAGCTTCTGCTAGCGGATCTGTCTCCTTGAAATTTATTCAAAAATGATCGGTTAACAAATAACCTAATTACATATATTCGATTCCAAGATTTGGTCTACCTGTGTGCCAGTTTCATCTAGAACCGGTCAGCCGTTACGACGTGAAGAGGTTATAATAATAATAAACAAACATACTTTTACATTATAATATTTATAACTAGCTTTTGCCCGCGACTTCGTACGCGCATATCCCGTTTTCTCCCGTTCCCGTAGGAATTTCGGGAAATCCTCTCTTAGAGCTCCCCTAAACTCCCCAAGGACCCTATGTGCAGCTTCATACGACCAGTCAGTAGTCTTGGTTGTGTTGTTGCGTTATCTGTCAGTCATTAACTCAGTAACGGAAGAATTTTATAAACCAAAATGAAAATAAAACTAATACCTATAAAAAAGTGAACGTAAATTAGCCAAAACTTATAAAGCTATCGGTATCTAAAAATCTATGCGTACTTCACCTAAAAAGAAATAATTAAAATGTAAACTATTAATAATTTGTAGTTTGAACGAATATTTAATTAAACACTACCAAAATAACTTATACCTATTTTATAAAATAATAACAAAAGGAATCTTAAAATAAATTATCAAAGACTAAATTATGATTGTATTGTCTGTCAATAAGGTCGAACGCTCTGAACGTCAATTCGCATCAACTGGCAAAAATTGTATGAAGCTCGCGCTTTTGGCCTCTCGCAGGTCAACCTGAGAAGATTGGCTTCTGCTTAACCCGACTTGCCTGTGAAGGCTTTAATATAGTAATAAAGCCTCCAGCCAGGCTTTGAAGCTCGCGCTCGGACGCCCCGCCTTTTTATACCTTCGGTCGCGAGACGCGTCGAGCGCGGCGACCACAGGCGCGACCGATTCTCGAACGTTCGCGACCGGCCGGCCGCACTGCGCGCTTGGCGCCTAACTGCTAGGGCGGTCGCGAACGTTCGAGAATGTTCGTTTTACGAAGCTACTCGCTAGGTGACTCGCTAGCCTCTAGGCGCCAAGCAAGCTGCCTGCCTGTGCGTTCGCGACCTTAGACAAAAATAATCCATAAAGCATGATTCAGTATTCACGCGCAATGGCTTATTATTAGCGTATTTCATGTATAACTTTGGTGTTTCTATACCAATTTCTATGATTATTTTTTATGGAATAGTTAACAATGTTAACTTTTTTAATTAGAGATAACTGAGAGTGTTATAAACGTAAGAGTAGACAAATATAATCAGAAAGCTTCGAACTGCTAAGCTATCGGGAGTTACACGTGTTATTGTGCGTCAATCATAAAAGATAGACATATGCTGTCGTGGGATATTTTTTACATAATTTTAAGGAGAACATTTCCGTCATACATGATTTCTGTGTAGCTTTAACCATTAAGGTTGCACACGCAACGGAAGCTTAAAAAATGGAGTAACTTCTCCCGTTTTCCCAACATTTCCCTTCACTGCTCTGCTCCTATTGATTGTAGCGTGATGAAAAGTATACTATAACCTGCTCAGGAGTATGAAGAATAATTGTACCAAGTTTCGTTAAAATCCGTCGAGTAGTTTTTGTTTCTATAACGGTTATACAGACAGACAGACAGACAGACAGACAGACAGACAGACAGACAGACAAAAAATTTACTGATTGCATTTTTGGCATCAGTAACGATCCCTAATCAGCCCCTGATAGTTATTTTGGAAATATATTTCATGTACAGAATTGACCTCTCTACAGATTTATTATAAGTATAGATATAGATGTTAGTTAGAATCTTTGAGGGCTTTGTGTCAAGGAGATTACTCTACCAAGGAATAATTCTAACATTTGGTCACTAATGTGTTGTTGTGTATTTTTTGTGAATATAAAACGTAGATATTTAACTTGAAGTTATTCATGTTTAGTGTACCTTATCAGATACAGGAGATTTCTATTGAGGTGATGGCAAAGAGCGCAGCATGAAAGAAGAGAACATGCCGACCGAAAATAAATTGGCATAAGAGAGCCAATTGTAGGTACTAATATTAAATCAACTTTAGCATTCGCATGTCAGTAGCAAACTGTCAAAAAAGTCCCAATTTCCCTTCATTTTTGATACATTGACAGATTGCGATTTACATGCGAATATGAACATTGCTGAAGAATTTGTAGAATAGGCTTGAATCCCGGAAAAATCTAATTAGTCCGTCAGTTAGATTATCAGAAATTGACGAAGTTACGACGCTTTTAAAATTCTCAATACGTCACGCCTTCGCATAAATTTTTAGTGAGTCGTGACGTCACGAGCCCCCACTCCCGAGTTTTGATGCGTTTTATCTTTGTCATTATTCACTGATTTACAAAAACAAAAAATACGTGTCCATTATTTTTCAATACTCTAACTGACGGACTAAATAGTTTTGCAATTTGTGGATGATGGAATCTAGCCCATTGGTCCCAGTTGATGAGTGTACCTAAAATTTCGAATTTTCAGTTCATCAGAGTGTAGGAAATCTGTCTTAAACTAGTGTATGTATCGTACTGTTTTATATTTTAGTTTAATACATACGTAGATGGACAGTCTCAATGATTCCCTGCTGATCTGAGAACGAAGAAAAATACAGGTGAAGTACAACATCTGAGAACTATAAACTATGGAGACGGGATCTGTGCAACGTGTGCAAGAGTGGGAAGTTAGTGTGCGGTTGCTGCGTTTATGTCTTTTCTAAGGAATTAAGTAAAGTTGATAGCGCTATAAGTTTTTGTTTAAAATTACTTAGTTTTAACTGTAGTTTGATAGTTATTTTAATTTTTGCTTTACTATATTATTTGAATTGAATGTAATGTTTTGGTCAGTTTTTTTTGTTTTTTTTTTCTACTTCTGGGTAAGCTCGCTCCATCGTAGACTTTGTCTCTGTTATCTCTGACCACGACTAGAGTCAAGAGCAAACCCGTAATCCACATACCGACTTCACCCAGTGCTGAGGATAGGCATCTCGTTTCTTGTGCCAATGCTCACATTCCCGTACCAGCCTCATCCGAGGTTTTCTATTTACTCATCACAAACTAGACAATATACATAGGTATTTAGATACGAAATAAATTACTTATGTATGACTTTCTTTTTTTTTTTTTCTTTGGCTTCGCACGGTTTGATGTATGACTTAACTGATTTGTTTTAGTAAGCACAGAACATTGTTGAAGCATCAGGTACCTGATGCTTTATAACGCAGCTAGTAGGTACTCTACAGTCCAAATTCGGAACGAAACCAGCTGGCAAGAAATGTTACCTATGGTTCTTGTCTATGACGTCCGATGATACCGAAATGTCAAAACATCTATTCAACGCATTGGAGAAAAAGTCAGTCCCAACAAGGAAAATAATTAACTTTTAAGTAATTTACTCGGGAGTTAGCTTGGTTAGCCTATAACCGTCTCTGGGTTCTTTGGATTCCCATCTATCTCTCTACCGAAATTCATCAAAATAGGAAGGCCGTTTTAGGAGTGATGGCAAACGGACAAACGTATTTTTGGACAGAACTAATATTATAAACTATGGCTCCTGCCTACTTCTAGCTACTCGTGCGCCAAGTTCATCCAAATCCCTTCAGTTAATAAGAGTGATATCAGTTAAGGATATAGTTCAGTCCACATTTCGAGAAATTTTTCGCGAAACTTTCCAACTCCCACCGTACTAATCCCAACTCCAAGAAACCTGTTCTAATTTACAGTTCTGTTTGCCTCGTTCAGCTGAAACTTGATGATACACACAAAGGGGAGCCACTGATGCACGGAACGTATTTGCCGCCGAAGGTTAATTAACTTTAACGGCTTGCTAAGTTGGACGGCGACTCGCGTCGAAGTGCTGGAGGGAAACACTTGAGATTATGAGGACAGCTGTATTCGAAGTTTGGTGGTGATAGATGTCATTTTTGGTGGTTTTTGAGGCTAGATAATCTCGGTATTAACTTGTGGTCTGTCTTTGGTTTCCTACTCCTCCGCTGTACTATTCTGATAAATTTCGTTGCGGGATCCAAGACAGTTGAATCGTTTCTCCGGGACTCGTCGGGCTTCATTAGCTCGGCGTTTTTCTGGTGGTCGCCACTTGATTCTGGCTTTCAGGAGTTGCAGTGGTTGGGAATGTGTGGCGGTCTTGAAACCGGCAACACTATTGTGTCTAGATTACGGTCTATCTATGGCAAGACCTAACAGAAGCGCGCCAAGGTTTTCAAGCTTTAATTATTGTAGTAATTTTATTATTCAAGTATAATTAGACTTTCCAGGTGTTATGAAATACGTGTATACTGTGTAACGGCCACTTTATTTAAATATTAGGTACACGAGTGTGATTCAAGCCCTGCGTTTCATTATCAAAGAGTTACGCGGACTCTCGCGCTTAAATTGGTAACCCCGACTTGGTATGTACACACAACCTTCTGATGAACTATAACTATTGTCGAAATTTTTAAAGATGGAGATACAAGATATAGTGCCATTCTATCTGCGAATGAGAGGGCCAAATCTACTAACTTTTTAAAGAAGGAGATGCAAGATATAGTGCCATTCTATCAGCGAATGAGAGGGCCAATGCTACTTACTTTTTAAAGCAGGAGATTCAAGACATAGTGTCATTCTATCAGCGAATGAGAGAGCCAATTCTACAAACTTTTCAAAGAAAGAGATGCCAGACATAGTGCCATTCTATAAGCGAATGAGAGAGAATTCTAAGACCTTTTTACCAACTTTCGCATTCGCATCTCATTCAAAATATGTCAAAAAAGGCACAATTTCCATATACTTTTTAAAGATTGCCAAAATTTGTAACAGATTGATCCCGTGACGTTTCGATAGCGTTTGTCAATCCTATACATTTTTGACGTTTTGACTATCGCCTTCTCCACGTTACCTCGTTACCCGCGTCAGAATGTGACTGAATGATTACGTGATATTTCTGATTGCCTTACCGCCTTCAAATTAGCAGAATTGGCCCTCGGTTGTGCTTTAACATACGCCCAATCACCGGGTACTTACGTATTGCAATACCTAAAATTGAAAAAAAAAACTAACGCAAAATAACCTACGTTCAAAATACCCACTTTTTTAAAATACCTATAACTACTTAAAATATCAACAGTTGTTACACCTTGTTACCATGAATAGTAGCTATTTGGAACTGTCATTAATACCCAAAATGACAGTTCTAAATAGCTTTAGTACCCTTAATCCTAACCCTACACGGCAGACGTTAGTTCTTTTAATTTTAGATATTGCAATACGTACCCCCCTTATTCACCATCTTTCATGTGTTCCAAAGATTCTAGGAATTTAAATTTTTAATTTTGTTTTTAATTTAAGTTTAGAAATCTGTAAACGTAAAGAGAGCTGACATTCCATCCAATCAAGGCGGAAAACTTAGAATAATAACGCATAGAAACCTAGTACGAGTGCAAAAAGTGAGGCAACTAAAACTTAGCCTAATCCGTCAAACTTAGCCGCCAGGCCGTCAGTACTCAATGTCACGTTCCGTCGAACACAGCTCGCGAGTAAATAATTGAAAATGACAGTTTGTTGCGTGAAAGGATGTTATAGCACATCAGGAAAACAAAAAAATGTGATAAAATAACATTATTATTTATTTATTAACACATTTCACAAATAAGTACTCACATTCTATGCACTATTTTTACGTAAATCGATAAATAAAACAAAATTCTAATAACCTAACTTGTCATAACACAGTGTTGCTATTTGTGAGGAAAAAATACCCACATTGCTTTCATTCATGTTTTTCATTTTTGTAATTTTAAAATACAATACTTACTGTTAATTCATATCAAACCCGATGTTTTAACATTGTTTACAATTATAACCCATCAAGCATTCTAAACGCATTGAACAATATCTCATTCTTTATGCGATTTATTTTGAAATAAATTGAATTAAACCTTCCGAAAAAATATGTCATATTACATGAAAAATCATGTTTACCTTTTCCAGTTCCCAACAACATAAAATACTTGCCTTAATACCAAAATAGTAATGCGTCTTCCCATATTTTGTGGGTAACGGCTTAGTAATGGTATCACTGAAAGCTATATCTGTGTGCGTTAGAGGAACGTAGACACATTCGGCTCACGCACACAAAGAAAATGAAGTGGACACACGATTTTGCTCGGGTTTTGTTCTAGACGCGGCTTCTATGCGTTATTATTCTAAGGCGGAAAAGTTTTTTTCCAGTTCGCACTTATTTTGCAAAACAAATTTTCTGGCTTCTGACAATCCGTAACGACTGCCAAAGATCTCCGAATGACAGCCGGGACCAACAGCTTAACGTGCTCTCCGAGGCACGGAGAAAACTCATCAATGTTAAGATGGTCACCCATCCACAGACCAACCTCGGCAAGCGTTGCTTAAACTCGAAGATCGACCTGTGCGGCTGTTTTTATTTAGCCGCGAGCTCACGAGTGAGTAGATAAATTATCTACACATATTTATAAGTAGGATTAGATAGGATTTCCCGAAATTTTTACGGGAGCAAAATGGGATATGCGTTTACGAAGTCGCGAGCAAAAGTTAGTATTACAATAAAATGTGCTCCTTAATTTAATTTTAAGTCTAAGCCAATGACCCCAAACTACATCCAAAAATAATTTAAGACCTTATCACAATCCCGAAAAGCACATTTTTGACTGAACAACTCCACCGCATATTCCTAGGTCAGCTAACTTTAACTTGCAAATTGGTAACTTGGGAGTTTGCTAACTTAGCGCTGGCAAACGCTTGTTTAAAACTGAGCAATCTCTATTTAATGTAAAAATGTAACTTGTTCTAATTTGATAGGTTTTTAATAAAAAAATATCATGATACGTTAGAACTAAAATTAAAGACAGGTGGAGAAAGATTTTTGATATTTTTACCGGATAAAGCGGAATACCATTGTTTTACGTGGAGCGGCTGCCTACCAGACCTCCACAACCCATTAACTGGGTAACACGATACTTCTTGGCAAGACTGGAGTTATATTTACTGGCTTTTGACAGTCCGTAACGACTGCCAAAGATCTACAAATGACAGCCGGGACCAACGGCTTAACGTGCTTTCCGAGGCACGGAGGAAACTCGGTATGTTAAGATGGTCATCCATCCACAGACCAACCTTGGCAAGCATTGCTTAACCTTAAAGATCGACCCATGCAGCTGTTATTATTTAGCCACGAGCTCCTCAAAAAAAAATTATAAACAAAAATATTCTTATACACCAATCAGACGTTTCAAATTAAGTTGTCCAATAGCGGCAATCGTAATTCCAAAACGTCTAAGTGCCCTCTCAGACAACACATATCAAATAAAACACATGGTCTCCTGTGTGAAGTCTCACTTAATAATCTACGAGCAAGGTTCGTCTGCGTAGGCAGTAAGTTGGTAGTAGTAGGTGTACTTGATTAAGTCTACATGAGAGAAAGTCGGACTGTCCGGTGAGTGCACGCGTTTGCCGAAGGGTCTACTTATGCTAGCTTTGTGGGGGTGGTACCAAGAGTAGGTACTGGAGTTTGTAAAATTAATTGAACTCTGAGCGATGAGGGTAGGATGAGCTTTGTTACATAGTGGCTTGTCATAATGAATGTTGTTGGTGGTCAGTGTTTTTTTTTTGCCTAAGTGTTCACTTCGACATGTCTACAGCAGTGCGATTCTGTAAACATGTCGAAGTGAACACTTAGGTGAAGTGACCGACAAGTGAGCTGTCAAACCATACAATCAAGTTGGAATGACAGCTCACTTGTCGTTCACTCCACCTAAGTGTTGACGGTGAGATGTCAACAGAATCGACCGGCAGAATCGCACTGCAGAAGAAGCCTGTTCACTCTTACTTTGAAGAGATTAGGTTTTAATACGTTCGGAAACACAGACGCAGGTTGAGCATTTCAATATCCCGTAGGCCTCATCTGTTAGCGAAAACTGCCTAAATGAAATATAACAACAGAATACTGACTCCTCAGTCACCTAGGGTTGACCTAATTAGGAGGCAGTGTCAGTCATTTAAGCCACCTTTTTAAAACAAAATGTACCCTTAATATTCTTATTAAGGTATCTTGTAAAGTTAAACGTAATATATTTTAAAATGTTTGAAGACCACGAATCCTTAAAAAAACCTTCACACAAAATTTGTAACGTAGCACAAGTTCCTCCATCAAACAGTTTCGCGCAAGAACTTCGAAAACCGAAACGCGAGTTTGAATCGAGAACCCGAAGTACAAGCGACAAAACCAAATCCAAAGTCTGTTAGTTAGGAAGCCGAGAACTTAGCTCTTACACAGTAAACCGAAACTTGTATAGTAACTGTAGTAAACAAGCACCTAGTTAACACTTATTGATACTTAATGTTAACTTGAAAACTTGAAGACTTATTGTTATCACGGATAAGTTTTGCTTGTTTGCATTGTCGCACAAAAGATACGAGAGCTTCATGTCGGTATGATATTTGTTAAAGTTGGTTGGACTTGGTATCTACCTGGTTTTCCAGTGATTTCGTTAAAGTTTGAAGAGTTTTGTTTATGGAAATCGTATCAATGAACGGGTGTAGGTATTCCAAGAAAGTCAGAATCTTGCTGGTATTTGATCTGCATAGTTTTGTAGCTTTTCACTATGTACTTTCCGTCAGAGTGCGTTTAAAATTTATACTATATTTCTCTCCGATCGAGTGGAAATCTATTTAACTTTTCTCATTTTCAGCATACGTTCTTACCTATTAACAACAGCTAAAGCTTAGGTAACTAAGAGTTCCATCTAAGTAAGAATGAATGAATGAAAAACATACTCAACGTACCCTTATGCGGCATCTTCCAGAAAGCTTCGGCCGCCGTGGTGGGTTCCCGCGGCGGCGCGACCAGCCCGCCGACCAGCGTGGTGGCGGCGTGCGCGGGCGCCGGCGCCGGCCGCCCCCAGCCCCCGTGGAGAGCCACCCCGCAAACTTGACCCCACACCACCCTCTACTCCCAACTAACACCCCCACTCCAAACTGACCCCAGAAAATCTCTCAGCGCACGCGCACTTTAAAACTCAAGCGGCATCTCTTCGTGACCTGCGAACAAAGAAATTCACGTTTAAAGAAATTTATTGACCCCAATCCAACATTAGACAATCGCATCATCAATTACAATCAAGGCTCGTCATTACGCTCCTTTGAAGCCTTTTCTCTCCATCTCTTTCGCTCTTAGAACTTTTTGCGTGAGAGCGAAAGAGTGCAGAGATACTAATTGGTAGATGATGCTGCTGAATTGTGTGTTAGTTGGAAAGCGCCATCTATTGTTGCATAGTACAAATAGTCGGTCCGTTCGTGAGTGCCGATAATGATCGATGTTACATGGTAGTAATGAAGTTAGATGCCGAGATATTGTGCGTATGCCACCCATCGAGTTCCAAACGGTAGTCGGCCTGTACGTTTTTGTTTCGTTTTACTGTTTGACTGAGATGTCGGCGTGATTAGACCATGTGAGATTGCTTACATAATGTGCAGCGAGATTTGTATTCAGAATCGCGATGCCAATTGTTCGTTGTTACAATCAATTGATCGATTGATAAACTGTTTGACACAGTAATTTATGATTTATTGCTGAAACATTACACTTTTTCTGTTTACTTTGGAACCTGTATTCTTCAATACTGCGATATGGATGTATTTCGTCACAACACATGAAAATATTGGTATGGAAATAACATGATTTCAGTTCCACATTTTTATGTTAGACTAAACTCAGAGTCTTTGATCGCACACTAATGTCAAAGAAAATTTTATTAAAAACATTTATTCGGATGAACGAGAAATTCTGCTTTTGATTTAAGTACCTATGTCTAAGAGAAAAAATAAAAATTCTAAGTGTGTAAGACACGAGTAGGTAAAGTATTTGATAGAAATATCTCAAGAGAATACTCGAACTCTTTATAGGCAAATCCACTATTGGTATTACATAAGTCAGAGCGCACAGGTATGAGGTATAAGTATCGGGATTCGTATTTGATCTTTTCAAGCTGACGATCGAGTGATTTTACTTTGATATATTTTCCCCTTCGAAGTGAGGTACAATGGCGAAAAGGAGACTGGGGGTCGCCTAAATTGAACTCTCTCTTTGAGCCTAGTCAAAGCAAGGGTCTAAAGTGGCTCGACTAATATAAAGTCACCGAGTATCGAAGTGTGTTTGGACACTAATAGCAAACCTCCTTGTTGAGATTTTGGGAGATATAAAGGTGAGTTTTCAAGATGATGACACAAATTTTCGATTGAATATTTTGGTGGCATTGATGATTTGTAATTTAGCGTGTTTTAATGGCAAAAACAGCTTTGATTTATCAAATTTATAAGTGTTTTGAAGCAGTAGTTTTATTTCAAAAACAAGCATAGTAAACCCTGAGAAAAGCTCGGAGGAAAATTCAGTACTGATGACCAATTTTCCTGACCTCAAAATACACGAAAATAAATTTCTTTTCTTCCATTATTTTGTCTAAAAATAGAAACATCTAACTTCAACATATCAGCGGTCACATGAATAACAAATATGATACAATCCAACCAATCGGAGGCGTTATCTCGCCGCGCGATCGGCGGCGTCTTTGTGCTCAATCTTTTATCTCGGCACACTGACGGTGTCCAGTTACTGGCAACTCGGAAACTGTTTCTAATTAATGTTATTAGACGGCTGTGGAGTAGTACTTAAAGAGTTTTTGATTGCTTGAGTTTAAGAAGTTAGGTTATGCAGGAAACGGGGGGAAAAGATTTTCTTTTTACCAGATTTGCAGTTTTCCGGACTATTACCTTATTGGGAGTTGGATAGTATTAAATCTTTAAGCTTTTAGATACTAAAATACTGATCAATGTTTGTGTTCGCTTGCAAAATGTTTGGGCCAGACCTGCCCGTTGTAAGCGACATTTTTCTGCGTAGAGCTTACCGTTATTTCAACATTAATATATTTTTATAAAAGTTACCCTTGCTCTGTAAAAGCAATCTGCCTACCAAAAATTGTTGCAATATTTCTATTTCTTTTTTTTTATTTTGAAACGTTTTCGGTGAATATTGCAATATTTCGCGATGAAATTAACATAGGTAGGGACGACGATATTTTTGAAGAACTATAAGTTTTTGGCAGGATTCAACATATTGTATAATAAAAACAGAAAAGATAAAGTATTTTTGCTCTTTTACCAAAAAAAGTTACAGAACTTTCTAAAAAACTTTTCACATCAGAAATAAACTTGGAATATTTACTTGAAAAACTTTCTATCATTATGTAAAGAACCATGTTTTCTCACACAATAAAATCTGCATAGAAGAATCTCATTTACAACTTTTCAGACGCACTGCACACCGTGTAAAAAATGTCTGAGTAGGAAAAAAAGTATATAAACGTCGGGAATGTTAAAAAAAAACACAGTTTTTCGTTGTAAGTGGCCGTCTGGTTGCGTCAAAGGGGTCCGGAGGCTGCATGCAAAGCACTCTAAACGGGGATAAAGTAGTCGGCAACGATTTTAAATTCTAGCTTAGCTCGCCTCGCAGATAATGTTGGCAAGTCTATAAGTTCTCTGTTATTCTGCTGTGGCGAACTGAATAGGAATTTGCTTTTATGGTAATTGCGCTGCTGCAGTTTAAGGAGGTTGATGTTCTGTATTTAGTTCTGGTTTGTCGCTCAGGTAGCTTTGGTTGACATAGGTCGTAGGTATATCTTGTTGTCATGCGCGATGGTTGGTGACAAGTTAGGCCTAGCCTGAGGAACTTAGCTAAGAGGACGAATTGAAATAGATAATTTATTTCTGTAGTCACGTAATCTTAGTCATAGGTTTTATTTTCTTTAAAAAAGTATGTTTTTTAACAATTAAGCTGGTTTATAAAAGTAATAAAACAAAGCTTTGTAAGACAAAGTTACACAGCAATTTCAAATTGAAAGTTCAAATTACGGTTTTTTTACAGAAAATATTTCAATAAAAATACTTACAAATAAAACAGCACTACCTACACAACCGCACTAACTCAAAATAAAAAGCAAAATCTGCATGACGTAAAGACTTAATCGCAGCTCTAACGTATGCCACACTCCTTCGGATCTTCGGATCCAATGTCTGGCGCGCGCCTCATTAGATCCGCTTTGATTCAGGCGCGTTCTCGCAGGTACGCCTAATGCCTCACTCTTTACTCGAATACATTTCTAATCGTATACACTTTTTCTGGGATTACTATTTGTGGGAATGGGAAGCAAACAGTTTTAAAAGAGAAGTTGCTTTGAAAATTATAGGAAAAGTATTTTCTTTTCCAACTACAACAAAGCTTACAGAAAGGGTTATGATTGTAGCAGACTATGTATTTATGTGACTATTCCTTAACAGAATTTGAACTCAAGACTCAGATGTGGTACAGCTTAAAAATATGATAGGCAGATATACCCACTTTAAAATAAATATCAAAGAAAAACTTGACTTTTTCACAACTTCAAACTGACAAATGACATTTCTATTTTCAAAAGCAATTGAAACGAAAAAAAACACAACTAGTGATGTATCAAAGCAGCCGCCACTCGAAAACGCACGTGCATCAATCCTAACAAAAATTCACATACAAAACATATACCATTTCGCCGAGTGCCCTTACTGGCTTAAGTTGCAACGTCAAAGCCAGGCCTCTTCCTTTTCACTACGTTTTAAAAATAAAAGCGTTTCTGTATACGTACATAATTAACAGAGATGTGGCTCTGCAAAGTTTTTAGAGTAAACGAACGCAATGCTTAATGCGTTCTTTGAGTTTTCGAGTATCATCGTACTTGCATCGCGATTTTTTTTGTTTTTTTTTGCTGACGAATCTAAGGCTTGTAATTACAGTGTGTGTATGGAGGGGCTAGCACGAATATTTCGAAGTATAATAACATTAGCGTAAGTATGACGACACGGTTGGCGCAGTGGTTGAGCGATTGCAATGACTGCTGTGCAGCATGTCGCGGGTTCGATTCCCGCACGGAAGAAATATTTGTACGACCTACAAGTATTTGTTCCGAGTCTGGGTGTTTTTTTTATCTATAATATGTATGTATTTACAAAAATCCATCTCGTTACCATAACACAAGCATTAGGTTGCTTAACTTGGGACTATATGGCGTTGTGTGAAATGTCCAAGGATATTATCCAAGGATATTAGTTATTAGTTGCTACACATTAGCGTAAGTGAATTTTGAATGTGAAAAACTACAACCCTATAGTATTTTGGTTTAATTTTATGGGATACACAATTAATATAATGACATCTAATTCCAATAAATATTATATGCGAAACGAGTATCGTAGCTATGGTAAAATTTTACGTTACGTTACTATACGTCAAAAATATTCGTGCTAGGCCCTCGGATCTCTTGAATTCTTACTTACATGTTGAATTATAAACATTCTGGGATTGCATTTTCTTTGTGCTAGCTGCACTGTGTGGCTTGTCATTAAAATATGTGGACATAATTTTTGTTTCTCTGCGATGTTAGTCTGCCGGAATCAGATTAAAAAAGCCAAGTATATTTGTAGAACCCAAGGTGAAGTTAGGAAGGTTATACTGAGCTGTAAATATTTAGAATAATTTGGAGTAACAGCTCACTTCACCTACATTATCGCTGGGAAATTTTCACAGCATGAGCAGCCGGTAGATTCTGTAAACCTCTCGCCGTGAAAAACTAGGCGGAGTGAGCTCGAATGGATAAAATAGTTTAATTTAATGTAATTTTGTACTTCTTTCTTAGAATTTTGAATAAAACCTTTGTATAAATTCAAGTTCTTCAAACTTAACAGACTGTTGTATTACTGGGGAGAATGTTGCGCCAGTTCTTCTGAGCTAAAACACTCGGAAGTGGTGACCAGCTGGACGATTTGTTCAAAAAATGCTGATTTTCAGCCTTGTTTGAATAAAGGCTTTTATTTTTTTTATTGAAAGCTCTAGCGCTTCTGGCTGAGTTTTCAGCCAGTAGTATTTTCAAGCAGTCTATTTGGTACTTACCTATACCAAACAGTCTGTTTAAAAATAACTGTTCCTTTATATCATAAGCTACCGAATACCGTCGAAAGGTGCCGTCATGTCTATACAGTGCTCTCAGAATAGAAATAAATTACAATCTCTCAGTGCATTGGGTCCGCTAGTACGGTCAGCAAAGCACTCCCGCCGATTTGTTACATTGATTTCTAACTGACATGCATGTACAGACAGCAACGTTCAGGAAATGAGTTTCGAATTAAGTCAAGACTTCCAGTTATGACTGAATTTATTTTCTGAATTGAGTTAGCCGGACTGTTATTTTCATTTCGATTTATATCGGTCTTAAATTTACCGTCTGTGTTTAATACATTTGCTTTCTTTTATGCGACTGGTCGATTCGGGGTTTTAAAATATATTTTGACATCATTTGTTTTCCATTATTACAATCAGATATTGAATTTCATTACGAATGCGGATATTCAATTACGATCTAAATTACTACCATCATTCCTAAGCGAGAAGCCAACCGTAGATATCACTTTTATTTTTTTCACAATGATTCCCAAGACGTTTATACAATTTAAATTCTAATTTGTCTGCTAACCATACCAGCGCCTGATTCGGCAACCACACACAACAGTAGGTTACCACGTAACGTCGGCACGATAAATCAATCGTACCATTGTGACGTATAGAATAAGGCCTCCTCACCTACACAGTGGGTAAAAAAGTACGCTCGTTAGAATAAATAAAAAACTCAAAAATATCAGGTGTAAAGATTCCTGTGAGGTATTTGAAAGTGATTTGTGAGGTAATTTTTATAATATTCTCTTGATGAGTGTAAGTTACGTTTGATGTTGAAGGCATTTGAAGATTTCGTTTGTATTAGATGTTAATACACATACCTAATTAAATAAATTTTTGACATATTTGCTTTTGAATACTTGAATTCTGAGCATTCACAGAGACTTTGTGTTTGCAAAAGACACTATAATGCCAGAATTTTAGTTATGAATATTTGAGTTTAAGTTGAAGTTATTTTGAAAATGCTAAGCTCTAAAAATCTTAATGAAAATTTATCTAGGTTAAAAACTTGAGGGGTTGTTATGTGAAGTAGAAAATGTTCGCGCTAAAAATAGCACCGGAAAAATATGATTACGCTATATTTAGCGCTAAAATGCTTTTTAACGCTAAATATAGCATAATCATATTTTTTAATGGTGTCCCTACTTTAAGTTAATATAAGAGCTAAAACTGGCTTACTATAAAAATAAACTGCAAAGTCAATTTTGCTGCACATTCTGCGCAAATGTGAACGAAGTACAAATTTTAAACACCATTTCATTAATGAATCTCTTTTTAAAATGTCATCGATGAATTCAAACGGACATTATGTCGGTCTTAAAACAAATGAAAAAAAAAAGAGATATAAGGTAGATACATCAAAAGCTTTTTACTTTAAAAAAGGCTCTATCTTAATCCTTATTAAGCTTCATCATGGGAAGGATGCTATTGAGATCGAGAAGGTGTTATTTTGAGCCCGTCACAGATTATGTTTATTTTTATTTTTTTGGCTAATAAGAATTAGGAATCGTAACACTGGGAGTCGGCTATATTAAAGGGATTATTAAACATTTAGGCTTTAGTTTATTAATATTAATATCTTTTGAGAGACTTATTCTTATTTTCGATAGTCATTGAGTTTTTTGTTTCTGAAAATTTTAGAAAAACATTAATTATTATAATTTTATACTCTTCATGAGTTTAAAGTGCAAAAAACCCATGTATCGATTACCGAACTTAAGATGTCAAAGGTACTAACAAGAGTAGCAAAATCGCATTTAGGACCGTGTAATGACAGCATGTGAGAATTCTTTGCGAAACTATCAATGGTTATGTCTCTCTTTGTCAAAAATATGTCATTAATACACGGAAAAAAATTGTCAAAGTGCTGCGAGGCACCCCTGGGAGTTGTTACATAATAGGGATGTCAACACTCCAGCCGATGGCTTTTCAAGTATAAATAATAGTCGATGTAACATTTGAATAGTGCTACTTTTGCAATACTTACTTTGTCGGCACGCTTGAATTGATGTACAAGTTTCGATTTATTGATTTTTCTGTTATTATCGTCAAGCTGTGTATGTCGGCATTTTTTTTAGTGTGATCGTAAAACGAGTTTACGAGTTTGGTAAAATATAACTTCTTTTTATGTCATATCGATACATTGCACGCCTTTTTTTCTTTAACCGATAAAACTTTAATTACTTTAGACAATATAACTATGCAACATTTTTATGATAGTAACATATTGCATTAGTTTTGATGATTAGAAATTATGATAGCTACTTCATAGGACAGACTACCAAGTTATATTGTTTTCTCAAATTTAAAAATATATTTATTAAAATTTTCCTGGTCAGCCTACCTAGTTCAAATATTTTCACTTCAACTAAAACTCTAAAACAAACTTAAACTATCTTTCTTTACATAAGAGGAACATCTTTAGAGCAAAATTAGTCGGTCCCACATCACTGTCACCTATTGTAAGTGAAGTATCAGTTACCGCAAAAATTATTCGCTCTCACAATACCAGCATCTCTCTTTAACGAAATTATCAATTCGAACTACATTCACAATGGAAACTATTCGTATCTTTCAAACTCGGCAACTTCAAACATATTTTTGAATTTCTTTGTCAGTATATTTCGAAAAGTTTATTTGAAAAAAAAAAATAATATGCTTTTTTTATTGTCGACTTTTTTGCTGACGATATTTTTCTGTCAAAAATATTAATTAAGTTTTCAGGAAAAGAGTTGTTTGATTTAAATAATGAATAGGTACATCGTCGGATGTCAGATGCTTTAAATATTTTCGCAGTTCATAAATATTTATTGATGCAACATTTTACAGGATCATTTTTTTTATCTACTTGCAATTTTCCGAATTTTTTACAACTACTAGGTACTGAACACATTTTTTACAACTACTACTGAACACATTTTTTACAACTACTAAACATATTTCCAGTGTGTGTGTGTGATTTTAAAATCAAATTATATCACGTCCCAGCAAATTGGCCAACAATTAAAATTTTATGTGATTAGGCCAAAAACTATCAAGTTACTGCAAAAACGAACAATACAACCAAATGTTTACTATTACAAATTATACCCAACAATGCAGTTTGAATCAAATTGTTCGATAACTGTAGAAAAAGTCGATGAGATAGGCCAAACAAAATATCATGTTACAGATATGGGGAAGCTGGGTGTATGGGATACAGGTAGGTTTAATCTTATCTTTGGTTAAAAATTGTAAAAGATAGAACTTGCAATAATTTTTTTGTGGATCCTTTTATATTTAGCAATTTTATTGCAGTTTTGCATTTTTTTTGTACCTACATGTTAACTGTATTAATATGCGATAATTTAGTTACATATAGATATTATATTATTACAGATATATAAAATATTACAGATTTTATATTATTCCAAATTTTGTATTTTTATAATGCTTAAAATTAAAAATAAAATTCCACTATATTGACTTTAAAAATAATAATTTAAGTTTAAAAAGAAACATATTATTCTGCAGGGAATTCCTTCTTTTTCAGGATTTATTTTGGCGCAGATGGATGTTAAATGAAAAGCTTCAATAAACTTAAAACAATCTGCTGTCGAATATGAGCATGTTAACTCTTAAATAAATAAAAAATAAATTAAAATCCACCACCTGCACCTGCCGGAGGACTTCAGTACAGTTATATGTTTTTACTGTGCTAAAAACTGGAATATACCTATATTGTTTCTTTTTTTTATTCTGTTTTTTTTTTTTTGTAAATCAACAGTATCAAAAAAAAATATTAAATTAAATATTAAAATATATTCACTGATTCAGCAACATACATCCATCATACAAAAACGCATAAGTCACGTTGTTCATTTTTTCAGGATGTTCCGGTTTTAGTATCGAACTTTCCGAGTGCAGTGGCTGCCTTGAACAAATAAATTGTGTCTGAAGTGGTCACCAACAGTAATCACTAGTTTTGTGTAGATATGTAGTTGAAAAATACAGATTGTAGGTGTCCCAAAAATTGGCCTAGTCTTAGTATTACATGAACACCTACCTAAAGGTTGGAATCAGCTTCACAGTAGCATCAATGAACTCACTCAAAAGTCCGCAACACAATTTCACAAAAACTAAAAAAACTACACAGTCCTTGATACGGATGCAACGACGCGTAATCTTATAACCGGAATTCTTTAATTTGACAAGTTTCTAAACGCACCCGATGGTCAGTGTAGCGCGTAATCATCGAATACCCTAAGTATTGAGTGAGAGCACGCTCGGAGGCTGCGAACCGTTCACGATGTCACGGCTCGCTTGCGACTGGCCAAGCCATCTGATTCCAAGTCAGCCGTGTGAGCATGACTGGGGGCGGAGCCTAGAGGGGACGAGTTGTGCCGACTTGTTCGCGTTCACCCTAGGGTGGGTGCCGCACACATACAAGCCGCGCACACGGACGCGCCTGTCTGCCCCACGCCCACATCCAAGCGCCGCGGCAGTCGCTTCGAGCATGCTGTATAACACCGTCCTTAGCTTTTCCACGTTTATTATTGTTGTATATAGTTGTAGTAATATTTAAATGGTGTCTCAGCGTAAAGTGTGGAATGTGGAAAAATGAGCCGAGACTGATTTTGGCGTAAAATGGATGCAGTTTGTTTTCTAGTGAATTTCAGTTTGTTTGTTGGAGAAAAATTCAGGGTTCTGTTGTCTTAGATAGTTCTTCAGTCCTTACCTGTGAAAGAAAAACAAAGGCTGTTGTATTTTTTTACTGAATAAAGTGCTCTAAAACTCTGAATAAAGTTGAATGAGTTCTGACTTAGCAAAATCTAGGATTACAGACCACCCCAAACTTTTTGACGACTGAAACCTGCTAACCATCGTACCCACTGTAACTGAAGCGTTACGATCGTAAAGTGCGATAAAATATTTTACTGCGCTCCTGCCAGCACCCACAGGTTTATGTTCACGACCTACTATAATGGGGGGCGTAAAAAGTCCGCTGGCTAAGCTCAAAGGGGTACTAAAACAGAACCTAGTTTCTAACGGGGGTTGTACTAAAAAGTAACGTCATATTTCATTGTTTTTTGGGGTTGGGTTTCTGAAGGCAGAATATAGAGTTGTGGGTCACTTTCTGTTGCTATTCTGTGCTTTACTTTCCTCATTTCATAAAAATCTAGAAATGGAAGAAAGTAAATCCTCATTCAACAGCCAAAACCCAATTTGGCAGCAATACTTCCAACACATAGGTAGTTAATTTAACAGACACAATTGTAGGTATTTTGCCCCATTCTACCGATGTAAACAAAAAAGGCTATTAAGAAAAACAAATTAAAAAGAAATATTAAACATAAGGACTTATGACTGAAACACTCACAAAAACTTCAACTCCAACCAAGTTTTCTTCACATAGAGCTTCTGCGTCAAATATACCTACCTACAGAAGAGGAATACCCAATTCTCATATAAACAGATGCCAATAAAGACATGTTCATTTCCCGCACAATAGCCTAACATGAATCGAATACTATAACATTATCCATTGAAACGATCAAAGATATATAAACTTAGTTCCAAAAAAACAGATCGTAAAAGAGGATGCTAGTATAAAGTTTACGGGGTTTAATCTATCTATTTCCAACTAAATCTAAATTATTAAGAAACTAAGAACATTGAACTCTAAACTCTCTAACACAAGTCTCATTCAACACCTACAACAACATATTTCTAAAAATAGTTCCCCAGAAACATAAACGGTAATGTTTGAACAAAACAAAAACATTACGCAAGTACAGTCACACGCAATTAATTGACAGTCATAAAGTACAACGGGATACCTCACAAAATCAACAAAACGGTTTCGCACGCCGCCGCCGCCTCCCAACAATGGCGGCCACGCGGCAATCGTCACGCCGCTCAGCACAAGAATGACTTAGCCCTAATTTATATCAGCCTAATTTCACGCCTGCTCATACTTATTGTGAGATTTCGCGATACCATGTCACGGTATTCGACACGGCTGGTTACTGATTGAGCCGTCATTTTTTATAACCCACGCGGTAAACTAAGGTCAGAGATGGTCGTGTTTTTTTAACCAAAATCAACCTCTTTGTACCACTTTGTTTGCCAAATCTTCGATACAATACTCCAGTTGGGTGCTTAATTTAAAATTTTGTTCAAAACAAATTAATTCAACCATTAAAATCGTTGTACTCGGACAATAGAAGTCGCGGCCGATTTACTAAAAAATAAATAATGGAACTTTTTCTCGCATAAAGAAAGTGTTTGTCTAAGAACAATGTGGGCTACCACAGCGGGACATCTAGATACGCGGGGCTAAAGTATTTTCTTTACATTTTTTTATTTGCACTCATACCTCGGGTGAATGGCGTCGGATCCTTAATTTACGCATCGATAGACTTATTTTGTAGTTTCGCATTTGTAAGGGATTGTTCTTCGGGCGCGTTTTGTAACATTGCGTTTGTGAGGCGAGCAATCGAACTATTGTGCAAAATAACGACGATGGGTTTATAAAGGCGTTCAAGGACTTAAATGTTACGTTACTCTTGACACAAACAACTAATTCGGTTCTCTTCTCGAGTAGCAATCAATACTTTTAGTGTCCTGCTTCAGACGTTGAACACACATTAATAAATCTCTAACAGCATCAACAACAGTTCCAAATGACCCAAAAAAAGCTACGCCTACTATCCTTATTTACCCAAACAAGCCCCTAAAACTAATATCGCCTATCCCAAATGATCTGCAATTGGCAAAAACTCATAAATCAGAACATCGTGAGCTAGGGCTGCCCGGCTGGTTCGCTCGCAGCTGCTGCACCTTATACGCATCAGTGGCGACTCACAACATCCCGTGCACGGCTTAAGTAACGAATGCTTTGTGCATGCCGATAGATTCGGTGGCGGTCCTGAGGGAAGAGAGGTAGCGGGTTGGATGGATTATGGTAGGGATAGATGCCAATATGCTCGAAGAAACTCTTTGTTTGCAAATACAGATTCTGAAAGAGATCCTGCTACTAAGTGGCATCTGGCTGAATAGAATATTGCGGCCTAGGACTATCTAGACAAAGTGACAATCTATCCACGAAAGTGAATGTCAAAATGTTAATATTTGTACGGATTGACGTCAGGTAATGCATTTTGGACTGTCGTTATCCACGAAAAATCGAAATAGTGAAGTAAATTACAAAAGTCCAAAAGAAACAAATTCAGGGCAAAAATTGCATTAAAAAAACTGATTGGTTATATCCAAACAACTTGACGATTTAATCAGAAAACTCCGAGTACTTTTTCCATATTTCCTACTAAGCAAAAATCGCTACCACCTCTAAATCGTACTACAAAATCGTATTAAAAAAAGGACGAGAATCCTTTTCAGCGATAGGTTACAGATTAGACGGGGATGCAGTCAATTTGACGCGCGGTGTCTTCCGCAAACCACCGCGGCTTTTTTGCGGTTCTTTACTTACGTCGCTTTCGCGGCAGGCGGACAAAAGGGTTATTGTGTTTTCGCATCTATTGGTATCAGTTTATAGATTTTTAAGTATATTTTTGTATTGAATTAATGGAGTACATTTTTATGTATTCATCAATGGAAATGGTGCTATTGCAGAATTGTTATACCTCTTCTCCTAGGTTTTCATTAACATACTTTTCTTAGGTATACAATGATGGTATTGCAATTCTTATTTGTTTCTGAACCAATATTTTTGTTAGACTTGAGGTTTTTTGCAACGATGCGGTCAACGATGGTGCAAAGCTTGCTTGAAAGTAATTTATTCACTCTTGACTTAAAACAAAAATCGTGATTTACAAACTCTATAACCAACACGACAACCTTAGAATACTAAGATGACAACTCATACTGAACCCAATTCATTTAACATTTTCTTTCTATCATATTATTTCGCTTCACATGTTTAAGTTAAACTTTTTTGACCGACTTCCAAATGATTAAGCAGGGATATAAGCACGACAGTGCTACCAACTAACTGATTATTTCTTCCACTACCTTCGTATAGGTTAGTTGACACGAGCTGACAGAATGGGCAGCCGCTTTGAAGCGCGTTATCTAGAAGATATTGCAACTTTGAGCCACGAGAAATATCTGGTTGAAAGAATTACGGGATTGAGGAACAAGGGTTATATATTTCACCGGTAAATGGCAAACACTGTAAGATTGTAAAATATCGCGGGAAATTGTAAACTAAGTATTTTTTTAATAACACACGAACGTATTGGAAACTATTGAATTTGTATAGGATATATCTATACTTCTATACTAATATTATATAGAGGTAAATTTGTTTGTAAGTTTGTATGTAGGGGGTAATCTCAGGAACTACTGGTCCGATTTGAAAAATTCTTTCAGTGTTAGATAGCCCATTTATCGCGGAATGATATCATCACGCTAAGACAAATAGGAGAGGGGCAATAATGGAAAATGTGACGCAGACGAAGTTGCGCGGGTCGGCTAGTATTATATAGAAAACGATGTTTTCATAATATTTCGAGAAATTATAATCTAATCAAGATTTAGAAGATTTAGAAGATTATGTAACGGAGTCTGCCGCTTTCTGGTGACATATATTTAAATATATATTTTTTTTACTGTAGATAGGCAGGCCTTTGACCACTATCTCACCTGGTAATATATATGTATGTGATTCCGGGCTTAAATTTAAAAGATAATGGCGTTTCAAATGTTGTGTTTACGAACAAAGTGGCCCTGACCTTGAACAGTCCCATGTGAGCAGTGAAAATTTTCTGCGTGATATAATTATCCGCTTCACTGTATAATATGAATGTGGTGTGGTGAATTCCACCATTCCACAGGAATCAGGATTTTTTTCTTAAGTGACAGTTTAGCTTTTTATAAGTATTTTTTTGAAGTGAAAACTTCTTTAGCGTTGAGCACTTTTTTTGGGATGGGTTTAAAATGTTATACTCGCGTCAGAACACGTGACCTGGTCGAAAATTCGTAAGACGGATGATTCAAATATGCACAAAGTTAATGTTCAAGTTTTCACTTCTGCTGCACTCCCGGAGTGCAACCCATTGTTTTTTTTTTGTAATCGTATCACTATACCTTAGAATAATAACGCATAGAAGCCGCGTCTAGAACAAAACCCGAGCAAAATCGTGTGTCCACTTCATTTTCTTTGTGTGCGTGAGCCGAATGTGTCTACGTTCCTCTAACGCACACAGATATAGCTTTCAGTGATACCATTACTAAGCCGTTACTCACAAAATATGGGAAGACGCATTACTATTTTGCTATCAAGGCAAGTATTTTATGTTGTTGGGAACTGGAAAGGTAATCATGATTTTTCATGTAATCTTACTAATATTATAAATGTGAAAGTTTGTATGTTTGTATGTTTGTATGTTTGTATGTTTGTATGTTTGTTCGTCAATCACGCAAAAATGGCTGAAGGGATTTGAATGAAATTTGGCACACATATAGTTGACATCCTGGAATAACACATAGGCTACTTTTTATCCCGATAAAAGGCATAGCTTAATGGCGGCGGAGGAGGAAGTGGAAATCAGACGTTTCTGCTGCCTTAGTACTTCAGATTCACAAGTACCAGGAGAGCATAAACATGTAGAAATATTTTCGGGTCTGAATTTGTGAGCGCCAAAGATTCTCGAGTACCAGGAGAGCAGACATAATATGTCAAAGTATTTTTGGTCAGGTTTTTTTTTGCTGGAAAATAGATTGGCTTTCATTGCAAGCGTTCATGTTTGTAGGTTTGGATGTTTGTCCGTCAATCACGCAAAAACGGCTGAAGGGATTTAGATGAAATTTGGCACATATGTAGGTCACATCCTGCAATAACACATAGGCTACTTTCTATCCCGGTGACATACATGACTTAATGGAGACAGAGGAAGAAGTGGAAGTACAAAGTTTCTGCTACCTTAGTACTTCAGATTCAAAAGTACCAGGAGAACAGAAACATGTCGAAATTTTTTATCGGGCTAGAATTGTATTAAGATTCACAAGACCAGCAACATGTCAAATTAGATTGGGCAAGTTTTTTTTTTATTAGCAGAGCAGAAACTTTTCGAAGTATTTTCGGGACTGGAATTCCGAGCGTTACAGATTCATCAGGAGAGCAGAAACATATCGAGGTATTCCGGGGCCGGAATTACGAGCGCTACAGTTTCACAAGTACCAGGAGAGCAGTAACATATCGGAAGTTTTTTTGGGGCTTGATTGATATGAGCGCTTTAGATTCACAAGTACCAGGAGATCAGAAATATTTCGAAGCAACGCTATACATTCACAAGTACCAGAAGAGCAGAAACATGTCGAGGTATTTGCCAGAAAATTACGAGCGCTACAGATAGATTAAAATACCAGGAGAGAAATATCTGTAAGTTTTTAAGTGGCTGGAATTATGAGCGCTATACATTCACAAGTACCAGAAACATGACGAACGAAGTTTTTTCAGGGCTGGAAATTGTAATTGCTATAGTTTCACAAGTACCAGGACGCAGAAACATTTCGAGATGTTTTTGGTGCCGGAATTGTGAGCGATAAAGATTTACAAGTACTACTAATAAGTCATTAGTAGGATAGTAGGACTTTAACAGTAGTTCAGTTTTTCTTGAAATTGAGATAAGACGAGATGAGATGAGATGAGATGAGATGAAATGAAATGGGATGAGATGAGATGAGATGAGATGAGATGAGATTTTTCTCACCACAATCCTACTAATATTATTTAAAAAAAAACAGTCCAAGTACTTTCGAAGCGGGAAATATGAGCGCTAAAGATTCACAAGTAACAGGAGAGCAGAAACATGTTGAAGTATTTTCGGGGCTGAATTTGTGAGTGCCAAAGATTCTCGAGTACCAGCAGAGCATAAACATGTCAAACTATTTAGAGTAGTTTTTTTTTTTTTCTGGAAAATAGATGACTTTCATTGCAAGCGATTCAAAAGTACCAGGATAACAACAACATGTTGGAGTATTTCTGAGGCTGGAAATATGAGCGCTAAAGATGCATAAGTACCAGGAGACCAGACACAATCATGTTTAAGTATTTTTGAGGAAGAGTTTTTTTACCAGGAGTACAGAAACATGTCGAAGTTTTTACTGTGCTGGAATTGTGAACACTATATGACTCACAAGTACCAGGAGAGAAGAAACATATCAAATAGTTTTGGGGCTGGTATTGTGAGCGCTAAAGTTTCACAAGTACCAGGAGACCACACACATCAAAGTATTTCCGGGGCTTTAATTGCAAGCGGTTTGGTAACCAGAAACATATCGAAGTATTTCTGACTCTATAATAGTGAACAATTAGGATTTAAAAGATACCAGGAGAACAGAAACATGTTGAAGTAATATTGAAGCTAAAAATATGAGCGCCAAAGATTTACAATACCTGGAAACATGTTGAAATTATTTCGGTGCTGAAATTGTGAGCAGTTAGGATTCAAAAGTAACAGGAACATGGCGAAGTTTTTTCCGGGCTGGAAATATGAGAGCTAAAGATTTACAATTACCAGGAGACCAGAAACATGTCGCAATATTTTCGGGCCTAGAATTGTGAGAGGTTAGGATTTAAAAGTGCCCGGGGAGACCAAAAACATGTCAAAGTATTGCCAAGGCTGGAATTATGAGCGCTACAGATTAACAAGTAGATACCAGAATACCAGACAATTGATATATTTTTCGACCAGAATCGTGAGCGCTAAAAATTCACAAGTACCTTCCAGGGGACCACAAACATGTCGAAGTAACTTTGGGACTCACTATCTGGATACCAGAGTCATGAAGATGCATTTCCAAGGATGAGAATATGAGGCAAAAAAGTTACGCGCCAGTTCTAAAGTATACGCAGACGAAGTCGCGGGAAGCAGCTAGTATGACATATTTTTTCGGAAGGTATAATTCAATTTATTTCAAAATAAAAGGAAATAAATCGCATAAAGAATGAGATATTGTTCAATGCATTTAGAATGCTTGATGGGTTATAATTATAAACAATGTTAAAACATCGGGTTTGATATGAAATAACAGTAAGTATTGTATTTTAAAATTACAAAATTGAAAAACATGAATGAAAGCAATGTGGGTATTTTTTCCTCACAAATAGCAACACTGTGTTATGACAAGTTAGGTTATTAGAATTTTGTTTTATTTATCGATTTACGTAAAAATAGTGCATAGAATGTGAGTACTTATTTGTGAAATGTTATTTTATCACATTTTTTATTTTCCTGATGTGCTATAACATCCTTTCACGCAACAAACTGTCATTTTCAATTATTTACTCGCGAGCTGTGTTCGACGGAACGTGACATTGAGTACTGACGGCCTGGTGGCTAAGTTTGACGGATTAGGCTAAGTTTTAGTTGCCTCACTTTTTGCACTCGTACTAGGTTTCTATGCGTTATTATTCTAAGCACTATACTTTAACGGATTTATGTCCTACAAAACATACTGCGTGTATCTGACATCGACGCACAAACGATTTCCATGGGTCCAGGGCATGATTCTGGACACCCCAGAGTTAGAATTCTTCGTCGGCTTTTTTCTCATTTTTCAATTTTTTCAAGGGTTTTTTTTACTTTAGACTGCTCATAATCGTTATTCTGACCTAACCCAATGAGATTTTTAATAAAAAAAAAATAATTAACAATTTTCAACAAAAGAGCAATCTGAATAAAACCACAAATAGATATCAGCTCAGCTGAGCTGATACCTATTTGTGAAAAATTCCAACTCTGGGGTGTCCAGAATCATGCCCTGGACCCATGGAAATCGTTTGTGCGTCGATGTCAGATACACGCGGTATAATTTTACCGCTTGACTACAACCTGTAACAGCATAAATGCAATAAGTAGGTACCTCTTAAGAGGTCATTGTACTTATCATTATGAACGCCATTTTGGGTTGGTCCCGCAGTAAAAATTGTTCGTAATGATGAGTACAAGGACCCCTATTGCATTTATTCTATTACACGTGGTATATTAGTTTTGATTATTTAAAAGTTGGTTTGGAACAGCATCTGTATTGAGTTTCCTGGGACCAAAAGAAGCAGCTTATAGACCAACCAAAGACAAAACTGCTTTTCTTAATATTGCCATCGAAACGGATTAAAATCACGAAACAAAGACCGATCTTATTCCGGGTTTATGAACATAATAAATAACAAAAGCAGCCCCTAATGTACCAGGGATACATAAACGAAAAACAATAGTGTCTAGTATTCAATTTAATGAGATGTACCCCCAGGATGGCCGTCAATGAGGTTCTAAATTCAAACCTTGCTTCTGTTATAATTACGAGGGGAATATAATTTAAATTATGAATATACATTTAACGGTTTTTTTTCTTTCTTTCTCTATGTGTTTTGGATGAGTGGTTTCACACGGTTTGAGCATTTTTTTTAAGTTTTACGTGTTTAGCTGCTTGGAGTGTTTTGAATAATTAAGTTTTGCTTAGTATTTATAGCTGCTTAGTAATTGTTTTTAGGAAAAAGACAATTATTGTAGGTACCAAAAAACATTGAGTTGGAAAAGTCAAGTCAATTAATTTAATGCAATAAAACCAGAAACGTTCAAAAGAGCCTTTTATGCACTTTTGAACGTCAACATTTAAAGTTAAAAATATTTAAGTGTCTCTTTGGTAGTCCAAAGTTAAATATTTAATAGTAGACACTTAAATATTTTAAATAACGAAATAAGTGAAACATCAAAAGCAATAGTCAAAGTAATAAATATTTACCAACAATGCTTGCTGAAAACATATAGTCATAAACAAACTTTGAAATATCCGCCCATTTCCTTTTAAAATATATAAGCATTCAAACTCTTTGGTAAGTAAAATATTTTTTATGAAAAACACCATCTGCGTATTGGAAAAGTTAAAAGGGCATTCCATTTTCAAAATGTGACGTTATAAATGTGCGTATGGCGCGCTTTCCCCTTCTGTGAAAACGCACACAGAGACAATTTCAAACTCACACCACGAAACAGTAGGTATTTGCAAAGTTATTGTAAGCCATATTGCGCCGTCTATTCACAACATTTTGTACTTTTTATTATTCTCCAAGTACATTTTCATGATTGAAACTTCATATTATTTTTAAACAAGTTTGATTAAAGAATGTTGCAGACCAGCACATTTAAAATTATGACCAATGTTGTGTATAAGTCGGTACATGTTATTCGTCGAATACATAATTTCAAGTTAATCCACTCCTTACCTCTTGCAAAAAACGAAATATATAAATAAATCGAACAGTAACGGATACTAAAACAACACGATGCATCATATTTCCCCCGCCGCGGTATAAACACACGCACGTGTTTTGTTCTTGTTTCGCGCGTGGGTTTTCCTCATCTGTCTGTCTCGTTCGTCGTGGGGCGGGTTCTACGCGGCGATTGGTAGAGGGGAGAGATAGTCGGCGCCGTCCGTCGGCAACCTCCCGTCGGCATTTTCCCGACGCAACTCATTCGAAAATCGAATGTTTGCGGCCGTGTGAAGGAATTTTTCTTTTGTCTGTTTAATGTGGATGGTTGTAAAGTGCCAGTGTGAATTGTGAGATGTTTGCAACACTTTGTTCGAGTAATTTTTTATGGCTATAGGTAATTAGGAACTGTTTGTTTTAGACATCTCTTTTTTTACTGAATAGCACCAGTAAAAATTACCAGTGTTTGCAATATTTTACTCTATCATTGATGACGGTTACCAAAACAATATTCAGATCTAATTTCTAAATCAGAAATGTCACAGCGAATTTATTTGAATAAATAATAAACTCTGTATGTGTATACCCTGTATATTTAATTACCAATACCAGTAGGCTAACTCACGTAATTAGATAAGTGCTGTTGCAGTGCAGTTGAAGTTAAGTTTCGATCAAAACAACGCTTTTCGTATTCTCTACCGCTGTCAGACATGCTCGCGTCAAGTTCGCGTCACGCGAACGCAATTACGACATTATACAGAGGGCCAATTCTACCTACTAATTTTTAAACAACTTTCGCATTCGCATGTCAATCGCAAACTGCAAACAATAAGAAGCATGTATAAGAAGAAGAAACTGTCTCCTGAAATACAGGTAGGTAGGTATTACATATCTAGCTCAGGAGTCAGAGCTTCACAATGATTGTAATGTATGTTTTTTTTTCAAATAAACTATTACTAAACTATCAAGACAGCCTTAATTTTCATACATTTTTGACATATTGTGATTGAGATGCGAATGTGAAAATTAGTAGAATAAAATTGACACTCTGTTGTGCTTCGGAACGCAACATGATCGGTATTCTACTATTTGTTTGACGTCTCAAAATGACAGCTTTAATATTATAATAACATCATATTCATTGAAATGTAATCGATTGTACTCGATTATTTTGTGAGTGATATTTTTTCTCTCCACCATAAGTAAGTTTGGTAGAGTTTGGCTGTCGTACAGTTCACATGCAGTTCAAAAATTACAAGAATACCGTTTATCACTCTAACTTAAACTAAACTGCAACTGCACTAAAACTTAATCGGTGCGTCATAAAATTACGTGAATTAGCCCTCAGTACTCTAGATGACTATATACTGCACGACGATATTTTATCACAATTTAACAAAGAAAAATCGAAAGAAGCATAGCAGGAGGTTTTTGGTTAGCAACAGGGTAACACAACACTGGCTGAAAAAAGTGCAATATCAATTTTACTTGTACTAAACCATATTTTCCGCCTTAACTAGTTCTAAACAACATCATATCACCCTAAGTAACAGATAATACTGCTGTTGCCATCGATCTAAGGGTGAGTGCACACAATTACCGCGTCATACGGACCGCGTTGCGCGGCGTGCGTACGCGCAGCCCTTAGTTAACGTTGCACGAATACACGCTTTGTTTGAAACTTGCTGCCTCGTCGGTCTAGTGGTCACAATCGCAGTTGCAGACCCCTCAGCGATTGTGATCCTGAGTTCGATTTACAGGTTGGCTAATAATATGTTATGCGGTTTCGTCAATATCATGCTTCCATTCGTCTGCCGTGAAATAGTCATGAATACCAGTGATTTATGTTAACATAGAACGGCGTATTAAAATTTTGTAAAACTCATAAATATACTGCGAAACACTGTAACTCCAACAGGATATATTTCCATGGTAAAAAAAAAACAACAGGTAACCAAAAAGTCTGTAGATACTACTTTTTCAGTGACATTATTTTGTTTTTTGCACTGCAGCTGAAAAACTTACATTGCTCGACATAGGCTTCCAAAGCGTCGCCACGTCGACCGGTCCTATGTTTCTCACATTCAGATGATTCAGAGAACTTTTTTCTTTTTTATCTCATATGAATTTCTCAGTAGAAGCCTGGAGTCTGGATACTCCTTCTTCGCTTCGGTTCTGACAGAGAATTCGTGCCAACTATGTATTCTGTCCGATCGCTGGTGTTGTTGTTATTGTAACTTATTGCTTCACAATATGACAACGATTTGCAATCAGTTACAATCGCCTCACAATATACAATTGCACCTATGTTTTGTTAGTTTAAGGTTTCTTTTATGTATTTTTCATTTGGTGTACAATCTTTAAATATAATTATACCTATAAATCACGTGTCCTTTTGTTTGTCCGCGACTACTTAGCCAATTTTAATCAAATTTGCACACCGTGTGCAGTTTGATCCATCTTGAAAGATAGGGTAGCTTACATCTCAATTTTTTGTTGCAATATTATTTAGGTGCGGAAAATGTGACGCAAACGTTGCGCGGGTCATCTAGTAAAGTATATATAAATTAATAAATATCTCTCCATCTAGTACGACTGTTTAAAAATCTGGATTGGTACCAGTGGGTCTAAACGCCAGTTTAGCAGAATCAGAAAGCAAATCACGCTACCAGTCACTGTCAAATTTTCCCTATCAATTTTGAACCTAGTCATCGTCATCTTCCTAGCCTTTTCCCAACTTTATTGGGGTCGGCTTCCAGTCAAATCTGATTTAGCTGAGTACCAGTATTTTACGTGGAGCGGCTGCCAACCAGATCTCCACAACCCATTAACTGGGCAAACACGGTACTTCATGGAAAGAATGGAGTAACTTTGAACCTAATGCATTAGCGATAAAGATGAAAACGAAATTTGACAGATTGTTGTGTGATTCATATTATGATTCTAATATGATTCTCCCAAAGTGGCCTTTTTAATCCCCCGGTTACTATTGTAGCGGCATCAATACCGCCACAAGAAAAAACAACGAAACAAATCTGCATCGCAACAAAAAGAACCGCGACGCCATCTATCCAACTGGAGGCGAACTAAAATCCTAAATCGCGCAAGCAGAGTTTACCATGTGATATGAACATATAAGGCTAAGGCATATAAGGCTTTCCAAATAACATGAAACTTGAGCATTACTGACGAAGTGTAAGATTACCAACTATGCCTACATCTCTGCCAATCCATTCCTGAAATACAGGCGTAATAATATTCATAAAATAACCGATAGTGAACAACCCATGTCTATTTTACTACCCTCAACTCGTCAACGCTCTGTAGAGGCAGCCAGCGTATTCGTAGAAACGAAATATTACTTCTTGCAAACAATTTAAAGGTGCAATATGGTTACTAAGTTTCCTAGGATACAAAGCTGGGTTCATTTCATTCAAATATATACATAAAGTCCTAGGATACTTTGCTGGGTCTTTTCCAGTGAAATGCTACTGCGAGTCAAAAAAGAAATGGTTTTTCATAGAATCGTTTTAAGGATTGGCTTGTACTTTGAATTTGTAAATGTATGAGACTTGTAGCGACTGCCTTTCTGAGTTCCACTACCCAGTAACTGAGTAACATTCTACCCCCTTCGCAAGACTGAAGGGTACCTACGTTGAAATTGGGGGCCGAGTCACCCGCGTCCGTAGGAGAATACCCTTCAGTGAATCCCTACACGTGGTCCCCGGGTGGTGCTAAACAGGTGACACTAACCGCCTCCGTGGTCTAGTGGTTAAACCACCTGATGCAGACCTAGAGGTCCCGGGTTCGATTCCCAGCGGGGGCAAATTTTTTGCTCGGTTTGGTTGGTGGTAGGACTGTTTCTAAGTCCGCCTGGCAAGCTACCACCATCATGTCTAAGTCTGTCGCCATAACAGCATTGTTGTGTTCCGGCAGTTAAGAGGTATATTATGATAGCCAGTTCCTCTGTGTAAGAGGATTCCGGGTGAAACTCGCTTCCATCTTTGGCCTAATCATCACTTTCCATCAGGTGAGATTTGGGCCAAGAATTTCCCCGTTTTGCATTAAAAAAAAAAATTGAAATTGGCCTTCTAAAACATCACAATCTTATTTGCTAAAAATACCTTATTTATATTATTTCAAATTTCAGTGTTATACAGGAGGCATAGAATTGTGTAACTAAAAGCGGATTTCACCAAAGAAACTGATCGCAATCAAGCTGCGTTCAAGAGTTGTCAGTGTCAATATTGCATAGAAAATAATGACACTGACAGCTGTCGTAAACGTGGTTCATACGTTGATCGCGTTCAATTGAAGATAGGTGAAATCCGCCCTAATAAATAGTAGAAAGCCTAATAGTTTCGTCTAGCAGTACCTATACTCGTAGGTAAGAACCTAGACGAAACTATTAGGCCGGGTCACATTATTGCCTTAGTGTCGTGTCGTTGTGCCTTAATTAAGACGAGGTTGCAGTACTGTGTGTTTTGACGAACAACAGCGACTGTCCGGCGAGCGAAATAATACCTAAATTTTGACTGTTTTTTCTTCTTGGCGAAAACTGATAAAGAAATTACACAATATGGTTTCAACATTTACTTCAAAATAAGAAGCTCTATCTATTGATATAACTTTTATATATATTCGTGATAAAATCTCTTAGAAGTACACGTTTAAAATTGTAATTTAGTGTCAGGTTTGATAAAAAAAAGTATCGAGCCAATCATTCTAAATCGCGTTTCTATCTTTACGATTGACTTGAGGGTATCTTCAATTTTTATGTAGTGATTTTTATTTATTAAAAAAACTCATAATTAATTAGATTTTCAGACGTTCAAATATCTTAAAAAGTACTGCAACCCCACCTTAAAACTCGATGTAATAAGTATATGACGTAGTCCTAAACAGATTCGTTTGATTGGTCTATACTATACTGTGATACGCGATACCATGTGCTCGTGGTCTGAAGGAGCTCAAGAATTAACTTTATTAGAAGACAAGAGTACGCCAACCAATACCGGAATCTAGTTACTCAAAACTTCCTAACTAATATTATAAATGCGAAAGTTTGGATGGATGGATGTTTGTTACTCAGTCACGCGAGAACAGCTGAACGGATCTGGGCACAAAGGTAGACATAGTGCAGAATACTTACCAGATTACTTTTTATTCCGGGAATAACTTCCTTTGGGATGATTTCGGACAATCACGCGGGCGAACCCGCTGCAGAAGCAAGTGAGGTCATATTGACCAAAATCTATTTAAATTATCTTTTATTAGACTAGCTAAATAACCTGTCACTTTTGGCTCAAAGGGTCCAATCACGGTGCCTTGTCAATAAGGTCGAATAACATCAAAAATAACACTTAACTAGCCGAGAAATTGCAGAGAAATTGCACCTAATTACATTGTCACATAGATTGAGACGCGCGTCTTGCGTACAATCCCTTGATCAGCACTCTTGTAAGAGGATATGACGTATGAGGCTAACGCAAATTGTTGTCAGGCCTTGGTGTGTCAGGTCGAACATACGATAAGTAATTCTAAAGTTTAGCATTGAAAGAATGCCTCAAAAATCTGTAATATTTTTGAAGCCTACATTTACTTGCATAATGTATGAAAGTACAAGATTGTGTTTTAAGGCAACCACAACTCAGAAAAAGCTTAGGATGACCGAACTTTTGAATAAACAAGGATCATTATATCTCGATTTTGATATTATCAATTTGTGAATCAGTGTTAATGAGTAGCATGAAGAAACGTCAAAGAAAGTCATATAAAGCCACACACTACAAAAAAAAAACAAAGCTATCAATAATTATTCCAAATAATTTTAATTTTGCACAGCTGTTATTTTCGCTAAAGGCTGCAATAATTGTTACATAGTTGCACACACTTAATTACCACATAGCACGATGGCAAAGCGTTTCGTGTTTATAATTATCATCTCTGTGCATACATTGATAGCACATTTACTCCATAATACTATGCAGCAACACAGGGTAAATAGGTTTGTCCTCTGAAAATATCTAATTAGTCCGTCAGTTAGATTATCAAAAAAAATTTACCCGTTTTTTTCCTTTTGTTACGTAAACCAAAATTGACGAAGATACGGCGCTTTTAAAATTCTAAATACGTCACGCCACTATTGAGTTTTGATGCGTTTTATCTTTGTCAATATTCATTGATTTACAAAAACAAAAAATACGTGTCGATTGAGACAGAAGTCAGAACGGGCCTGACAGCAGTGCAATTCATAGACTAATATATGTGCAATTCTGTAAACATGTCGAAGTGAAGGCGTGGGTGCAGTGATAACGAAGTAAGCTGTCAAACCATACAAACAAGATGGAATGACAGCTCACTTGTCGTTCACTCCACCTATGATCACAGTGAGATGTCGAAAGAATCGACCGGCAGTGCTTATTCTCAGAGTGGTCAGATACGATATCATTTACTTTAAATTAACAAAAAAATTGACGTTGAAAAGTAAATATAATAGACATTTTATCAAAAGCAGGTTTTTTAGATTTTCAATAAGTCTCAGACCCGAAACTTCTCGACAATTCATTTTAAAACAGTTTCACAAATCTCACTCCAACTAAATTAAAATAGAATTTCAATGTGATCGCAACAAAAATCACACCTTCCTAAGAGCATTACGACGAACGTTTATAATCGGCTAAATATCGAATTGTTCCATCTATTGTTTGGAGGCTTTAAACCCTCGAGAATTGGTTTCGAGAGTTTTAAGCCTACCGCCTTCGGAAAAACTTGAAAACGACACGCGAAAACCACCCTTATTTCCACAAGACTTGAGTCCAAAACTAATCGCGTCGCATCTAAAATAATTCCTGAAAAGTGAAAGCTTTCCTACGCAAGGTATTTAGGTTTAAACTCCTATTGAAAGAGGTGAAAGTTTAGGGGGTGATTTTGTTGCTGAAAATTAGACTTTAGTGTTCGGTTGTAAAGTATATTTTGGGGTGTGCGCTGGAGAGAATAGTAGAGGAGTGTTGAGAAGATTGTGCAGTAACGAGTCTACACACAGAATGTAATTGTATCGGGGATCAGAATCGACCCCCGCGCGAACAGGGATGGGACACTGTCGATAAAATTGGGAACTGCTGCAAAGGAAAATGGAACTTATTTTCTTACCTACTATAAAACTATGACGCCACAGATAATGTAAAATAAATAACTCTTGGATGTTCAAACGAATGTGCATTAACTATTCATACTAAACCTTATTGAAAAATACCTTGATAGTGGTGTCGACGTACTGCTGTCATCCGGGAAAGTACCCAGAAAACTTGTAGCATTGCCATGTTGAATAACTATGCTTGTTCTTTTGGCACAGAGCGAACCAGCCCAGTCACACAAAGTGTTGAGCTGGTGGCGAGAAATTCTTGGGTTGTCTTGGTGGTATTTCTTGACATCGCCAATGCCTTTATAACTCTGCCCTAAAGTTAGTGAGCAATGGGAGAGAGGAAGAGGGAGGGTGGCATTCCGGTATCATCTACGGCGATACACCTATCTCTTTAGATAATATCGAAATGCCTCCCTGATGCAACTCCAGGGTATCCGGTGCCGGTATCACAGTGATAGCGGTACCGGATGCCCTGGAGTATACTATCACCATACCGGGCGCGTCTTCGAAGCTTATTTGAAGGACAGGGATCTATTCTGGGTTCGCTCCTGTAGGAAATTGGTTACGGCTGAGTGCTGCGCGCCGACCTCCCCAGTGGCGTAGTTCACTACGCTGACGACATGCTGACAACGCATTCCTTGAGGCAGCGACCAGCCTACTACTTGTTCGCGTCCCAATTGGTCTTGGCCGTGCGACTGGCCTGGGGATACCACTTGATCCCCAGCGAGGCGGCTAGCCTCCTTGCCGGATTGCGAGCGAAAGGACTATCCAAAATACAAAAAAAAGTTGTTGTCTTGCTAATTATTTTAAGCAAAACCGCACAATTATATAAATAAACACCAATGAAAAAAAATCGGTTTCGGATTACTGCTTTTACGATTACCCTAACAATCAAAACAGAGTAGAATCTGCTGTTCTATTATGGCGACCACTCACCGTGTTCACTTAGGTGTAGTGAACGACAAGTGAGCTGTCATTCCATCTTGTTTGTATGGTTTGACAGCTCAGCCGGTCGATTCTGTAAACATGTCGAAGTGAAGGCGTGGGTAAAGTGATCACGAAGTGAGCTGTCAAACCATACAAACGAGATGGAATGACAGTTCACTTGTTGTTCACTACACCTAAGTGAACACGGTGAGATGTCTGCAGAATAAACCGGCTGTTGTGGTTCACTTCGCCTGAGTTTTCACTTCGGATTGTTTACAGCCCCTCTATTCTGTCAACATCCCACCGTGTTCACTTAGGTGGAGTGAACGACAAGTGAGCAGTCAATCCATCCTGTTTGTATGGTTTGACAGCTCACTTCGTGATCACTTCATGCACGCCTTCACTTCGACATAGTTTACAGAATCGACCGGCTGAATTGCACTGCTGCTTTTTATGAATTAACGATTTAGTATCAAGTGACAAATAAAACTCTCTAAAATGTTGTTTTAGTGAATATCCCTCTCACGTCAATCAGCGTTTTACATTTCTTGCACATATCAGTGCATTCTTCATGCATAAAAATGTAAAACAAACAGAATTTATTAAAAGGAAACTAACTTTACGGCACGGTGGTTGAGCGATCGACTGCTACGCCGCGTGTCGTGGGTTCGATTCCCGCACGGAAAAAACATTTGTATGGCCTACAGATAGTTGTTCCGGTTCTGGCTGTTTGTGTATGTGACTTTGTATGTTTGTAAAGTCACCCACCCCATACAGGAGAATTCCTAGTGTGGGGCAACGTTTTTAAAAAAAGAAAGAAAGAACCATAACGTTCAAAATCGTTTCGCACAATTCTCACCAACATTCTATCGATACACAACCATTGCGTTATGTACGCGTCCCCTCACTTCATCCCCGTGGTGTTCGCCACCGCCCTGCGGTAAACCAAGGAGCAGCCGCTACTATCGATGTATGCCGCTTTATTTTCATTAATTTTCTCTTTTATTTTCATTTCTTCTTTTATAAAAGTGTCATCATCATCATATCAGCAGAAGGACGTCCACAGCTGGACGTAGGCCTCCCCCAGGTGTCGCCACAATACCCGGTCCTGTGCGTCTCGCATCCACCGGCTACCCGCGACCCTCACCAGGTCATCGGTCCACCTTGTGGGGAGGCCTTCTAACGTAAAAACGTGAATAATAAACAAAAAATAAATGTAAATTCCATAATGCTCAAAATCGTTTCCCACTAACATTTTATCGATACACAACCATTGCGTTACGTACGCGTCCCCTCACTACTTCCCCGTGGGGTTCGTCGTCGCCCCGCGGTAAGCCAAGGAGGGGCCGCTATTTATCGATGTGTATCGCTATATTTTTATTTGTCTCCCTTTGTTATAATTGCTGTTTAATGATCGGTCCTTGCTTTATTGGACGCAAATGTGTACTATCTCGTTTGTGAGATATTGAGTATTCTCTTGAGGCTTGATGTGTGAGTGAGTATCAATGGATGTGGTGAATTTGCCGTACAGTGACACCGCTGTAACTGAAAAATTTGCCAAGTGTGAGTCGGACTCTCAAACGAAGATTTCTGTACTATTAACAGAAAAAAAACACGTTTCTTGTATGCGAGCCACCTTAAGTTTCATTTTTATTATTTTGTTGTGATAGCGTCAATAGAAATACAAATTTTGTGGAAATCTCAACTGTCTACCTATTATTATTTGAGATACAGCCCGCTGGCAGACAGACAGAGGGACAAAAGAGGCTTAGTAATAGAGTCCAAAACACTAAAAAGTTTAACTTTTTCTGAAATCATGATTTTCTGTTTTTCTTCTTTTCCAAAAGTTTAGTATGACATGTGGAGCTCGACCGTCTCCCACAAGGTCGACCTATGACCTGGTGAATGCTACAATAATCCGCTGAATACGAGACGCACAGTCGACGGGGTAACCCTTGGGGGAGGCCGGGTCCAGCAGTGGACGTCTGCCATTATGATTAGGATGTCGAATTTTGTCTAAAGAACGTATTTGTAAGTGTTACTATTAAACTCGTCAATAGGAACGACGCTTGAGTAAAAAAATATGATATTCCGTCATTTTATATGTCCATCAGCTAGATTATCGAAAAATATTGGACACGTATTTTTTGTGATAATGTGCCGATTCTACTAATTTTCACATTCGCATCGCATTCGCGTTTCAATCGCCATCTGTCAAAAATGTATGAAAATTAAGGATTTTGCGATTGACGTGCGAATGCGAAAGTTGTTTTTAAAAATGAGTGAATTGGCCACCTTATCGTAATTGTTCAATTTTTTTCTTATATTATGATGATAGTTATCTATGTATAATACAATTAATTGTTTAATAATGGGACATGTTAATTATTGATAGAGACTATTTTTTTATTGTTAATCTTTCAATGAGAATGTTGTGCATACCTATAAGTAATGTATTTACACAGAATTGAAGACTTGTGATTACCAGTTATTGCCATATTGTAAATAATATGTCGTTGGTGTGCCTTACTAAATAAATAAGTATTCGCATTTCAATCGCAAACTGTCGAAAAAGCCTTAATTTTCATACATTTTTGACAGTTTGCGATTGAGATGCGAATGTGAAAATTTGTAGAATTGGCACATTGCTTGTAAGAAGGCATACGTAGAAATATTTTACAGTAAAAGCAGATAATATAGACTTGTACTTACAGTTTTTTTTTTTTAACTTTGTTTGTTCACAAGCTGAGCATTCACGTGACTTCATTCGCGTGATCGTCGGAAAAAAATCTAATTTAAATTCTCCCGTAACTGATGACTCGCTGAGAGTCTGACAGACAACGCACAGCCGAAACTACCTAAGAGAGGTATCTCGAAACTACTACGAGAACGGGTAAAACGAGATAATATACCGCGTGTATCTGACATCGACGCACAAACGATTTCCATGGGTCCGGGGCATGATTCTGGACACCCTAGACTTAGAATTTTTCGTCGGCTTTTTTCTCATTTTTTTATTTTTTTCAAGGGTTTTTTTACTTTAGACTGCTCATAATCGTTATTCTGACCTAACCCGATGAGATTTTTAATAAAAAAATAATTAACTAACTACTTTCACTAAAAAGAGCAATCTGAATAAAGCCACAAATAGATATAAGCTCAGCTGAGCTGATACTTTGTAGTACTCTTGAAAAAAATAAGAAAAGAACCGACGAAAAATTCCAACACTGGGGTGTCCAGAATCATGCCCTGGACCCATGGAAATCGTTTGTGCGTCGATGTCAGATACACGCGGTATGCGTGTACGAAGTCGCGGGCAATAGTTATTAATGTTATATACCTCCCCTATAGACTTCCTTGATAAATGGGCTATCCAGCACTAAAATATTTTTACAATTAAAACCACCAAGACTTACCTTAACTTACCAAGTTCCTGAAATTAGCACGTTGAAACAGACAAACAAACTCTTCAGCTTTATAATATTAGTAAAGAATTAACTGCAAGTAAAGCAGTGTTTTGTAATTTAATTAGAAGCTAGATGTGACTGCTTACGACATCTATGTTGTATTTTGAATGAGCTTTGAAACTCTTCAACAGCACGGAGGGATGTTCCTCGCAAAATACAGAGGGATGACAGTGAGAGGAGAGGACGTCGTTTACCTCCCGAATATGCTACCGCCCGCGAGATGGCGCTTTTGGCAGAGGGGGTATTAGGGATTTGTCTGGATTTTTTATACTGATAGGCTCGTTGTCGACCAAAGTCCAAGCCTAATGGAAAGCGATAATTTGCTCGTCTTAAATTGTTTCAAGTTAACTTTTATTAGGTACTATGAAGGTTATCATTTGGTCGACAAGTCATTTTATTTTTATATTTCAAATTTAGCATCAGTTTGGGAGAAGAGTACACGTCGGCCAGTTTCGTAGCACGCCGTAACGATTGCGTAGTAACCAATTACACTGACACTTTTTTTTTGTGACGGTTTTTTAATGTTATCACCCGCCTAGCCTTTTCACAACTACATTGGGGTCGGCTTCCAGTAGAGTTCCAGTTTACGTGGAGCGGCTGGCTACCAGACCTCCACAACACATTGACTGGGTAACACGGTACTTCTTGGTAAGACTGGAGTCAGATTTACTGGCTTCTGACAATACATAATTGACGGCCAAACTACAAATTACAGCCGGGACCAACGGCTTAACTTGCTTTCCGAGCATAGAAGCAGCCTATTAAAAAACACAAAAACACACACACACACATTATAAAGACTCACATTGCATATAGGTACTACTATGTTGGCATCGTAATAAGTAAAAGACATCTGGTAATTGAACACTGCCCATAGAGGAGTAGATTTCTCACAATTTACAGGTTTCCGTCGTGAGAAATACTGCTAAAATCGAAAAAAAAAAACCCAATTTGCACTTTGCAAGCTTTTGTGGTGAAAATCGTTGCGAAATAACTCTAGAATAATAACATGTGTGTGCTCTTGTATAATTTTGAAACTTTTAACTGCGAAGACAGGCTTTAAAATACAAATATACCACAATAATAAAATGTGCCTTGTTTTATTTTATTTGACAGGACGCGAGCATTTGACAACAGTCTCACTAGATGGTAAGCGATGATATGGTCGACGGTGGACCACGCTTGCCTAGAACTAACCTATTCACTGTTGACCAGATGCCCAGGTTGTAGCTATCAGGAAACAGATTTCGACAGAGCTAGATTCCATCCATTCGAATAGGCTAGATTCCATCATCCACAAATTGCAAAACTATTTAGTCCGTCAGTTAGAGTATTGAAAAATAATGGACACGTATTTTTTGTTTTTGTAAATCAATGAATATTGACAAAGATAAAACGCATCAAAACTCGCGAGTGGGGGCTCGTGACGTCACGACTCAGTAAAAATTATGCGAAGGCGTGACGTATTGAGAATTTTAAAAGCGTCGTAACTTCGTCAATTTTGGTTCCCGTAACAAAAGAAAAAACACGGGTCAAATATTTTTTGATGATCTAACTGACGGACTAGTTAGATTTTTTTAGTCATCTACCCTATGTCGGTCTGGGGCCCGAGTCTGCTATTGTCATTCCGACACGATCCCATTGTCATGCCATTGTCATTTTGCTAAAAGTTCGTAATCTGCTAAATTCATAATGGCACGGTCACTGCCACGTCAGTGGCCTGTCAGTGGCACGTCAATGGTCTCGTAATAGAATTGCGGTAGGAATGCCGTATTGCTATTATTATAAAAACGAGCTAAATTTGAGCATTTATTCATGCTAGATTTTATTAAATTTAGTTAAACATATTATTTATTAGTGTTATAAGCAATCTGAAGTAGTGAGAACTTCGTAAATACTAAATCTGTCATTGTGTACGAGATTACCATTCATATGGCTTCCTTTCAATGGCGTGTCAGTGATTGATCATTGGAATGTCATAATGACGCCATTATGATACCATTATGTTAGTAGATTACCAAACTTGTCAAAATCAACCATTTTGAAATCAGTGATCGACCATTCTGACACTATTGTAATAGCAGACTCGGGCCCCTGTACGCACTATGAAAGTATTCCTGCAAAGTTTTCGTTGTTCGGTAGTTCAGTAGTCGAAAAAAAGCCGCAGCTTTTGATAACAATATCAATAGCCGACAATAATGTTAAAACATACGTCGGCATCACTTTGTGTCGGCGTCTCTGTGGCGATCAGATGCGCTTGCGCAACAAAACTGAACGGTTTCGTTAATCTCGTCGCCATTGTTGCGAACAAACAAGTGTTTGGTTTGTAGGTAAACTAAGTTTTTTTGGGTAAAAAGTTGTGTGTTATCCTTTGTGTTCGTCTATAATTTTGATACATAGCTTGGGAATGGATTGGTTGATAAAGATGATGTGCTCGGATGCCTTTTTACTCAGGCGTAATCATAAATTGGATGTTTGAATTTGTTCAACAGAGTCACCGCGGCCTTGAAACGCAAAGGAAATTTGAAGGAACACATGGTTTTCTTTGTTTAATTATGGGTAATCATCAAGTGAATCCTACCAGTATTACTTACTGACTAAAACCCATCCGTGTTCCTCCTGCTACCCTTTGCGCACCGGTGACTCTTTCGATCAAATTCCCCAACATATTATGCATACCCAACTTGAACTCCTTCATTCATATATCGGGTTCTAAGTTTTCCCGTTTTCATTTAGGTACTCTAGGAAAAACTTCAATAGGCGCTAGTATGAGAATTGTGTTGAAAATCCAACAATGTGCTTTTACTTACCTACATGTCGTATGTCATAGAATAGAATAGAATACACTTTATTATGTACACCAATGACATGCCGGAAAGTGTTACTGTAATTGTTGTACAGCAACAAAAAATTATGGCGGGGCTACGATTTTGAAAAACTTTGACATGGTGGCTTTCGTGGTCCCGATGATTAGCGCTAGAGACGACCAAACCAATGTCTGTACATGAAAAAAAAATGAAACATATGCTACATTAAAACAAAACAAAAAAAACTAGCGGCAGATCAATCAGTGCTATAATTATGGATATCCTTGTCTGGTATATCAATTGTTGATAATCTTCTAATCCCACCCCGCCACCTGGGGTACAGACGTGCGGGGGAGGGGTGGTGAGCTAAAGAAATCCTATTTTCATAGTTCACTTAACCAACCGCCGTAATTTTGTTAGCACGCATCACCGAATTGGGCTCCTGTTGATTTTTACTTTGCTATGAGTCTTGATCCTTGGATGATATTGTCAGATGATAAGTTTTGATAAAGCTCTAATGCCTATAAAGTTTTATGTAATAGTAGAATAAAGGAGTTCGGCTGGGGAAATCCTACTTCCATCACTCATACAGTTATATTATAATTTGGCTTTCCGTTTTGTAGAGTGTATGATTGTAGACACTTGGCTGTCATAATGAGTAACTACCTCAGTGCATCTCAGTGAGATAGCAACGCACCTGCGATGCCTACAGTACTGCAAAGGCATCGCAGAACTAACCGCTTTCCATTAGTGCCAGGTTTATTGCATCACAGGAGGAGAAAACAGTCGCAGGAACATTTCAATGTCCAGGTAAAGAGCGTTTTAACTCCTTTATTTGTTCTAGGTCGCGTGTCGAGCCTCCGTATTGATGGGTCACGCTGAAAAAATGATATCTCACCTTTTAATAAGACTTATATCTTACTAGCTTAGGCTAAGTACTTAGGGGTAGCTCCTACAATACCTAAGGATTTGCGGAATTCGTTCGAAAGAGTCATCGCGGCCCTGGAACGCAAAGCGCATTAGGAGGAACACGGATGGGTTTTAGTCAGTAGGATACTCCCTTTCGCTTCACCAAGAGGAAGCAGTATTTGAAGATTTCCCATGCTTAAATTAAAAAAAACAGTAGGTACCTACGAGTATTTTTCCAAGACATCAAAAAAGTATCAAATTCTTTCGCTCGACGTACAAACGTCTTAGATGTTTACAAAGTTATTCCATATTTTCAATTTAAACAGAAGTCGGTGTGGGAAGGCGGGCTGTTTCTCTTCAGGCTCACAACAAACTTCCGAGCTTTAGATTATATTGTGTTTTATATAACAATCTCTTTGTTATGTGCCTCCAACCCTTTCGGCATGATTGAGGAGAAGCTTTGATTACCAGAGAAAAGTCGAAGGTGTGACAGCTGGTTGCCTTTCCGCATGAATTAAACTTATGGGCATTTTGAAACGTGGCTAAACAATAATAGCCACCAGAGTCGATCTTCGAGGTTAAGCTACGCTTACAGTAGCTGATCCGAGGATGGGTGACCATATTTTACAAATCAAGACTTATCCGTGTCTCGGACAGCACGTTACACCGTTGGTCTCGGCTGTCATTTGAAAATCTTTGACATTCGTTGCGGATAGTTAGAAGCTAGAAAATTTGTCACTAGTCTTTCCAAGAGGTATCATACAACCCAGTTACTGGGTTGTGGAGACCAGAAAGGCAGTCACTCCATGTAAAATACTTGTAAGTACTCAGCTAGATCCGCTTAGGCTGGAAGCTGACGCCAATATAGTTGCGAACATTGGTTGTCTTAACACATTAAAGTTTTATGAAAAACTAGCTGTTGGTTGTAGCTTTAGTATATTACTTGTCAAGCGGGCGAAGCCGCATGACAAGTAATATACTAAAACCTTCCTCAAGAGCCACTCTATTCATTGGTGAAAACAACGTGAAAATTGGTGGAGCATTTTTAGAATTTATCACGAACAGACAGACAAACGCGGCGGAGGACTTTGTTTTATAATATGCAGTGATATTCTCGGACCGACCTCATCAAGCGTTGCTTTTCCTGAAGAATGATTGGTTCGGCTTAACCGCGAGCTTTTCAAGAAGCTAAATACATGTACCTAACATTGATATTCTGCCTGAAAAATAAGCTCTCGTAACGTTTCGAGCACCAAATCTCCTCGTGCTTGGCCTGATTGGAATTCTGCCAAACCTGAAATCTATCATAGATTGAAATCTGAACTCGTTTATCGATCTATTAAAATTGTATAGACTAGCTTTTACCGTGGCTTCGTTCAGGTGGCCTTTACCACATGGATGAAAAGTCCTATTATGTCAAGGTTACGACGTTGCTCGAAAGTGTCACCGGCTCTTGAATGCAAAGGGAATTTTGACAATACACGATATCAATACTCATTAAATTATTACTAAATTTTGACACTTCATTCGTAAATAGAAATAAATGTGCTCATAACATTGTATTAGAATTACATATTTTCATTTCAACTAATTTATAATAAGTTGGCATGTATCTTTTAAGTTTTACTAATTGTTTCGATGACAAACTTTACTGTAACTTGACTTGTAACTTAAATTTATATTTCTACACCGGCAATGGTAGTGTTTGTGAGGCTGTTTTATTTTAAGACCTTAATGTACCATATACTTAGAAATAAATTATCATTCATTCAAGGAACACGGATGGGTTTTAGTTAGAAAGAGTCTGACACTTCTTCCCTACAAAGGTGCTAATATATATAGTTTTTGACATTGATCGTCACGACGCTGAGATGATTTTGCACCTTGAATTTGTCATTTTTAAGTGCTATAATCGGTCACCAGGTCTCATCTCCTAGTATCTCTATATATATCTCTCAACTGCCTTCTTGGTTGAGTGGTCCTGGCGTTCGCCTTGTGATCCGGTGGTCGTGGCTTCGATTCCCACGGGAAGCATAATTTGTAATTTGTTTTCCAGTTTTTCTAGGACATTGCAGGCTTGAATCATCTGATTGTCTGATAAAAAGATAATTCCCTGCTTCAGAATGTACATATGAGCCGATGGTCAAAGCCGCCAAAGGGCGGTCGACAATAAACCATGTCAGAGGAAAAGATCCTCTAATAGATACCTTGAAACCCTTTGTCTCCAGTAATCTGCAAAAATGCCTCAAAACTGCACTGCACTATTAACCAACAACCTTAACAAAATAGCCTGACTGTTGCCTTCAAAATGACGACATAAGGCAAATTCCTCGCCAACAATCGAGTTGTTATACGAACGATTGTTATCGATTAATAACCGCTTGGACGGACGATTACCCGAGGACACGGGACGGCCGTCACGGGGACAACGTGCCAAATGGCGGAAAACACGAATTATGTTATCAAAATAATTATTTATGGTCCAATGGGCTTCTGACGAGCATTATGAGAAAATCGCGGTGGTATGGATATCGTATTGACAGATTTGGAATGTGTATATTTAGTAGGACCTTATGGTGTGTCGAAACTATAAAGAAATTCACGAAAACAAAAGATGTTATAACAACAATAAAAAGTAACAAATGGAGATGGTCAAGACTTACTTAGGCACAATTAGACGAAAGGAGAAATGGTCGAAATTGATAATGAACTGGTACACATGTCATAAGAAAAGGAAAAAACGTAGACCACTTAGAAGATGGGTGGACGACATTAAAGCCGTTGCAGGAGGCACATGGACGAGAACTGCTAAGGATAGAGAGGAATGGTAAAGGTTGGAGGAGGCTTTTGCCGAAAAGTGGCATACAGACAGGGTTGTTGTTGATGCATAATAGTTAGAGTGTGCTATATAATAAATTGTAAGTACGTAAGTAGAGACTGTAAATTAAATACTGTCTGAAATAAAGGCTATTATTATTACTTATGGTGTGGCGGTGTGGGAATGACAGTTGCGGAATGGCAGTTGTGAGAGAGTCACCGCGCCCACAGATTACAAAATAGTTACTTGCGGCCCTGGAACGCAAAGGGCATTAGGACGAACACGGATCGGTTTTATTCAGTAAGAGTATATACTCCCTTCTGGTCCGCCTAGAGCGGTCATTTAATGATTTTTTTTATCTTGGATAAATTTAATAATATAAGTTCCTTAACTTTAAACATTAGACCAAAGCAATTACGTGATCTTGATTACCTACCTGCATATAAACTACCTATAACTGTTAATGTGTATAGCATGAGAACGTGGGAATATATTCTACCTGATATTTTAAATAAAATTCCTAAAAATGTACAATCAAATATTGTTTCTAGTTCATATAAAAAATGTAAAAACTTATTAAAATATTACTTTTCTGGTGACATCAGTTTTAAGTAGGTATAAGTTTACCTGTTTGTATTTTTATGTAAGTACATATTGTGAGCGAGTTTGCTTCCTCCACTTTGTCACATAAACCTTTATAGGTTTCAGACAAGTGTTATATTTGTTAGTGCAGCTTGTAATAATGTTTTATGGAAAATAAAAGAAAAAAAAAAAAATCGCATGAGAATACCAGCGTATTTTTTTCTGAGACAGTTTTGGGGGCCGAGTCACCCGCGTCCGTAGGAGAATACCCTTCAGCGAATCCCTACACGTGGTCCCCGGGTGGTGCTAAACAGGTGACACTAACCGCCTCCGTGGTCTAGTGGTTATACCACTTGATTCGGACCCAGAGGTCCCGGGTTCGATTCCCAGCGGGGGCAAATTTTTTGCTCGGTTTGGTTGGTGGTAGGACTTGTTCTAAGTCCGCCTGGCGAGCTACCACCATCATGTCTAAGTCTGTCGCCATAACAACAAAGCATTGTTGTGTTCCGGCAGTTAGAGGTATGATAGCCAGTTCCTCTGTCTAAGAGGATTCCGGGTGAAACTCGCTTCCATCTCCGGCCTAATCATCACTTTCCATTGGGCCAAGAGTTTCCCCGTTTTGTATAAAAAAAAAAACAGGCTGTTGGTGTTACATTGGTTGAAATGTGATTTATGAAAATAAGGATAATTGTGTCGTTTCGTTTTGTTAATGGAAAATGACAATTAAATGTAACATTCTAATCTAGTTTACTGTACCTACTAAAGTAACTATTTGAACAAGGTTGAGACTATTAGGTGCAGAGTTTTTACTAAGTATAACAACGTGTTACGGGAGTTATTTGCCGGTTATGTTTCTTTCAGCTGACTCTACAATCCCAAGATTTCAGATACCAACTGTGGAGGTAGGATTGATTTATACTTTGTTTAACTTTCAACTCGTTTACTTTGATCTCTGAATCTACCAAATACAACAAAAATAATGTTTATTCCATCAAATGATTGTTGACAGCCAACCCAAATACTGAGAAGTGCGTGTAATTGTCTTTAATTAGCCATAAAACAACATTTAATTCGCCAACAAAAGTACTGATGATATTTCCAAGAAGTCGGGAGCAACGTACTGTATCACCGAACGGAGAACCTACCCGTCGCTCGCCCGCGCGGAAACTGTCACAATTTGACGTTTCCCTTGACGTGACGTTTCATATTCAAACAGCCCGCTTTTTATTTTTGTTTCTTTATCTCCATCTCAATCTAACGGCCAGTAATGTTACATTTTAATTTTTAATACCAAAGCGCAAAGGTCGTATATCGTGTATGTACCTACCGTTGAATATATTGGATTTATAATTTTTAATCGTCTGTTATCTCGATACCTGTTGTGGGGTATTTCATTCCGTGCATCGGACGCGATGAATGCATAATTAAGTGGAAGCATTTTATGATTTTCGTTAATTCGATCGTTGTATTACGTCACGGAGATATATAATTTCTTAGAAATTCTTAGTAAGTATCTTTAGATTAGCAATTAGGTGAATGTTTATTTTATTATTTATTTATATACTTTATTGTACACCTCATAACAAGTACAAGAAAAACTTAAGATACTGAGCTTTTTGAAATAGCTTTAAGTTTGATTGCTTAAAGATAATTCTTTTAAGATGTGCTCTATGTCCTTTTATCTAAAGTCTCAGTGGAATGGTAAAAAAAAGTCACTGACATCGGAAATAAGAAAACTAAAATAATTAGAAAACAAGCCTGCAAAGTTTATCATTTCTATTTTCACTATTGCACAACAATCTACCCAATTAAAAAAATAAAAATGCTAACAAAAACCTCATAAATTATTTATCGAAACGCTTAACACTTAAAAATAAAAATAACCGAATTTTTAGATGAAAGTAAAAACGTCCGGCCTCTTTCGTCGGCCGCTGACGTTACACGTCATGTTTGAATTTCGAACACACGGATCTTTAAAAAATAAGTTTACTTCTTTTCTTTTTTTTATTGGGCTAAAGAACGCAACCCGATCTCCAAAATTCACTTGCTACCAAGTTTATTATTTGATACTTGGGGCGGATTATTTTTTTATCGGCCTTACGCGGCGGCGTCTTTGCCTCTTTGTTAGACGAGTTTTTATTATGTAGGAGTTGTTTGTACTACCACCATCAATGAACTTAAATACCTAAATAATTTCAGGTATTTAAGTTCATTGATCGGTTGGTTACAATATCAGTTTTGTATGGAAGGCTTCTGTTATGATAGGTACCGCCGTTTTATAATCGGTTTGCGCCAAAGGTAGATAAAAGATTTAATATTTTAAAAAATGGAGTATGTTACTAATATCATGTTTCGAACAACTTTTCAATCATATCCACGGTCTAAGAAAAATTTAAGATAAGTAACAATATTTTCAAATATTCAAAATATTCATAAGGAATTTCTCGAACTCATAAACAGATGGTTGCAAGCCTTCTACAATCCGCTAATAGCCCAAACAGTAACATTCCAAACGCACACATTATACCCTTTAAATTCTCACAAAACGTCGACCGATCATTCAAAATATTTTCTCACTAATTGTAATTTAAACTATCGCTATCTCGTTACCCATCATTTTGGCGCGCGACGTCGCCTGGTGGTCCTCAAAACACTTTCTTAGAGCATCGGATTGTCAAAATGTCGACCGATCACCAGTTTGGACCGGCTTTTGATGTTCCATCCGAAGTCCAGACCAAATTCCAAAAAAACCGACTCTGTTGCTTGATAGCTATGGTTCAGTTTTAGTTGTAGCTTTGTAGAATGGCGCGACAAAAAGTGAAAGATGATCGAGATAAGACATGGGACGCCAAAAATCGTCCCGTAACCTTTTCTTGTTGATATTTTTTTATGAAATTACAATTTAATTATATTTCATAATTGATATTTAAAAACTGGCTGTTAGAAATCACCTAATACTTCGACAATTTTCAGTAAAATCAACTCACTATCCTATTTCTTACACACTTTTTAACCGATTTCAAAAAAAGGAAGAGGTACTCAATTCAGTTTTATTTTTAGTAATCAATGGAATATTCAGACTCCGCTGTAATTATTTTTTTCTAACCAGATGGCAAGGTGCATCGTTGTGGCCTATCTGCCTAGGGTTTACTTTGACGACACGGTTGGCGCAGTGGTTGAGCGATTGACTGCTGCGCAGCATGTCGCGGGTTCGATTCCCGCACAGAACAAATATTTGTTCGACCTTCAAGTATTTGTTCCGTGTCTGGGTGTTTTTCAATATAATATGTGTGTATTTACAACAAAAAAATGTATATAAGTAGTTTATCAGCCATCTCGTTACCATAACACAAGCATTAGGTTGCTTAACTTGGGACTATATGGCGTTGTGTGAAATGTCCAAGGATATTATGTTATTATTTATTATTATTGTATTACTACCTTAGTACCTTGCCACCTTACACACGAATCATAACTAATATTATAAATGCAAAAATGAGTTTGTTTGTGACCTCTTCGTGTCTTAACGGCTGACTGGGGTCTACTCTCTAAGCTCGAAGTATGTAGTTTTATTCTAATCCATGTCACCTACCTACGGACTTACGATGATTCCCGAACCCGAACTAAGAATGAAAGAAAACACGATTTGGCAGTAACTGTCAAATCGTGTAGTCATTCATTCTTAGTGGTTAAGGTAATGTTATTTTGGATGAAACTGGCGCACGTGTAGCCCATATCCTGGAATTGGTCATAGGATTTTGTCATCTCGGGAGTATATTCGCTTGCGATAATTTTCTACTGACACGTGGGCGAAGCCGCGGGTAAATACTAGTTCAATATAACAAGAACTTCACATTTTCTTTCTCAGTTTTCCGAACTCTTTGTATAATTATGAGATCGAATACTTTAAAACTTCAAAAATATCATAAATACTGTGTGGTCAGCTCGTGTGGGCTGGTGCATGTGTGCGTGAGGCCTAATTATTCGGAATAATCGTCGTGTATCGTTAATTAGTCGCGACGCCTCTGTCGCGAGACCGCCCAACAACACAGCGGACCTCAAACTTTCAACTGACATTGTTATAGCTAATATCTTAAGAAAGATTTCTCGGTTTCAACTATAGGTATGCGGTAACACACGGTGTAAAGTACCGCAAACCTTAATTGAAAAGGGAGGATCCTCAGACCAGGGTCTGGTGGGCAACTGCCCGATGGTCTTTGTCGGGCGGTTTTCTAATTATGTGGCGGAAAAGGATCTGTGTAACGACAGGTCTTTACTTTATTTGTGCCGATAAAGATGCCATACATAATATAGCAAAATGGGGTTTTGTAGACCTCTCTGTGAGTGCGGTGCCCCTGTGTCTAGAATATGAATGCCCCAAATTATTATTTTCATTTTTTTACTTTCTCGGGTCCCTGGAGACCCGGTCCTTTGGTAGGCGTACGAGGGGCCGAAACCAACTCGCAGAGGCCCCGTTAGACATTTCAAATGTAATGGGGCACCAACCGGCGATTATCCCTGTATGCACTGAAAGTATTCCCAAGGACAATTCCCCGTTGGAGCAGTACTATTGCAGAATATGGAAACAAAAAATGATACGCTATGGGTTTGGGTGGCTTAGTGGACTGATATTCGTTTATTATAGAAGAACTATTGGCCCCTGCCTGACCAGTAACAATATACACGGCTTTTAACTGGCAGGGGGTGACTTGCACACTCAATGAATGGGCCCCCGAAAACGGTCGCTAGCACAAAGTGACGTAGCGCCAAGGGGGCAACATGGCCTGAGGTGCTAGAGGAGTGGAGAGGTATACCACGGCTATCAGGACAATCCCGGAAGTGCGGTCAAGATCCCTACCAGCACCTTACTGGATTATACATCCTTCTCCCGAGCACGTAGGTATGCTCTAGCATTCTTTTCTTTTCTTTTTTTTTTCCACTCAGACCGGCCAATTAAGGCAAGAAAGAGGTGGGAGCTCTGTTCCTCGTCAGTTTTCACTCTGGCCAGCCAATAAAGGCAAGCCGTAGATGAGGAACATGACTTCTCCCGGGAGATAAGGTTCGTGGGGTCGCTACTGCCCAACAGTTCGCTACAAAACTGCCTTGTGGATTGTATCTCTCTTTGTCTGGCCCCTCACCCTAGGTATGACCTAAGGTCCATCGGGACGCGCAAGCCCTACTACGACGTCAACGTAGAGATACTGCGGTAGGGATTTTTTTTTATTATTATTATTAAATTATTTATTTCAAGTAACAATGACTCATTATAGTGTTAGTAACAACAAACAAACTTAAAACTATGTTAGTGACACAGTTAAAACAACTAAATAAACACACACAACAAAATAATCACTGCTGCAGCATCCCAGTTGAGATGCTGGAGCAACGACATACAGCAGTCCAGCCTGTCAGCAATCATGCCCAGGATTGTTGGAACTGGCTCGCACCCTGCGCACCAAGGACGCATATCTTTTACGCATTAATGCATAAAAGCCATCAATACGCATTTCCGCAAACATCCCTGATGCGCTACAGAAGGCAGCGAGGCAGCCCCATCAACACTCTGAAACACACCCGTACACTTGCATTTTTGAACGTTTCTGACAGTGGAATTAAAGTGACCATCTATATAGGACCAATTCAAAGTGAATGAATCTACTTAATTATCACTCTTTTCAAAACGCATAAATCTCAAAAGCAATGACTGATAAACTGTCAAGCTGAAATAGAAAAGGTACAGACGGAGGATGATATAAGAATATGAAAAGAACAAAGCCACGACTGGTACTCTGCGTGGCAATGATTATAGCTAGAAAAGAGGTGACGGGGGTGAGTAGAGCAGAATGTAAAAAGAAGGCGTAATGTGGCGATCCCAAATAAATTGGGATAAGGATAAGAGAATGATGATAATGACAATGAAAAATTAGTTATTCGGGAAAGAATAAAACTAAAGACCACATTTTTTAGTCCCTCAAGTCAGTGGGGACTACATAATTCGTTCATACGAATAAATTATATCTTGTTTAATTTGTTTATTAATATAAAACTTTATGCACTAGTCAAACACCGTACAAAGGCGGACTTAATGTCGTAGGCATTTTCTACCAGTAGTGTTTATTGCTGAACAGTAGAACAACAAAAAAAGAGCCTTCAATAGAATACCTCCAACCTGTTCTCCTACAATAATTGATCTACCAAAGTATCAAGGTCGACATCATCAAATTTGGGTCCACCAAAAACTTTGAGCAACCATTACAAAATGATGGATCGCACGATGAGCTAAGGTGTCGGAGCGGCGGTCCTCTGAAATACAATATTAATCGTTATCGCGCAATCGATTCGACCCAAATGTTTCGGCGGTTCATGGCACGTCACTAGTTTTAGATTGTTTTTTTTTGTTTTAAGTTAGTTGGTACAGAAATATCGATTCTATTTGATAGTGTTACAAAATTATTTAAATTAGGAAACTTGCGTGAACTTATCAGGAATGAAGATATCCGTAGGGGAGTCAAAGTTCGCGGGATTATTCGCAAGAGACACCGTGGCTCCGGAACACATAGGGCAATGAAGGAACATGGATGGGTTTTAGTCAGTAGAAGTCTGACACTCCCTCCCGCTACACCCACAGCGGGAGGACTCATTGAATGATTTCCCATCCCTAAAAAAAAAAAAAGGGGAGTCACAGTTATTGACCAGAATAATCGCCATGCTTGCAGAGCAGTCAATGAAATCAATTGAAATTTAAAAATTTAAATCGGACATAATATACAATAGGCTTGTGTCCTGAAAAAATCTAATAAGTCGTCAGTTAGATTATCAAAAAATATTTGACCCGTGTTTTTTCTTTTGTTACGGGAACCAAAATTGACGAAGTTACGACGCTTTTAAAATTCTCAATACGTCACGCCTTCGCATAATTTTTACTGAGTCGTGACGTCACGAGCCCCCACTCCCGAGTTTTGATGCGTTTTATCTTTGTCAATATTCATTGATTTACAAAAACAAAAAATACGTGTCCATTATTTTTCAATACTCTAACTGATGGAATAAATAGTTTTGCAATTTGTGGATGATGGTATCTAGCCTAATAGGCTGTCAGTAATTTAACATATCAATAATAGAATAAAATAAAAACTGTATAAAACAGAATTATTACTTAATTATTTTTTTCATTATTTATTTTTAGAACAGTCAATGGGGTTGAAAGATTTTGGAGTGGTGACCAATGACGTATTATATATAGACACGTCATAAACCAACATCGCGGCGCTTAAAAACGGCGAAAATACTAGATAGCTACTAATACGCATGAAGAAAGGGAAAGAAAATATGTCACCGTACGGCGGGATGCCTGTTGCTAGAGGGAGATAAATATATATCTTCAGTTACGTCACAGGATAAATAATAGTCAAATTGACATCAAAACAAACGTAGTGTCGCGCGACAGGTTGGTGCGTAACTAAGCGCGATGTGGCCAATTGGCTTCATTTTATAGTGTCATTTTAGAGTGCGGACAAAGTATCTCTAGTTTTATATATCATTGGTGGTGACCGCGTAACTGAATATACAGGAACACAGGGTAGGAAGGCCAGCAAGTGAGATCGATGAGCTAGTGGGACCAAAAGTGGTATTTCAGCTGAAATAATGATGAAGATAAATTAGAATAAAATTGATACCACAGTTGATTCGTATTTTGTGCAGTTTAATGTTAAATGAAGACTGTTAACAAAATTTTCCAGATACTTATTGCTTTACACATCTGACCTTTCTGAAGAACTTGATCCTGAATCTTTCTGACTACCGTGAAAGTACTGCTGCTAATCAAAAGTCTTCTTCCAATGTTTGCGTCATCATGATACCTGACCGTCTTTTTGAAAACGTTTTTTCAGCAATACGTCATCACTATCTTTCTGCCCTTATCCCAAGGAACTTGAAGCAGGCTTCAGCACGTTTTATGCCTCCGTTCTGTCTTGTTAGCCGTCTTGCAATCACTGACTCCCTTTTCTTTCGTATTCATCCATCCATACTTTCTTTGGAATCTCTTCTTTTCCCTTTCTTCCCTCCTTCCTTTTTTAATGTTCATCAGTAAACTGTAGAATATTATACCTAATGAAAAAGTTGAACATCCTCAGCAAATAGAGACGTTTGCGTGGGGCGTGCTGCGCGGGCGCCAGCGCTGGCATCACCCGAGCGTAGCCGACCCACTTGACCAATCGCCTGGCTGACGGCGGTTGACTTGTCATTATTATTATATCACACTTGGTTGACGTCATCGGTCTGCTGGTGACGGGAAATGGGAAATCCGAGGTTATCTGAAAACAAGATGGAAAAATATTGAATTGATCACCTATAAATGATTCTTTTATTGATTAGATTGGGTACCTATATCAAGTTCTACTCATTTTTGAATGAAGACAATTTAAATGATGTATATTATTCCATTTTTATTTAGGATACTGCCATCGTAATATATATAAGCATGATAGAGACACAGTCTTTTAATTTTTAACATTAGATGTCTTAACCGTAGCTCTATGTTTGACAGGCACAATTTTGATTAAAATTTCACACAAACGCAACCTTCTGTTTAGGTTTTTGTTTGATATTCCTTATAAAATTGAATATATTAACAACTCAAATAAAAAAAGGAAGGTAACGATTTATATTGAAATACATCACTGCAATTATGACTATCCAAAGCCTAGTCCTTTAAGCTTTCAACTTTTCTTTTCCGAGACTAGTTTTATCTTAACTGTCGTCGATCCATCTCTGCAACCTCTATGAGACTTCTCGTCATATTTTTTGCCTAACTTTCATTTTCATCCATTGTCAAATCACTTGACAGGAGCCTGCCTTTATTTCTAACCATTGTCAGTGAAACATCATAACATTTTTTGTGATCGACCGCCCAGTAGCTTACAGACCATGCTATATTGACTTGCCTTTGTCAAAATTTATTGGCCAAAAGTTAATTTTTGCATTCACCTCTGTTAGTAAAACTCTCCCTTTCAAAACTACACAAAATCAACGTGCAGTTCTCTTAGACTTTATTGTGGATAAATAAAGGCTAATTTTCTTTGCTTGTGGTGTTTAATAACTTTTTCAAAAACTTACTAACAAAGAAATGCCATTATGATAATCTGCTTTCGGGTTCTGTTAGTTGTTTGTTGTTTATAGATCGTTAAGTTGTTTGAAAATCTAAAAAGTATGTTTCTAAGAATAGTTGAGAGTTTAATTTTGAGCTCTTTACTTAAGTAATTTGTAAGTTTGGCCGATGTCTGGTTGTGGTTTTAAAACTTTTTGAAGGTTTTTGTGCGCTAAAAAATGCATGTGCTGAGTAGCCTATTTCACTTAAGATTTTAATCTTTTCATGGATATTGTTTGAAATATCTGATGTTTGTAATGGAACTATTACATTGGCTCTTTATATTGAAAAATATGTATTGTGATTCAATTTTAAGATTGATTCGACAATCTTTACATCTATCTATCTATATCTATCTATCTTCTATCTATACTTATAATAAATCTGTAGAGAGGTCAATTCTGTACATGAAATATATTTCCAAAATAACTATCAGGGGGTGATAAGGGATCGATACTGATGCCAAAAATGCAATCAGTACAATTTTTGTCTGTCTGTCTGTCGGTCTGTCTGTCTATCTGTCTGTCTGTATAACCGTTATAGAAACAAAAACTACTCGACGGATTTTAATGAAACTTGGTACAATTATTATTCATACTCCTGAGCAGGTTATAGTATACTTTTCATCACGCTACAATCAATAGGAGCAGAGCAGTGAAGGGAAATGTTGGGAAAACGGGAGAAGTTACTCCATTTTTAAGCTTCCGTCGCGTGTGCAACCTGAATGGTGAAAGCTACACAGAAATCATGTATGACGGAAATGTTCTACTTAAAATTATATAAAAAATATCCTACGACAGCATATGTCTATCTTTTATGATTGACGAACACACGTGTAACTCCCGATAGCTTAGCAGTTCGAAGCTTTCTGATTGTATTTGTCTACTCTTACGTTTATAAAACTCTCAGTCGTCCCTAATTATCATGAATAAAAGTTAACATTATTAACTATTCCATAAAAAAAGAATCATAGAAATCGGTATAGAAACACCAAAGCTAAACATGAAATACGCTAATAATAAGCCATCGCGCGTGAATACTGAATCATGCTATAAGGATTATTTTTGTTTATGGTCGCGAACGCATAGGCAGGCGGCTAGCTTGGCGCCTAGACGCTAGCGAGTAGCTTCGGAAAACGGCTTACGACAGTTTGCAATACTTATCCTTTAATAATTATAATGTCGAGGGGAAGATGGTTATAATTTCGCTTTACACCAAACGAGTAATATTATAAATGTGAAAGTTTGGTTGTTTGTTACTCAATCACGCCAGAACGGCCTAACGCATCTTAATGAAATTTAAAGCAAAGATAGATTATCGTCTGGAATAGCACATAAGCTACTTTTCATCCCGGGAATACATATTCCCGGGATGAAAAGTGAGTGATGGAAGACCAGCGGCTTCGCCCGCGTGATCCCTAGGGAACGCGGGCGAAGCCGCTGGCAGAAACTAGTAATAATAATAATAACTCTATACTTCTATACTATTATACTATATATACTATATCTATACTAATATTATAAAGCAGAAGAGTTTGTTTGTTTGTTTGGTTGAACGCGCTAATCTCAGGAACTAATGGTCCGATTTGAAAAATTCTTTCAGTGTTAGATAGCCCATTTATTGAGGAAGGCTATAGGCTATATATAATCACGCTAAGACCAATAGGAGCGGAGCAGTAATGAAAAATGTTACGCAGACGACGTTGCACGGGTCAGCTAGTAATAAAATAAAATTGTTTGTTTCCCACTAAATAATAAATTTTATTTTTATTTGGACTATTTTGTAATACTTACTTAATAAAAAATGCATTTTTTTGAGAATTTACAATATAATTTGGTGGCTTTGATAGTTGCCTAGAACTTTTGACCCTATCCCCTGAACTAGGTGGTAACCTGTATGTCTTCACAAAACTTTGTATGAGAATCTGCAAATTCACCACGACAGCAACAGCAAAAGGCAAACAGACATGTAATTGTTATAGAATCAAAATAGAGAAGTGTATCTTTACATTCTATAACAAAAAATAGGATAAAACCTTAGGTGAAGGTCAACAGGCATTCGTTACAAGAGAGTGATCCATCGACACCTCGTGATTGGCAGCTGACTGTGCAGGATAAGGAGGATTTTATATTTAAATCGATTGTATTCTTGACGACTACTAAGGGCGGGTTGTTTCAACTACACTTAACGCACGCGTAAACGTTAAAAATGGTGCTAACTATCGTCAAATCAAAAAATTGGGTTGTTTCACAAAATGTCAGCGTTAACGCACGTAAAATATAACGTTTACGTTAACAGATGGTCTGAGCACTGATTAACGTAACTTTAGTTGCGTCAAATAGAACAATATTGTGAAATTTCTTTTGAATTCCTCAATACCAGTTCTTCTGATGACACAAATTAGTGGTGGAATGCAAAAAAAGCTATTTAGGTAGGACCCGTGTCAATAACTTAGCTATTGGGATGAGCAGGAATATAAACCAGAATGTTTTGAAACAACGCTTCTAATTTAACGAACGTCAAACATCGTCCGTAATCGTAACTTTTTGACGTACGTATGTTACGTTAACCAACTGTTTGATACAACCCGCCCTAAGTTCATCAATGTATATGTCACCGAAAATTGTCAAACGCCGCGCGCCGTAGGATTGTAAAATATCGCGTGAAATTGTAAACTTTTGTTACAAATAAGATTCAGATAGATTGGAAACTATTGAATTTGGATGGGATTTATTATATATGCTACAGTCAAAACTCTTAACCGGTCAAAACGACTTTTGACTAAAAAAATCAGGCAAAAGTGGTTTTGACTGCCTTCAGTTAAAAACAGTTTTGACTGATTTTGTTTACAAAATCGCAGTGCTACAACGATCACCTTGGTCGTCGGTCCGTAGATTTGTATTAAGTCTCCTCCGTGCCTCGGAAAGCATATTAAGCCGTTGGTTTGGGCTATCATTTGTAGACCTTTAACAGTACCTAAATAAAATCGCAGTTAGTCAGAAGCTAGAAAACCTGACACCAGTCTTTCTACGCTGGGTACCGTCTTACCCATTGCCAGGGTGATGGTTGTAATTTTTGATGGCTCGTCAGTTTTAAGACGGTGGTTGGATAGATAATTATCTCGTTCAAAAGAATGGTTTTTCTTTTTAGAATTCCTTGGCTATAAAAATCTGCCTTGATGTCAACAGTAGGTAAATCATAAAGCCATTGTTGCATACCTCTATCTAAGTACCTAAAGTTAGTAATGTTAGTACATACATAAATGTATGTGTATTTTGAGTCATAATGACAAGTAAAAGTGGAATCTACGACTAGTTTTTGAAATATTGAGATTTAGATAGATAGATAGATAAATCATTTATTTAGTGCACACAAAAGACAGCACAACACACAGAAATACAATTAAATGATACAATTTACTAAAACTACTGAAAAAACAGGGTGCCAATATGCAAAAAGAAAAAAAAAATTCCTTTAAGACATCCTCTTTGGGTCATCAGTCACCAAGTTAGAAGAGGTTTTCACTCTTCCAACGTGTTTCACAATGTTCTAACTGAAGCCAGGCTAATACACATAGCAACAGTTATAAAGTTAAACAACTCGCTGATACAATATTATTGCCTACGCCATTTTTATTCCACACTAGCTGTGCCCGCGACTTCGTTCACGTGGATCACGGAAAAAGGTGTGTTGCATAGATAAAATTCGTTCAGTTTACATTGTGTATCCTGATCTCTCTCAGAATTAAGAAAACAGGAAGATGGGCCTGATGGTGATGGAATGCAGGGCACTGTATCATCTCTTCCAGATGAAATGCCGAACAGCCTTTTCCACATCAACAAAACCGACCATCGAACCAATGGTACTAGTCTTCGAACTACGAAAAAAAAACTGATGAATCAAGTTGACACCCAAAAATACACACATTTTCTTTGATTTTTACTGACAATTAATTTAATTCATGTATAGTTTTTTTTTTTTTCAAACAGTTTTACCCATATCCGAATAATCGATTTTTTTAATCGTATTCCACATAAGTATTACTCACGGCTCATCGTATGACCACACACAATTACCAGTGCAGACCCCTGCTGGTCGGTAGCAGAGGTCAAATTGTAATTTAATTAATTCCACTGGTAACACCATACGAGTTCCTTTTTTGGTCAGCAATTGAACAATCTTACTCTTGGCTACTACTATCTATTGCGTATTTTTTTACTGGATTATTTCCATACTTTTATATTACGAGTTTTGACCGCGTCTTCAGTGGCGTTATTTATAGTTTTTCGCAAATAAAATCTATAAACGTCTTCTGGATCCCGTCTATGTCTGTAAGTACCATAATTCATCTTCTTCTTATCGGCAGTTATGTCTAATGACCCCACATATTTTTTTAAAATACAAAACGGAGAAACTCTTGGCACAAATCTCACCTGATGGAAAGCGATAATTAGGCCGAAGATGGAAGCGAGCTTTACCCGGAATCCTCTAACACAGAGGAACTGGCTATCATACCTCTAACTGCCGGAACACAACAATGCTGTTAACTTTGTTGTTATGACGACAGACTTAGACAAGATGGTGATAGCTTACCAGGCGGACTTAGAACAAATCCTACCACCAACCAAACTAGCAAAAAATTTGCCCCCGCTGGGAATCGAACCCGGGACCTCTCGGTCTGAATCAGGTGGTATAACCACTAGACCACAGAGGCGGTTAGTGTCACCTGTTTAGCACCACCCGGGGACCACGTGCAGGGTTTCGATGAAGGGTATTCTCCTAGGGACGCGGGTGACTCGGCCCCCAATCACATCCTAGTGTCAGAGTTTCTAAACCGCCTCGAGGGCCTCTGACATGGTTTAACGAGCGGAATTTGGCGGCCAGGACCACCGGCTAATATGAGCCTCCCGAGGCCGGAATCATCTTTTTATCAGACAATCAGGTGATTCAAGCCTGCAATTTCCTAGCCAAACTGGAAACAACTTTACAATGTATGTTTCCCGTGGGAATCGTACCCATGACCGCCTAAGCCACTCGACCACGGAGGGAGCTAGTCTTTAGGGCATTTTTCGTAAATTGTGTATTTGATGCCCTTAAAACGATTTCTGCCCTTTTGATAATTTTTTTTTGCGTAGCGCTCACTCATCATCATTTTCGGAAGGAATTTCCATAAAGGCATTTCAGGGCAGGAAGATGTTACTTGGGGTCGGCGCAACCCATTTTTTTCTTCCACTCTGCCCTATCAGCCGTCAAACTATCACTAACTCCCTTCTCTTTCATATCGCTCCTCACACAATCCATCCATCTTTTCTTTGGCCTTCCTCACCCTCTCCATCCATCTATATTGTTTTTTTTTATCCTATCCTACTAATATTATAAATGCGAAAGTTTGTGAGTATGTATGGATGTTTGTTACTCTTTCACTCAAATAATGCTGAACCGATTACGATGAAATTTGGTATGTAGGTAGCTGAAGACCCAGAATAACACAAAGGCTACTTTTTATCCCGGAGTTCCCGAGGGATCGGAATTTACACGGGAATAACGAGAATTTATACGCGGACGAAGTCCCGGGTGGCCTCCAGTATAATAATGATTATAAAAAATCAGTCGAATAGACAACCTCCTCCTTTTATTTAAGTCGGTTAAGAAGTGCAGTGATTTCATTGCATAGAAATATCTAAGCTAGGTATTCAGTTTTTGCAGGTCAATTATTATCAAAACGCATTGGAACGTTCATAATTGTATTGATTTCTGTTAGATATTAGATGATTTGCAAAAAAGTAACAGTTAGCCAAGTCATTAGTTGTATTTGGGTGGTCTGTGTTCAGTCTATATGATTCTAAAATAAAATTTACAAGTTTAAAATGCAATTCATGACTTTTTCTTTTGAATGGAATTGTACAAAATCTTAATAAGAAAAATTGCCAGGCAGCGTATGTAGCAACCAGCTATATTTTTAACTGATTAAAACAGCAAAGTGATTGACATGAAGAAGCCCAATGGAAGAACTGGGAAAGGTTTTCGTCCAGGAGTGGAACAGTTCAGCAGTGCTATTCTGTAACAACATTTTCGTGTCTCGACAGCGGAATCCGAGGTGAGTTTCAAATTCGTATAAATATAAGACCTTATGATGTGTGAAATAAAGTTCACTTTGTAAGCTTAGTCACTCAGGTGAAGTCGATATCGAAATGGTTATTTACAGAATAGACTAGCTGGTGAACAAAAAAAAACATGTACTTATTATAGAACAATTTTAAGCGTTGGAGGAATGATTTGGACTATTCTATGAATAAGAAATGAAAACACTGCAATCCATCAAACTGAGTGTCTCGTATGGTGTTGGGTTGGGCTCCTTATGGAGAGAAAATGAGTTCTTTCCTTTAGTTTGCCACATGCTATTACTTCCTAGAATTTGATCCTTATTAGCTACATTTTCGGATTTATGTGTTTTTTTTTTTCAAAATCTACCTATTCGATTCCCGGGAACTTAGCAGATCATATCCATGCAGAGCATGAAAACATGTGAGTTCTGTTCACATGCAGCATAGTTCTACAGTTCCTGATACTTTTTGGAAATAGTTCTGCTATTGTTGAAAATATGACCTGCTAACTTCCGGTAGCAGATTTTTTTTCAAAAACAATAAAAGTCAAAGTGCTTTCGGTTCACTAAGGTGAGTTCTATAGTTCCTGATACGTTTTAGAAAGAGTTCTGGAAATATAGGCTCTCAAATAAAATTTATACGTATTATACCAGGAGTAAATCAAAGTTTTCGTCGTCGCAAGAAAAATTCAAAAGAAAAAATTTTGAAAATATCCAGCACTAAGAACTCTTCGTTTTTAGATGAATATATAACAGGAACATACGACGCAGTGTAAAGAAAGCCCAGTTGTGCTATTCTGTAACATATTCGTGTCTCGATAGCGGAATCCGAGATGAGTATCAAATTCGTATAAACATAAGACCTTTACGTCGTGTGTAATAGAGGTCACTTTGTGAGCTTTGTCACTTAGGTGAAGCTCGATATCGAAATGGTTATTTACAGAATAGACTAGCAGAACTCAGACTTAGGATTCAACATAGCATACAGGAAATCCTAGATAATACTTAGTCATGAAAACCTTAAGTGCTGCCGTAAAAAAATCAAAAAATATTATTCAAAATTCCATGATTTAGTTTCCTTACTTTTCATCAAAATCAGGATCAAGACTCCTTTCATTGATTTTCGATATTCCTCATAAGTAGTTTCGGATTTAGCCCTTTTTTATAAGGATGGAAAATCATCAAATGACTCCCCGCTCTGGGTGAAGCAGGAGGGAGTGTCTGACTCCTACTGACTAGAACCCATCCGTGTTCCTCGTAATGCCCTTTGCGTTCCAGCGCCGCGGTGACTCTTTCGAACAAATTCCGCAACCCCGGCAAGCATTGGCCCTGGCGGGCCCCATCTGCTTTGCTGACAACTCTTTGAGGAGCGCGAGGAACAGACAAACAGCGAGCCGTCGACCCGGGCCTGGTTCTGATCAGACGGTGAGCCACCCAATGCTCCCAACGGATACAAAAATACCATCACTGGTGTCATTATAGGTACAAATCCTGTAGAATGTGTCTAAGTGACTGCGATGAAGTTCTATGCGCCACATATTCATTACTAGCTTACCCACGCAACTTCGTCTGCGTCACATTTTTCATTACTGCTCTGCTCCTATTGGTCTTAGCGTGATGATATAGCCTATAGCCTTCCTCGATAAATGGGCTATCTAACACTGAAAGAATTGTTCAAATCGGACCAGTAGTTCCTGAGATTAGCGCGTACAACCAAACAAACAAACAAACTCTTCTGCTTTATAATATCAGTATAGATAAGTCCAAAACGTCTTCAAATTCCTTTACTTCAGCATACTTACCAGCACTCATCTTAAAAAAAAACATAAGCACAAGTCACAGGCACAGCACCGAGTTCTGCAGTACCATAACCTACTGCGTTTGGTATCATGGCAATCCGTGCGCCATGATTGATGGTGTCCATAGTTTATTACATATTGGAGATTACCATGTTAGTCCACGGGTCAATAAAGCCATTTTTATTAATCAAAATATTTACTCTACAAACATTGCGCATGGAGAATTAGCTTAGCCGCCGAGAACGGTATGTCGGTGGAAACATAATGGTGTACTTTTCCTAGAGAATATAAGAATGATTGTTTTGAAGAAGCCAATAAAAATGAATTAAACAAGCTTTCGTGCTAGAAAATTACATGTTTATGTTTGCGAATAACAAAGCAAACACCCTTAGACTGCAATGAATATTTATAAGATAGAGAGAACTTTATGTACTTCGAATCAATAAATCCCGTTTTTTATTTGAGATGGGTTTGCTCTTCACTCTGGTCTAGGTCAAAGATGACTGAGACATAGTCTACGATGGAGCGAGCTTAGCCATCTTCCTTCTCAATAAATCCGTCTTATTGAGAAAAAAGAGTTTATCCTTGAAGGTTTTAGAATAGTTAATATCGGGATTGCTACCATTTACTTTTTTTTTACAATATATCTTGCAGGTTTTATTCAAACCTTATATAACTCATTACAATACTAGCGTGCCCCAGTGGCTTCGCTCGCGTGTCAGACTCCCGGAATATACATATATTACCTATTTAACCTCATATTTACCGTTCCCGTGGGATTTCTGGGATAAAAACTATCCTATCTCGGGTCTCAAACTATACAAACAATAAAAACTTTGTACAAAATTTAATCCAAATTGATTCATGTGGTTTAGGCATGAAGAAAAGACAGACATACAGAGTTACTTTCGTATTTATAATGTTAGTAGAGATTTCCAACAATTCATTGACTTTTACGACAGCATGTTTTAGACCTAAGTACTGCACTTGAAACTTTTAATACACAACCCAACTTTCTATTTCTACCAACATATTTAAAATGCTGACCCTAAGCATGGCCCAAGCATAGGGAATTCAGTAAAAACATGCTATAACGTCATTTTAGTATTCACTATACCATCATAGCTTTCCATGTTACATACAAGATCAATTCAAGTGGCAACCAATTATATATCCAATCAAGCATTTCATACTACGGAAATCAAAGCAAACAGTAGCAAAACATTCAGTTATCAAAATGCTAAAATTAACTAGCAACATTGACCTCTGATACCACAATAATCTTTACACCATCTCCATATATTGCCACACCATTTTCAACCTTGAAGCTGAGAAAATAAGGAAGGGTGTCTAAGATTGATGATGTTTCAGAATGTACCAGTATTTTGGCGTTAAGGTTAGACCTCAGAGCTGTCAAGAACCGTTGGACCGTATAATCGAAGCTCCCAAGATACGTCCGAACTCAAGATACATATGAATTATCTTGTTTTTATTTTTGATTTATAAACCGATATCATCATTGAGGACGTAGGCCTTGATCGTGTGAAGTTATTTGGTTTGGCAATCGGTGTAACGATCTTCAGATTCAAGATTCAGATGGATCTATTAGCTACTTACGTCACCGTCGGTAATCAATCTTAACCAGCTTTTCCCAACTATGGTGTCATCGGCTACAATTCTCACTGGATACAGTTGAGTACCAGTACTAAGCCCAAGCCTACACACGCATTAGCGGTCAGCCGCGGGGGCGGTCAATCGCGTGGTTCCAGCCGGTCGATTCTATCGACATATCACCGTGGTCACTTAAGTGTAGTGAACGACATGTGAGCTGTAAAACCATACAAACAAGATGGCATGACAGCTCACTTGTCGTTCACTCCACCTAAGTGATCACGGTGTGATGTCGACAGAATCGACCGGCTGTTGCATATTAAACTGGAAAAGCGGCCAGACGCTCGGTCAGCCGCTAGGCGGTTCAACCGCTATTGCGAAGGAGGGCTAACCAACCTGCACAGACCAGTAGCTAAGCAACAGAAGAATCCTTCACCCAGACTACACCTTATGTCTGTAAATAATGTACAACGGCAGAGACCAATGACTTAACGTGCTTTTCACACGCAGGAGTTTCGGAAGGCGGAACCCAACTAAAGTAACCATTAAACTTGCCTGTATTCAACTCGTAGTAGGAGAAAGACAATTATGGAACAAAGAAAATTCTTTGGTCTTTGGTCTTAGCAACCACCCTTTTACACTATACCAGAGTTGCGTAAAAATGTGATCCATCACTACACTGCAGTTCGAAAGTTCTTTAGTCTCAACAAGGTAGATCAGGAACATTAATATCGACCACTAAAGATTGTAATATTTAGTGGTCAACTTGCTTCAAATATTCATTTGCTATGCTCACTGTGCTCTTTGCTTCCATTCGCATAATAAGCGCATAGACTTACACATTTCAAAAAATGCAATAATCTTCTAAAACCATATTTAAAATCCAGGTGGCCTCTACAAGGGGTGCGAAGTCAGAAGTCCTCCACGTGTGCTTGGCGGCTGCTGGTCCCTTTCGATCCGTCTGGAGGGAAGAGCAGTTGCTGGGCCGGTGCACCCTGGGCGCGGCAGTAATTTTCTCCGAGGAATGAGGGGAAATGAGAATTTCCTCTTATGCTTCGGAGAGGGTTACTGTTGCGGCCAATTTTCTGACACGGGTGGGGTCCATTGGACCAACGGGGCGTTCCTTTGCGTGACCCTCTGTGTAGCAGAGGGCATAGCAGAGGAGCAAGAGCGGGCTCGGTGTGCACTTACCCTGCCTCCGAGCAGACAGAGTTGGATGGGTCCTTCTTTGTCACCGCTGATCTCGTAATCCCTATTGAAGTGCTGTGGATCACGTCTCGCGGCTTTGATAGGGACCGAGGGTCTTGGCTTAACCGCCTGGATCGTGAGGTAGAAAACCTCTATAAAAAGTTACCCCGAATCCCAAGCGGCGGCGCACCGTGAGGGGATGTATGGCTGACGGGTGTTACCATGGAACGAATCAGTCGCTAGTGCTCACCCTCGCCAGGGTACCTGCAGCCCCTCTGGCGAGTAAAGCAATTTATTCTGCTTATCCTGATACACGGTCCCTGTCAGGATGGACATTTATTTACCTATTGCTCTTGGGAATAATATGGATACAAACCAAAAAACCCAAACCGCCGGTAACGGCAATTGTGATGAGCGGTCGGAGTCCGACGCTGCATCCAGCGGAAACGGGAGAGGCGCGGGAGGCTCAGAGAGCTCCCGGCGCGAGAGGGCCGGGTCACTTGCGGAGATCAGCAAGTTCTTCCGCAAGCGGCCTAGGCGGGATGGCGACAGAGGGTCGTCATCCGGAGAGGAGGAGGCCTCGGCATCGGCAAGAAAGATCCCCACCAACAAGCGTGGAGGGATCCGAGGCAAGGGAAGGGGCATCACTGCCTCCGAGAGGTCGGCCAAACTGGCCGAGGAGGGGCGCCACCCGGGCTCGACGGCCTGCGGGACGGGCGATGAGGACGACGTACCTGGCGGTTCCGAGGCGGAGCGTGAGGCCAGGTTTGCGAAGGAGGTGGAGGCCGCGCTTAAACAAGTTGTACATAAGCAGAAGCCGTCGACAAGGCTGAGGGCCATGCCTGCGGCTTCCGCCTCAATTATAGCGGCAGCGGAGGCCAACTTTCGGACTTCGCACGACGGGGAAATGGCCAGTCTGCGAGCGGACGTCGCCCGCCTTACGGCCGCGATGGAGCTTCTTCAACAGGAGAATGCGAAGCTCCGAGCGGACCTGGCCAGCCTGCGGGAGCCCGACTCTCGCGTAGCTACCCAGGCGGAACAACCCCGGGCGGGACAACAGCGGCAACAACAGCAGCAGCAACCAAGCAGGCCCGAGCCAGAGGACAATCAGGTCCTGGCATTGGTTCGAACGGAGCTCGCCGCCTTCCAGCGGCGGTTCTCCGTGCTGGAGGGCATTGTCCTGCGCCCCCCTCTTGGTGCAAACAAGGTGGCTGGGGGCCCGATGTCGGTGTCCTACGCGGCTGCTGCGGCTGCCGCATCCGGACCGGGGCCATCCAGTCGGCCCTCCGGCGGGGCTGTCTTGCCCTCCCCCCCAGCCAAGCCAGCTCCAGCAGAGTCGGCGCCAGCAAACGCGCCTGCAAAGGCGCAAGCTAAGGGGAAGGGGAAGGGGAAGAAGAGCAGGGCGCTGCCAGCGACAGCGCCTGCAGCGAGCGGTCCTCCGCCTGCGGCTCGCCAACCGACTGCGGCACGCCAACCGCCTGCGACACGTCAACCGCAGTCGCAGCCGCCGCCACCGCCCTCCCAGCCCGCCCAGCTCCCTACACCTCCCCCGGCTGAAGCCGGATGGCACGTGGTCGGGGAGCAGCAGAAGAGGCGGAAGGCGAAGAAAAAGGCCCGAAACCAGGAGCGGCAGCGCCAGTCCCGGGCGCGCAAGATCGCGGATAGGCTCCGCGCCCCGAAGACCGCCGCTGTAGTGATAACGCTACAGCCGGAAGCGGAGAAGAGGGGCGTATCTTACCGCGACTTGCTGGCGAAGGCGAAGGAGACGGTGGATCTCCGTGAGTTAGGGATCACCGGGGGCCTCCGGCTCAAAGTCACTGCGACTGGAGCGCGGATGCTGGAGATCCCCGGGGAGGCCAGCGGCTCGTCCGCTGACGCTCTGGCCGAAAGGCTAAGAGCGTCCCTCAACGCGGACGAGGCCCGAGTGTCCAGGCCCGTTAGGTGCGCAGACCTGCGTATCCTGGGTCTGGACGACTCGGTCACGGAGGAGGAGGTCGTGGCCGCCGTCGCTAGGTCCGGAGGGTGTCCTGCCGAACAGGTCAAGGCAGGCGCCATACGTCCGGACCTCTCAGGCATGCGAACCGTTACGGTTTGCTGCCCTGTGACGGCGGCCAAAGCCATTGTGGAGGGTCGAAGACTTCTGGTGGGCTGGGTGTCAGCGCAGGTCAAGCTGCTGGAGCCCAGACCTCTGAGGTGCTATCGCTGCCACGTGGGGCACCACGTGTCAGTCAAGTGCGCCTCGGAGGTCGACCGCAGCGGCCTTTGTTTCCGCTGCGGTCAGCCCGGTCACGTAGCCGTGACCTGCTCCGCCAAGCCGCACTGTGTTTCATGTGCGGCGGCCGGCAAGCCGGGTGACCACCGGGCTGGGAGCAAGGCCTGCGCTCCACCCAAGACCAAGTCCGGAGCCAGGGGGAGGCCCTCCATCGCCACTGCCACCGTCTCCAACGCCGTGGCCGTGGCCGCAACCGCCGCAGCCACATCCGTCGCCTCTGCCGCCGTTGCCGCCACAGAGGGGCCCTCACAGGGGGCCCAGGGGGAGGAAGCTGACATGGAATGCCAGTAACGGCCCCACTCAGCTTCCTCCAGGCGAACATCAACCACTGCGCCTGCGCTCAGCATTTGCTGATGCAAAGCATGGCGCAGTGGTCGATCAACATTGCGGTGGTCGCTGAGCCGTATTTTGTCCCACCCAGGGATGACTGGGTTGCGGACCTAAGCGGCTCAGTGACCATCATATCGTCGGCCGCCGCCGGTACCCCGTCCCTTGAAAGTGTCAGGAAGGGACAGGGGTGCGTCGCAGCACGGTTCGGGGAGATCGTCGTAGTAGGCGTCTACTTCTCCCCGAACCGAACTCTCGCCGAGTTCCACAACTCTCTTGTAGAGTTGGGTGTCGTCGTCGGGCACTATTCCCTACCCGTACTTGTCCTCGGGGACTTCAATGCCAAGAATTTGGCTTGGGGTTCTCGTTTGACAGACGCGAGGCGTGCATTTCTGCGCGGCGCCGGTACGCCAGGCATAGCAGGCGTCGCATCCGTCCACCGGATGCGGATGCCATCGAAGCGGAGCTATACGAGGGATACAGAGCTGCGAAGACCGCTCTCCGCGACGCTGTCCTGCGGGCTAGGGATCTGGCCCGCGAGGAAATGCTGGCGACTCTCGACAGAGATCCGTGGGGGCGCCCTTACCTTATGGTGCGGAACAAGCTCCGCACCTGGGCCCCCCCGCTGACGCAGAGTCTCCGGCCTCAGCTCGTGGAGGACGTGGTGAGCACTCTGTTCCCTGCGCGAGGGGAACATCCTCCCCCGCCTATGGCTCCGCCGCCTGCGGTGCCGGAAGCGGACCTAGAGGACGACGACGACGACATCCCGGCTGTGACTGGGGTAGACCTGAGAGTAGCGGTACGAAGGCTCAAGGCCAAGAATACCGCCCCAGGGCCCGACGGCTTGCCTGGCAAAGCCTGGGCCCTGGCCTTGGAGGCTCTCGGGCCTCGACTAGAGGGGCTCTTTAGCGCATGCATGGAGAGGGGCCAGTTCCCGCTTCCTTGGAGGACCGGGAAGCTGGTCCTCATCCGGAAGCCTGGGCGCCCTGCGGACTCGCCGTCCGCATTCCGGCCCGTAGTGTTGCTCGACGAGGTGGGCAAGCTCTTCGAAAGAGTTATCGCAAACCGCCTCGCCGGGCACCTAGCGGGAACGGTGCCGGATCTTGCGGACAACCAGTTTGGTTTCCGCAAGGGGCGCTCTACGGTGGACGCCGTCATGCGCGTCAGAGCCCTCACGACGGGGGATGCGGTCTCCCGGGGTGGTGTTGTCTTGGCGGTGTCACTCGACATCGCCAACGCCTTCAACACCATGCCCTGGAGCTGCATTGGGGAGGCACTCCGGTATCATCGGGTGCCGACCTACCTTCGTCGTGTTGTCGGGGACTACCTGTCCGACCGGGCAGTAATCTACCCTAGTCACAGCGGTGAGTGGAACCGGCGAGAGATGTCGTGCGGTGTCCCACAGGGTTCGGTTCTGGGGCCGCCCCTGTGGAACATCGGTTACGACTGGGTGCTGCGAGCCGACCTCCCTAGCGGCGTCAGCGTCATCTGTTACGCTGACGACACGCTGGTGCTGGCACAGGGGGGGTCGTACGCGGAGGCGGCCGACGTTATGACACGCGGGGTTGCGACAGTCGTAGAGAGGATCCGGCAATTGGGTCTCGAGGTGGCGCTGCACAAGTCCGAGGCCATGTGTTTTCATGGCCGAGGCAATACGCCACCGTCGGGATCCTTGCTGACGGTAGGAGGGGTTTCCATCGGCGTCGAGTTGACGCTGAAGTACCTAGGGCTCGTCCTCGACAGCCGGTGGAACTTCGTGGAACATTTCCGACGTTTGGCACCCAAACTGGAGCGGGCCGGGGCTGCTTTCAGGCGGCTCCTGCCCAACCTGGGGGGACCAAACGCCTCCTGCCGGAGGCTCTACGCGGGGGTCGTGCGGTCCATGGCCCTCTACGGGGCCCCGGTGTGGGCGCGTTCCTTGCGGCAGCGTGCTGCCAACTATCTGAACGCGCCCCAAAAGGTGATGGCCCTAAGGATGGCCCGAGGGTACCGCACGATCTCGCGCAAAGCGGTGTGTCTCTTTGCCGGATTGCCGCCATGGGATCTGGAGGCGATAGTCCTCGCGCGCCTGCATGATTGGCGCGTGGAGGTACTATGCCGGGGGGAAACTCCGCTGACGCGGCAAATTGTCGCGCAGCGGACAGACCTCCGGCGCGATCTCATGGCGTCATGGAGACGACGACTGTCGCAACCCAGTGCAGGGCACGCCACGATAGTGGCGATAAGTCCCCTCTTTGAGGAGTGGCTAGAGAGGCGCCACGGCGTCCTCACCTTCCGCCTGACGCAGGTCCTCACTGGACACGGATGTTTCGGGAGGTACCTGCATCGAATCGGGCGGGAGGAAACGCCCGGGTGTCACCACTGTGAGGATCGACCGGAGAACACGGTGGAGCACACTGTGCAGGTGTGCCCCGCTTGGGCGGCGCACCGCCGTGTCCTCGAAACGGCGATCGGCGGCAACCTCTCGCGTCCGGCCCTGGTCCAAGTCATGGTCCGGAGCGAGACGGAATGGGACGCCGTTGCCTCCTTCTGCGAAGCAGTCATGCTAGCGAAGGAGGTGGCGGAGAGGGAGAGGAGACCCTCTCGTCCCGGCCGCCGTGGTGGACGCCGCGGGCGTCGGGGGCCACCTGGTGACCTCCGGCCACCGTAGGCGCGGGCCTGTGGACGGCGAGCTATGGGTGGCTCGCCGTCCGTTCGTCTAGTGACGACAGGCCGTGTCGACGGCGCGTTAGTGTTCCACGCGCGCCTCAAAGAGAGTCAGCACACAGAGGGGCCCGAAAGGGCCGACGCCTGCCGGAGTCGCGGGATTATTCGCAAGAGACACCGTGGCTCCGGAACACAAAGGGCAATGAAGGAACATGGATGGGTTTTAGTCAGTAGAAGTCTGACACTCCCTCCCGCTACACCCAGAGCGGGAGGAGTCATTGGATGATTTCCAATCCCTAAAAAAAAAAAAAAAAAAAAGGTGGCCTCTACAACTTACCGCCACATCAGAATTAAATCATAACAAATACTCAAAGAACCACGGATTACAAAAATCCGATACTTCTGACCAGCGGTCACTTTTACTTACAAAGAGTACTTCAACAATGTTCTTGAGGTGTCGGCTTCACAAACAAACATACAAACCATTTATGCTCTAGTGCATATCCATTACATGCAACAATTGTATTTAAATCCTCACTAGGCTGCCGATACGACGTCGCCTTTGCTTCGCCGCAAATTAAAAAAAAAACATCGGCGCCGAATTCTAAGTGACCATTGGGGCGTTTGAATTTGGAAGGCGTATTAGACTCATTGTCAAGATGTAGAAAAATAATGCGTAGGAGTGATTGAATTTGTAAGTAGATAGTTTGTTTGTAAGTTTGTTTTTTTTTTGCTGTTAGCCGATACAAAGAGTGAGCAGGATCTTTAGGGCATGCTCGTTCAAACGTATTCTCATCCTTTGCTTCCATCAGGCGGAATCGGAGTAAAAACTGATATATCACGTCTTAGACAGAAGTCATCAGAAAGCATGTAACTAAATGATGGAAGTTCACACTTGTCCAATGTTTCACCCAAATGTCCTCAATAGGTAATTTATTTCCCTGAAAATTGGGAAACTATCGTAGCTTTGCCAAAACCATGGATGACCTTCCCAAGATTTTTTTGCTAAAAGCCTCGGGATTACTGGTCCTACTTTATACCATCAAAAGGAACCCACTCTAAAACATCCCTGATACACCACGCTTCAGTTGACCTCTTCAACATCTAATCGCTGGTGTTGGTCCCACATTCCAAGTAATGGTCACGTTCACTGGGTTTCAATCGATCTACTCACGAAGTGACTGGCTGGCTGCCCAGCTGTATGCACACAATGGAATGGGAGATTTTCTGGAGTGATGCCTCTTAATAAACACAGTGTGGATCTCTGATGGAGTGGGTTTGTAGATAAGTACCTACTGTCTTGTCATTTTACAAGTATGCCGAAGATTACAACAAGTAAGAGCTTTAAATCATTTGTGTATGGGCTGGTAAAATTAAATAGGAATTGCCTCATCAGCGTGATTTTCCGAATTTCAGACTTTTCGAGGCGATCAAAAGTTAAGTTAGAAGTCAAGAAAACACTCATGTTAGCTCTATTTTTGACATCCGACCAAAATGATTGTCGTGTGTATATTTGTGGCTGTCCATAGATCCGTAGCTCCTAAATGGACTTAAACAGAGGAACCGATTTTAATGTAGTTTTGTGTTGTTTGAAAGATGATCCTTCAAATCATAAATTGTCTGGAACTTATCCTAGTATGTATGCGTTATGTATGGAGTATTGCTTAATATGGTAGACTTGATATTGCCTCATTCTCGATGGCAGTAACTTCTGCATAAAAACTAATACAAATTGCCCACATGCTATAACAAAGCAGCCAAAAAAACCTTCTTACCTAGTGTAACACGCGTCCTGGGAGGTTTCGGCTCTTTGAGGGATTATCCGTGGTGTATCTGCAATCCTTGCATTGTAGCCCAGAGCCGACGAGCCGCCGCAAACGATTGTCGGCTTCGTACACTTGTCGGCTAATAGAATGGATTTAGATTTGTTCTTTGGGAGTGATACTGCCGACATACGGCACCGTAAGTGATTATATTTTCTTGTGTTGTATCTGCACTGCTTTTGTATCACAAATAGCACTTGTTCGTGACTTTGTTCATATAGACCCCTAGATCGAAAGAAGGAAGGAATGTTCAGAATGCTGCGCGACCCCAAGTAAATTAGGATACGACCAGGAGGATGATGGGATCCAGGGATTGCAAATCTTCCCATTATTTACTGGTTTGGTTTTGATCAGCCACGGTATGTGTTTTATTTGTACAGAAACATATTTTGAAATTGTTGTTGTATTATTATGGAAATAATGTATTTTTTAATTTGTGATGGGTTTGCTCTTGATTCTAGTATAGGTCAGAGATGACGGAGACAAAGTCTACGATGGAGTGAGTTTACCCAGAAGTACCTAGCCTGTTCCCTCTAACTTTGACAAGATCAGGGTTGTAAGAGTTCGGAAACACAGACGCAGGCAGAGAGTTCCACTCCTTTGCTGTGCGCAATATCAAAGACGCTTGGAAACTCTTAGTGCGAATAGGTGGAATAGCCACGTATAATAATATGTTTTCTTAGTCTTCTGCAATTATTTTCTGATTAATATCGTTGCGGGTTCCAAAACAGTTAATTCGTTTCTCCAATACTCCTCGAGCGTTATTAGCTCTCAGGAGTCGTGCATTGTGAAGTAATTTGAATTGGTGTAGCAGGCTCGTCAAAAAAAAAGCAATTAATAAAATTAAAAAGTTATGGCTTTACTTGCTGGCTTCTTTAGACACAATTAACTAAAATCCAAAGCTTAACTCATTTGCAATAGCCACATTATAAAACCAAGGATAAACACAGTCAAAGCTAATGATAAACTTGATACAAAAACATTCGCTAATATTAATATTAACACCGTTATACAAAGAGCAAAATGAATATTTACTAACAAAGGAGGATCCATCGCGTTTTTTACAGGCAAAGGAATCTCTTTGATGCGGCACAGTACAAGTAGAAAGTATCAATGTAACATAAGCTTAATTATCAATTGAAAATCTTCGTAATGAACGCTTGTGTAGTATAGTGCTTCTGGAGATTTAGGGTTGTCAGTCATTAAAGTAGTATAAATAATAGTAATAAAAGTAAATAAATAATTTGACGAGACTTTTGTGTTTCTTAAACACTAGAATCAACCTTAAAGGTATTTTGCTGTACTCAATGAATGTGAATGTTCTTCACGATTTTAAGGCCTGCGGCTAGGTATAAATGTTAGCATTTTATTTTCTTTACTTTCAGATTTAATTGGTAGATTATATTTGTTTTGCAAATTGGTGAATTAAAATCACTATTTTATCACTCATCACCAGTAAGAAACTGTTAGTAAAAGGTCTCTTGCAATCAACAACTAAGACATGGTAATAAATATATAGGTACTAATATTTTAAAGCGTAAGAGTTTATAAATTTGGTTAAACGCGCTTACCTCAGGAACACTGGTTCGAATTGAAAAAATATTTTAGTGTTGGATAGCCCATTTATCGAGGAAGGCTGTAGGATATAATATATAAAATCACGTTACGACCAATGGGAGCGGAGCATTAATGAAAAATGTGACGTAGATGAACTTGCGCGGGTCAGTGAGTCAATCAACAAAATAATGTAACCAATGAAAGCTAGAGCGAGTGATGAAGCCGATGTTTACCTGCCGTTTTGTTTTCCTGTGGCAAAATTACAAAATCAGGAAAGTGAGCCTGGAAAAAGAAACAATGTAGGTGATGTTTACTCGATAACCACGCAAGTTTACCTCTTTGAAGTACGTCGCAAACTCGCAATTGATTGCGCAAGATGTCAATATGGCAAAAAACATAGGTATGACAGCGCATGCGTGGTACGTAAGGTGGCGCCGTGTAAAGTTGCTCGATAGCGTTCGATACATATTTGTGTCCCGCTTGCAATACGACTGTTGATGCGAAAAGTGTTACAAATTGTTATTTTGGTTTTTAATTCGTTATATTGGTTATTTCATACTGTTTGATTTGTGTGTTTTTGTAGTGTATATATTTGTTGTGTTACTTTGTGATCTTGTTATTGGGTGTATTTCTTACTTGTTTATAATATAGTACGTATAAATCAGAAAAATATTCTACGAACGTAACACTTGTTTACCTGCGCGGTCATCACTAAAACCTAACTTCCGAGCGGTAAAGAACCATGGTTCGAACTGTATCAATGTCAAGGAAATTGTGTTTAGTCGTTCAGTGACCACGAACCCATCAGCACCAACCCTGGTTACGCGTCTCATTCGGTAGCGCACAAAGCCGGAGCGGCAAATCAAAGATGGCGGGATGTTTGATGCGCGCGCGCACCGCTGACCGCTCTCTTTTCAATATCGCCTTTTGATTTGCCGTTTCCCAGTTTTTTTAAGGCGAAATAAATAAAGTACTTGTTGTTAATGTTTGTAATTGATACCATACTGTAGGTCCTTGGCTTTGTAAGTTTTTCCGTGTAGACGGTGTTTTATGAACAGGTCTTTATATTGTGTTACGTACAGTCGCCAGGACATCAAGCTACCCGAAACTGTCCAATTTTTTCAATCAACTTTGAACTTTATGACCGTAGTTTAAATAAAGTTGAAAATTTATTGAAGAAATACGAACAGATTGTTGTAGTATCGTATTTTGTTCAACATACAGCTTCACAGTGACCGGCAAATTGCAAAAAACATAAAAATATTTGAATTTCGCGGGCTACCCTGGCGCTTCTACCTTAATGCGAAGTCTTATTTACATTATCTGCAGTCTTTAAAAGTGAAATCGAGATAAACGTAATGAAAAAAAAAACATTCCTTTTGCCCGATTTAAAACGTTAAATTTAAATAAACTCCAACAAGTTCAAAGTAGAAGTTTTCGATGATCCACGCACCTACCTAACTACTCACATTCAACTGACACATAGCATTGTGCGCGGTAGACAGTAGATTATCTCCACAAACAGAGATGGCCCCTCGCTGTGCTCGTCGGGCTCCCGTGCCCGTGCGTGTGCGCAGGTACTGATAGCAGAAAAGGATTCAATATCATAACTGGAGAAACAGTATTTCGTACTTTTAGTGGATTTTTTTTACGTGGTAGCAGAAAACGTTTGAATATTGTTGCTGAAAAATAGTTTTGTTGAAGCATAGAGTGAACAACTTATATGACTCAATTATATCTTATCTCAATTATATCGATATGACTCAATTATATTTTATTGTTATTTGTTTGTTGTACACCTACCACAGTGTAGTCTTTTTAAGCCAAAGGTTGACTGGTAGAGAATGCCTTGTTGCATTAAGTCCGCCCATGTACCACTATTGTGCATAAAGTCTAAATAAAAAAAATAAAAAAACAACTTCACACAGACCCACACACAAACACCCAACCCCACATACACACCTAAACACACATACGCACACACACACACACACACACACACACACACACACACACACGCGCGCGCAGAACACACACCACGAAATAGCGAGCTTGCATTAAATTTAGCTTTAAGTGATTTACTAGTTCGATTTATTGCATAAATTGTTAATTCTAAAGTACGGGTGAAGACACTGACTACTGGTCTGTAACACAGGTCTCACCTAGCTCAGGAGTCAGGGTCTCAAACGAAAATCTATAACCTTTTTTATGTCAATAAAACATTATTCTATTGTATTATTGTGTAGCTCTCCTGCTTTCTCCGAAGGGTTATAAAGATTAATAGAGGCAAGTCTTAATATCATTACCCGTGGTGTAATCCAGACTTCAGGCTGCTACTGACACTCCGGTATCATCGGGTGCCGACCTACCTTCGTCGTGTGGTCGGGGACTACCTGTCCGACAGGGCAGTAATCTACCCTAGTCACAGCGGAGAGTGGAACCGGCGAGAGATGCCGTGCGGTGTCCCACAGGGTTCGGTTCTGGGGCCGCCCCTGTGGAACATCGGTTACGACTGGGTGCTGCGAGCCGACCTGGGATAGCGGCGTCAGCGTCGTTTACAGTGAAACCGAATAACGCACGCGCGCGCTATTCTATTCTATTCTAACACACTGCCAGACCCGGGAATGGAACCAAGCATTTAATATTTATTGTTATATTTTACGAATGAGCGTGGCCTTTGACCAGCAGTTTACCTTTTTAGACGGATTGTGGTTTATACACAGTTTTTATTCTATAGTGCTCAATATGTTTTCAGTGATAGGTGTAGCGATTGAAATTTAATAAGAATAGCCGAAACTGTCTTGCTGCTGTTTAGTTACACATTCAGCATTCAGGACAGTAGGTACAGCTGGTGCAGCACTGATAGAAGAAATTTCCATAAAACACATTCTGAACACTTTTTTAATTTCATTTTAAACTGCCAATTCTACTAATTTTCAAACAAATTTCGCATTCGCATGTCAATAAAGCCTTATTTTTCATACAAGTTTGACTTTGATTGAGATGCAAATGCGATACGAATGTGGAAATTAGTACAAATTGACACTCTTTTAAAAATTGATATTCCTTAAGACACCCGTGGCTCAACGACGACAAACATATAATATAACTAGAGGCCGCTCGCGACTTCGTCCGCGTATTAATTATCGTTATTCCCGTGTAAATCCCGATCCCTCGGGAACTCCGGGATAAAAATATCATCGTAATCGGTTCTGTAGTATTTGCGTGAAAGAGTAACAAACCTCCATACATACTCACAAACTTTCGCATTTATAATATTAGTAGGATTATATACCCACGAGTAAATCATTTGATTCATTTTTCAAATCATTTGAATCATTTGATCAACATAAACTTGTTTTGCTACCACTATCCACCATGCGCAGTGACAGTGCTGAGGTTTTCAAGCTGTCAGGAGCACACCAGTTCATCTGCAGTCTGCGAGCCCACTGGAATGTGGACATGTGATTACTTATTAATTATGAAGGTTTAATCAAGTGCCTGTCTTTCTTTTATACCTAGGCTTAAAGCGTACTTGGCAGGTAGATATGTAAAAGTACAAATATTTCTTTTAATCCCTTCATTAGGGCCATCGTTAAGACTAATTTTGGTCAAATTAGTTGATATATATCACTGGCGTGAGCAGTTGCGGCTCAAAGATTACAGCTCCTACTTATGATTTGCAGGTCGTGGGTTCCAGCACCGGCAGGCGCTTTACTTTGCTCTCATAACGAAGAAGAAAAGTATCGAAAACGAGCATGTCCTTTATCTTTTATGAGGATGGAAAATCATCAAACCCCTTCCACTCTGAGTGGAGCAGAAGGAAGTGTCAAGGTGGTTATTTTATACCGGCGAGGCGAGGCGTGGATGGGACTGGCTTGAATTGAAATCACGCTTACCTTTTTATATCGAAAGATGTCTCGCGCTGGCTCGCGCTATCATGCGCCGGCTTTATCGACTAAAACCCATCCGTGTTCCTCCTGGTGCCCTTTGCATTCCAGCCCTTGTGGGCTCCATCGACTATGCTGACATCTCTATAAGGCGCGCGTGGATCACACCGCGCCGACCCGGGCCTGGTTCTGATCGGAGGGCGGCCCTCCGATCAGAACCAGGATAAGTAAATACCTACTCATGAACATCTCTGACTAGCTCGTGGCTACATAATAACAGCCGCACGGGTCGACCTTCTAGGTTAAGCAACGCTGGCCGAGGTCGGTATGTGGATGGGTGACCATCTTTACACATTCAGATTCCTCTGTGTCTTGTAAAGCAGGGTAAACTGTTGGTCCGGCTATCATTTGTAGATCTTTGGCAATCGTTACGGATTGTCAGAAGCTAGAAAATATGACACCAGTCAAGCACGTAAAATACTTAACTACGACCGATTGGGAAAAGCCCCCTCAAGAATTACTCGCAGTCCTGTAACACCACTCTGTCCTCCGCAAAGAAGAACGGTTTTGGGTGCAAATTCTCCCTACGCGAGGTTTTGCAAGGTTGTGAATGGTTGCAGTGACCGGATCGACCTCCATTTCGATGGTTTGGGCAAGTTGAAAGCCAGTTTTTATAAGTATCTCCCCGAACATTGAGTTTCGTAGCTCTGCATAATCTTGCTGGGTGGGTTAATTAAGGCTACCTACCTTTGTGTTATCTAGTTTAAATTAGTTTAAATTGATTTGTTGAGTTTTCTGAGCAGCTTTGTTGATGACATTTAACACTTTTTTTTATGTTACGACAACGTTTTGTGTGCATGCAGAGTTGCAAGCACACAAAAGATGTTACACTCTATCCTAATCGGTTGCTTCTGTGTTATTTGCTTATGTTTTGTTGGTGAACCAAAATAAATAAATAAATAAAAAAGGCCAGGCAGATGATGACTCATAAACATCTCACTAGAACTTACTTACTAGAACTTGAACGTTTAAGTAACGGTTTTTAAATGGAAAAGTTCCAGCCGAAAACATGGTCAGTTAGAGTGTTTACTCTAACTGACCATGTTTTCGGCTACGGAAACATTCCAAGAAATAATGCAAAATCAAGATGTTCATTGACCGACTTCTTTTGTAAACCATAATATCAATAAATTAATATTTATCAATAAATAAATTAAAATCAACAGAAGAAAATACGATTTTGAAATCCTTTTATATTAAAAAAACTTACAACAGTAGCCGCATGCCAGAGTAACAAGAAAAAGTGAAAGAATCAAAAACATTTTGCTATGATTTTTATAACAGTTCACACACAGATCGACAAAAACTGCTCTTTCTTAAAGATTATATCTTGAGTTAGCTCGGCTAGTTAAGCATTGCATTTGTTGGAGCATTATTCGTTTTAATAAAATTATCTAACAGATGAGACCTCATAAAACACATTTCCAATTCGCTACTCTCCTGGGTTCTCAAAGCCACTGCTTTTTGGACTGAACACTCTCCAGAAACTTTGGAGTACCAGCGACAACCACCCAAGAACAAACACCGTGTCTCACATGTTACAGGATTCTCCAAACTTTTAGTTATGGGTAAAGAATGAAGTCTGGTTTTGCTGTAATCTGGACATGCAGGGCGATGCATCGACGGCTCAGGGTGAAACCGAACTGGCATGAAAGAGTTCTTCGTGTAGAATTGAGTGGTCCCTTTGAAATTATTTGCCTTGCAGGTTCTTTGTCCGACACGTTTCCTTTGGGCCTCTTCAAGATTCTCCTTTAACGAAGCACCTGGTTTGAATCTTCGGACTTCTATCGAATGATCCACACCGTAGCCATAATTAAAGCATTTGTAGTAGTTAATTATCGGAATGAGTGTTTGTCTGAAAAGCGATGCTGTTATAGCGGACACCATTTTTATTTCGAGTAATCGATTTATTTCGAGTATCAACACTCTCAATTTGGCTTTTATGTGGAGACTTTGAATTTAGTGGTATTTCATCATTTGATATTTTCTGACAAATGGAGCAGTGACACTTGACCAAAGATTCTAGACTTTGATGATTCTGCTCTAGTAAAGAGATCTGCGGGTCTAAAAAGGCCACTTTAGCAGAATCAGGAAGCACATCACGCTTCCCGTCACTGTCAAATTTTCCGAATCAACCTTAAACCTAATGCGTTAGCGACACAGACATATAAATAGTAGGTTAGCGATAACGATGAAATTGTGCTAGTTTGTTGTGTGGTTAATATTATGATTCTTATATGATTCTGCTAAAGTGTCATTTTTAGTTGAGATATTTTGTTTAGGACCTTACTTCTTACTAGTTTGTGTCTGATCGTTTTCACTCATTGCGTTACGCCCAAAGATCTTTAAAAATCTCTATCCTAGACATGACTGTTAAAGTAGAAAATTATTTCCTCTTTATTGAATAGAAAAGCGAGATTTTACGTGCAGGGGGGACAAATATGTCATTCAATCCACCCCAGCTCCGCATGGAAGGCTAAAAACGCCTTGGTGTTGCTAACTATCTCACAGAGGATACCTGGGTTTCCAAAGTACTTAGCCCTGTAATCAGCGACTACCGGGCAGCTTAGAAGCAGATGTGCTGCTGTCTCATCCTCCTCCATGCAGCCTTTGAAGAGTGAGCTGTGACTCCGATGACATAGAGGTGTTTATTTAAGACCCGTGGCCAGCTGTGACGGCTGTGATTGTACGCAACTGTTGTTTAGTAGGTCTTAGAGCTTGTTTTGTGAATCGGACATCAAAAGAAGGAAGAACCTCTTTGGCCTACCTACACTCACCTTAACCCATATAGCTTTTGATGTTTGTCTCTAGTGCGTTTTCTTACCAGATTGCGGTTCAGGCGACAATTGGTTCAGGTCCCATCGTTGCCATCATAGAGAAACGAGTTCGTTTGCGTGCGCTATCAACATCATCATCTTTTCAGCCCATAGGCGCCAACTGTTGTTCATAGGCCTGCCCCATGTGTCTACATCGGCTGATGCTTCTTGCAGCCTCCACCAGAACCCCAACTGCTTAACACACAAAATCACATACTTTCACAATCGAAAGGAATTCCAAAACCATTTGACAAATATCGACAACAAGAAAATAATAAATGTGAACTAAATGTCGACACTCTTGAAATAACAGAATGAAAGAGTATGCGAATATGTACTCCATAACATACGCGTCTGGATGGAAATCTGTCCCATCAGGAGTGCCCCAAGGCTCAATCGTAGGACCGTTATTATTTACTAAATTTATTTTTGACATAAAGACCAGCATGACATGAAGGTCCTAAAGTCCGTACGCGCATTACATGATACAGAGCTACTTCAGTCAGACCTTGACAGATTCGTATTACAATATTGCAAAATTAACAAATTACAACTAAATGTTTCCAAATGTTTTCACGTAGTATTCGCTCGTCAGAAATCTATTATTGGCCCAGGTTATACACTAGATGGTACATACATAAGTAAAGAGAACAGTATTAGAGATCTTGGTGTAGTACACGAGAGCAAGCTTTTTGATGATCACATAGATACAGTTGTCAACAAGGCGTTCAAAACCTTGAGATTTATTATTAGAGCTTGTTCCAGCTTTCGTTCCCTGAAACTATTAAAAATTCTCTACTGTTTTCTAGTGCGTAGTCAACTTGAGTACGTATCTCAAGTATGGAACCCTCAATATGAGATCTACAAATCTCGTATTGAGTCTATTCAAAGGATTTTTTTGCGGTACTTGCACTTCAAGGCTAGGCAATTCTCAGTTGACTATGAACACCGTTGTAAGCGTTATCGTTTCTTACCGTTGGAAATAAGACGAAATATAAGTGATGTCTGTTTATAGTGAACATCGCAAACGGCTCTAATGATAGTCCCGAACTACTCTGCAAAAAACTTCTTCGCACTAATTTAAATAATTTAAGAAAACGACCGCTACTCCAAGTACCATTCGCATCGACGAAGTACAGGCACAACGCCATCTGCATACGAACTGTAGCCTTCAGTAGTTTGCCATTACACCTGGATGTCGACTTTTTTTGCAACAGCGCACATAAAATCAAAAAAATTTGGTGACAGCCATAAATAACTTTTAGTTTGGTTATTACACGACTTGACAAACCTAATGTTTACTTACCTTTAACTACGCTATAACTGGTCAACGCAAGCAACATTTATAACTAAGGAGGTATATATAATATGCGGAAGCTTGTAATTAGCAAATGACTAACACTACCTAAGCATGTTATTTAAGTTTTTAAGCTTTCTTCAAAATAAAATAAATAAATAAACTCTAGACTGCCAGACTTTGTGCTCCGTAAGATTCACATCGTAAGATTAACAAATAAATATCCCTATGAAAGAATTTGTTCATAATACTGCTTATACTTATCAGGATCAAAGGCTTATTTCGTGGTACATAAAACAAAGATGAATTTTGAGTTTAAACCGGCGAAAGAGTATGATGCAGTTATCGCCTCATTATAAGACATCAATTCTTGGATATTGAATCTACGTTTACATGTTTTAGAAAACTGTCTCACCGCCGGCGATCAGCGAGTAGTGAGTAAAGCTACAAACTCGAAACAAGTTGTCGACCAGAAAATTTTCGATAGTTTTGACGCTCGGCTTTAAGCGAGTGCTCTTGTGCGACGACGGGCTTTACTCGCAATACTCGCTCCGGCCCGCACTATAGGAAGAAATTACCACTGGTTGGTGAGTTCTGATCGCCAAGCGAGCATCGCCGAGCGAGTGTCGCTGAGCGAGTACAATCTTTAGTAGCTCTTGTCGCTGCGATCATTATGAGGTAAGAGGCGCTCGCAAGAACAGCCAGTTATCAACTATTGATGTATGTGACTCTTTTTAACCGACTTCCCAAAAAGGAGGAGGTTATCGATTCGGTTGTATGTTTTTTTTTTTTTTTTGTTTGTTACCTCATAACTCCGACCGAACCGATTTGAAAAATTCTTGTTTTATCTGACTTTAATTTCGGAAGTCGGTGTCAAAATACGAAGAAACTAACAAAAACACCGACTTCCGAAATTAAAGTTATTTTTTACTTTGTAGTGTTTTTTTTTGGAAGTCGGTTGTATTTTTTTGTAAAAAGTTTTTATTCACACGAGATCTATATCTTTTGTCTCTTTCCTCAGCAAGAAAATAGTCGAAAGCTAATCACTCCCTCGCCGGCGGTGAGACAGAAACAAGCTTAAAAGCTTCATGATCACTCCAGTGGTACTTTATTATGTTTGTTTAGAGTTCAATCAAAAGAGCATAGCCACAATGTAAACTTTAATAAAGGATGTGGACTACAACGCTAAAATGCTCCGGATTCTATTTCATTTCTTCCTTTTCTAATTTAATTGTGCCTTTGTAATATGTGTAGTAGATTTATTCATGTGTAATGTTTATTCTTATCACCAAGGTGTCACTCTCTACCCTCAGGATTGTGGAGCGTAGGTTTTTCTTTTCTTTTCTTATGCTCCTCGATCTGCTGCTTTATCTTTTGAGTCAGGAGCCCTTCACTCCTGGAGGGCACTGGGTTAACAAAGCCAGGCATTGTCACAGACTCTTTCTCTTCCCGTGACTTCACATCTCCTTTTTGTGGATGTTGCTTGTCTATTCTCTTCACATAGTTCCTTACGGGTGTTACACGAGGCACGAAGTTACCTTTAACGACAGTCAGACATTCTGGATGATGCATTATAATTGAGCCCGTAGAAGGTATCCTGGGACCCATCTGTGAGAGGAACCTTATCATCTTGGCTTCAGATCTTGACCTACATGTTAAAAGTTGTGGTTACATTTCCGGGCTGTAAGTCGGGTTATCGGTTCAAGTTTCCGTACGTAAATGCATTTTGGCACAAAATATATCACATCTATTTCAATAAAAACATTGGTGATCAAAATAATGTAGATTTTTGTAGATTTTAGCGTGATTTTGGCATATCACATGTGAGACATAGATTGTAAACATCAAAATTGCTAATGAGCTAAGAAGTTCTATAGTTAAAAAGTTTTATCATATTTATGGACTTTCATTATAAATAAATTAAATAAAACTTTATTTCAGACTACAATCCATAATTTAGTTAGTATTTTGGTGTTAGTAGCAATGGTGCTTAGGCAATTGGTTTGTATTGTTAGTTCATATAAATGATTTATTTATTTATACCTAAGACTGCCCCACCTAGTGTATCTGAAAGGGACAGTCCGGTCTTGCAGCTATCGTTTTCGATGCTGTTGTCACTACCGTGCAAACGCTGTAGTAAGGAGGCCGCTTTCTTTCGCATGATATCATGAAAATCATCTGTGCGGGCCTCTGCGAACATTCCTGAAGCACTACAACGCCATGGCAGTCCCAACAGCATCCTAAAAGCATTATTAAATTGGACACGCAGGACGCTGTAGGCTCGGCGCGTGTATGATACCCACAGACCACTCGTCTAAAAGGATTGACAGAACGCCTTAAAAGGATTACTTTGACGTCTGTAGTACGAGCGAACCTGCGGGCAAGCATATTGCTCCTCACCGACAACGCCCTGCGCTCCATCTCTATATCTAAGTCATCCCTTATGTCGCTCGTGACAATATGGCCTGGGTAGGTACCTAAAACTATTTACAACTTACAATCAATTATGGCATGGATATACAAACCTGTATTATTGAAAAACAATATGAAAGAATTTCAGTAGGGTCGCTTATATTATTTTTATTAAAAACAAGAGGCAATAAACATATAATGGACCTCATCAATAGTGTGGCTATCTAGGAGTGAAATAATTATTGAAAAGTTGAATCCCGATTTCACAGGCTGCATTTCCACAAAAGGTTTGCGAGGATACATAGCGAGGAATGTGTTTGTTAAGAACTAATCCTTCGCGCTGACTGTAAGCAAAAACATTCCTCGCACATCTCTCGCGAAAATGCAGCCTTATTGCTGGAACTTGACCTGTAAAAAACAATATTACTTCTGAATTTCATTAGTAAAAGATAGGGTATAATATACCATCATTATCTTTGTTCAGCTAAAAGATGCCCTGCTGACATAGGCCTCCCATAAGCATCGCCACAACGGTTTGTCTTGTGATTTCCGGATCCATAATAGGTTTCTTTCTGTGGTTCTGTCCAATCTCCTCTGTATTTTGTACTTACGTAAAGCATCTAAGTACAATATTAAAACTAAGCTAAGAATAGTACTAGGCACTTAAAACCAGTATTTTATGGTATACCTACGGAACCATAAGAAAATCAATTACGGAATTAAAGACTGAATCATTAGATTGTATTACACCAACCGACTGTATTTCAAAATAATTAAATCAAATAATATTATAATTCTAATTCACATAATCTTTTGTGGGATAAAAGAATACTCGTCTATAAAATATTAAATTCATTTGGGTGGTTTATCTGAATGGCTGATGGGCTCGCCTCGTTCCAGCTTCTTCTTGATTTGTTTGAGTTGTTCTTTGTTATGTTCATAGAAGTAGCCTTCTTCTAAGGCTGCTCCAAGTTTGCCTAGTCCACCCCCTGCTTCTCTAACAGAGCCACCAGGACCACCACCCTTACCGGCTCCTGCGCCAGGGGTCCCTGCAGGGACTGTGAAGTCTATAGGTGCATTGGAACACATTTTGATATGATTATATCTGGGACCCTTTGTCCCGTACCTCATTGACAGCTTTCTCAATACTATTAAAATCTGCTTTCGACAGTTTCCACTGTGCATCAACATCATAGTAGTACTTCAACTGTTAATTTTCAGTTCTTAATCTAGGGACTCCTCCCGCCACAATATAGTTCACGTGCGACTTTGGAACATTGATCGCAGGTGGTGGGCGGTTAGAAGTTTTTTTTATGGTAGTTCAAGATATTTTTTTATTTATATTTGACGTATATTTTGGCATTTGATCTCTGACGTGTTGAAACCAAAGAGATTAAGACGATAGTGAATTGATGCCAGTTGCAAATTTATGTCGCCCAAAAAAGTTTTTTTTCCTTTGATTGTCTATAGTTTTCCTCTTTTTGCCTCATCCGATACTATCACAGAAACAAAGCATAAAACGGCCCAGTGCGAGTCGGACTCGCGCACGAAGGGTTCCGTACCATTATCGTATTATACAATTTATGACGTATTAAAAAAAAACTACTTACTAGATCTCGTTCAAACCAATTATCGCTGGTAGTTTACATGGTATATTTTTTTTAGTTTTATCATTCTCTTATTTTAGAATTTACAGGGGGGGGGACACATTTTACCACCTTGGAAGTGTCTCTCGCGCAAACTATTCAGTTTAGAAATAAATTATCTTAGAAACCTCAATATCAGTTTTGAAGACCTATCCATAGATACCCCACACAAATGGGTGCGATGAAAAAAAAATTTAGAGTTTCAGTTCTAAGTATGGGGACCCCCAAATATTGTTTTTTTTTCTATTTTTGTATGAAAATCTTAATGCCGTTCACAGAATACATCTACTTACTACGTTGCAACAGTATAGTTCTTATAGTTTCGGAGAAAAGTGGCTGTGACATACGGACAGACAGACATGACGAATCTATAAGGGTTCCGATTTTGCCAATTGGCTAGGCCAGGTCATCGGCCCGCCTTGCGAAAGGCCTTCCAGGGGAACTATAAACAATTTTTTTTTTTTGAAAATAATAATATTAAAAAAAAATGCAACATATCAGGGGCCTGTAATTAAAGTAGCTCTCACACTCACTCCTATGCTAATTGATTCCTAAGCAAAATATTTTAATGAATGACTGTTCTAAATTCACTTTACTGATAAAATAATTAGTTTCACTAAATTGCTAAAATGTGTCAAATTAAAACTAATTTTGTACTAATTGTTTTCTCTGTATATAACAGGCCATGATCATTAAGCCCGCTCAGTTTTTAGTATTCAATGGAATTTTGAAGAGAAAATGTAACTGTCCCTGAAGCTGTCTTGTAATTACTCTTCGAAATGTTATTAAAGGTAAGAGCTTATTTTACACCTTACAGATCTACAGGCATAAGATCCAAAGGAAAGAAATCCATCCAAAGGTTGTCTGTAAGAGATTACCCAGTGCGATAAGACCGCCCATTGTACACTTGTTTTGATCAAAGTTTTTCCTGTATTTGTTATGAGGTGTACAATAAAGAATATAATAATAATAATGTTCTTTTATAAGATACATTTCACTTTAGCTATTATATGCCTGTATAGCCACCCGTCACTCCTTTGATAACTTTGCAGTTCCTCATAGTTTTGTCTTGGTCATCAATGCTCAGTTTAAAAATTCACCATGAATATTACTGCCCTCATTCACATTAATTTAGTGTTAGGTCCATACATGGGCGTCCCCAGCTTCTAGCCTAGGGGGGGGAAAGTCAGATTTTTAGGTCGGATCGTCCGCGGCTGTTTTGTCATACACACAAACACAAATAATAACGAATACAGCATAGCGTTCGTAATCTTCGACCGCCATCGTCGCGCGCGGTTTTTTTGTCAATTGCACCGTGCATTTTGCCAGTGTCTACTGCGCGGTTTATTTAAAAGTTAGAGCATAAGGCCCCGTTTACACTTTGATTAGTAATTAAGCGAGTTCATATAATATATGTTCCGCAAGATTTCTAGGGGGGGGGGGGGGGGGGCAGCTGCCCCCCCCTGCCCCCACCTGGGTACGCCAATGGGTCCATATACAAAGCATCGCCGCAGCAATCGGTTCTGTGCGTCTCGCATCCATCAGCTTCTCGACCTTCATCCTAGACCTTCATCAGGTCATCGGTCCACCTTGTGAGAGGCCTTCTAACGTTGCGTTTTCTGGTACGTGGTTACCATTTACAACTTTTCGGCCTCATCGACCATCTGTACTGTGAGCAATGAGCGCTGACCTCTGCCACTTCAGTTTTGCGATCCTTCGGGCTACGTCGGTAAACTCGGTTCTCTTGCGGATATCATCATTTCTGATTCGTTCACCCAAAGAAACTCCAAACATAACCGTCTCCATTTCCCTTTGAGTGACTTTAATCCTTCTGATGAGGCCCATTGTGAGCGACGACGTTTCAGTTCCATAAGTCATCACTGGCAACACGCTCTGGTCATAGATTTTCGTCCGAATCCGTGAATTTAAATCCTTGAAATCAAATTAATTTCGAAGGTCGTAAGAAGACCTTATGGTTAAAAAAAAACTGATGAACCTGCTTGCCTGTCAAAACTATTGGGTACAATATTCACCGTTTTTCTTGTAATCCATAAAAATAAAATCTAAATAATCGATTCTTTAATTTCAGATCTCCTTACTTCTTTTTTCTGCTTTCTCACATGTATATCCAAGGTAATATTAAATTGTTTTCTGAAATATTAACATTTAAACATTCTAATTACCCATGAATATCAATGCATACCAATGATTCTTGTAATATAAGTACAAAGTATTACTTAGATGCAATTTTAATTACAGCACTACCAACACACCGAAACCATGGCAAACCAGCACAAGAAAGATGTATAGCTCACCTGAAGACCATAAGAACTGTTTCTGTTATCCAGACGGTCAGTTACCAACCGTTCTACAACTACTAGACTCACAAAACAATGGGCAGGAACGTTTAGTCATTTATCTATATAAGAATGGCGCAACCAATGAAATCAAAATGTACACTCCAAGTGCTAACAAGCAAGCCCTCATACCAGATATACCTTATGACTCTGGAGATGGACTTGTCACGGTCACCACAGAAACAATTTACAATCTACTATACAATAACCCAAATAAGATAAAAGTGTACAATGATCATGTCCAATCTCTTGTCCCCAAGGTAACAGAGTCAATAGCCATAGGACTAAACACGGGTGCAATAGAACATTTGTACCCAAACAGTGACAGTTATTTAACTCCCAATAATGACAATAAAGGCAATGAATATAGCTTGACTCCAAATGTTATAGTGGCTAATGGACCAAGTGGAGAAGTTGTAAATGAACCACAAAAAGGATCGACAAATAACCCGAGCAATGCTTTTCCTGAACAATATGACAGCAATAATATAACACCGGCGCAATACTGGATGCCTAATAGCTATCCATATACAAAACCAGGCAACCCTGTGGCTGTTCCACTCAATCCCCAGTCTGGGCCGGATAACACTCAAACATTACTAGACGATCCTCTGGCTGTAGCAGTTAACCCTCAATATTCTCCGTACAAGCTTCAAGCTACCCCGCTTAATTCTCAGTCTGTTGTGCCTAATCCTCAGGCATTTCCAGGAAACACACAAGTTTACCCAGGGAATACTCAGGTTAGCCCAGACAATCAGCAAGTCGCCCCAGGCAATGCTCCACACGTCGGTGGAATAGATCAGCTTGGTGTGTTTACTTTCCAGCCTGATCTAGCGTCAAATAAACTGCAACCGGGTACGCAGGATATTAACAACCCCCTTTCCACTCAATATTTGACCTTCGACGTTTGGTTCAAACAGCAAATGAAGAGATTCCAGAACATACACTTGCCAAACGAAATTAAAACTATCGATAGCAATCTCCTTAGAATACTAGTACAGAAGACGTTCTACGAGAACAATATCTATGTTAGTGCAGATGGTGTGATTACTGATGGCAAAGGAGTAGTAATAAACGCGGCTAATTTAGAACTACGGCCTTTGTTGCTAGGTGAAACACTCAATTACCAAATTCTGCAAAATGTTCATAAAGTAATTAAACTGCCGAAACATTTGCCTTATTTAGAAGGTATATTGGTCACACTGGTGTCTCCGCCGCAGATTTTAGGCATCATACCTTTAGGTAGGACTTATCTGTCTGAAACTTCCTACATGGCTCCATCATTAGGTGGGTTAGCCAGCTTAAATGGAAGCAAGATATATATTAACGGTAAAGGAAATCTCGACAAAGGACCTTTAACTTTGGCTTACAAAGAAATGTATCCAGGACCAACAAAATACTATGCAGACTCTAGTTCCAACAGAGTACCAATATCTGGAAATTCGAATTCAGATACTTACAGTAACACTTTAGCCATTGCTTATCCATACTCAGGTGGAAACCAAAAACCACAACTTGGGCTAAACGAACGTACATATTGGAGTAGTGGACCATACCAGACTGTTTCACAATTGCCTTATCCAACTGCAAACTGGAATCCTTCAGAACTTCTCCAGCTATTGGGGCAAAGAAGGAAAATGCCAGATGTAAAAATAGAACATTATTATGAAACACCAACAAAGACTAGGAAAAAGGGGAAAGATCGCATAAATGTACTTGATGAGAAAAGAAATGTCTTACAAGAAGTTACAACAATCGAACCATTTCCAATTATAAATGGAACTGAATCTGGCAGAAGATTTCCGTCGCCATCGCTTTCAGGTGTAATGAAGACGTTGCTCTATCTCCTCAAAGATCTACCGAGTCGGAGAGGTCTAAATTCCACAGAAGAAGTTGATATAGTGAAAGAATCTGAAAATAACGACGGAGGAGGTCCTGACTTTAGAATCATTGGAGGAAATGCTGCTACTGGTAGTGGAACACCTTTGAATAATAAAGGGAGGAGTGGTTTTACAGAAAATGTTTAGACAAGAGGGGCTGCTGGATAGACACAAAATATGTAAGTTAATCTATAGCATTACTTTATTTTTTTGGTGAAATAATAAGTAAGTTTAAGTACATCGTGTTATAAAAAATGAAACGGTTTGATAATGGAATCTTGATGATAGTTTTAAATAAATGGGTTTAGGTGGCATCATTACTTGACTTTAATTTTAAAAATAAATATATTTTTAGTGACCTGCTGACCTGCCCACTGCCTATGCTATGGTAGATCTTGTGATATTGTGGTTATAATGCAATAAGCCATCTATCAATGTTCATGGGTTTCAACATGAACACCAATCCTTACGTTATAAAACAGCGCGTCATAGAATAGATAGATGTCGTTGTTTTACAATATTTAACAGCGCCATCTACCCTATGACTACAATATTACTTAGTTAAGAACGCAAGAAAACAACGCAATTCAAGCTCAAAAGATGGCGTAGATATACTTTGTTTGCAATAACGACACTAGATGGCGGTTACTTATATATTCTAAGGAACAAAAAATAAATTTATAAGCTGCCTAACAATTAAAAAGTAGCTTTATAACGCAATAAAACTAAAATAGTGACTAAATATGTTACTAAGTAACATTCACACATGGACGCTATGATTTGTTTACACTCCCCGCGTGCAATCAACCCGCCTGTCAAGTTACCATTCAAGTCAAGCAAGCCAGTCGCAGTCAGTGGCCGGTAGTCAGTCATCCAATACTGTACAACCGTGTTGGCGCGCTCTAAAAATATATCGGACAGCGGCATGTTAAACAGAACAAAATAACTTGACTTTTCAATGACAATAAGTATGAATGAACTTTATAAGTGAAACAAAGTTTTTGATTCAACTATTTAGCCGTAAGCAAACGGTGTTTTTGAAGTAAAGTTGATATTATAGTGAATTCGCGGTATTCTTGGTGTGGTCCTATTGTTTGTGCATGGAATCAATGTTGTAGCTATAAAAGGATGTTATCATTACAACACATGGTACTAAGAAACTGTATTTTTTAAATTTCATGGGATTTAAAAGCTGGTAAGTTTCGTTTTTTATTGATCTGTAAGTGTTAACGGTTTAGTTTGAGTTAAGTTAGCGTTAAGTTATTTGGAGGAGGAGGAGTTTTCTCGGTCCATTTTATAAAAAAAATGTACGCGGGTAGGTATGAGTATAGTCTCCTACCGCCTCAACTATAATTTTAATATCTACATTTTTTTTCGAAAATCTTAAAAAAAAATCTTATTGTTTTCCAAGAAGTTTATATTTCCGTAAACAAACTTTTTAATTTTTTTAAAAACTAAAAAAATGTAAATTACAATGGTTCTCCGTGCCACAAAAGGACTTGAAATTGCTCATTTTCTCAGGTAGTCATATAATTTTAATGACATACCTTCACTTATCAATCTCAAAGGTGTGAATCAGACTTTTTATAACTGTAAATCACAAAGGGGAAAACCCACCAATTGACGAATAATTAAACTTAAGTTTGAATATACATGTCAGGTGTCTTAAAAACCAACGTATTAGGCAGATAATAATTTATTCGATGTAAATCAATAAATTATTTTTTTCGACGATCATTTGGTCGAAATCTCTTGTAGCCTATGGCCTTAGAATAATAACGCATAGAAACCTAGTACGAGTGCAAAAAGTGAGGCAACTAAAACTTAGCCTAATCCGTCAAACTTAGCCACCAGGCCGTCAGTACTCAATGTCACGTTCCGTCGATCACAGCTCGCGAGTAAATAATTGAAAATGACAGTTTGTTGCGTGAAAGGATGTTAAAGCACATCAGGAAAACAAAAAAATGTGATAAAATAACATTTCACAAATAAGTACTCACATTCTATGCACTATTTTTACGTAAATCGATAAATAAAACAAAATTCTAATAACCTAACTTGTCATAACACAGTGTTGCTATTTGTGAGGAAAAAATACCCACATTGCTTTCATTCATGTTTTTCATTCTTGTAATTTTAAAATACAATACTTACTGTTAATTCATATCAGACCCGAAGTTTTAACATTGTTTATAATTTTAACCCATCAAGCATTCTAAACGCATTGAACAATATCTCATTCTTTATGCGATTTATTTCCTTTTATTTTGAAATAAATTGAATTATACCTTCCGAAAAAATATGTCATATTACATGAAAAATCATGTTTACCTTTTCCAGTTCCCAACAACATAAAATACTTGCCTTGATAGCAAAATAGTAATGCGTCTTCCCATATTTTGTGGGTAACGGCTTATTAATGGTATCACTGAAAGCTATATCTGTGTGCGTTAGAGGAACGTAGACACATTCGGCTCACGCACACAAAGAAAATGAAGTGGACACACGATTTTGCTCGGGTTTTGTTCTAGACGCGGCTTCTATGCGTTATTATTCTAAGCCTATGGCCTAAAGCCAGGTCTAGAAGGCTTTTTGTATGAACTAAAACTCCACTTTACATTAAAAATATATATAAACGGCAAACCTGACTCACTGACTTATATATCAACGCACAGCTGAAACTACTGGTCGTAGTAAGCTGAAATTTGCCATGTAGCTTCCTTACACTCCATAGCGGTGCACTGAGAGGATTTCCCGGACCAGGAAAAATCGCATATGCGCGAACGAAGTATGGTACAGCCCTCGCCAAACTTTGTGATCGCCCTGAAGTTAGTTTTTCCGATGCGCAAGCCTCGCGCGGTGCTGTTTTTGTATGAGATTTATTACTGCGCCCCCGTTGTAGTTAACTTCAGAGCGGTCACAAAGTTTGGCGAGGGCTGTAGGTGACATCGGACAGCAATGCATACCTTCTCATTATATGATACAAAATTGTAAGTACAATATAAAACTTTTAATTCCGTAGTTAACTATAAGTGTAACAATATTAATGCCTTTATAAAAATAAATTACCATTAAAATAACGGTCTACCTTGAAATTAAATTACACAAACGCAACCAAAGCAGAAACTTGCGAACTACCAAAAGATAACCATGAAATTGATAATCTACAAAATATTGACAAAATAACATTGGCAATCGAAGCAACACCGAAGCCGGTAAACAGCAAAGCGGTAATTACACAATTTGTGAATAAAAAACAGCACTTTGGCATTGGTCGTCGTCCATTGCCACCAGGCCTTGTCCGCTCCGCGAGGCACCCTTGCAAAACTGTCATTGTACAACTAACTGAGGTTTAGCAACTTTTTCTCGTCTCCTTCCAACATTCCGGTCAATGTAACCATGATATTAAATTAAGACTTCCATAGATTATCGATTAGCTGCGAACTGAATTTTTTTTTCGTTATAATAGCATTGATGTTTGGATCTCTACTATGAATGTTGTTGATTCTTCTATGAGTTAGTTGCTCTTCATTTGATTTATTTTTTGAAGTGCAACTTAAGGGACGATTTTCTGCCTCTTTGTGATTCTCTTATCTTAAACTTAATAATCTGGGGTAGAAGCAAATCTTCTTCCTTATATTACCATCAGCCAATAATCTTTTCAATATTTCAAACCTGTATAGCTACATTACCACATCTCTTGCTGTACCCTTATTGCCTTCTATATTCATGCGCACATCTGTGTTTTGCCTCAGTTCATAATACACTCAAAACTGTATCCACTAGTGTGAGCATCCTTGACTCTGCCTTTGTAGTCCGTCCAATTTCCTTAATCAAGTTCTGGGTTACAATTCTAGTTATTTCTGGCTTCAACTATGTAATGACTCTTTATTACTCTTCTATTACTTCGTACGTTGGTTGGAGCTCGTCATCCATTGACAATTTCCACAATAGGTTCCATGAAACCACTGATTCACCTTATGAATCCAGTACAATGACTAATGTCATGTATACCACATTCATTGAAGGAATTCTAGCTAATTTGATCAACTATTACATGACAATGGAACGACAAATACTGAATTAACTCCAACATTGGTAAAAACTTGCCTTGCCAACAAGAAACTAGGTACAACCATTTTTGTTCATGGAAGCTTGAGGTTCATGAACAGTTAATAATGAAGGTCATATGACCTTGAGGTGTGGTCAGAGGCATTCCGAAATAAAAATAAGAGAAAATAGTCATGAGCAAGAATTATTAAGTTTCGAATAAGTTGCTTTTGCGGTTAGCGAGACTGAAAAATAATAGCAACTGTGGTGTAGCTAAGTTGGCATTGCTACAGCTTAAATTCAATGCACCTGAATATATAAAAGAAATTTTGTCGAAATCTAATAAAGTAGTCGGATATATACGCAATTTTGAAAATTTTGAAAATGGTAATAACCTAACCGTCCGATCATCGTCATTTCACAGAATTATTCAAAGCTGAGTATAAGTAGGTATGACCAGACTAATGAAATTTTGGTTCAGCTTAAATCTAATGCTCTTATTTTACTGGTAATTGCAACTTTAACCGTTATGTCACAATTGAATTGCAATCAAACCGCAACAATGATACTGTTGCTAATACAAATGATAGAATTGAGGAAATTAGCACCGTCATTTGAATTAATTAATATTTTGATGCTACTGGTTTCGAAAGTACTGCTAATAATGTAATTGCAAAAGCATTTCTCGTTGATTGTAAAGCAAAAGGGACACCAATCGAAAAAATAATTTAATCAATCACAGTACAGAATCACATAACATAATAATATGCTTAGATAAAGTTACATAAAGTTTAATACAAAAATCAAGTTCATTGAAAATCTTACGTAAGTATAACGTTGTGGCAGCGTTTGTTTCTTAAGGCAAACCAAATGTTAAGTCAAAGTTTTTTGTCAATATAACCTTGCAACCTCTTAAAAGTCGAATATCAAAGTGACTCCAAGTAGCTGTAGTCGAGTCAGAAATAGATAAAGTATCCATTAAAAACTTGAAACCTACAAAAAAACTTAACGCTTCCGTGACGCTCTTGAAATTAAGTATTTTTAATGTTTTTTTAAATCATTTTACATAGCCTCTTATAATGTTTAAATGTTAAAAGTACCTATATAAATAAATGTATCATATAATTATGAAGATATCGTAGCCATATCGTAGAAAGGATTGGCCGTTTCATGACGAAGTCGGCTATTTCGCAGAATGGTTGGCCACTTTATGAAATGGTCAACTCAAAATTAACCTAAATTAACCTCAGTCACATCATGAAATGCCAATTCTACGTCATGGCTGCGACAAAGACATTTCAACTCCAATACTATTTGCTTTAGCGTTGATCATGTTACTTAATTTTAGCAGTTGCGTATCATTACATCATCTAGGTGCTTGACGACCGTATTACTTTTATTTTCTTGCTTGGTTACTTTAGATATCATCCAGCTATCTTCAACAATTTTTAAATTTGAGCTTTTAAATATCTTTTACATCTCATGAAAATATAGTTTTTCAGTACCCTGTATTTTCAAATAGATTCTAGTTATCAATCCCTAAAAATAATATAAAATATGAAATTCTTCCGTAACTGAATGACTGACAGACAACGCACAGCCGAAACTACTGAAAGCTGAAATTTAGTATGTAGGTTCCTTGTGGAGTATAGGGAAGCACAAATAGAGGATTTCCCGAAATCCCCACGGAAACTGGGAAAGAATAGGTCATGCGCGACTTCGTGCGCGCATGGCCCGTTCTTTCCTCTACTAGGTTTTGTCAGTGACTTGGAGAGGGAACTTATCGTACCTTAACAAAAGTGCCATGGTTTGCACGTGATCGATCTGTGTCCAAATCTATTAATTAGACTAGAAATCATTTCGAAATACAGCACTTCATACCGCGTGTATCTGACATCGACGCACAAACGATTTCCATGGGTCCAGGGCATGATTCTGGACACCCTAGACTTTGAATTTTTCGTCGGCTTTTTTCTCATTTTTTCATTTTTTTCAAGGGTTTTTTTACTTTAGACTGCTCATAATCGTTATTCTGACCTAACCCAATGAGATTTTTAATAAAAAAATAATTAGTTAACTACTTTCACTAGAAAGAGCAATCTGAATAAAACCACAAATAGATATTAGCTCAGCTGAGCTGATACCTATTTGTGGTACTCTTGAAAAAAATGAAAAAATGAGAAAAGAACCGACAAAAAATTCAAACACTGGGGTGTCCAGAATCATGCCCTGGACCCATGGAAATCATTTGTGCGTCGATGTCAGATACACGCGGTATAAATAAATTTTAGTACGACTTGCTAAAATTCCCACGAGAATTTCCATCACTATCAAGAGCAGTAATAGAAACTATCCTATGATAATATTCTATGTTATCTAGGTATTAAATTTCTCAGTCCTCAGTAGCTTCGTCCACAGCTATTGAATTACATGCAAAACAAACACGATATTCGAAGCACGAGTGAAATTCCTGAATAACTTGGCAGAAGGGACCTATAATAATGTAGGTGCATTCATATTCTAGTTGGGTATTGGGGTCTTGGGCTATGCTTTTTATTCTATTTTGACAGCACACTGATATCGGTAGATCACTTATCAAGCCTATTCCTTACATGTTATTATTGCCTCAATTTAAACATTCAGTCTATGATGTTCCCACTGTTGGGAAATCAACCTTCTTTCTGTGAAAGGCAGTCTGTAATCGACGAAGCACGCCCAATATGTATTTAAAGATGCCTCATTTTTTCGGATTTTTGTTTCTAAGGACAAGCCAATTTGGTTGTTGTGTTTTCTTAGATACTTTGATTTCCAATTCAAATTCATTGCTCAAAAATCGACACAAATATTTTTGTAAGCGACTAAATAAAATGTAAAGGTATACGAGATTATCTGTATTTGTTACATTATTTTTCCTCATGTAAATATTATGACTTCTAACAAGTAATGGGCGGTATTCAAATAAATATTGATTCAAGATTCTTCAATGCTCTTAGCGTCTAAACTTGAAATCCCGGAATTGCAACGTCATTGAATCAAGTTAGATGGCGTCCGCGTCATGAATATAAACTTGTATTTATTTCCTTTTATTAATATGTCAAATATATGCAATAGGTGTATGAGAAGATACTCTGAATGTGCTTTTAATATGAGATGAAGTATTCAATACTAAAACACACTTGAAGGTTAAATTTATTATAGTAATCATCCTCTCTAGTCATTTATCGATTTGTAAAATGAATGAGTCATGTTTTGCAACTTACCAGTTGATGGTGTCTGCTACACTTATAGGTAGATTCTCTTGTGTGATTTTATGAGCGTCGTTAAGTAAGGTAAGAATCAATAAAAGTCATCGACCATCATCATTGATGGAAATCTAAATCTTAGTAGTATCAACCCTTACGGTTCGGCTGTACCTAGCTACAAAGCTTTCTTTATCAGAAGCATCTACAACCTGTTCTGAATTATCATTACTAATTTTGATGGTTTATATTATTTGAACACATATGTATGCATCACCGAGGAGCTCGTGGCTAAATAATAACAGCCACACAGGTCGATCTTCAAGGTTAAGCAACGCTTGCCGAGGTTGATCTGTGGATGGGTGACCATCTTAAGATACCGAGTTTCCTCCGTGCCTCGGAAAGCACGTTAAGCTTTTGGTCCCGGCTGTCGTTTGGAGATCTTTGGCAGTTGTTACGTATAGTCAGAAGCTAGAAAATCTGACACCGGTCTTTCCAAGGAGTACCGTGTTACCCAGCTAATGGGTTGTGGAGGTCTGGTAGGCAGCCGCTCCAAGTAAAATACTGGTATGTATTCAGCTGAATCCGGTTTGACTGGAAGCCGACCCCAATATAGTTGGGAAAAGGCTAGGCAGAATATGATGATGTACCTACGCATCACCGCTATATATATCTACTACACTCCAAACTGTTTTACGTCCGTTGCGTCACAACGGCAGGTTCAGTTGAAAACCAGCGTCAGGCGCTAGTTGTCTGGCATACATGCTGAACTGGACCTATTTTGGTGCAGCCTTGAGGCACACAAATGTACATTTATTTACTTATTTGCTTCTTTTTTTTGTGTTACCCATCTATTGTGTTGTGCCTTGTGTTGTATCAAATAAATTATTTTTCTTTCTTTCTTTCTTTCTTTCTTTACCAGGGAACTCAAGATGTTTCCTCAAGTGTTCAAACTTCTAGCAACAGCTAAAAGAAGTTTTGTCATAAACCCTTTTTCCCTTTTCTCTCGTTGTTACTCAGTACGCAAATTCAGAGTTGAGTGCAACAAATTTCACTTGTCGCTTGAGAGAAATCTGTTGCATCAAATTCTGCCCCGTCACTTCGCGACAGAAAACGACTACGAAACTCTCTGTAGGTAGATAGATATTCTATGCATCCATATAATATAAGATACTACAAATATAGGAGGACTAGTTTACACACTAATATCGTTCCAGTCAATTTGTCTTCTGCAATGATAAACCCTAATTTCGTGAATTTACGCCGTACACCTACCACACAGCGCTATCTTTAGGTAGGCATATCAGCCGATAGCCTAACCTAGTAAACAACCTCATAAAACGCATCTTAACATTAACCTATTAAGGTCTAAAATAGGATGCTGTGAGCACTTGAATGGACTAGTTTTGAAGATAATTGCGTCCATCGTAGCACTACACAGGTCAGGAGATGACGTTGTGGTAGATAATAACACTAAATTGCAGATATTTGTAAATGTACTAATGTTTGGGCCAATTTGTGTGTCTGTAGCCGTACAGTACGAAAATATACATGTCTAATGTATTGCCTAGGATTGACAGATGTAAGCAACTAGTTTGAACTAAATTGTTGCTTGGCATGGGCTTCTCTGTTCCAAAGCTAATCCCCACGATCATGTGCCAGCTTCTTACAGGTTCCACCCGTGATCATGTCACCAGCCCATTTCATTTTCAAAGTGTTGGTCTGCTGGCGGAGACCAACACTTTGAAAATGTATGTTTATTAGAGCTATCGAATGACAACTTACCTACATAATTATTTGAAAAAACTTAGTGTTTCTTTTTTCCTTCTCTTGTATGAAAAACTAGCTGACCCGCGCAACTTCGTCTGCGTCACATTTTCCACTATTGCCCCGCTCCTATTTGTCTTAGCGTGATGATATATAGCCTATAGCCTTTCTCGATAAATGGGCTATCTAACACTGAAATATTTTTTTAAATCGGACCAGTAGTTCCTGAGATTAGCGCGTTCAACCAAACAAACAAACAAACAAACTCTTCTGCTTTATAATATTAAGTATAGATACATCCAAAACAAATAATGTGTATTACACATAGCTGTTTTATTTCATGTCATCCTCAAGTTTATTACCAAAGTCTTTAGGGAAATCCATACGAGCAGTCTTGTAAACAACAGTTTTGTTTAAAGGAATTATGTTTAGGGAAAACCGTCCAGGATTCAACGGGGGTTTTATAAATTTGTTTATGTATCTTGGGTTTAATTTTGTTCTCGGTATCAACGGAAACATATTAGGTGTAAGTATCTTTACACAGTTTTTATTGTCTGCCTTTTCCAAACATCATCCCTAATTGTAAATAATTATTATAATATGTCTATAGAATTTTGAATATACATTTATGGAATTACTAGCTGTCCCGCGCAACTTCGTCTGCGTCACATTTTCCGCTCCTAAATTATATTGCAACAAAAAATTAAGATTTAAACTATCCTATCTCTCAAGTTGGATCGAACTGCACATGGTGTGCGAATTTTATTATAATCGGTTAAGTGGTTTAGGAGTCCATTGAGGACAAACATTGTGACACGAGATTTATATATATTAAAATTTAGCACTGTTCTATCTCTTTGAAAGATTTCATGTTATGTCCAGAAGAAAACCAGAATTACTGTACAATCATCTTGATGAATATTATCCAATAGAACTTACTTATTCATCAGTTTTATACCACCAGTATATTTTTTATTGATGGGTACCCAGTAAACTCACTATTGCGTTGTAAGTTGTACTACTTTTGTTTCATAGAGTAGCACAAAAGAAGGGTACACTACTACACTATTACTAAAGGATTTTCATTCATTAAGTTTAGGCACAGTAGGCCAAGCTCTACCATTTTTGTTATAACAAAACAAAATCTATAACCTATTTGAAAGGATTCGTAAGTAAAACCGAAAGGTGTCGTGTCCCCGACCCACGACATTTGCTTGACAAACGGCGTCACGAACAAAATATTCGTGAAATATTCGCCAAGTAAGCTGTTTCAATGGCTTAAGAAACATCCATTTATTCAAGCTACGGATCTTGTCATTATCTCTTTGTTTATTGATTTGTCAATTGTGAAAGACCGTGATTTTCTTGTCTTTTCTGCTTTTATTTATCGTGCAATTACCTACTTTGAAGTTTGCGTAAATTATTTTAAAAAATGGTTATTGATAAGCGTTGAGCCTGTCTTTTGAAACTACTCGGTTTCAATTTAGCTATTTAGATTTGGATGTACAAATGATGTGCTAACAGACTACCAATATTTGTCATGAATTCAAATGATTGTTGCTCGTATGTGACTTTAATTTCAAGTAAAACACTTTATCAAGGCATTAGTAGTTACTTAGTGCTTCTCTTTTGCATCACTCTCCAGAACCAATTTCACCATTCCTAAACGTCACTTTATTGAGGGCTGAAAACCCAAAACTGTCATTAATTAACTCTTCTAGAAATCCCCATTCCATATCTCATATTATCTATTCAGAGGGTATTAAACAATAACCTGCATTGCGATTCTGTAAACATGTCGAAATGAATGCTTAGGCGAAGTGAACGACAAATGAGCTGTCAAACCATACAAACAAGATGGCATGACAGCTCACTTGTCGTTCACTCCACCTAAGTGATCACGGTGAGATGTCAACAGAATCTACCCGCTGGTCTTTCAAACACCCATTTCTATGCCCTTCAAATTTTCACAATCATTTTAATGGCACCCCACGTGGTCTGCGTCTATTATTTACCAACGTTAGTAAGCCTAGGCTTCAACTGATCGGAAGATAAAAGAAAGGCCTAGTAACCACGTGTTATCTCTCCTCAAACTAGGACACGCAACGCAATACAGTTGGACAATGGTCCAGTTACTAGTAGTGCTATTGAAACACTTAAATCTAGGTTAGTCTACTAACATGAGCCTCTACTACACTTCTTGTGGAAGGGGGCAACAGCAGTATTTACTTAGGCAGAATGCATAATTAAGTTCTAAGTTACATCTAGAATTTATTTTGAAACGGCTTGCGGAAAGATAAAATTAGCATGAATGCCGCAAGGGTCTATTTTGGGTACACAGCTGATTTGATTCTTCTATCGATTCTCTTGTATCAATCAATCTAAAATAAATATATATAAAGAGAGACAGTGCTTTCCCTATTTTTTTCCACATATTTCTGCCCTTTGCTACCGTGAGCTAGGCCCTTCGGTAGAAGTTGAACTAGTCTACCTCTTGATCTTGATTGTGTGGGTTTCTCTGAAATATTCTTTTTTTTTTCTTATTCATAATCTTTTGTTATTAATTCATAGCTTACTCAACTGTTAACTTCAACACTAAAAAACCCTCATCAAATTCCAGCCCACAGCTTTCCACACAAGATTATATCAGCCCACTTAACCACTCTCCTCACGTACATCCGAGCCTCATTTTGAACCATAAAAATGCACAAACTATGTGGGTTAAAAGATCAACAGCCAATGGCTTTGTACTTGCAGACAAACGGAAGGACCAATTTAGGAGAGGAGGACCATTTTAGGTCAATTGGAGTACCGTTGCTCCATAAAATCTGTGATGATTGATCGTTGGTTGCTGTCTTGCTGACAGTTCTATTATTGACCGGCTGCATGCAGGTTAAGATGGGGTTTGAGTTTATGATGTAAGTGTGTAATATAGGTTACTAGCTGACAGCTGACACGCAATATTATTGTTAAAAAAAGCCTACGAACTATAGGTACACAAAAAATTTCATCACAATCGGTCAAGACGTTTCGGAGGAGTTTGATAACAAACACCGTGACACGAGATATTAGATTGTTTGTTTGTTAGTGTAGTATTCAATTTTTTGGAGTCTTTTAACATAAAGAAAGTTGAAGATAATGTTGGACTCTTAAATGGAATCGAACATTTTTGTATGGAAACTGGCATATCTCCCTGCCACCATTTTGATTTATTTTTTCGAAGTTGTGACGCAACATGCATATAGGGGTAGAGAAAACTTCAACAAAAAAATAGCAACATGGTGCCCTAAAGTGCCACGTTGCTGAGATATTTAAAGGTAAAAATGGTGGAGACAAATATTTTTGATACCCTTTAATGACTCTTGGTCGTCTTTCATCTTACTTATTTTATTTTGAAGAAAGCTTACAGACTAATTACAAACTTAAATAACATGCTTAAGTAGTGGCATTTGCTAATTACAAGCTTCCACATATATATGACTACTTAGTTATATGGTGCTTGAGTTGACCAGTTATAGCGTAGGTAAGTAAACATATTAAAATTTATGTCGAGATTTTGAGCCTTCAAAAGTGTCCTATCAATATATTTAATAAACCATCTATTAATATAAAACGATCGAAGTAGATTTGTTGAAAAACATTATTCATTCAGCTATGTCGTATTTGTCATATAAATGCAAGTCGTTGCCCTAATTTCAAGTCAATTAGCCTAAACTTAGACCAGATAACATTAAGATATACTTACTTACTCACATATACGTATATTATATTGGTACCTAATATTAAATAATCCAAACATCTAACTAAACGAATATTATTAAGAGGAGATTGTTTGGTAACTTACTATGTTTGTAAAAGTAACTAAAGATTACTTAGAACACGAGAGCAAAGCAACGATAAAAGCTAGTGGTAAACAAAATAAATAACCTTCACCTACTGTATACCAAACTCAAATAATACCAGCTAATCAATTTTGTTAAAGCCTCACCGTGAAAAGATGGAGAGAGCGTGAGGTGGACTGTCATTAGATCTTGAATGTGTCACGAAAAAATGGCAGACTCCGTAAGAATGTAATAAATCTAGATTAGATTTCTAAACGTTTCCAAACGTCTTCCATAATGCGCACAGCAAAGGAGTGGAACTCTCTGCCTGCATCTGTGTTTCCGAACTTGTAAGCGTTCGGAAACACAGACGCAGGCAGAGAGTAATTATCAGGTAAGTACTTTGGCCTACCTTCGCCGCGAAAAACGCCTTCCTTAAATTATGAAATCTTAAATTGGGGAATTGAATGGAACTCTCTGCTGCCTGCGGCTGTGTTTCCGAACGCTTACAACCCTAATCTTTTCAAAGTTAGAGTGAACAGGTTGCTTCTGGGTAAGCTTGCTTCGTCGTAGCTTTTGTTTCCATCGTCTCTGACCTAGACTAGAGTCTAGAGCAATCCCATCACAAATAAAAAAGATTACCTATAGGTATATATATAATCCGTCCAAATCAAAAATTTCCAATACAATTAATCTTCCTAGTCTTTTCCCAACTATATTGGGGTCGGCTTCCAGTCAAACCGGTTTCAGCTGAATATCAGTATTTTACGAGGAGCGGCTGCCTACTACTCCTCCACAACCCATTAACTGGATAACACGGTAGTCCTTGGCAAGACTGGTGTCAGATTTTCTGGCTTCTGACTATCGGTAACGAGTGCTAAAGATCTCCAAATGACAGCGGCACGGAGAAAACTAGTGTTAAGATGGTCATCCATCCACAGACCAACCTCGGCAAGCGCTACTTAACCTTGAAGATCAACCTGTGCGGCTGTTATTGTGAAAAAATAGTTTACAATTTCACGCGACATTTACAATCTTACGGTGTTTGCCATTTTCCTGTGACATATGTATGGATTAACAGTTCACTTCAGATTCACTAAACCTGAGTTTACTGGTGGTCTAATATGTGAACACAAATCATCTTGAAAATGTAGGTGGAGTGAACTTGAAGAAAACTGTAATATCAACTTAATTAGATGGATTGACAGCTTACTTCATTTTCACACAGCTTACAAAATAGAATCCTCACTTTCAATATATTTGCGCCAGCCACAATCCCAATCTACGCTCATCAAAAAACCGTCTCCTTCAATGTCTCACTCACCGTACTGACTTTATTCACTCTTTATTCTTCGTTCAGTCAGTTCTCTGTGGAATTCGCAACCCCAGGAGATCAGGATGGCCTTGGCCACCAATCGGTTAACTTTTAAATTGAAAGTTCGTGAACACATTCGGAAGAAGTTGGCAGTAGTATCATCACAGCGCTAATGTTTTCCAGTTACGTATTCGTATTTATTGTATAAGTATTTCGTTTACATATTTTTCTAGTTAATTTTAGTATTTATTATATATTTATAATGTATGTAGACTATACACATACAAACTGTACGTTTGTAATTGTATATTGTTAATTTTAATTGTATTTAATTTGAATAATTATTAATCATTTTTAATTCTCCATATTGCGCCTACCACTATTCTCTGCATCACCCAAAGGTTGACTGGTAGAAAATGCCTATGGCATTAAGTCTGCCTCTGTACTTTTTATGTGCTGAAAGTGTTAAATAAAATTAAAATAAAAAAATTGCATCGCAGATCTAAACCCGTACCAATCGTTAGATATTCAAGTATAACAAAACTTAAAGCTAAAGGTCATGTATTTTGCAACGCATTCGTGGGATATCAACAAAAACACGCATTAGTCTCACATTTAAGATAACTGTTTGACATTATTCCCTGGTCATTATAACCACAAAATGTTCTTGAGAATCGCAGTGTAGTATCGAAGCGAATAGCAAAAACGATTTGAACTTAGATACTGACGTTCAGAAAAAGGTGACGTGTTATCAAAAAAACCCTTTTAAAGGATGATTCACACATAACCGGAACGTGGCCGTGACGTGCACGGGCCGTGGTCCGTCAGAAGCTCATAAAATATCGTTGCATACATTTTATATTAACTCGTTTACACTCGTCCGTGTCCGGGCATGCGAAGGAATTATTTATTATGTTCATCATCATTTAAGCTGAAATATATCCACTGCTGGACCTAGACACAACAAAAACTAAGTACCTACTTGATAACTGCATGCTGACATACAGGAAAAGTGAAGAGTAGCCAAAATGAATCTTTTTTTGTCACCGATAGCATTTTAGCTGAAAGCCTTGCAGTGATTGACATAGGCCTTCTTCAAGGGTCACCATCACCGTATGGACCGGTACTGTGCTTCTCACATTCAGGGGGTTCTTGCTACCTTGATCCTGTGAAAGATTTTAAATACATAAGAATGATCATATAATTAGGATAGCCTGGGAAGTAAAAAACAAAGTTAGACTACATTACGTACTTAGGTACATAGATACTAAAAAAATACAACTTTAATTAAAACCTGTAAACATATACCCTGTTGGTAATATTTTTGCGCCAAGCCGCTAAACCAATTTTGATGAATTTGGTACATGCTTACCTAAAGAGATAGTTTGGGTTTTAAGAATATAGGATAGGAATTTTTAGTACCAGTAGGTCCTATGTTGAGCTCTTGAGATAATTGACTACTTCAATGAAGGTGAGTCCGCACAATTGCACTAGAGGGCCAATTCTATTAATTTATCATATTCGAATCGCAAAATTCACATCTCAATCGCATTCTGTCAAAAATGTATGAAAACTTAGGCTTTTATGACAGTTTCCTGCCGGAGTTGCGGGACTATTCAAAAGAGATACCGCGACTCCGGAACACAATGAAGCAATGAAGGAATATGGATGGGTTTTAATCACGTAAAAGACTAAAGTCATGATTTCCCATCCCTAAAAAAAAGGCTTTTATGACTTTGCGATTGACATGCGAATGCGAAAGATGTTTAAAAGTTTGTAGAATTGGCCGCTAGATAGTCTGAAAATCGACGTCATTCAATCTCTTGCGCATCAGAAACACAATAAAAGAGAATAAGTGATAAACAAACAAACAAACAATATAAAATTCTTCAGTGTTAGTAATTAAATGGAAGCTCAAGTCTCCGTACACATATCTATACTAATATTATAAAGCAGAAGAGTTTGTTTGTTTGGTTGAACGCGCTAATCTCAGGAACTACTGGTCCGATTTGAAAATTCTTTCAGTTTTAGATAGCCCATTTATCGAGGAAGGCTATAGGTTATATATCATCAAGCTAAGACCAGTCAGCTAGTCATGAAATAAAACGACTAGGTATGAGTTTAATTACTGCTCAGCGGGTCTAAAAAGGTCACTTAAGTAGAATTATATTTATTAGGATCATAATATTTATCATACAAGAATCTGTGAAATTTAATTTTTATCTTTATCGCTAAAGCATTAGGTTCAAGGTTGATTGGGAAAATTTGACAGCTCCGCGTAGCTTGATGTGCTTTCTGATTCTACTAAAGTAGTGTTTTCAGACCCTCTGACTTAAGATTGCGGGACCGCCTAGCGGGTTAAAAGTAGTAGTTACAAAAAGAACAGCAGTGCGAATCTGTAAACATGTCGAAGTGAACACTTAGGCGAAGTGAACGACAAGTTAGCTGTCAAACCATACAAACAAGATGGCATGACAGCTCACTTGTCGTTCACTCCACCTGAGTGATCACGGTGAGATGTCGACAGCAGTGCGATTCTGTAAACACGTCGAAGTGAAAACTCAGGCGAAGTGAACGGCAAGTGAGCTGTCAAACCATACAAACAAGAGGGAATGACAGCTCACTTGTCGTTCACTCTACCTAAGTGTCCACGGTGAAATGTCGACAGAATAGACAGGCAGAATCGACTGGCTGTATTTTACTATATTTTTGGTCACCTAAAATGTTTTTAGTAAAAAAAATTAAAATTTCGAGCACCCTTAACTCATTTGTGGAGTACACATAAATACAAACAAAATACAGAAAAGAAAGGATAAAAATAATACCACAATAATAAAATAAACCCACGATTTTTAGACCCGCTGTTCGTTTTGATTAAAGTTGCGTAATTTTGCCGTTTCTCGGTAGGTTAAAAATATTAACTGGGAGGGATAGCGAACCTGTTGCAGAATTTGTTCGAAAGAGTCACCGCGGCCCTGGAACGCAAAGGGCACTGGGAGGAACACGAATGGATTTAGTCAGTAAGAGTCTGACACTCCCTCCTATTCCGCCTAGTACGGGAGAAGTCATTTGAAGATTTCCCATCCGCAAAAAGAGATTTAAACATGTGAATAAACTTACCAAGGCAAGCACTGGTATTCACACGAATTTGAACGAGTCTTTTAAAAATAGTTAATTGAATGTAACTAATTTTATTAAAGTTCCACGGATCTTAAAATTTCTTAGTAGTCTGAATATTAAAGGGTCGTGTCATAGACATGATGTTTGATGATGATCTTACAGTGGGCTTTCCACAGGTGGGTCTTATTTTAATATAATATCTGTTAAAAATAATTGATTAAAGTTGTGTGAATGTTGCAGATTCTCAGTAGGTAGATATTATTAACAGGCTTGTATTACAGACATTATTTCTGATGCTATGGCACATCACAGATGGGTCTGATTTTCTTACTAAACCGTAAGAATCTTTAAAAAGAGTTGAATAAAGTTGTGTGAATCTTGTAGTTTCTCAGTAGTCTGAATATTAACAGGCTAAAGACGGGGATTGTAAAGTTAAGGCGGGCTTATCACAAGTAGGTCTCTTATTTTCATCTGGTGTCGTACTAATCTTTTAAAAATAGTTAATTAAAGTTGCGTGAATCTCATAGATTCTCAGTAATCTAAATATTAAGGCCGTACCCTGAGCAAATAACCTTGAGCATTTTTTCCCTCAATAACAGCGCAAGAGATACAATAGCGAATACGCTCAGAATGTTGAATAAAATCGTTATAAAATCTAATTTTGGTCGTTTGAAAAAAATACTTCTACCAAAATGTTCATAATTAAATTGCATATCCATTAGTGTAAGTACAAAATCAAAATAATCGTTAGTTTTCGAGAAGATGCATGTTTTCAGTATTTTTTTCTCATTTCTGTGGTTTCGTTGTGAGGAGATTACTTAAACATTATACTTAGTAATAAAAAATAAAATCTACCATTTTGAAGCCAAGATTATGTAGAAATTTAATGTATCTTTTATTAGTATTAGATATTTCTATTGGATAAAGAGTAGATAGCTCCAAAAACTGCACAAAAAATGGCTAGCGCTGCGTTTTGCTCGGGGACGCGCCTTAACTGGCTGTTAAATCGCAGGTATGGCGAACCCTTGACAAACTTACCACGGATGGTACGGATTTTCATACGATATCTGACGATTGTTTAAAAAAAAGTATTCGGAATTTTTTAAGATGTAGAGCTTCTTATTTTTGTATTAAGTACGTATTTTGCTTTAATTCTATCATACTTTTGTCGTTGTAGTTGGTTCGGCATTAGATAGTAATTCCAAAAGGTTTGCCACTCCTCTTATGAGGTACTAGCGGGTGCCATCGTCTTCATCTGCGTGATCCCAAGGGAACATACTCCTGGATTATAACCTATCTAGCCACATTGTTCCCGTTCGTGAGATTTTCAGGATTAAAACTATCCTATGTCATTTCTCGGGTCTCAAACTCTCTTTGTACAACATTTCATCCAAATCGGTTCAGTAGTTTAGGCATAAGGACGAGACAGACAGACAGAGTTACTTTCGCATTTATAATATATTATAGTAGCTACCAAGAGACACCATCCGACGAGAATACAAATCACACATTTAAATAATAAAAGACTTTTGACTGTTTCGCTCTCTTTTGTTTTTTTTTTGTCAAAAATGATTCGGCTTTTGAAATGCAAATTAGGAGTTTGACGGACACGTTTCGTTTTGTTTTTTTTTTTGGACGCTGATACCGAAAAGAAGGATTTTGAATATTACAGGCCGTTTGCATGTTCTAAGGCTGCTTTTCCACTAGAGATGTGCTATGCAACGTTGCTATGGATGCGTTTGATATCCACCAATCATATTCATTGGTCAACATAGCATAGCATTGATGGAAACTGATTCAACTAAGCTATGTTTTTATATGGAAGGATGCGTGCTGTGGATGCGAGCGATAGATACGAGCTATGGATGCGACCATGGATGCGTCCTATGGATGCAAGCTATGGATCGTCACGAGTGGTGTAGCTATGTGCAGAGCAATTCGTGCCTTCTCTATTGTCAAAACGTTCGCATAGCTCGAGCTGTGCATCTTCCTCGCATAGCTACTTTGCGGCGGCGTATTTTTATGGCGCATCTTACTCGCCCCGCTACATCGCTTAGCTTCGGTGGAAACGGTCAAATAGTTTCGTAGCTTAGCTTTTACAGTCTCGCAGCATATCTGCATAGCACATCTTTGGTGGAAAGGCACCCTATGGGTCCACACGTCTCAGACTTTGGTCTATACATACTGAACTTGAACAATGAATAAAAAAAATTGTATCACACAGAAATTTCTCTACATTGCTTTGTTGCATTTTATAGAAGTTTTCCAGACAAGAAAATATGTGTCATATGTATAATAATGTTACCCGAAAAACACACAAACTTTTTTATTTGTCACGTAAATATTACAGAATTTATAGAAAATCACTTTTGTACCTATTTTTCTGTTTCTTTTTGTTTAGTGTGTTTGTAAACTGTTAAATAAATTAATTAATTAATATATAAATAAATAAAAAAAAGAAAATGTCGAACACTGGGCGCTATTTTTGTTTTTCCCTTATCAAAGAAATTTATTAATTTATTTGTTGTTCAAACCAAAAAACATAATGATGTAAAATTATATAATTCAAAGGTAACTAAACTCGTTTGTAGAAAATGTGTTTGGCATTCATAAGTACGAGTACCTTGGGCATTGGTTTGTTTATTAAAAAGTTGTTTCTGAATTTAATTTGGTAAACAAAACTGTTCATGTTTCAATTATCTTGATATTTATCACTTGTATTAAATTAAAAAGAACGTCAACATCAGTGTACCTATTTGTATATTTTAGTTATTATTGTTGTTAAAATAAGAAATATAACAAGTTTAACGGCAAAAACAGTGCGTAAGTGGCAAATATTGAATTCTATAAATAAAAAAGGTTGATGAAGTTTTCCATTGGTCCTGTAACTGTTACCTACTCTTTGGAGTGACTGAAATGACACTGTTGTGACAGCTGACAGTTATCTGTCATTGTTTTTAAGCATAGAGTAACTAAATCAGTGAAACGCCATGTTGTTTACTACCACAAAAGCATACATTTCTATGAATTACCAGTATTTTTCCCGAATATCTTATACTACAATATTGTCACAGTTAATGAATAAGAATCTTAACACAAAATTAAATGTGCTTCCAAAACCTGGTATTCCTTTCGGGCGACTGGGGTCAAATGACATTCGGTCTGGCTGCTAATAATAACTTGGACTTTACACAAAGAAAATATTATTTAAACCTAATAAAAGTTAAACATGTGCCTTTTTGAGCACGCTGAACTAAATCACACATTTAAATCTTACTAATCTGTCCTCATTTGGGCACAGCTCACAGTAACTAGCCACAATGCAATCCTATTAACGTAATCCTTTATGCATTAAATTTATTACATTAAATTAAAACCTTATGGCCATCCACTGTCTCTTAGGACACAGGCATAACCTAGTTTAAGAGACAGGGTAACGTAAATGTTCATGTTCTACCATAAAATGTAGTTACATAGCTTTGTAAATCTTGCTAGTAACTAGCTTAACTTTCTTACCATCTGTACATTTTTATCAATAAACAATTTATTTATTTATTGAATACTAAGTCTCCACGAGGTACTTAACCTTCAATCTGGGTATAATGAAGTAACAATTTTTCAACTTATTTTTGCTTTTACTATTCTTAGTAATAAGAGCTTAAGAAGATTATAACAATCATCTTGCAGTGTTTAGTTACTACATTATGCGTAATATCGTAATTGCGTTTACATTTCACGATTTCATATACCAACCAAGGCAAACGGCATGTTGAAGCTCTTGCAGCGATGACCAGACACAACAATGATTTTGTTTGATATTTGAACTCTTATTAAATTCAGCAATAATTTCTGTGCTAGTAGACACGGTAAAACAGTCAATAATTGCTTAATAAGTCACTTTAAATTACCAATTTTCAAGTTGCATCATTTTCGATGAACCGGTTTTTGTTTATTACTCAGTAATACTCAGACAAGGACCCATTATGAGGCATTTGACCTCATGTGAATTGGACTAGTATCAGAATCTTCTCAAACGCGAAGATAAAAAGGCAAATTATTGCCAGGGTTGAACAATAGAACCAGAGCTGATTGGCCGTCATAAAGCCTTTCTTAAATTAAGCTGGACGGACAGTTAACACTGTAGTACAAAATATACCAGCAAATGAAGCACACATTGTCCAAAAGCATTTGTTAATTCATACAAATATGTGCAATTAGTGCAACAATCTAGGACATTAACAAATACGTTCGTAAGTGTTAAGTTAAATAAGACTTGTGCAAAATATCTCAAGGTTGAAACGTCGCGAGTCTCATAGCATGGCAATGTACGGTAAGTTGAGAAGGATTCCTGTTTAATGGCAGCGTTCGTGTCGAATTTGATTCGATAACATCTCGTTAAAATGGAATCTGATCCTAATAGGAATTCCCACCTCCTTGCGTCGTTTGCCCAACGCTGAGGTTTCTCCATTTGCTCCTACTTTCCTTTTATGCACGTCTTCTGAGGCTTTTATTCTCAACGTTGTCCTATAAGCTGGTCAGATGGATTTGATCTGAACAACTTCAGCAAGACTTCTTCCTCTAGGTCGTTTGCCTGCTTCCACTTCACCAGGGACAAATAACTTCAATAGGTTGTCACCTGGTTTGCGGGCGAAATGACCATAGAATTCTAAACATGTTTTGAGTAGAAGAGGGTAGTATTTAAACGAGTGACTGTAAATTAAAGTTTTAAGTGACAAAAATTATTTATTTACGTTATAGCAATGATATTATAAGTAAAAAGGTGTAGATAGGTTACCTATACAACATTCGATCTTCAAAAACGTGAAACCTACGTGACGTGTGTCCGTTGACGGCGCAACGTGATACTGAGGTCAAGTGTGGCTAGTTAGCCACATTTTAACGTGTCGCTTGCTGAGCGCTTATAACCTATCTACACCGTTTTACTTATATATCATTGCCTTATAGTATTACTAAGTTAGCCACTGACTACGAGTGACGAGAAATCAACAGCAACATACAAACATTCATTTGTGTTACTTAAAATACAAAATGCTAACCTAACCTAACCTATCTATCTTTATATTGAAGTTGACCCTCTCTGTGTATTTTTTTTTATTTGAGATTAGTTTGCTCCTGACTTTAGTCCATTATTTCTAGTCGCTCACTTAGTCATTTAGTCGCACGGCTAGAATTTAAATATCTGAAATGGATTAATCACAACCCATTTTTTGTAAGTTCGTTCTGGATTTTATTAATCAATATTCGTCCTTAATTTAGTTAATTTTTCGCTTACTCAAATTCATACCGCTCAAGTTATTAAAACAATATCTCATCATCAGTCGCTAAGTTTTTTTTTTATTCGATCGTTTTATAATTCCCCATTCTAAAATATTGCAAAGGGCACACATTCGATTCGTAACGGGTAAAATACTAGTAAGTATTCTATATTCAGTAATATCCGGTTAGACTGGAAGTTGACCCCAATTTAGTTGGGAAAAGGCTAGAAAGAGAAAGATAAGGACTAAGTTACAAGTTATAGTATCTTGAAAGCTGTCTCAAAAAATAAGTTTTTTTTTTTATTCAAATCGGGGAAACTCTTGGCCCAAATCTCACCTGATGAAAAGTGATGATTAAGCCGAAGATGGAAGCGAGTTTCACCCGGAATCCTCTTACACAGAGGAACTGGCTATCATACCTCTAACTGCCGGAACACAACAATGCTGTTAACATTGTTGTTATGGCGACAGACTTAGACATGATGGTGGTAGCTTGACAGGCGGACTTAGAACAAGTCCTACCACCAACCAAACCGAGCAAAAAATTTGCCCCCGCTGGGAATCGAACCCGGGGCCTCTGGGTCTGAAGCAGGTGGTATAATAACCACTAGACCACGGAGGCGGTTAATATCACCTGTTTAGCACCACCCGGGGACCACGTGTAGGGATTCGCTGAAGGGTATTCTCCTACGGACGCGGGTGACTCGGATATTCCAAAAGCTATATCACGAAAGTAAAGGCTACATGCATGAAAGTAAACTTACGTTTACTGACGGAATATTAAAGCAATGGACTTGCATATGACGTAGTTAGTATTAGTTATGCTATTGCAATAATAAACCAGATATTATTGTTTCAAATGACTCAATGACACGCGTCGAACCACTGACTTACTATAAATAAGTAGAATTAAAAAAATACTTTCTATCATAAGCCACGTACGTTTTTGTTAAGTAATATCAGCTGTCGGTAGTAGTAAGGCAATTATAAATACACTAGCTGACCCGCGCAACTTCGTCTGCGTCACATTTTCCATTAATGCTCTACTCCTACTTGTCTTAGCGTGATGATATATATCCTTATATAAAGCCTTCCTAGATAAATGGGCTATCTAACACTGAAAGAATTTTTCAAATCGGACAAGTAGTTCCTGAGATTAGCGCGTTCAAGCAAACAAGTTCTTTAGCTTTATAATAGTACGTATAGATTCTATGTAGTTTTTGTCGTACTTGGCCAATATGATTATACGTTGTTGAACTTGACCTCTTATTAGGACATCATGACTAATCAAATCAATGCCGATATGACAGCAACGCCACTGGCAGAAGACTGCTAGCGGCTTCGCCAGCGTTAAAGAAGGAAATTATCCGAAGGGTATAAATACCGGAATGAAAAGTAGTCCTTTGACCTATTTGAGGATCCACAACCTAAAAGCTGATAGAAGTGCATGAGGAATTGAGGAGGTAACAAACATACAGACAAAGATACTTTCACTTTTAAAATATTAAGTATGAAAATGTGGTAGCACTGAAAAGTAGCTTAAATGGACACAGAATATCTATGTAGAGAACACCTCCAGATCTACCCCTTTATTCACGTTGGAATCTTAATGGCTTTACGCACTGTATGAGACATTAAAGCATCGATGATAGAACCAGTTCACAGTATGTATATCCTTCTAAATAGATGCAACTACCACTGGATCTTTAAAAATTGAGCGTTTTATGGATCAAAGTTAGTAAAATGTATAGATAAAGGAGCTAAAATAGTTGCAACTTCTGAGTCTAAGGTCTGTCTAAAGTATAGACAGGCTCAGGTTTCTCTAGTTTAATCAGCTCGAGCCTTTTTCGAACTATATTGGGGTGGGCTTCCAGTCCATAGTAACAGTTCCTCTAGTTTGAACTAAAACAGATTTTACACTACAACCTTTTGAACAGCAGGTCAGGAGTCCCGAGATGTTAATTTTGTCGATCATCCTCAACTTAGTTTCCTTCCTGCTGAATTTCAAGAACCTATTTGTCTTTAACGTCATCAAAACTGATTTCACCGAACTGCCTAAATCCGACACCAATAAAACTTGCTTTAGTTTGCAATACTTGAGCACCTACACTTGTCTCATTCAAGAATCAAACTGCCACCTGTTCCGACCTTGCCTTCGGAATTGGTGCGTTGGTACAACTACCCATCCAGTGGCAGTGAAAGGTAGGTATGATTGTCCTTGACTATAACGCGGTTACTTATTACGTATCACTCTTGTCTTGTGTCAAGTTTAATGTAATTCGATGCGCAGAAGTGCAACTTTTAATGTGCTGTAATCTTCTTTCATATAAAATGAATCGCCGAATGTGTTGCTAAGCGCAAATCTTGAGAATAGCTGAACCGATTTCGCTAATTCTTTTTTGTTGTGTTTGTTATTATCAGGAGAAGAAGATTTGTTTGTCTAGTTGCTTTGGTGACTGGACCACTGTGCACTGATGTCGTTTTATTTATCCTCTTTTGTGAATAAATAATCGCACAAAAATATTAAATACATTTTGAAAACTCTGTCCTCTGACTTAATCAGAGGACATTGCCATTCGGCATTTATTTTCGGAAAAACATATCAAACTTTACGGGATCAGTGCCAGAGGTTAAGATTAAGGACAAAAACTTTACTTGGTAAAAACCAACATAAGTATCCGCATTTTAATGCAACTTATTGACACAGTAGTTATTTTAAGTGTTGTAAAACATGTTAACTTGAACAGAGAAAGGATCAAGCCAATTTAAATCAACAATACGAATGAAAGTTTCTAGCCAGACCCAAGGATAACGACTTACTGACCTTTTAGTTCGAATTATAGACCCATAGCCTTTTAAACCACCCTGTCTACTTTCAGACCAAACTACTGACTGCAAGAATTCCATAAAACTACTTCAAAAGAAACAAAGAAGCCATTAATGACTTATTGGCAATTTATGATATCGCAGATGGCACAAATACTATAATAGGCTAGATTCCATCATCCACAAATTGCAAATCTATTTAGTCCGTCAGTTAGAGTATTGAAAAATAATGGACACGTATTTTTTGTTTTTGTAAATCAATGAATATTGGCAAAGATAAAACGCATCAAAACTCGGGTGTGGGGGCTCGTGACGTCACGATTCAGTAAAAATTATGCGAAGGTGTGACGTATTGAGAATTTGAAAAACGTCGTAACTTCGTCAATTTTGGTTCCCGAAACAAAAAAAAAACACTGGTCAAATATTTTTTGATAATCTAACTGACGGACTAATTAGATTTTTTCAGGACACAAGCCCATTATACCTCTTAATAGCCATCGGTGTATCACGTAATTTTTGTCCAGTAACTTCCGGGTGTCAACCACTGTGCAGTTTAGATCACGTTTTTGTATTTAATTTTTTGTCCACGTTCGCGTTTATTTTGACTTATGTCAGCACTTTTTGCGGCAGGTTTGATTACTGTGCTACTTTTTGGGTCGTTGATGTAATTTAATGTAAATAAGTTATTGTATTCATGATTTTATTTGGTATTCAGTTGTGTTTTGTGGTGGAAAATTAATTTTCATTATTTATTATGATGATTATTTTTAGTTAATCTGTCTGTCTATCTGTTTAATTTAATTGATAATAATTAATCATCAAAAAGTTATTAACTTATCATTTCATAGATAAAAACATCTACAGTATAATAATTGAATAACACTATTTCTGAGATTTATTTACAATATCTGGCGAAATCTAGTTTTAATATTAATCTTTTTCCAAGCAGTTGGCATTAAGTATTTTTCGTTTGAAATATCTTAGCATATTTGATTTATAATTGACAATTACTTGTCATCAAAAATAAGTGCCACAAGATAATTGAAGTGTTCGATTTTGAGTGTGTACATTTAGATGCCCAGGAACATTTTTGTTTAATCATGAAAGAAACTATAGAATTGTCATCAAACGAGGAAGTGTCGAATGCACCTTTGGCCTTTATCAGCACCAGATTTAAATGCTCGTACTACGTAAATCTTATTCCTCTGGGTACACAATTGGTGCCAATTACACATGCAAAACCGAGGGGTAACTAAGTATTGGAAACGCATCTAAAAAAAGATCCTATCCTAAAATAATGTTCTTAGCTGGTACCCAGTCTCGGCTACAAATAGATTACCCCACAGTTTGTTTGGTGTCATATTATCATTAGGAGAATGGGTGTTTTGATATGTGACTACAGCATCCCGCTGTGTAGGTGACTCAAGGAAAGGCCGCAGATACTTATATTGTTAGATGGCTTAGATAAAAATACCTATTTTATTTACTTCGGGAGGGGTTAATTTGACTTGGACTCATATGGGGACGTACTGACGTAGTAAGGGCGTTTTAAAATAAAAATAAAAATTACTTCATGACGTGCCTATTGAACTATGACGAAATTGAGATTAAAAATAAGTTAAGTATATTTGAAAACCGGGTTAAATACGAAAATTCCTACCATTATAAAAGTCTGCCCAAAACATTTGAAATGGAAACCTATAAGAAAAAAGCTTTTTACTGCGCCCAATTGCGTTGATGCGAAAACTTTTAATCAATTAAGAGCCGAGTAGTCCATTTTTATTTTATTTTAGTCTAAAATAAAAGAGTGTTGCTCCACAGTTATTCGATCTGTTGTGAATTCGTTTATAGCTGAATTTAAAATAGCTGTAAGTCGAAAAACTTTTGGTCTGTGACTAATTAATTGGTTAGGTTTATTTTAAAGGCATTGCATATTAGTTGGGTAGCTAAGTGATGAATGTTTTTGATATAGGTATCCTAGGACTCCAAAAATAAATAGAGAACGCAGTATGAATACACAAACTGTCGAGTATTGGTCTCTTGCTCAGATAATTTTCATAGGAGCCAGTCTATCGTGTTTTGGTTCAGCCAGGAATCTTATTCAGCGTGATGCTCTCGAAATTTGAGGATTATAGACCCTGTAAAAACAACCTACTCTTGTAGCCATATTCTTTACTTTCTCTCTAAAATCAACTCTCTTACAATTATAGTGTTTGGGTAAATAAACATACTGATTAATATCTGTGGACACTTAAAGAAAGAAAAGAAAGAAAGAAAAACTGTTTATTTGGGACTCGCACAAAACAGATAGAAGCAAAATACTTTAAACAAAATACAGATAATAGCATTAAATTAAACTGTGCGAGGCCAAAAAGGTCCCTATCTCAGCATATGCTGCGATATTTAAAATAAATAAATAACACAGCGCTGGTATTATGATAGGGCTTGACACTACATCCTCCCTGACAGATTTAGTTTAGATGGTGGGTGGATGATTCACTGAGATCTCCTGAGTTGAGGAGCTGACACTAACGGATAAGACTGTATGAATATGCAAATTGTCGAGCATTGTTCTGGAGCTCAAATAATTGTCACCAAAAGAAGTTAAAATTTTCAACAGAATTAGACCGAAGTAAGGCTGAGGATCTTAGGACCGGTTCCAGTACTGCCAATATTCATGTTCTATCTTACATACGTAGTTTCGATTTTTTTTCGAAGGAATCACCGCAACCCTAGAACGCTAAGGGCATTAGGATGAACACGGATGGGTTTTAGACAGTAAGAGACTGACACTCCCTTCCGCTCCGCCCAGAGCGTAGGAGTTCGATGATGTCCCACATCTAAAAAAAGCTGACATACTTAAGTCAAATTTATTATTACTTGGTCTAAAGTATTTTAACAGAACGTACCACTTTTTCAATATAGAACATGAAAGAAATCTAGACAAAACTCACAATTACGCGAAAATGATTCGTGTTTCCAACGTTACCGTAAATATATCTTCTCAAAACCTACACTCATTTCATCATGATAGTTCTCGCTTCTATTATCTAACAATTTAAAAGGAAGTCGGTAGTGGAAGTCAAGTATTCTTGCGTAGGTACAAACTGGCAGTTTCCACACCGCTGATCACGGACGCTCAGCCGTGATTCAACGTTCATCCTTTGATGCACACGATACGATATTTAGCCTAGCATTACGCGTTCATGACATTTGGCTCGTGCGTTGACTTTAGTCTTAGTTGGTGGAATTATCTGTGGTACGGGTATTACTGTCAAGTATGTCTTGCAATCGTATGATCGTGTCATCAATTGTGCCGTCTACGTACCTGTGGTAATTAATTGATATTCCAGTAAGTATCCAGTTGACTCTTATTTCCAAAAACTATCATGAATATCTCCGTACCGAAATAACGCGAGTCCGAAGAACTACAAACCATTTGATGGAACCGTCGAAATGGTCGACATACGCTTGACTGACAATAAGGTGCAGTGCAAACGACAGACGCACTTTTTAGTTTTTTTTTTTTATTTGAGGTTTTTTTTTACTCTAGTCTAGGTCAGAGGTAACAGAGACAAAGTCTACGATGGAGCGGGCTTACCCAGAAGTTGCCTGTTCACTTTGAAAAGATTAGGGTTGTAAGCGTTCGGAAACACAGACGCAGGCAGAGAGTTCAACTCCTTTGCTGTGCGCAATATGAAAGACGCTTGGAAAGCTTAGTGCGAAAATATAACCTTAGCAATTATATGCAGTACTAACGTAATAACATTTTGTGCGCACACACTAAATTGCACAAAAAAATGTGTCGTCTGCGCTGCACCTAACCCAATTGACAGAAGACCAAAATAATATTCGGAGAATATACAAACAAAGACAACTGATCCAACCTAGTCTGTAACAGCAACTGAACAAGATGCACCTACCCACAATTATTTCATAATTACCCTACGTGATTTGGGGTCATTATTGTCCGTGAGTTTACAATGAAAACCATTTCGTCATGTTGGTAGACGATGCTTGTTCAATAATCCTGACTTGCTGCAAGTTGCGTCATTAAAAAACAATTGAATGCAAGAAAAATCTCTTAATTACTGACTATTTCTATTGGAGGTCGAAATGAAAACTAGGTTATAGAAACTACAGATAGATACACATTCTAAATTGTTCTTACTTCAGTTGGGAAATGGCTGTAGCTCAATGAAAAAACCTAGGTATAATTTTGAATGATCTGTTATATGTATAATCAAGACCAATTCTTTATTCGTATAATGTCCTGTTTTCTGTTTCATACAACTTTATTCATAGAAGTTGTGGCAACGCTTCGACTTTATTTAAGGTTGTTCACTCCACTTCTATCGATGTTATCTCCTTTTCCATCTTTGGAAATTCCCACCGACGACCTTTTCATTCGTCATTGGCATATCCATCACGACTTCAAAGCTACCTGCAAAAATTACACATGTCTTTTTCAAGGTCAAACGCATAACATTAAACAAAGTGTTAACCGTAAAATGTTTTCCATCAATAACAATAACAGTATCTTTCCTTTAAGTTTTACCTTGTTCTTGTACGACCTTCAGTTCTTCATCATAATGTAGCATCAAAGGTTATTGGTAATTTCCTTATAATAAAACGTACTATAATATTTAAATTACCCAACTACCAACAAGGTTGAAGCATTAGAAAAAACTTGACCCGATCATCTTTCAACGACTTTTTGAGATCGACTTGATCAGCAAAATCAGTCATAATTATATCATTTACTAACTACGATATGTGTGCAAAAAATAAGATTCACTACATTATGTCACGACTCACGATTTATATTAATCACGAATTTAATAGGCGTGAAAAATCATATAAAAACACAATTATTACAGGTTGCCAAGCATAAAATGTATTAGTTTATTTTAGTTCAATTTTAGCTGGTAGAAAAATATCGCGTTCTTCAAACGTGTTGCTAAGTTTTTTTTTTTTTAATAGGAGTATAATTATATTCATTCACGTGCACAGATCTTCTTGCTTATTCAAATTGTATAGGTTTCAAGTTTCTTTGATCACTCTGACATTCAGAAATACATCTTTATTATTATTCCTACTAACTTGGAATTCTGCACAATTATCATACTAATGAAAGAGGCTTTCAATGGACATATTTTCTTGATTTTATTATATTCTTCTTCTTCTTGTCTTTACAATAATCCTTTGGTTTCATCATTTTATCAGTGTCATCTGCTTCAAAATCTTCTTTTTCCTTGTTGTTTAAAGCATAAACTACATTTTATCGTATCACTTCAAACAATAGTTTCTTTTCCATAAAACCCGTTCTCCTTTAAGTTATTTTCTCACCAGTAAGATCCCATTGTGCACAAGCAATGTCAAATACAAAAACTAGACCGTTATTTTCATCACTAACGTGTCTAACTACTGTTTACCCACGATTCAGATGTATTGCATTGAGTATTGCTTCACAAACAAGGTCTGAATTAAAAGAGGTTCATTTCTAATCGCGATTTGAGCTAAAATTAGTGTTTATAATTTTTGCAACAACTTAGTAGTAATTTTTTTCTGGTCTATTGATTTCCTGATTGGTAGGTTTCAAAATATTGATGATTGAATTTTAGTAGTTTGAATATATATTTTATGAAAATTGTTCGATGTAGTGACGTCATTGAAAAATCATTTATTTGCAAGGAATATTTATACAAATTCCAAAACCTCGTGTCGCTTAACCTTTGGAAAAAACCAACTACTTTCAAAGTTATATCTTAAATTGTTGTCATTGATAAGAGATAGATAATAAATTGTTTATTAGAGGTTAAAGTTATTAGTTTAACAAGTACCTTGGCACTTAAAACGATCCGATAATCACCACCATCTTCCACTGTGCTAACAACAATTGCGGAATCCAATTTACTCGCAAATTATTCACCCTTTTTAGGTAACTTAACTCCGAAACTGCCGCATAAATTGATTCATCGTTACAAAATGTATGCAACCAGTGTTCCGCCAATGTTCATACTTTAGGCCAGATCCAAACGAGATCAATTTCAACTACAACTGTCCTTTCACTATCACGCTCTGATGTTGGCTAATATTTTCGCGTCGAGGGCATTATTAGTACAATCACATTTTTATTTGCAAGTTATTATATAAATAGATCTTGTGTTATGTTATCAGTGGTGTGGTTTTGTTTTAGTGTTAGTTATCTATGTTGCAACGGTTGAGCAGTTCCCCGCAGTGGTACTTGCGGAACCAGTGTTGGTATTGTATATTTACTCATTGCTTGTTTGCTTTCACGAGTCTCAGATGAACTATATTTTCTGGTACCGTGTAACTAGGTAACTATCAACTGTATCCCTGCCTGTTTTTGCATAGTTGTCAATAATTTATCAACTTACTATTACACGTGTATTTTCTGACCTAGAAATCTTATTCGTCGTCGCTCTTGAAACTAAATCAAGGAGATTGTCTTTGAAACAAATACCAACATTATAAAAAGGGAACCTATGCAGATATTGAAAACAAATAATCTTATACATGTTTCACACGTTTACAGACTTACGTTTGTTTAATGTCGTTTAATCTTGCCTTTTTGTTAATATTTTAGACTGTAATTACCGAAATATCGCATGCTGTAAATTTCACACTGGTAAGCCAAGCGAGTTAAGGCGCGTCCCCGAGCAAAACGCAGCGCTAGCCGTTTTTTGTGCAGTTTTTGGAGCTATCTACTCTTTATCCAAAAGAAATATCAACTAATAAAAAATACATTAAATTTCTACATAATCTTGGCTTCAAAATGGTAGATTAAATTTTTTATTACTAAGTATAATGTTTAAGTAATTTCCTCACAACTAAACCACAGAAAAGAGAAAAAATTACTGAAAACATGCATCTTCTCGAAAACTAACGATTATTTTGATTTTGTACTTACACTAATGGATAGGCAATTTAATTATGAACATTTTGGTAGAAGTATTTTTTTCAAACGACCAAAATTAGATTTTATAACGATTTTATTCAACATTTTGAGCGTATTCGCTATTGTAGGTATCTCTTGCGCTGTTATTGAGGGAAAAAATGCTCAAGGTTATTTGCTCAGGGTACGGCCTTAACTGACAACTCGACTTTAATACCATTGTTAATTTCTGTTACTTTAAAAACCCTAGTTTAATTAAAAATCGGTACAGAAAATGCGATTTTCATTAGGTGTATATGCTTTGATTGTTGGCTCACTATTAACGACTAATGAAGGTATGTTTATCCTAGCACCTATAATAAGTAGTTCCCCGCTGAGTAATGTCTCTATTGCAGTGAGGTTTTGTTTCTGTTTTCCCTATGATGTTAATCTTATGGTCTTCTCCTTCTTGTGATTATTTTGCTTCACTTGTATAATATTCAATTTCACCAGAACCACCTTTGGCTGTCCCGTCTTTGTTTAAAGTTTTACTACATGAATACGTAAATTAAAATTTATTGTCTAACTAGCTGATACGCGCAACTTCGTCTGCGTCTCATTTTCCATTAATGCTCCGCTCCTATTTGCCTTAGCGTGGTGATAGCCTTCCTCGATAAATGGGCTATCTAATACTGAAACAATTTTTCAAATCGGACCAGTAATTCCTGAGATTAACGCGTTCAAACAAAAAATCTCTTCAGCTTTATAAAATTATTGTTAGTATAGATTCTAAACATTACCAACAAAAACTTTTATAAAAACAGGTAAAGAAACTCACAGTTAAGTAAATGGTTTTAATTAAGATAAATCGAAAATAATACGACATTTTACAGCATTTTGAGACCCTAAAACTTACAAAAATCACCTTTGTACCTATTTTTCTGTCTCCTTTTTTTTGTTATCTACTTGTGTGTATGTACATAAATTGTTAAATAAATCAAAATAACTTTCACACATACGGTTAGATAGCCGAATCGGAACAGGTGCACCAACCATCCTGATAGATTATCAGAATTGCGAAGCACAGTACAGTGAACAATTGTGAGAGTTAACATGTAACCCATTGTGTTATGAACCACTTTTTTTATCGCTATACATCTGTGCGACCTTTTTTTATAATGTTTGAAGTATGCGTGTTATATAGGTCATTAATGTTTTGATTATGACAGAGATGCTTGCTTTGCTTGCCTCGTGGTTGCGACTCGTGCCTAACTGAGTCATACTGAAGTGGGTAGCTATGTTTTCGTGATCAAGTTCAAGGTGTTCAATTTTGAATTGTTTTAGCTGGCTGCCATGACATACCAATATAAGTAAAATTCCCGGGGAAAAACGTCGACAAGCTTACCAATAAAATATTGGAAGTTAAAGTCATTAGACATGAAAATGCCGAATAAGTTTCTAAGTTATTGCTGTTCATTTATTATTTATCTACAAGAAGTAGAGAGAGAGTTAAGTGGTTGTTATTTCAATCATCTTTTTTTTTCATTTAAAGTAAAGCCTACATAAACGAACAAGAACCTCAATTATGAGAAACATTAAAGTTATCTTTGGATGTGTATACCTATGTACTCGTCATATTAACAGTGTCAGTACGTACAGTTGAATTTTTCTTAATTTGTTTGTTTGTACTATAAGTCAAAACTTGTATTTGGCACTCAATATTTTAGAATAAGTAACCATGCTTTATAATTAGATGTAAGTTTTCCAAATATAATAAAATAAAATAAAACATAATCTTTTTACAAATGCCACCAATAACAGTGGCATCAAAAATAAAGAAACCAAGACGCATTCAAATTCATACTCACTAACCACTAGATGAAGTGTAGGATAAAAAAATTGATCATGCAGATGAAATAGCAGTATTTTTAGTAAATGATCAACCACATCTTGCAGATATTGTCAATGAAGCTGATGACGCTACTAAGCATAAAATTGATGAGAGTTTGCAAAGAGAATCTCTTTAGCACTGAACAGACTCAACGAACGTATCAAATGCAAACGATCTCGCAATTAGCACAATCTTCGTTCATCTTAATTTACATTAGCTGGCACGAGGTTAAGTGAACTTATTTATTTAATTAATAAGGCTTTAGATATTATTAAGTTGGTTGCAGTGCATTTGTCCTAGAAACCAAACGCAAATCTTAGTACTTAGTAAATAAAAAAGTTTGGTTAGATTTTTTTACTTATGTCAGGACGCCTGAACGGACCTGGTAGAGAGATAGATTACCGTCTATAAAATCAGATAGCTTCACACAATGGTCCAACATCCTAAGTGCGGAAAGGAAACCCTTAAGGCGGGGTTGCAGTACTTTTTAAGATTTTTGAACGTCTGAAAATCTTATTAATTATGAGTTTTTTAATAAATAAAAATCATTACATAAAAATTGAACATACCCTCAAGTAAATCGTAAAGATAGAAACGCGATTTAGAATGATTGGCTCGATACTTTTTTAATCAAACATGACACTAAATTACAATTTTAAACGTGTAGGTACTGCTAAGAGATTTCATCACGAATATATATATAAAAATATATCAATAGATAGAGCTTTTTATTTTGAAGTAAATGTTGAAACCATATTGTATAATTTTTTTATCAGTTTTCGCCAATAAGAAAAAACAATCAATATTTAGGCATTATTTCGCTCGCCGGACAGTCGCTGTTGTTCGTCAAAACACACAGTACTGCAACCTCGCCTTAATGAAAGATAGGCTACTTTTTATCCAGAAGCAGAAGCTAGTGATTGTATATTTAAGCTTGGAGATATAAAATAAATAAAAACAAAAAAAGTAAAATCAAATTAATACCAATGACACAAAACATTTCTACCAATAAATTCTCTTACAGCACATTATGAAATTCCCACTCCCTGTGCTCGTGCTACAATTAAGTACAGGAATTTCCCAAATCGATTTAAAATTTAATTCTTGTAATTAAGTGCCGGATATTTTAAAAAATTAATAGCCTCGATCTAGTCTCTTCGTGGTAATTAATTTTGTATTTACATAAACCCAACGTGTACGGACGAAGAAACGTGATGAATTATAGTCCAAAGGCAAACATATTGAATAAGAGCAATACTTCCTACAAACTAAAGTATTTGTTGAATATATTTGTATTGATTTCAAGGTGAACACTAGAATATTTGCTAATGGAGCTGGACGTCATAAAAACAGCAGATTATTGAGAAAATTTAAAAAATCAAGGTTAATATTAATAAAATGCAGATGGCGTTTTAAAATTCTTACGACTTTTTTTTTCGACTATGATATAATTTGTACGTTTGCATGTCTGGTTGTTATAAAGGCTATATTTTTGTTGATGAATATGTCAGCAGTTATAACTGAATCAACTGCTGACGCAGGATTATTCTATTTCATTGATTGAAATAAATCTAGGCTTTATCTTTACCCCCCAAAATCAAGTTTATTTCCACGTCAAATATATTTCCCCTTTTAATTTAACTATGGTGGTTTGGTAAACATCAAAGTAAGCATTTACTCTTAATTCATTGGCTATAATTATGTCCTTTGACAACGAAATGTTACGCAGTATGTTTTAAAATGAGGTACTAATGAAACATAATAAATGTCTAAATTTCTACTTACAAACAAAAACAAAACATATTTCAAATTGTATAACCTACGGAATTCACAAATGCCATCGTGCTATATAGCGTCAAACGCAAATGTCAAGAGCATGCGACGAGCCGCCAAGCAACGCGCGCGCCGATACAGTAGCGAATAGGGTTGCCAGACACCGCAAACAGCCGGACATAGTCAGGCAGTCGACATCCGAAAAAAAAAAATAGATTTAATGTGTCCAGTATTCACAGTTTTTTGACACGTTTAGGTGCATTACGCGATTGGGAAGTAGTTATTTTAAACGAATCGTAGGCAAAGGAATTGAAAAACTGCTGAAACTGGTTATACAATTGGGCGGCTGTGAATCGAACTCAGGACATCATTTTGGAGGGAAAATCACCCAGTAAATTCTCCCATATAAATGTGATGCATTTTTTTAAGGATGCGTAATCATCGAATGACACCTTCCACTCTGGGTTGAGCGTGAGGGAGTATGAGACTCTATCGAACAAAACCCAGGGTGAAAAAAATGCTGGCTTCGTGTAAACCTGCCTTTCATTTAGAGCTTCTAGCAACCCTAGTCGAATACACGACGAAAAGGTCATCTTTGTTCGATATTTTAGCGAGACTTGGTCTGTAGTGATTAACTTTAAGGTCGGATTAGATGGTTTGGCGAATGAAAGTGGAGTAGAGCGGATTATAAGAATAAGTAGCTGCAAGGTTAAGATTTTTGTGATGTGTTGTGTGATTGCAAAACTTGTTATGTTTTAATTTGATGCTCAGCGGATCTTCGGTTCTTTTATTGCTTGCCTGATTGAAATTGTGTCTTTGAGAGGAAATGATTCGTTTATTAAGATGGAAAGGTCCTTCCTTAGTCTTTTTATTTAATCTCATTTCTGCCGCTTTCTTGCCCTTACAGATTATTTCGATTCGGATCTTAGGTTATTATGTATTTGAGAAGAAATGATTCATTTATTAAGGCGAGGTTGCAGTACTGTGTGTTTTGACGAACAACAGCGACTGTCCGGCGAGCGAAATAATGCCTAAATTTTGATTGATTTTTCTTCTTGGCGAAAACTGATAAAGAAATTAAACAATATGGTTTCAACATTTACTTCAAAATAAAAAGCTCTATTTATTGATATAACTTTTATATATATACTTGATGAAATCTCTTAGCAGTACACGTTTAAAATTGTAATTAATGTCATGTTTGATAAAAAAAAGTATCGAGCCAATCATTCTAAATCGCGTTTCTATCTTTACGATTTACTGGAGGGTATGTTCAATTTTTATGTAATGATTTTTATTTATTAAAAAACTCATAATTAATTAGATTTTCAGACGTTCAAAAATCTTAAAAAAGTACTGCAACCCCGCCTTAAGATGAAAAGGTCCTTTCTTCGTAGTTTTATTTTGTCATCATTGTGTTTTCTTGTCAAAATGCAGATTTATTTGGATTCAGATCTTGGGTTTTTTATTGCTTATTTGATTGTGTATTTGAGAGGAAATGAATAATTTATTAAGATGGAAAGGTCTTTCCTTAGTCTTTTTATATTCCTTGTAATTATTTTTATCTTTCCTTGTTATTATACCCATTACAGATTTTTTGGGATTTTTTGGAGTCATCATAATGCAATTTACGTATGGCTCTAATGAAATGCGAGCTCGTTGCAAGTGAAAAAACATTTGTGTAGTTCAAAACTTTTAAATCTCAAACTAGAAACTGTGTTTAAATCGCTTAACAAAACTTAAAGATATGTCGCGTTGCGAAATTGCGACAAATATTTTTGATAGAGATTGTTCCATACGACAAACAATTTTTAAAAACGAGGTGCCGCATTGTGAGCCTACACAAACCCAATTTATGGCAGAATTGTCAATGCAGCGTGCGAAATCATTGTGTTCCTGTAGTCGGCAGTGCGGTCGTGACCTTAAACTAAATAAAATATAAACAATAGTACACACAAATTGGCATAACAATATCGCAGCCTTTACATTGTGATTTCAGTTCGGAAAACTAGTTTACGAGATAAACTTCAGACAAACCTATCGTTGCAGTAAGAGTTCAGTGTTTTTAAAGGTTTATACACACACAGCTAACCTATTTTACTTTCACATTTTATCGATGGAAAGGGAAGCCAGAGAAAAGATGGGTGGATTGTGTGAGAAAAGGTAGTGATATGCAGGAAGATGTTGTCTCAACACAATCAAAACGGAAAATTCCCCCTCATAGAGTTCACCCCATGAGGGGGACTTTATTTATGTATATTATATACTAGCTGACCCGCGCAACTTCGTTTGCATCACATTTTCCATTAATGCTCCGCTCCTATTTGTCTTAGCGTGATGATATATAGCCTATAACCTTCCTCGATAAAAGGGCTATCTAACACTGAAAGAATTTTTCAAATCGGACCCGCAGTTCCTGAGATTACCCCCTACATACAAACTTACAAACATACAAACTTACAAACAAATGTTACCTCTTTATAATAGTAGTATAGATTTTCACTTAGGTAATCCAACCGGCATTAATTAGACTGCTCGGAACCAATGTTTTGCCGGTATTAGGGCCTCATAGGATTTCCAATTTAACTATATTCTCGAGTTTTCATTCCTCTAAAAGTTACCCAGTATGTTCGCGAATCAAGAGGTTCGCTGCACGCTCTAAGTTCGCAAACGTGTCTACTATGTGGAGCGCGTGTGGGGGCGTGTTGCATGCAGGGGAGACCAGCCCGTATCCATTGAAGCAGTTGCAGGAGCGCGGAGCATAAGAGGTTCTCCAACATAGTAGTTAATCACACATTAAGAGTGCCAGTTCATTACAGCGCCAGCGGAGCGAGGCAGCGGAGCGGAGAAACGGAAAAATTTAACCAATGGGATTGCATAAAATATCCGCACCACGTGAGTCAGTGACATTTTGACTTTGCCGTGATTGGTTAATATTACTCCGTTTCTCCGCTCCGTTGCCTCACTCCGCACAAACAGACGGGTACCCTGCATTTCAGTTTAGTAATTCGTCTATTTTTAGTCTTATCATAACACAAGCTCACCAAGACCAAGAGCAGTCATTTCGTAATACACAGCAATTATATCTCACAAATACTAACAAAAAACAATGCAAAATCAGCTGTTCACCAAATAACTACAGACCGTGAACTCAATGACATAACCTTCAAATATTAGGAAAAAGTTCACCATAGTCTTGGCACGGATGGCCAGCCTTCGGCTCATATCATGTAATTTTGGGAACACATTCATAGTGCGTACAGCAAACGAGTGGAATTCCCTGCCGGAGTCTGTGTTTCCTGATAGATACAACCTCGGAAATACCGGGAATCTTTAAGTTAAAGAGTGAATAGGTTAATTCTAGGCAAGCGTGCTCCATCCTAGACTGCATCATCACTTACTATTAGGTGATATAGTGGTCAAACGCGTGCCTATAAATAGTTATAAAAAATATATTTAAATAGCGTCTTCTTCACGCCTAAGTCATGAACCACGACAGAACAATAAGTATGAAGTGGAACTAATATGGTAATAGTGTAAATTTATGTTTATTTGTTTGTGTCGTTCACAGCTTTCTGCTGTTTGGTTAAGCTTTTAGTACCTACGGGCCCGTGGGCTAACAAAAACTCGCTAAGAGGTCGCAAGGTGTCAGGTTTGCGGAATAGCCAGAGTTGCGGATTTTTGTCGGTAGTACAACCGCAGTCCTGCGCGTAAAGGATATTATGAGGATGGGTTTTAGTAAGTTAAAGTCTGACATTCCTTTCTACTCTGCCCAGAGCGGGAGGAATCACAAGGAGGTCACAAGGTCTGTTTGTGGAAAGGTGGGAAGGACCACCCTCTACGTAAATACCGTACATGACTCGGAAAGTTGAAAAAAAAAAGTGAAACCGTTGAACCGATATAACAAACTAGCTTTTGCCCGCGACTTCGTAAGCGAATTCTCTGTTTTTTTTTCCCGCGCCCGTGGGAATTTCGATCCACTTAAACGCCTTATTATTCTTGAGTGTTAGGCAGAAAATCAAACCATATCTCCAAACTAGACGAAACTCGATTAAGCGAGTTATATTTTCTTGAAGTCCAATGTTACTAATTGGGGAGAGCTTATAGACGACGATCATGCACAAAACCAAGCCCCGGTTGCTAATGAGAAATTTAAGATGAAGCCAGTACCAGGAATCAAACCTCATACTCAGCAGTAACGCTTGCAACCACTAGACCAAACGCCGCGGCCTCACTTCATTCCAAATTAATTAAAATCAATAACAAAACTGCAGTTATTATAAAATAGTAGTCATCATTATTTTTTACAATAAAAATTGTAAAATAATGATTGCCTTCGGTCTTATTGTTATTAATGTAACTTACATAAATTATATCATGACGAAATGTAAAAGATGACTCGATTAAAGATTTATGTTAGTCGTTACAAGTTTTTTTTTTTATAAACATACTGTGACTACGTTTTTGAATTAAACAGGGATAGTCTTGATTTTTGGTAAGAAAATCTTGAATTTATGTCTTACTTAACCATTGTTCAAGTTGAGAGCAATACTACAAAAGCTTACCTACAACTATTATTATTACTATTTTTTGAGACAACTATGGACCAAGATACCTGACCCTTCAATTGTTTCTAGTTTTCAACGACTCATATACAAGTATTTTAAAGAACTCTTTTTATGGATAAAACTGCGGCAGAATAATTTCTGTGAAAAATATAGTCGCCGTATCGACGTTGAATGGTCGCATGGCGACTATCTTGAACAGATAGTCGCCATGCGTCTTTAGCCTATTTTCTTCGATATGACATCTACAAAGAGATTCTCACTTTACTTTTCACACAGGGAATCCTAGTGTGAGTTGCAGGTATCAACGCATTTGAATGTCATTTGTTAAACAATGAATTACTCTTATTCTTATCCTCCGATTGCCTAGCTAACGTTATGTGTAAAAAGAAACTATTTAGGATCAAACGAGTGACAGAACCTCAAGATAAACGACCACTACTCATACCAAACTACCCGTTACTTAGAGTTTCCCTGCTATAAATCACTATAGCCTCGTAAAACTTCGCAATTTAGCATATATCAAGACTTGTCCGTCTTAAACCCAGTAACCTGGTTACACTATTGACCTTGCCAGTGTTGCCAGTGCACACGAGACAAAGTGCGCATCTTTATGCATGCTTGCAACACCGCTCGGCCGAGAGAAAATATTCAGGGGTCAGATTTTAAAAGGTCAGTGAATTTAATGTTGTCTTGCCGTGTAGAATAATGGAATGTGATGGGTATACAATTGTTTATTTTTTGTAAGAAGATAGATGATTTATTTATTGCGTTTTGTATTGTGAAACAATTGATATGTGGGTTTAATGGTTGCAAGTGCTGCTGCGTTGGGCCTGTGGACGGCGAGCTATGGGTGGCTCGCCGTCCGTCCGTCTAGTGACGACAGGCCGTCGACGGCGCGTTAGTGTTACACGCACGCCTCAAAGAGAGTCAGCACACAGAGGGGCCCGAAAGGGCCGACGTCTGCCGGAGCCGCGGGATTATTCGCAAGAGACACCGTGGCTCCGAAACACAAAGGGCAATGAAGGAACATGGATGGGTTTTAGTCAGTAGAAGTCTGACACTCCCTCCCGGAGAGCGGGAGGAACCCTGAGCGGGAGGAGTCATTGGATGATTTCACAACCCTAAAAAAAAAAGTGCTGCTGCGTTGCTGTGATCGCGACGTTTTTGCTGCGAATGCTGCGTTTCGATGACTGCTGAAATCTTCAAGTCGTTGTTGGACTTTATTAGTGTCAAACAGTTACAGATTGTCTCTCATATGGACTGCTTCTTAAATAGGGAACGTGTGCGGCGTTGACTATATCATCTATGTAGTGTTGCGTATTCAAAACTTATATGTAAAATATACTTGAAATTTACACTTTTGTGCTTATACCTATAGTTCCCGTAGTTTCCCTATAGCGTAGGTACGGGCAATATCTGAATGAGCTCGGGTATGAATATCTCAAATATAGTTAATTTTTCAGTAATTTATAGATGGTTTTTTTTTACTTATTAATAAAGGTAATTTCCATAAATTTGTTATTTTCAACATCATAAAACTTCTCCATTGAACTTTCGTTCTAACGAAGGCACAAAGTGATTTCTGATTTAAATATCTATACTGCTTTAATAAAATGTAACTGGCCAATAAATATACATAAATACGCAATAGAAATACCACTGTTTCCTGCAGACGCAAACACAACACGACCCAAAAAAACAGTCCTTCAAATATATCCTTTTAAAACCATGACACAACACATTACATCATGGTTACCGCACTCCGGAATTATTCAGACCAGGGATGTTGCGGAGGCGGTTTTATCGGAGTTCGAATTTTAAAATTTGGTTTGTCGGTGTTGGAACCGGAATCAGACTCGGAAGAAGTGGTGACAGTAGAGAGATGTTAAGGGCAAGCCTTATTTAATAAAATAGTAAAAATATTATTCTTTTATTACAATTAAAATATAATGAACAAAAATTAGACTATGTATAGAAAATGAAAATAAAAATGATTACTTTTTTTCAACAACAACGGAGCTAAAAAGTCCATTGCAGGAGGATCATATATTATTAGAATCATAAAATTAATCACACGACAATCTGTCAAATTTAATTTTTATCGTTATCGCTAACGCATTAGGTTCAAATTAGATAGGGAAAATTTGACAGTGACGGGTAGTGTGCTGTGCTTTCTGATTCTGCTAAAGTGGCCTTTTTAGACCCGCAGTTCACAATTTAATCAAATTAATTGACTCCAAAAGTAGCTTATTAAGCGAGCCGAACTCGGAACCGGCGTTGTAATATAAATCAGAAGTTCCGACTTATCAGAGCAAATCAAAAACAAAAAAGCTCCGTAACATCGTAGCTCGACGCGCTAAGTGTTGACCTGAGCTCGTAACGAAAGTTCCAGGTTCGAGCCCCGCCACCAGCGAAATTTTATTTTTGTTTTATTTTTTATTATTTTTTTGTGATTTGCATTCACATAAAAACTCATAATAATGGATTCTGAACATATCACATACCGTAAAAAAGCCGTTTCTTTAAGTAATTCTTCGAGCTCAACGTTTGATACTACTGGAATGAGTTTACCTGAGAATACTATGAATGAAAATGAGAATTACATCAAACAAATAAACGAGTTAAAAATGGAATTAGCATCTGTACACCAAGAAGTAGAAAACTTGCTAGAAGAAAATCAACACCTAAAATCAGAATTAGAGCGCAGTAAAACAGTGATAGAAAACTATAAGAAAGTCAAGTTTACTCCTACGCCATCTTCCGTGCGTTTAAGCAACAAGAAAAAACGACAAAAACGGAAACCTGAACAGAAACTAAGTTCAGTGGCGAAACAGATTAGAACGAGTTCACCTACAAATAGTGATGCTGAAAAAAATCTTGGACTTGAACAGAACACTTCAATCACTAAAACAGAAACAACAAAAAATAAAATGTGTCTTATAAGTACCAATAATAAAAATAGAATTTTATCAATTGCTGAAGCAACAATCAAGGGCAATTTTGAATTATGCCATTACATTTCACCCCATGTAGATAACAAACAACTGTTTACAGGAATAAGCAAAAAATTATCCACTTTCACAAAACAAGATTATTGTATAATACTTATAGGTGAAGAAGACTTTGCAGTGACGAAAAACTACTTTGACCAGATTATTTTTATACGTGAGGCACTGCGAAATATAACGCATACAAATATAATTATCTGTTTGCCTACCTATAAATGTAAAGATTACGTAAACATGCATAACTGGAGGGTTGAAAACTTCAACAACCTTTTATACTTGGACATAATAACACATGAGCATGCATATCTTTTTGATTCTAATAAAAACATATATTATGACTATTCACTGTATAATAAAAAGACAGGAATAATTAATGACAAAGGCATTCGCGCCATCTTCAGAGACTTAAATGAATATATTCAGGATTTACAAGAGTACAACAACGACGAAATTCAGACCAACTTAGAAGAAACAAGTTTTTTTCTCGACTAATGAGAAATTAATAATATTGCATCAGAATATTGCAGGATTGATAAACAAATCAGACATGCTTACAATTTGCATGGAAGAGCTCGTAGATAGGGAACTAAAAGTTGATATACTGTGCATAACGGAGCATTTTATGTCAGAGGGCGATGAAAGACATCTACTGATACCAAACTACAGTTTAGCTTCATGTTTTAGCAGAACTAATAGTAAAAGAGGTGGTGGTACTTGTATTTTATTCAGAAATGGGCATTCTTGGAAAGAAGTACCTGAGGTTATGAAATTGTCAACCGCTAGTACATTTGAATGTTGTGGAATTGAACTGACAAAGTATAATATTTTAATTGTGTGCATTTATCGTGTACCAAAAGTAACAAATTTGAATTTATTTTTTAAAAAATTGGAACAATTATTAACAAATGTATGTAATAAAAAATATAGCAATATTATATTAGCTGGGGACTTCAATATTGACATCATGAAAAAAAATAGTGTTTGCCTGGATTTTACTTGTTTGTTATTAAATTACAATCTGAAATTAGCCATTAATGAACCAACTCGATTAAAAAGCCAGACTTGCATCGACAATTTCGCCCATAATTTTCAAAATCGAAGTAGGACTGAAGTGATAGAATTTGCATTATCTGACCATACGGCGCAACTGTTAAAATGTCCTGTAAAAAATACAAACAAGAGTAAATACTGGAAAAAGAAACATAGAGATTATTCAAAAGAAAACATATTGAAATTCAGATCTTGTTTAGAAAGTCTGACATTTGCAGATGTTTATAATACAGATGACCCTAATATCGCATATAATTCATTTATGGAGGAGTTTACATTGTTTTATAAACTTTGTTTTCCGTACAAACTTATTACTATTAATATAGGTAGAAAGGCCAAATGGGTCTCACGTGGTGTTAAAATTTGTAGTAAGAGAAAAAGGCAGCTCTTATGGAAATATAGACTTAAACCGTCTGAAACCAATAAACTTCTCTTTATAAAATATAGTAAAATATTTAAAAAAATTATACGACTTACCCAAAGGGCTCAAAATAATTATAAAATCAAAATGTCTGACAATAAAACTAAATCGACATGGCAAATAATAAATAATAAAAAAATAAATGAACCAAAAGATTACTTGCTTAAAATTAATGTTGATAATAATATAATTACAAATCCAGAATCAATAGCAAATCAATTCAATAATTATTTCGTAGACAGAGTTGTTCCTCTGCAAGAGTCAGGAAAAAACATCACATCAGGCATTTTGAACAAACAAAAATCAATGTTCATGGCCCCAAGTTTACCGTGTGATATCTTAAACATTATAAAAGAACTTAAAAATACTAAAAGCGTGGGTTATGACGGTGTCTCTACCAAAATAATTAAATCTGTCTGTGATATAATATCCTGTCACTTAAGCCACATCATAAATTTATGTATCAGTACGGGTACCTTTCCTGATGGTATGAAAACATCAATAGTAAAACCACTATTTAAGAAAGGAAACAGAGACCTCATTGAAAATTATAGGCCAATAGCACTGATACCAATTATATCAAAGATTTTTGAAAAATACATATACAAACAATTATATACTTATTTCGAAAAGCATAATGTTTTTTGTAGTGAGCAAAAAGGTTTCAGACAAAATAAGACAATAAATATGGCGGTCTATGACTTTCTTCACACTGTAATGTTACGGATGGATGAAAAGACTCCCATTTGTGCTGTACTATGCGATATGACACAAGCATTCGACTACGTTGACCACACTACTTTACTTAAAAAACTAAACGCATATGGAATTAGAGGCAACGTTCTTAAATTAATTGAATCCTATTTGTCTAATAGAAGGCAGATAACAGCAATCCAAAGAATTGATAAAACAAAAAAAGAGACTACATATTTGTCTCAGGAACGTATAGTGAAATACGGTGTACCCCAGGGAAGCGTTCTGGGACCATTATTATTTATTATATATATAAATGACTTTCCGAAAGCTATTGAGCATCCAATGACTCTTTTTGCAGACGATAGCACAGTCACAATAGCATGTAAGAATACTGACACCTATGACCTTGACATTAATAATGCTTTAGTCTCTATCATACACTGGTTAAACAATAATAATCTAAAAATTAATTTAAAAAAAACACAAATCTTACATTTTAGTCAAAGAATACCAGTAAGAAATGACATTAACTTAAGCTATAAAAATCACACCATTTGTAGAGTTGATAGTGCCAAATTCCTTGGACTAACCATTGACAAAAAACTTGACTGGAAAGAACACATTGAAGAAATTAGTAGGAAAGTTAGTAGTTCTTCCTACGCATTGCATAAACTCGCCCCTATCGTAAATATGGATACATTGCTAACTGCCTATCACGGACTTGTTGCATCGATCCTTAGATTCGGCATTATTTTCTGGGGCAACTCTACGCATAAAGAAGTGATATTTAGAATCCAAAAACGATGCATAAGAGCTATGTTTGGTCTAAAAAGTACAGACAGTTGCAAACCATATTTTATTAAATATCAAATTCTCTCACTTCCTTCCTTGTATATATTAGAAATCTTATTATTTGTAAAAAACAATCCTCAACTGTTTCCGAAGTCTTCAGATGGGTCCCTAAGAAGTCAACGGGATAATCGGAAACTTCGCTCACATAGTGCTAAAACGGCTCTAATGCGTAAGAGTGCATTCTGTATGGCCCCAATATTATATAATAAGGTACCAAAGGCATACAAAGATCTAAACAATACTAGTTTTAATAAAAGCATGAAGAAACTTTTAATAAATAAGTGTTATTATAGTGTTGACGAATATTTAAATGATGTAATTTAGACAATTTTGTTATTATTGATCTGACATACCTAACTATGATTTTTATTCTTCGAATTTTGTTAACTTTTGTATTTGTACGCCTTTATAGGCAAAACATGTTGAAACTTTTTTTTTTTTTTTGTAATCATTCCAACTGATTGTTAACCTACACATGTTTTTGACAAATAAATATATCTTATCTTATCTTAACATCCCTAATTCAAACCTCAGGCCGCCATGTTGGGTCGAACATCGAACATTATAGGAACGGGATGGGAATATTAATGTACTTACTAAGGTACAGGATATCGACGATCAGGCTCAATGTTCCGGCCAATGACCTCGTGTGGCCCATTCGAGTATCTACACAATGGCCTTAAATGGATGCGGGTTTGTGATGATTTTTAGAAATTACATATTATATACCTTTTTCTATTTTTATTTGAGGGAGATGGGTGATGTGTTTGCTCTCGACTTTAGTCTTGGTTAGAGATGACAGAGACAAAGTCTACGATGGAGCGAGCTTACCCAGACGAAGCCTGTTTACTCTTACTTTGAAGAGATTAGGGTTGTACCTACTAAAGGTTGATAAAAAAAATTGTTTTGGAATTTTGGAGTTGTCACGGGAAACATAGCTGAGTAAGTAAGTACCTACTTAATTATTATAGTAGGTTGTTCCTGAAAGTAATCTGGGGTTTCTTTCAGGGAACTTCAGGCATCAATTTTTTTTTTCTATTTTGGTTCTCTTTGTGACATGGACAAATATTTATTTAGTTAGCCAACAATTTAAACTACACAATATACAATAAAAAAAAACTACAACAAATTGGAAAAAAAAATCGCAAAATTAAAGGCATTGCCAACCAACTTATTTATTAATTTTAAGAAACTACCTATATTCAGTATTATACCTAGGTTTATAATAAGTAATATATTCAATTTAGTGTAGTTCTGTATTTAATTAACTCATATATTATTACATCGGTAGATAAGAATCGATAGTTTTATTAAAGTTTTGTTTGATATTCAGTAAACTTAAGACTTATTACATTGAAATCACAATAGGCATACCTAATTACCTACCTCAAATGCACTATTCCGGAAAAGTCATTTCTAAAGACTTTGTAAAACTATCAATTATAATGTAACAGAACAATGATATATACCTAATAAACTTAGTTTGTAATGAGTACTTTACCTAATTGTTTCAATTAATGTCATACATTATGTCATCTATAATATGTTAAAGGCAATCCTGGCTTACTGACATATACAGGGTTATTTGTAAAACACCGGCAACCTCTCAGGACTATGTTACTAACATGATAATCAACAACTTTAGTTCTACGACTTTTAAAAATTCATCATATTTTAGTTCATCAGGATTTCATACAAAAATATTTAAAAAGTGAGTCAAGCTGTATGATAACTGACAAATGCTTGCACTTTCTGGACAGGTCCAATCAAACCTGCGTGGTACTTTCCTCAAAAGGCCACTTCAGACGTGCTGTATTTCCTTTTTCTTTAAAATCCATCGAAAGGTTGTCTTGAAAAGATCGCTCTTAGCGATAAGGCCGCCCATTGTGTCACCCTATGTAATGTTTTCTTCACCTATTTTTTTCTATAACTTATATGGTGTACTTACGTACATAATAAAGAGTATTATATTCTATTCTACATGGTTTTCATAATTATATTGTTGACGATTGTATGGACTTTAAAAGACACTACAACCTCTGAGTTTGTTTCGGTGTTTCTTCTCAAGGTAGTCATCCAGAATAGAATAAGCAAAAATATTGACGTGTAAAGTAAAAGAGTTACATGTTACCCTATTTGCAAAATGAATATGACTAGCTGACCCGCGCAACTTCGTCTGCGTCACATTTTCTATTATTACTACTATTGCTATGTGACGCAGACGAAGTTGCGCAGTTAAGCTAGTACCTCGATAAATAGAGCCGGACAGGACGCGCCAGGCTCGTTGTAACAACGAAGATCCAACATCGGACATCCAAACGCACTGCAACTTACCAGCCCTACAACCTTGTTGCAATTCCACCAATTCGCACTAAGCGTTTCCAAACGTCTTTTATAATGCCCACAGCAAAGGAGTGGAACTCTCTGCCTGCGTTTGTGTTTCCGAACGCTTACATCCCTAAATCTCTTCAAAGTTACAGTGAACAGGCTACTTCTGGGTGAGCTCGCTCCATCGTAGACTTTGTCTCTGTCATCTCTGACCAAGACTACAGTCAAGAGCAAACCCATCACAAATAAAAAAAAAATCAAACCTGTTACTACTGAATGAATTGAAAATCACTTAAACAACTTATAATATTATACAAAACGGCTGGGTTGCACCATCTTACTTTAACAATAACAAACATCGAAACTTCAGTTTAAAAAGTATCGATTAGGCCAAAAATTAGTTGCACCATTTGACAAATAGTTAAATGACGTCATAACTTTAACCGTAACTGTAACCGCTCACTTTCCGCTGGTTAGTGTTATTGTTTGTGTTAAATTATCCGTCAACTATCAAACGCGTTGAATATAATCTCTTGACTTGCAGTCCCTTTAATTTTAACAAAGCTAGACAATGAATTCGCCTGTGCAACACATTTCACTATAACCGTTAAAGTCAGCGCTACTGTTAGTGTTAAATTTGACGCAAACTTTAACTATAACTTCTTCTATGGTACAACTCAGCCTAACTATGTAACACATTCCCATTGTCAGTTCTCATACAAAGTAGGAAAATTCTTACAACCGTCTATGTTTATTAAAGAATCATTTGACTGTCAGTTCGAGTGACAATCTAATCCATAACATTGTCACCTTGCATGATGTTTTGACAGGCTTTTCCTAAATCATGCTTATCTTGGGTTTTGTATCAACATTGGGCCATGTTGAGCTGTTTCCCATGGGAACTGGGAGGATGATAAGGGGTTTAAGTAAAAAAATATAAGTGTGAAATACGCAGGATACTGAAAGCTTGTGTGGTTTGATTTAAAGAATAAGAATAAGAATATTTTATTTGTATAAAACATGGTAAATATTAGCTCTTATTAAGTACACGAAGATCTGACATGTTTCGCCATTCACTGGCATACAAATTTTTAAAGTAAAACTTAGTCTAACCAAATCCAACATTACATATGGTGATGGCGTCTGTGAACTGAACACGAGACGCGTTTCTGCGCAGAAGCAAGTTTATGTGACAACGGGAATAAAGGGTTCAGTTTGAAGCAAACAAAAAAAAAAAATATTTATCTTGAGAAAAATTCGGATTCATTAATATTTTTTTACGAAGGTAATATCTACTGCTTCATACAAACATGTAATTAATATAAATTAAATGTTAATGGAATTGTACGAAACGGAAAATATGTTTAGGTTGGTCGCAAAGTTCTTCTTGTTTTATAACGATTTTTATCCAAAAGAAAGTATTATGAGTTCAAAGTCAGGCTGAGTATAAACAAACTAAAATCAATCTTGCAATACTATTGTGTTTTCCTAGATTTATAAACAAAGCATAACAAACGTTAAGAATCTCAAATGTTGAACTAAAACAAAAAAAAACAAACAATAAAATTAAATGACTTTGAAACAAATTATCGTCAAAAATTGAAGTTCTATTGACAACTACCTATTATGTATGTGCCAAAATAGATCTACATTTATGTAATACCCTATTGACGCACAGCGACTTATGTACTATAAGGAAAACCTAATTCACACATGAACTCTACACAGACAGAAATGAACTGTAACATTTGTACACTGTATGGCATTGTATTTACGACAAAGATATAAAATAAATAAATAATAAATAATATAGGTACTTGGACATTTCACACAACGCCAAGCTAAGCAACCTAATGCTTGTGTTATGGTAACGAGATGGCTGATAAACTACATATGTATTTCCTTTTTTTTTGTAAATACATACATATTATAGATAGAAAAACACCCAGACTCGAAACAAATACATGTACCTAGGTCGTACAAATATTTGTTCCGTACGGGAATCGAACCCGCGACATGCTGCGCAGCAGTCAATCGCTCAACCACTGCGCCAACCGTGTCGTCAAAATATATTTTTTATTTTTATTTTGCAAATAACAGTTAATGTACATAAATAACTTAAAAGTATTTACTTAACTCTTTATATTCACTAAGCCTACCTATATTTATGTATATAATATCTACGTGACTACGTATATAAAAAAACCGGCCAAGTGCGAGTCAGACTCGCGCACCGAGGGTTCCGTACAAACCTGTAGGTATGGGAAGCAAAATTCTCGTGTCGCGGTGTTTGTTTCCAAACTCCTCCGAAATGGCTGAACCAATTTGCATGAAATTTTGTGTGCATATCGGGTAGGTCTGAGAATCGGCCAAAATCTATTTTTTTATTTTTTTTTGTTAATCGCATAACAACGTTTGCTGGGTCAGCAAGTCTAATATATAAAATTCTCGTGTTGCGGTGTTTGTTTCCAAACTCCTCCGAAACGGCTGAACCGATTTGCATGAAATTTTGTGTGCATATCGGGTAGGTCTGAGAATCGGCCAACATCTGTTTTTTTTTTTTTAATCGCTGAACAACGTTTGCTGGGTCAGCTAGTAAGTTTATGATTATTAAAAAAAATATACTATGTGATGTAACTAAAAATTTAAGATTTTCGGAATTTTTCCTATATGTGTACTTTATAACGTTGCTTCATGCCAAATTTCAAGATTCCAGGTCGTCTGGAAGTATCCTTTAGGTTTTGATTCCCTTGCGAGTAGTTGCGAGTTTCAAAATATGCGGCTTTAATTGCTGTATCTTTTGATTGCGTTGACGTAGAAGTTTGATTTTGTTACAGCTTAAAGATATTATAGACTTGAGTATTTGTTAAGAATTTCAATATAATACCACTACGCGTTCATGAGTAAAGGGGTAATAAGTTTAAAATTATTAAAAATATTTTTATTATATGATGTAACTAAAAATTTATGCTTTTCGCAATTTTTCCTTTATCTGTGTTATAAGACGTTGCTTCGTACCAAATTTCAAGATTCTGAGTTCACGGGAAGTACCCTGTAGGTTTTGATTCCCTTGCGAGTGTCGAAAATTTGCGGCATAAACGGGAGTATCTTTTGATCGCGTTGACTTAGAAGTTTGATTTTTTCACAGCTTCAAGAGACCATAGACTTGAGTATTTGATATGAATTTCAGCTTGATACCTCCACGCGTTCCTGAGAAAAAAGGTCTTGACAGACAGACAGACAGACAGACGGACAACAAAGTGATCCTATAAGGGTTCCGTTTTTACCTTTTGAGGTACGGAACCCTAAAAAACAAAATACACTTAAGCTTCGAGTTAGGCACTTATTCCACCGCATCACTGTCTTCCAGATATGAGCCCAGAAGGCTGGCATGTGTGTTTCCTGAATTGTAAAAATTGCATTTCTTCTCCTAGAAAAGGTGGCAACCCTAGATTCTACTGACAATCTTTTTGATACAGCTACCCTTGATGCACTTCCAATATTAGTCACGACCATAGAGTATAACTACGTGGTTTAATAGTCTTTGGTCACGACCTTCATAAAAATAGCAAACTAGACTATTTAATTCAATAGATTGTGAAAGCTCCATCCTGTTATGGATACTACAACCAAAAGAATGCTAATGACATAGATTCTAACATCTATTTCTAAATCTGACATTGAATTTAAAAAAAACTATATGTTGAATTACTTACGATAAAGTAAAGACGTCTTTAGACATGCAATGCGTTTTATACTGTTAGGAAGTTATGACGTCTTAAACACCATCACGATTTCGGTGTGGGAGGGAGACGGAGTAATACAAGATGCATAGCACTATCCCTGTTTCACAACGGAATCATCATGGCATTGATACTTTTAGATGTTTGTTAGTAACTGACACGAAAGCAACAAAGATTTGTTGGTACAGTTTCCACCTAACTCCCCAAGATTTCATAATTTAAGGAAGGCGTTACCACAGTGCCTGATAATTACGTCAAGATACGCAACGTAAACTTGATGAGGCAATTTCGGTTAGTTTATTCATGACACCGACAAGCTGCTGTTTATGTATAAGATTAAGGGAAAGTTTTGTGCATAAGGACTACTGGCAGACAGACACCGGAGTCCTCGTAACGTTCTTCTACAAGTGTGGGAAACTACGTCTTATTTTTCATGCTTCTAATACCTGTTGGGTATAAATTTAAGCCGAAATTGTTTCTAAATATTATGTAGGAATATACATATGGTCGGACGAGCTTGACGCCCATCGACAGCATTGGTCAACGCTTGCCCAAAACCACTTTGCCTTGCAGTACTGCAGAATAGGCTGAAAATAATATATTACTAAGTTAAGGGTGCGTTTCCACCAGAGATGTGCGAGGATAAGTAGTGAGGGCCGTGTTTGACAAAAACCAATAGAATCACTTTATAAACCTAGCCTCGCTCAGCCAAAGCAATTCTATTGGTTTCTAACATACACATCTCTCGCTACGCATCGTTGCATATCGACATCTCTGTTCAAACGCTCGCTAATGCTTAATCGTAATCCAAAAATGAATAGAGTAGGTTCTAACGTAGACAGATTTTTCAGACTCTTCATTTATGACCAAAGAAAATACAGTTTACTTACTGGCTTAGGAAGTTTTGCCTGACTCTGTATAACACCATTGTTTAACGACCACCATACCTCCATTGAACTATTACCTTCGAATTTCTAGCCCAGGCCAAAATGACAGGTACTAAATAATACCACCATGAATTCTAAACAGGCACCATTCCTCCACGACATTTACAGGCACTCAAAGTGCTTGGAACCATAACTCACGATCCTAAATCAAGCAACAATGCACGACGCATAAACAGCGGGTTTAATGCCAAGTTTATAAGATGTCCATTACTTAAACAGGAACGTACCAATGACCCGGCTTGGATAAATATATGGAGTAGTGAGGAAGTAGAGTGCTCATTTTAATATTAATCGCATGAAAACACTATTTTAGCTGTATTTGTTAGAGCATTGTTTTGGAAAGCGACTGCAATTCTTTTTTAATGCTTCAAAACCTGTCACCCGTCAGCAAGCCTCACCATTTGATATACTAATCGATTAAGCTGCTTATTGTGTTTCTACACACATGATGAATTAGAATCAAGAGTAACAAGAATTTAGTCCGGAAAATTACTACGGAATACGGATCTGAGCTAGTAATCTGTGGAAGAACTAAAAAAAAATAAGTCATTACGCAAAGGATTTTATTTAGCTAAACCCACACACACACAACACGCTGAATTTGTGAGGATGGCAATTGTGCCTTTCTCCACAGCATTAGAACTCCATAGACTATTTACTCCGTGGTTCAGCAGGAAGCCATATGACTCATGCTTCGGGATTCCAAATTGTATTCAATCCTTTTATATCTCGGAATTATAATAGCGGGAATATACCTTATGGGGAAAATTACGTGTTAACTAAGCTATTGTATCTTAAAATGGTGAGAGCTGAGTCGTGCAAATTGTTTATGACACACATAGATTTTCTGTTAGCTTTCTTAGGCCAATATTCCAAGTAAGTTTGAAGTAAGTATTCTTTCAATATGACAAAGGAATAAAACCTTCGATTAATGTCGACGTTTATCTGATGGTGGTCGCCACTGTTGATTCTGGCTTTCAGGAGTTGTAGTGGTAGAGAAGGTGTGGCGGGGTCGACCCAAAAAAAATACTAATTTGTGGTGGAGTTGAGTTGAAGGACATTTAAATTGCAGTTGGCAATATTTTTGGCTCTATTAGTTAAGCCAGGCGCGATTAAAAGTAAATTTATACTGAAATGTTACTTAAATAGTTCTTAAAAAAACTGCATAAACTCATCCCCATCAATGTAAAGTGCAAACACGAAGACACACAATAACAATAATTATCCTATTAAACCATATTTCTATGATAATTATTGTTACATTACGGATTGCCAACTTCATTTCCTACTCCGTTTAATCCAAGACGATAATCTTTATTCGCCGTAGTACTTACAAAATGAAGTGTATAAAGTCTCTTTCCATATGTATGAGGAATATGATGATTTGCATATTCTGAAATATTCTCTTCACTTAAATGGTAAGAGCAAATCCATTTAGTTGATAATTTTATATCATTACTACTTACAGAAAATGTTTACTGTCTTGAACGTCTTATTTATGTTCTAAGCTCAAAATGTAAATATTTTTGAGAATTTATAGTTAAATATGTTTTTAAAATGAGAACAAGCAAAGGTTCCGCTCTGGTCGAGAAGGGAGTGCCAGACTCTCTAAAATGCATCCTTATTCCTCCAAATACTCTTGCGATCCAGGGGGGCTACTCTCTAAGTTGCGGGCGCATTCTACTCTGTATCACCTAACCACTAAGAATCAATGACAACACGATTTGTCAATTATTGTCAAATCGTGTTGTATTCATTCTTTAGCTCGGGTTCGGGACTAATCGTTAGTCATTATGCGATAAGGAGTAGAATACGCCCGCAACTAAGCCCGAAACTACGGACTTCGGGCTTAGAGAGTAGCCCTCCAGAGTAGCGGTAACTCTTTCGAACAAATTCCGCAACCGTAGCGGACTTTTAACACCTTAGCATTCAATTCATCATACAAATTATATTCCAAACAAATGTAAGTATACGTACTTATCAAAATAAAACCTCACCAACACGAACAGAACAAAACCGCACTAATTAACTTCATAGTTGGCCACGCAAAACTAATCACGCGGCCGCAAAACTAATCTCAGCACATTTGTTATTTTACTACGCCTGGATTACTCATTCTTACTGCTTTATATTTGAAACACAAACATTTTTTTTTTTTTTCACATTACAGACGGTGTATTCTGTAGTGCTATTCTGTAAAAACACCTTGAAAACCTAGCAGAAGTGAATATGAAGTGAGCTTTCAATTCATCCAATCAAGGTGGAATGAAAATTCACTTCGAGTCTTTGATATTATCTAAGCCTACCACGTACATTTTCACGGTATAAGCTGTCATTGCACTAGAGGTACAATTCCTCTAACTTTAAGAGCTGAAAAATGATTTCGAATAGGCTTGTCAACTGAAAAAATCTTATTGAAAAAGTCCGTCAGTTAGACTGTAAAAAAAATATTTGATCCGTTTTTTTATTTTTTTACGTAAACCAAAATTGACGAAGATACAGCAGCTGAACCGCGCAACTTCGTCTGTGTAACATTTTCCATTAAGGCGAGGTTGCAGTACTGTGTGTTTTGACGAACAACAGCGACTGTCCGGCGAGCGAAATAATGCCTAAATTTTGATATTTTTTTCTTCATGGTGAAAATTGATAAAGAAATAATACAATATAGTTTCAACATTTACTTCAAAATAAAAAGCTCTATCTATTGATATAACTTTTATAATATATTCGTGATAAAATCTCTTAGCAGTACACGTTTAAAATTGTAATTTAGTGTCATGTTTGATAAAAAAAAATATCGAGTCAATCATTCTAAATCGCGTTTCTATCTTTACGATTTACTTGAGGGTATGTTCAATTTTTATGTAATGATTTAATTTATGAAAAAACTCATAATTAATTAGATTTTCAGACGTTCAAAAATCTTAAAAGGTACTGCAACCCCGCCTTAATGCTCCGCTCCTATTTGTTTAGCGAGATGAATAGCCTTCCGCGATAAATGGGCTAACTAACACTGAAAGAATTCATAGTTCCTGAGATAAGCGCGTTCAAGCAAGCGAACAAAGAAACAAACTCTTCAGCTTTATAATATTAGTAGGTATAAAAGTACAGCCCGCCACACATTCCCAACCACTACAACTCCTGAAAGCCAGAATCAACGAGGCGACCACCAGAAAAACGCCGAGTCAATGAAAACCGACGAGTCCCGGAGAAACGATTCAACTGTCTTGGATCCCGCAACGAAATTAATCAGAAGAGTACAGCGGAGGAGTAGGAAAAATAAATATAATTTCCACTTTTCTCCATATCAAGCAGGAGACAGATTAGAGCTAGGCCATTAGGCACCAAGGGACACATACAACTGGGTTAAGCCCAGTTGCCAAGCACCACGGATTATGTATTAACATTTAAACTAATGGGTCCTAAATTGTGAGCTACTTTTGATTCCAGTAATAGGTATGGCAAAATCGCCTGAACGCACGGAAATTTGTTCTGGTTTCTACAAGGTCCGTATAGTAAACTACTCCAGATGTAACCTGAATACTATCTAACATAATATTACGTTCAGTCTGCCAAACAATACACTCCCACAAGATGTGATGTGCGGATTGTTCGTATACAAGGTCAGCTGTAGAGCATTGACATAAAGGTGAGGCCACAAGCCTAAAGGAAAATAATTTACTCTTAAAGTTGCCATGACCTGTGAGAAATTGGGCAACACAGTGATCCACCTCCAGCCATGTCTTCTCCAGCTGCTCACGAACGGATGGAAAAAACTGGTGGAGGTGTCGGCCCTTGATGGAATTTTCCTACCTACATTGCCATTCGCATAAAAGTTCCTCCCAGACGTCAGTCTGGGGTTTTAGTAATCTAGAGATCTTAGCACGGTCGCGTTGCGGTAAAAACTCTGGGTCCGTGATCTTTTTAGCGTAGAAGTACATTGCAGCACGCCGCTGCACCTCAAGATCGACTGGGAGAACACCCGCCAGCACCGGTAAGGCTTCAGTACTAACCGTCCTATACGCCTTGCATAAGAATATCAAGGCCAAACGCTGGTTTTAAAGTAATTTACGTCGTACCGCCCCTATGGTGGCCCTATCGGCCCAGGCAGGTGCCCCGTAGCACATACAACCCAAGTAAGTAGCCCCATATATGGTTTTTAAGGTTTGAAATGATAGACCCCAAGTAGCCTTTGATATTCTCGTCAAGGCGTAGAAGTTCTTTTTTGCTTTTTCTCCTACTGTTTTTATATTATCAATAAATGAAAAGTTTCTTTCTAGTAGCATACTAGATAGCTTTCCTTTTAACGGGTACGTTATTAAATTTAATACTAGGCCAGGATTTAAGGTTTCCTTTTAAAAGAAGTTGTTAGGTTTTATGCGGGGCAAAGGTCAGACGGTTTCGATCACCCCACTGAGATATCAAACGTAGGCATGTGTCAGCCAAGTTCTCGAGTCCAGCCCGAGTACTTGCCTGAATGAGCAGCAAGCCATCGTCCGCGTAACCGGTAATGAACAGCCGCATGGGAGTGGAAGCGCGAGAAAATCATCATAGCCAAAATTCCATATATACGGACCGATCACTGAGCCCTGAGGACATCCCATGGTTAGAGACTTAGTAATGGAATGATGTCCAAGTTTGAGTTTCGCGGAGCCGTTTAGAAAGTACGAAAATATCAGATTATAGATATTTTTGTAGCAACCACGGGTTTTCATTTTAAGTAGTAACATCGGCCACCAAGCGTTATCAAAAGCGCCAGAAATTTAGAGAAAGATTCCAACCACGTATTTATGTTGAGATAAGTTGACGATTTTACGGACAGAGATAGCCGCGTCGGTGGTAGACTTACCAATAGTAAACCCGAATTGATTATTATGACATTTAGGTCCGTTCGGTAGCAAGCGCGGAACGATCAGTCGCTCTAAAAGTTTCCCCAGGGATGGGAGTAGTGTTATGGGCCGGTAAGACTTAGGGTCGTCCGGGGGCTTGTCACCACTCTTCGGAATAATGCGTATAAAGCCTTGTCGCCATATTCGAGGAAAAATACCTTCCGCAATGCATCGGCTATATACTGATAAAATCGCATCGCTCGACGTTTTTACACGCTGCTATAATCATTCCATTAGATATTTTATCTTCACCGGATGATTTGTTGAGAGGTAGTCTCTTGACAACGTTTATGAGTTCGTCAGTGGATGGAAGGTCTGACTCTGGTGATCCAGGTGATACCGCGGCCCACGCCCTGATCTGCTGATGGTATTCATTATCATTTACTGATGAATCGTCTGGTATAAGAGAATCAAGCAGAACATCAGTTGTTTCTTCAATGCCGGTGGTATGTGTATTATTTACTTTAATGTTCTGAACGTATGCAAGGTCTTCCGATCTATTAGCCTTAAACTCGTGATACAAAGGAGACCACGGACCCTCTTTATCAAGTTTATCAACAATTTTCCGGAGTAAATTACCCTTAGATTTTTCAACCGATGCTCTGTAACGCGACTTGGCAACTCTGAAAGTACTTATAGCAAGATTGAGAAGGTCTCCGGTAACATTACGTTTTTTAAGCTTATTAAGCTGTCTACGCGCTCTGCGATAGCTTTTACGTTGTTCAGCAAGGTAGTCACTCCACCAATCACATCTACGAATATTGGTCATAGATGCACGACCAATAGCAATGTCAGCACAGTAAGTGAAAGTGTCTGACATTATCTCAGCACTTTCCTCAGCTGACAGTCCATCGCGAGTGAAGTCTTTGACATGACAAGCAAAAAGTGAGCTAAAGAATTCCCAGTTCGCGCCCTTACTCTTATATCTAAAATTTCCAATTAAGTATATAAGTATAGAAGTACAGTCAACCTTTATCTACCCACAGAAACAATTCTAACGCTGATACAGGTCGATTATTATCTATTTGCTTGTATGACTAATGAAAACACCTGCGTTCACAATAACTTTAGAGGAGTGAATGTTAATTATTGCAAATCCCATGGAATCTAGTGGCTGGCCGCCATATTTAGAAGTGGAAACATGTTAAGCTTATCAAGCCTATCTCTTACTACAATATAAGGTTATGTGATGTCAACAAACATTAAAATGTAGACTGAATATAAAAGACTAGAGGCCGCCCGCAACTTCGTCCGCGTATAAATTCTCGTTATTCCCGTGTAAATCTCGATCCTTCGGGAATTCCGGAATACAAAGTAGCCTATGTGTTATTCTGGGTCTTCAGCTACCTACATACCAAATTTCATCGTAATCCGTCCAGTAGTTTTTTCGTGAAAGGGTAACAAACATACATACACATACACATACATCCATCCTCACAAACTTTCGCATTTATAATATTAGTTATATTATATAATAGATATAAAATTGTTGTGTGTATGTTGCAGGTAATCTTTGGAAGTTCTGATCCGATTCCTGAAATTCTTTCAATGATAGAAACCTTTTCTATCGCCAAGTATTATAGGCTAGTTGTAACCCTCGAAATATGCACGGGTTCAGTAGTATAGGCCATTGGCGAGCAGCCGCATGAAATAGTCTTGTAGAGGGTGGATGAATGATGGTTATAACCTTTACCACTAAATTATTTAAGTATACCCCAGTATTGTGATTTCCAAGGCTTAAAAATAAGATTCACCATGGCATTGTTTAATTATAATAGCTAAGTTGTGAAGTTTAAATGGTGGTTGCATTATGTAATTGGTGTAATAGCTGAAAGTGTTCCACTGTAGGGTGAAGGTCTTCTCAAAGAGTGAATATCGAGCTGCAACCATTAAGGTTTACTGAAGGAGTCACGATCAACTCCAACCGACCTAAATCTTTAAAATGCCACTGTCTTAGCCTGCACCTAAGTACGGCAATGTCACAGGTGTGTGACTTAAAAACGGAGATGTTGTTCCTTTGGGTGAGAGGTTGCGTTTACGTTCTTTGTGCGTACAAAAAGTACACAAATAAGACATCATCAAAATCTTCCTACTCGTGCTACATATGACTTGGTACTACACCAAGCAACATAAATCTGTCTTATGTATATGTCACCGGGAAATGGCGAACACCGTAAGATTATTTTTTTTTTTTTTATACAAAACGGGGAAACTCTTGGCCCAAATCTCACCTTATGGAAAGTGATGATTAGGCCGAAGATGGAGGCGAGAAATTTTAATTTTTTTTTTCTAAATAAGACTTGGATGTATTGGAAACTATTGAATTTGGATGGGACATAATTATTATAGGTATATAAAAGGATTTTTTCATAATATATCGAGAATTAATCATTAAATCAAGATTTATTAGGGAGTCTGCCATTTTCCGTTAATATATATACGAAGAATACATTTTATTTGAAACATTTTTTTTGTGAATAAACATAAACATATAGTGATGTAAACATTTTTCAGCCATTCCGTTTTGTCAACCGTCACGTTTTGTTGCTGCTTCATAGTATTCTTCAGACAGTTTAAGAAAGAAAGAAAACATGATAATTTGGCACCACACAATGTAGGAAAGGTTTAAAGAAATTTTAAATCAATGACATTGTCCCCCACGGTTGTGCCAAACAGTGGACTTATTTGAACGTTCAGCAAAATGCAAGACACCTAGATCTTGCCTAAGCCCGTTTTCAACTTACTGTTTTGGATTGTGACTTGGGGTCAATTCTACTAAGTTTTAAACAGCTTTCGCATTAGCATGTCAATAGCGAACTGTCAAAAAAGCCTTCATTTTCATACATTTTTGACAGGTTGCGATTGAGATGCGAAATGTGAAAATTACTAGAATTGGCACAGATTTGAATTATCACCATTAGATATACATAAAATAGTGACTTTCTCAATATAATGCGGTCGCCGATTCCTCAGACTATACTGGCAGGCATGCTATCTCTAATCCTAAGCCCTTTACCAAAAATCTCCGGTATTTCAGTACTTATTCTCTTTAATAACACACTCCAATCTCCATTCTAATGCACCCATGCATTAATCAATGCATAATATCCTGTATTTACAAACACGTCTCCTGTATAAGTTAACCGTTAAAGATAGGTATGTTTACACGGGATCAATTAGGATTCAACGCTAACGCGTTAAATCCGGCCGTGCTAGCGGTAACGTTGGCAAGACAAGCCACGATATTACAATGATAAGGATACATTTTTGTATTAGTTAAGAATTATAGACAGTAAAATAAGTAAATCTGACTTGTCTCACTTCGACGCAAACATTTCTCCCATTTATTCAGTCAATAGGGAATATGCATGCGATTTTTTTATTTGCAAAATAAAATACTTATTAGCTCTAGTAAACAATCATGAAATTATTTTTTAAATACCTTCATCATTTATTAAGTTATAAAGCATCAAAGACTTCAGTTACAAAGAGAAGTCCGATACGTACTGTGACGTCAAATTACACGACGACTATACAGCTGCCATAGAAAACAGCGTTTTCACGAGAGGGGCAGATATATTTGTTTAAAATAATAATAATTGTATCTCGTTCGTTTCTGGAGCAATTTAGATTTTAATTTCACAGTTAGTATTATATTTTCCAATACTTTTAGATAAACTAGGTTCAGATCATAAATACTTTTTTCATGCATATTCCCTATTCAAATCGGTGCGGTGCCGGTGCTTCGTCCCGCCAATTCGCGAAGAAAGCGTACAATGCCAAACAGGTTTGGTAAACAATAAAACGGATGTCTCAAAAACAAATTAGCTTAGCTTATAATTATGGAATGGAATTTTACGCCGAATCACCTGAAAGAATAAGTTGATGTGGTCAACGATGGGAGCACGCTTGCTTAGAAATACTCAAAGACCCTCAGGTTATACAGGAAACACAGATTTCAGCAGTAAATTCTACTCCTTAGTTTTACTAACAAAGAAAGCTACATGTTTCGTGAAGAAGATGCTGATTTCTGAAAGACTTCGGTTTATTGTCGTTAATCTATCCGGAAGTGACTGGATTTGCCCTGCATCAAACCAAAGAAGTCATCACCTATTAAATTCTGATCAGAGCCATAAAACTATTGTCATCAAAGTACTCATAGCCACAAATAAAAACTGGCCAAGTGCGAGTCGGGCTCGCGCACGAAGGGTTCCGTACCGTTATCTATAAAAATGGCAAAAAAATCAAGTTTGTCATGGGAGCCCCCTAAAATATTTATTTTATTCTGTTTTTTAGTATTTGTTGTCATTGCGGCAACAGAAATACAGCATCTGTGAAAATTTCAACTGTCTAGCTATCGCGGTTCTTTAGATACAGCCTGGTGACAGACAGACGGAAAGACAGACAGACAGCAAAGTCTCAAGTCTTAGTAATAGGGTCTTGTATTTACCCTTTGGGTACGGAACCCTAAAAATGAACTAAAGCTGCAATATTACACAACGTTTCATTAAGATAGGCTTATAAATGAATGTTAGAAAGTGTCCGCCGTCTATTATGATTTGATACAGAACTAGTACGAACTGGTAACTCGGTTAGGCAATGGTTACTGGGTCAGTAAATAGTCTTACAATGTACTTAACTGCTTGTAAGACTTCCTGTACAATAAGGTCTGTGGTTATGTACCCATTTAAAATATGGCCCTTTAATAATGTTGTTAATGTTAGTGTAACTAATAGTGTTATTGCTTGCATTTGTTTGCGTCTGTAGTTTTAGGGTTCCGTTCCAAAATGAAAATGAATAGTCGTTCCGTCTGTCTGCTAAGTAACTTTTCGGATGACCACTACAGTTAACTGTTGAATTTAGCAGATGAGTTGGTGATCGCATTGTATTAATTAGAAAAACGGAACGACCTATTATAACTAACTAACTAGCTAAACAGGTGACACTAACCGCCTCCGTGGTCTAGTGGTTATACCACCTGATTCAGACCCAGAGGTCGAGGCTCGATTCCCAGCGGGGGCAAAATTTTTTGCTCGGTTTGGTTGGTGGTAGGACTTGTTCTAAGTCCGCCTGGCAAGCTACTACCCTCATGTCTAAGTCTGTCGCCATAACAACAATGTTAAAAGCATTGTTGTGTTCCGGCAGTTAGAGGTATGATAGCCAGTTCCTCTGTGTAAGAGGATTCCGGGTGAAACTCTCTTCCATCTTCGGCCTAATCATCACTTTCCATCAGGTGAGATTTAGGCCAAGAGTTTCCCCGTTTTGTATTAAAAAAAAAACAGTTACTACCTGCGAGAATATTTTTTAAGTAAAAAGTAGGGATGCATCGATATGCCTTTTTGCCGATACGATACCGATACCGATACTCTTATAAAAATATCGTCGATACCGATACCGATACCGATACCAACGATTTGTGAATCAAAATTAAGGGAAATTATATAAAACACAAGTTTGGTTAAAGTTATTAATTTTTATTAAAAAATATGAACAGTCACAAACTTTGAATAAGATATTAAAAATTAAGGGTAATAATTAAATTAAAATAAATAACTGTTAATAATTAAAATTAACATTAATAAGATTTTTGTTTAAAAAACAGAGCATTCTCATGTTTTGGGGAGAAAGCCGATTTCGCAAGTCTGTCTGTATAAGACCTGCGGTGGAAAATAATCTCTCAGATGCGACAGAACTCATTTGAAAGCTGAAGTACTTCTGCGCCAGTTTTTTCAGGTTTGGGTATAAAACGTCATTGCGCCAGAAAACAAACGGATCTGCGTCTCTCAATATATTAGGAGATCTCAGGTAAAACCAGTAAAAAGCCAACTAAAGTGTCTGGCCAAATGGAATACGCGGGGACAAAGCGGGTGAGAGAGACAACAAATTGAATAAAACGTGGGGAATCCCCGAGCATAGACAGTCCGTGCCTCGTTTGCAACGAACTAGATCAAACAAGATGCGCGTTTACATTACTTTTTTAAAGCGCAAAATTTGAAAAGTATCGTTGTATCGACAGTAAAAATATCGCCGATGCCGATATATCGGCAAACCCAAAGTATCGCCGATATATCGGTATCGGGATCGGTATCGGATGCATCCCTAGTAAAAAGCATGTTCTACAAGAACGTTTTCCAATGTCCCATCCACGGTGACTTTCGTGGGAGTTTGGTACATCCGCGAATTTAGTTTGAATTTGGATTGCATCTGCCGTCTACACGGATGGCAACAAACAAGCCTAGGTCACCTTGGATGGGTCACTGGATTAAGAACATCCGTGGGGAACATGCTTTAATCCAAAAGCAGATTTGTAATCTCGAAAATAACAGTGTACCTACGGTTTACGGCAGAATTAATAAGTACATCGCTATGGGAATCAGTACAGTCAGCGGGTAAAAAACCTATTAGACTTAAGTTAAACAGTTGGTAGGTAGGTTAGGTACTATCTATGCTGTTCCTAAGTGACTAAAATAATAAACAAACACGAATATCAGTTGCGATAAAATAACAAAAGCACCTGTTTTGCTATCAGTACACAGATGCGCACGAGTGGCGTTTGTTGTCGTATCCCGGCTATAAATACGCGCGCGCAGCGGGAATGCTAAGTTTACCCGACTTTGTACGACTGCGGGGTGGTTCTGTGAGCATTGTGTACATTTGTGTCAAGTTAGGTGTTTACTTTTTTTGGTCGCCATCGGCATTTCTTTCCACCTCTAATTTTATAAAGGCAGGCCAGACAGGCTCGACGTACGAGTAACTGTGTGACGTGGATGCGATCTCTAAAAAATATTTTTCTTATTGTCATAGTGGGTCCACACCACATCGACTTGGCTGTGGATACTTTCAACTCTGAATAAACAAATCCCATCAGACCGAAAGTTTTCACAGACTGTTGCACAGACAAATGTCGTTGTGATCTATACTAATATTATAAAGCAGAAATTTTTGTTTATTTGTTTGGTTGAACGCTCTAATCTCAGGAACTACTATTCCGATTTGAAAAATTATTTCAGTGTTTGATAGCCCATTTATCGAGGAAGGTTATAGGCTATAAGGCTATATATCATCAGGCTAAGACAAATAGGAGCGGAGCAATAATGGAAAATGTGGCGCAGACGAAGTTGCGCGGGTCAGTTAGTTTTTTATATAGAGTTCAAAGGTTTTGCAGACAAGAGTCTGTATTTTTAATATTTATTGCACATTTAAATATACAAAATTCCATAGGCCAGCGTATGTACAAAGAGTACAAAGACGAGCTTACGTCAAAAAAAAAAAATGCAAGATATTTTTTAACAAAAACTACTTCTTTGACAATCATTAAGAGCGTGTATTCCGTCCACTAGCGCCGCCAATCGTTTTTTATTATTTGTGGTAAATTTAAGACACGTAGATAAAAATCCGCTCTGTAGTGTACTGAAGAAATGTATAACCGTTATTATGGCAAAGGAATTTTATGTTTTTATGCATCAATATGTTTTGAGAGTTATGTTTTGTACTTTAGAACATAAATAGTTGCCAAAGTCGATATTTTTGCTAAAAGTGGCCACTTTTAGCAATAATTGCTGTTTTGGCTATTTAGCCATGAGATAAGTATTAAAAATAGCTGTCAAAAAATAATAGATACATTTCTTCAGTACACTACAGAGCGGTTTTTTATCTACCTACGTGTCTTAAATTTACCACAATTAATAAAAAACAATTGGCGGCGCTAGTGGACGGAATACACACTCTTAAATAACGGTGTAAAAGGTTCCTTCTGTGTATATCTCAATTAAAGATGATTAAAATATTACTGAATAATCATGGTCGAACCTGCAAAACTCTTAACTAACCAAAATGAGAGGTCAAGCTAAGACAATAAATTAAAATTGCGTAGCACTACATTCCCCAAAATCAATGCAAATGCAACTAGACCAATAAAATTATCATCAGCTTCATCTAACTCTATAATTACTGCTTCAACTCTAAATTACATAGACCACAGCATTACCACACCGGCATAGACAGGCCTAGGCCTAGGACCCCTAGGCATAGGACGGAAATATTCATAAAATAACTAACATTTTGTCTTAACCGTGTAAACGAATAATCAGAAAATTACTTTGACAAATTATCAAACCCGTGTTTCTTTAATTCTGATGATACACAGAATTCAAAAGCTTCAAACGCGCCCCAAGGAGTTATGAAATTCTCATTTTTTTTACCGATTAACTTCTATGGGTGTTTTATTAGAATTTTGACAGTCAAACTCAGAAGATAAGAAATCTGACACAAGTCTTGCCAAGGGGCATCGGAGTGTTACCCAGTCACTGGTAATGGTGAATATGCATGAAAAAAGTATATTTTATTATCTGAACAGTTTATCTAAAAGTATTCGAAAATATAATACTAACTGTGAAATTAGAATCTAAATTGCTCGAAAAACGAACGAGATACAATTATTTTAAACAAATGTATCTGTCCCCGCTGTTTTCTATGGCAGTTGTATAGTCGTCGTGTAATTTGACGTCACAGTAGTACGTATCTGACTTCTCTGTCTAACTGTAGTCTTTGAAGCTTTATAACTTAATAAATGATGAAGGTATTTAAAAAATAATTTCATGATTGTTTACTAGAGCTAATAAGTATTTTACTTTGCAAATAAAAAAATCACACGCATATTCCCTAGTAGTAGTACAGTACAGGATTCACAACTGCCTGTCTTGTTTCTAAAAAACGTTGGGGCAACGTTTTTTTAAAAAACACTAGGATTTTTCCCTGCTTCGTGGATGCGTTTACAAACATACAAAATCAAATACACAAACAGCCACACCCGGAACATTTATCTGTAGTCCATACAAATATTTGTTCCGTGCGGGAATCGAACCACGACACGCGAAAAGTGCTCACATTGCCGTCTGAGGCGTTTCCGAAGTCTGTTAGAGAAGTAAGTACATTTCACAAACAACTACACATTTTGTACGTTAATAACATTCAATCCGCTAGCATTTAGTATTAATTTCAGTCTAAATCCGTCCATCTTATTTGAATTGCAACATTAGAGTTTCAAGTGCTATTCAGAATCAAGTGCTCTTGAGTTTTGTATATGGGTTAATGAGCGCATTATGATTTTGATTGCTGTCTTAATAATGTTAAGTGAGTTTACCTTTAGATGCACTAAGATGTCTCCGAAAGTGAAGGAAAACATTGTCAGGAAACCAGTAAGACTCAGAACAAAAAAAAATAAGACATGTGTCATCTACTAACTTCAACATGTACATTAATCTATTGCTAGCTGTGGAGACTTGTAAATGGCTTGTTATGATTTACCTTACAGTATTTATAGCTGAAGAGTTTTAGCTGTAAGCCATCCAAACATACAAATATTATAAAGCTGAAGAGTTTGTTTGTTTGTTTACTTGAACGCGCTAATCTCAGGAACACCTAGTCCGATTTGAAAAATTCTTTCAGTGTTAGATAGCCCATTTATCGAGGAAGGCTATAGGCTATCATCACGTAAATACCAATGGGGGGGGGGACACTAATGAAAAATGAGACGCAGACGACGTTGCACGTGTAAGCTAGTAATAAAATAAATATCTAATGATCTGCATTGGGTCTGAATGGTTGATAAATTAAAACCAGAAAAATAAACTAAGGGAACATGTGAACTAGTGTAGGTATCATTAATGGCGTATGGCAGTTTCCGTAGTCAATTTCATTCGTTAAGTAGACAAAATACATTGTCTGGCAAATATGTATTTTCAATACCTACAAAGACACATGAACCAATAGTAGGATAAATAGTAAATACTTGAAGTAAATAGGCAAATAGGTAATCTATAGTTAAGTTAAGAAGCATAGAAAAATATAATAGGTAAGTTTAATATTCGTCAACGATATGCTAAGAAGCCATGCCACAGTCCACACATGTCCCTAACTTAATCTAAGTCTATTCCCTTGGGCTAATACACTTTTGATGCGAGCCAATTAAGCCATCGGTAGAAGCTAGTTAATAATGTGAGTTGGAAGGCACGATATGTCGTGAGATTGACACTAATTCTGCAAGACCTTTTCCCAACTATATTGGGGTCGGCTTCCAGTCGAACCGGATTCAACTGAAGACGAGTATTTTACGTGGAGCGGCTGCCTACCAGACACCACGGTACTCCTTGGCAAGATTGGTGTCAGATTTTCTGGCTTCTGACTATCCAAAGATCGATAGTAACGACTGCCAAAGATCTCCAAATGACAGTCGGGACCAACCTTAACGTGCTTTCCGAGGCACGGAGGAAACTCGGTAAGTATGTTAAGGCGGGGTTGCAGTACTTTTTAAGATTTTTGAACGTCTGAAAATCTAATTAATTCTGAGTTTTTTAATAAATAAAAATCATTACATAAAAATTGAACATACCCTCAAGTAAATCGTAAAGATAGAAACGCGATTTAGAATGATTGGCTCGATACTTTTTTATAAAAAACATGACACTAAATTACAATTTTAAACGCGTACTGCTAAGAGATTTCATCACAAATATATATAAAAGTTAAATAGAGCTTTTTATTTTGAAGTAAATGTTGAGACCATTTTGTATAATTTTTTTATCAGTCTTTGCCAAGAAGAAAAAACAATCAAAATTTAGGCATTATTTCGCTCGCCGGACAGTCGCTGTTGTTCGTCAAAACACACAGTACTGCAACCTCGCCTTAAGATGGTCACCCATCCACAGACCAACCTCGGCAAGCGTTGAACCTTGAAGATGCGGCCTGTATGGCTGTTCTCGTGAGATTGACACTGAGTACATCAAAATAAAAATAAAAACAAAATGGCGGACTTTGCCTCCAAATTATGTCTCTAAAAAACTTTTTCCTCAAAACCTATCAAAATAAAGGGCTTGCGGAGACGATTCCAAAAATGTAGGAAATAAAAAAAATGCTTTATTAAAAACCCAACTGCATCAGACTGCTTGAAAAGCGACTTGTTTGAAACTTTTTATTCGTTTTTAGCGGTCGGGTTTTTGATAAAGTAATTTTTTTTTTCTTATATATTTTTGACGTTAGAGTTTAATATGGCAATATTTCGTTTATCACATATCTGACAACGGTGTTCCAAAGGCTAAGCCTACGCACAAATCCAAAAATCAAACTGAACGTCTTAAAAAGTCTAAATTATATGTCTTCTCTCCATTTAAGCTAAACGACTTAAACGCACGTCTTGATAGCACATTTAATTCAATTTACATTGACACCCATTCAGTGGGCCAACTGCGGGGCAAGGCCAGATCTAATGGACGCATGGCTTTACGATTCATCTCGATAAAAACTTGATTTCTCTGGCAAGTGGTTTATTTGATTCCCAACATTTAAGCCCTCTGGTTCGACACGAGAGTTCCATATTCATCATTCATATACCTACTAAAGACACATTTCTTCCGATGGGAAACTCCGCACACGGCGATAAGCAGACTTGTCTCGTCTCTTGTATTTAAAATTTTAATCGAAGAAATAGGGTCGACGAAGTTTAAATTTAACGCCTAAACGGTATCAAAATAGGAAATGAAAAACGCTCCACAAAACAAAATTGGACCATCAATCGTTGAGACGAAACGAAAGCAGTTCTCAACAGTTTCGTGCACACCGTGACACACGAAATGCTCAAGCTTTTTACATAATAGCAATGAAGTTACATAAATCAATAGCACAGTAGCATGCCACGATACAATTGACACATTTCCACCATTAAAATATGATAACCTCCGTGCTGCACTATCATCACGACATCTAAGTTCTAATTATTATTATTTTTTACTATTGATAGGCATAGTGATGTTAAGCAATGATGTGGTCTAAGATGGAGCACGCTTGCCTAAAAGTAACCTATTCACTCTTGACTTAAAGACTCCCAGGTTGTAGCTATCAGGAAACACAGACTCAGGCAGGGAATTCCACTCCTTGGCTGTACGCACAATGCATGTTTTCCCAAAACGTTTTGTGCGTATGGTAGGTGGGATGTCTACCATGTACCAGTGGCGCGTCGCCGTAAGTCTTGTGGTCCGATGATGGAACGGGCTTGGTGGAATTAAATTATGCAATTCCGTCGCACACTCCCCAAAATGCAACCGATAGAAAACCGATAGGCCAGCAACTCGGCGTCGATGCTCAAGACTTTGGAGCTTTGATTCGACGAGCCTATCGCCTATTTACTCGCTAATGATGCAGCTGTGCCTTCAGGCAGAACCACACAGCTAGATTTGCTCAGTAAGTACCTGGGTTGGTAGTAACGTTGGTCCGAAAGGCCCTAAATTCGATTCCGAGGTGGGGCAAGGGTTGTGGAATATGTTCGAAAGAGCGTCTGCGGTCCTGGAACGCAAAGGGCATTTAGAGGAACACTGGTGGGTTTTATCCAGTACTTAGTAATCCAGAGTGAAGGAGTCATTTGATGTAAATTGGTGCTAAAAGGTGTTATTGGATTTTTTCAGTAGTATTTTCTCAGTAGGAGAAGCCATTTGATAGATTTCCATAAAAAATTGGAGCAAGGTGTTATTGGATTTTTTCAGTATAGTATTTTCTAAGAAGGAAAAGCCATTTGATGGATTTCCATAAAAAATTGGAGCAAGGTGTTATTGGATTTTTTTCAGTATAGTATTTTCTAAGAAGGAAAAGCCGTTTGAGGGATTTCTATAAAAAAATTAGGGCATGGTATTATTGGGTTTTTTCGCAGAAATGACAAAAAGAAAGAGAAAAAACATCACTCTGCCTTAAATCGCCATGGAGATCGAAGGAGGGTTATTTTTACCCGGTCACTATTAAGTAAACCTTGTTCACCAAATGAAGCTCACTAAATACTTTTTCGAAAAAAGTGTATGATTAATGTGCAAATCTAAAAGTAAAATACTGGTATTCAGCTAAATCCGGTTTGACTGAAAGCCGACCCAAATATAGTTGGGAAAAGGCTAGGTAGATGATGAATGTGCAAATCTAAAAGTATCTAAACCTTTCACTAGGTATCTAAGAGAAGCACCAAGCTGGTTTAGAATAAAGAAATCGAGGTAATTTAGCAGTTCCCGTCATGCATGTCAAGGGCTAGACAAGTGTAACCGTTTCAAACGGTCGCACTCCTGATTAAGATAACAGGTTCTTGTATAAAATGGTGTAAGTCAAATTGTAGAGGATTATCTCTTTTGAAGGTGCTTTTTGGTGATCCCGTTTCTGCATTGTCATTGTCTTGGATAGCATCATTGTTGAACTTAGGCTTGTTTTCTTTATGAAGATGTAGTTCTAACAAAACAGTTTTAAACATGCTAACAGAACAGTTTTAAACATGATTGCAGAAACAGCATCAACAAACCTTTTTTGATCAAGATCATGGTCTGCTAACACAACTGATAGAAGGTTAACATTGTGCTACTGGACCCTTTGATGTGGACTATTAGGTTAATATCAGAATACACTTTATAATACAAAAATATGTATGTTTCTGTCGTAGCCTCAGAACATGTTAAACAAAGGACAATCAAGGTTAGCTTTCATCCCTTAAAAGTAAATTAGTGAAAAAATTGCGGGCAACAAGATCATACTTCTTTGAATACGAAATACTCTAAACAAGACACCATCAATATCCAACTAAATTGATAATTACAATGAAGATATGACTCACAAATCGACATTACTTTGAACCCGAGGCCAAAATTACTAACCGAAAATTAAGTCTTCAAGATTCGTTTATAGTTCTAAGATCACTATCGATGTCTTGAAGGTAACAAATATAAAACTGGAGGCAAGGTCTTTTGAGCCAATGATCGGCTCTCACCTTTATAATTTTAATTTGTGCCGTTACTAATCTATTTAGTTCCCATTTAGTCGACTGAGTTCTGATTTAGAAACTGCGATTGTAAAACTATGGACTAAATAATGGTCTATAAATGGTATAATGGTGATTGCTGAGAATCTTAGGCTGCATCTGGATTTGAATCTGCTACTGAGGTTCAGGGGTTCGGTTCCCGAGTCAGGAAAACTATATCCATCCTGGTGAAGACTGTAATTAAAAAAAAAAAAACATTTCACATCATCAATCAATCTATACTATATCTATACTAATATTATAAAGTAGAAGAGTTTGTTTGGTTTGGTTGAACGCGCTAATCTCAGGAACTACTGGTCCGATTTGAAAAATTCTTTCAGTGTTAGATAGCCCATTTATCGAGGAAGGCTATAGGCTACATATCATTACGCTAAGACTAAAAGGAGGCGAGCAATAATGGAAAATGTGACGCAGACGAAGTTGAGCGGGTCAGCTAGTATTATACCTATAAAATTCTTCCGTTTCTGACTGACTGACAGACAATGCACAGCCGAAACTACTGGTCGTAGAAAGCTGTTTGGCATACAGGTTCCTTGGGAAGTAGGGGAGCACTAAGAGAGGATTCCCCGAAATTCCTGCGGGAACAGAAAATTTGCGCGCACAAAGTCGCGGGCAAAAGCTACTTGGCAGATATAATTAGGTGTTTTGGTGGCAGGAACCTAGTTTCCCAGGTTCTGGAAGTCAGATAGGCGTTCACTCCATATAAATTACTGGTACAGACGCCAGTACATCAAGCTGCAATCTGTCAAATTCCTACAATAGATTTTCAACTTTATCGCTCAAGTTTTAAGGTTCAAGGTTGATTGGGAAAACTGCATCCGCTTAGACTTGAAGCCGACTTCATCATAGTTGAACAGTATACTCAGATTGTTTTTTTTTTTTTTTTTTAATTATTATTGATATGCTTACGTTTGACCACAAACTCACCTGATGGAATGCGACGATATGGTCGACCATGGAGCACGCCTGCCTAGAAGTAACCTGTTCACTCTTGACTAGACCCCCAGGTTGATTGTGTTGATTAGTTCCAGCAACCTACGATAAAAAAAAAAAACACCGAGCCTCCTGACCTTGACAGATGTTGATTGACGACGATGATTTTAGTTCGGAACAGAATCTTGTTCAAGCCTGTCAGTACTTTTTAGGGTTCCGTAGAGGGATTCCAGCTACTATTTTGATTTAAAATCCAAAGTTCGTAACCGATTTTGATAAAATTGAAATGGGACCAATCTGTAAGTAAATTTCAAGAATTTTTCAAATCTGTTCATAATTCTGGGAGCTATGAGGTAACAAACATGAAAAACAACCGAATTGAGAACCTCCTCCTTTTTGGAAAGTCGGTTAAAAATAATGGGGAATCCCATACAAGAAACGTGTTTTATTTTTCGGTGTCTGTTACGAAACCCTTCGTATGAGAATCCAACTCGCACTTGACCGGTTTTTTCATGCAATTTGTTCCGCACGCATGCTGGTATAGAAATGGAACGAATTGATGGTTTTTTCACTGTTGGGAATATTTTTGTTCATATTCATTTATGATTGCATTCCATAGTGTTATTTAAGATATTATTTAAAGGCTTATTGACAGGGTGTTTCAGACATCCATGGTCATATTAATTAGGGTTTGTTATGGTTCTGATAAACAGTCCTACACAAAGAAACAATAGCAAAAAGAAAAAAATGTGTTTTTTCACAAAACCCGACCGCATGAAGCAACACTTAGGTGATAAAAATTTCCAACAAGTTGCAGTTTTTGGTTGCATCAAATGTGTGATTGAACTAAAATGAATGCTACCAATGCATAAATCCATTAGACTGCTTTAAAAGTGATTGATTGGGAACTTTTTAGTTGTTTTTTTTTTGCGGTCAGATTTTTTTGGGTTCCGTATTCAAAGGGTAAAACGGGACCCTATTACTAAGACTCCGCTGTCCGTCCGTCAGTCACCAAGCTGTATCTCATGAACCGTGATATTAGGACAGTTGAAATTTTCACAGATGATGTATTTACATTGCCGTTATAACAACAAATAATTATAACAACAGAATAAATTAAATATTTAAGGGGGCTTCTATAAAAACGGCAAATCAAAAAATATTTGTTGTATGGGCAACAGATATGATTTTTACCGTTTTATAGATAACTAGCTGACCCGCGCAACTTCGACTGCGCCACATTTTCCATTAATGCTCCGCTCCTTTTAGTCGTAGCGAAAACATTTGAGAAAGATTTTTTTCCAAATTGGTCCAGTAGTTTCGGAGCCTACCTATATTCATTTCAAACAAACAAACAGACAAATATTTGCTCTTTATAATATTAGTGTAGATTAGTGTAGATGGTACGGAACACTTCGTGCGCGAGTCCGAATCGAACTTGGCCGGTATTTTAATCAACCCACCATAATCGAGTTCTATTGCGTCGCTACTTACCAAAATGAATGCACATATTAAAGCAATACCACATCTGCAATGCCAAAATCTCATTTATTCTCATTCTGATCTTATTCATTTCATAATCTCATTTCTAAACCTAATCGCTTTTAAATTAGCCGTTAATTTTGTACCAAAGCTACTGCAGTTACTGCAACTCCGTTTATAAAACTAAGTAGGTACTTACCTACTTTCTCCTCCTCAATATTTTCTTCAACTTGAAATGACTTGTAACATATTTTTCAGAGTCTATTTCCTGCTATAATTCGTTTATTAATTATCTACTTCTATACTTAAATTGACGTTAAAACGCGTTACTTTATAGCAATCGACCCAGCTTATTAAAAAATGCGGAAAATTAGGTACATACCTACCTAGGTACAATGTTGATTTGTTTGTCAATAATGTGAAAAGTAGTAGGTTACAGGATCGGTTACAACGAAAACAGCTCATGATTTACCTAATACCATTATGCTGTGATGGTGTTTACCATTGCTTTGTTAAAACAATCCTTATCTTGACTCATAACAATAGGGTATTTGACTGAATTTTAATTGATTTCCAAAAAAGGAGGAGGTTTTTAATTTGGACGGTAACTTGATATTTTTTGTTTTTTTTTTATGTAGGTATGTAGGTACTACACCGATTACTCCGAGGTTTCTGATCCGATTTGTGCCCTGCCGGAGACGCGGGATTATTCGCAAGAGACACCGTGGCTCCGAAAAAACAAAGGGCAATGAAGGAACATGGATGGGTTTTAGTCAGTAGAAGTCTGACACTCCCTCCCGCTACACCCAGAGCGGGAGGAGTCATTGGATGACTTCCCATCTAAAAAAAAAACCGATTTGCGTGATACTTTTTTAGATGCGGCATATTATTAATTTAGTTTGGCAAAAATGCTCAGTTTTGCTTTTTCAATATCTGCGTAGATGAAGACGTTGTACAAGTACCACTCATAAGTGGAAAAAAAAACTATTTTACAAAAAATATAATCGACTTCCAAAAAACACAACACATTAAGTTTAAAATAACCTTATTTTTATTAGGTACATTTCTGAAAACCTAGCGACCAAACAACACGTTGTGCATAGTAGGTACTAGAGCATGCAATACCGTTGTATCGTTACCGCAATTTCGCGAAATTCGCGCTGTTTTTCAGTACCGCAAAAGCGAGATTAGAAATGCGAATTTTGCGGTATTTAAAAACGAACCTTAGAGATAAAATCCCCGCTACGAATCGTCGCATGTTTGTCCTGTAGTGCTATTCTGTATCAACATTTTCGTGTCTCGACAGCGAAATCCAAGATGAGTATCAAATTCGTATTTATGTTAGATCTTATAATTATTGTGTTTGATTGTTCTGTCCCTCAGATGAAGCTTGATATCAAAAATAATATTTACAGAAAGGGCTACAGCGAACTAACCTTTGTTTATAGTCTTACTCAGTCTCACTCGCAAGCCGGGTTATTATTATTTTTTTGTAAAAAATAATACTACAATCTTAGAATAATAACGCATAGAAACCTAGTACGAGTGCAAAAAGTGAGGCAACTAAAACTTAGCCTAATCCGTCAAACTTAGCCGTCAGGCCGTCAGTACTCAAGGTCACGTTCCGTCGAACACAGCTCGCGAGTAAATAATTGAAAATGACAGTTTGTTGCGTGAAAGGATGTTATAGCACATCAGGAAAACAAAAAATGTGATAAAATAACATTTCACAAATAAGTACTCACATTCTATGCACTATTTTTACGTAAATCGATAAATAAAACAAAATTCTAATAACCTAACTTGTCATAACACAGTGTTGCTATTTGTGAGGAAAAAATACCCACATTGCTTTCATTCATGTTTTTCATTTTTGTAATTTTAAAATACAATACTTACTGTTAATTCATATCAAACCCGATTTTTTAACATTGTTTATAATTATAACCCATCAAGCATTCTAAACGCATTGAACAATATCTCATTCTTTATGCGATTTATTTCCTTTTATTTTGAAATAAATTGAAGTATACCTTCCGAAAAAATATGTCATATTACATGAAAAATCATGTTTACCTTTTCCAGTTCCCAACAACATAAAATACTTGCCTTGATAGCAAAATAGTAATGCGTCTTCCCATTTTGTGGGTAACGGCTTAGTAATGGTATCTCTGAAAGCTATATCTGTGTGCGTTAGAGGAACGTAGACACATTCGGCTCACGCACACAAAGAAAATGAAGTGGACACACGATTTTGCTCGGGTTTTGTTCTAGACGCGGCTTCTATGCGTTATTATTCTAAGACTACAATGAATGGTATTGAATTCATATTTTTTAGCGATCTATAGATCGTCAATCAGCGAAGTGTAAACTCTTTCCAGTTATTATTAAAACTAGTGGACGATCAACAAGCGGACTACGTACTCATTCACGGACTAAGCATGGAACCTAAAAATGTTAATTTCGACGTGATATCAGAAGAGGTTGATTGCAGTTACAGAAAACAAACAAATCTGCAAAAATTGTCTCATCCTTAAGTGTCAGAATTAAGCAACGATGCACAAACCTGACAAGTGTCTTTATGTATCTTCAAAATCCCTCAAAGTATCTTTATGATTTGAAAGATACCAATATGAATGAAATATTTTATTTATCAAGCAAATCTATAATTAAAAAAGAAATTATAAACTTGTTAGAAAGGTTAGATAAATCAGGTGCCACATTTGATGAGGCTGAAGGATGTCCCGAATCTGACCAGCACAGTGTTATAGATGATGTATACCATTATTGAATTTCACGTCACAAACCAGAGAAAATCAACTTGCAGTCTCGACATCATCTTTTCTGTCCCTTAAAGATAAACTTATAAGCTCAGGTCAGAATATACAACTCCAAACAGAAATATGAATTCCAATCCTAGGTTAGATTTGATCTTGAAAAAGGAAATGACTTTATATGAAACTGGAGGCACAAGAGGAAAATATCTGGAGACTTTATACTACTATCTGGGCATTTTGAACGTTTTCGGCTGCTGGACACTTGCAATAAAATAAGAAGTTCTTTACAAAACATCCGAATTGAGAACCTCCTCCTTTTTGGGAAGTCGGTTAAAAAATGATAATACCTACAATTAATATTTTATGCTTTTTACGTAAACATTTTCAAATAATAAAAAAAGATGAGTTGTATTGGATTAAGTATAACTTATGGTAGTTTTATTTTAAAACCCCTTTTAAAGAATTACTAATTACGCAATATCGCGAATTTTGCGGTATTACATATCCAATACCGCGAAATTGCGGTATTGGATATATTCTGCGGTATTGCATGCTCTAGTAGGTACGTGTTCAAAATTTTTCGTAGGTAATTTACCTACGAAATATTTTTTTTTTAAAGAATCTTTGTTAGCAGTACCTACCTAAGTACCAAACTCAAGCAGTAGCGTGTCAAAAACATACTTTGATAGGTAAGTACCTACTAAGTACTAGGTAGGCACGTCTATTTTTCATCGGAGAATAGTTTTGTTTAGAAATAAGGGTTTATCCTATTTTGAAAGACGTAGGTGATTTTATTTCAACTAGGTATTTTAAAAGACGTAGTTTTCGCGGTTGAAATTTAGCAGAAAAGTCATTACCTACCTAGAGGTATAAAATATTAACAAGTACTTAGGTAGGTATTTCAGCTTAAGGATAACATAAAATATATTCGAACAAAATGGAATTTTCTAAAAACCCAATCGAAAAAACTATTACGTATTATGTAACCTTGATTCACCGCGTCAATGGCTTATTTGTTTAAGTAGGTACCTTGACCATCACAAAATGTTACAATCCGTCTAAAATTGTTTAATGCGCTTTCATTAGGTAATTGTTCAAAAACTTTAATGCGAATGTAAGCGAATAAACAAACTCATTTTAATTAATCTATCTTTCGATCGTAAAATATCACATTTTTATCAACACTATGCTTAGCACGTCAGTAAACCGTAGCGCCATCTCTTATCCGCGCTTGAAATCAATTCGTTCGTGAACGCGAACGCTTATTTCGACGTACCATGTATGTGTCAGGATGGCCGAGCGGTCTAAGGCGCCAGACTCAAGGTTTCCTTGCCTGTTAACAGGTTCGAGTTGTTCTGGTCCTCTCTGAGGGCGTGGGTTCGAATCCCACTTCTGACAAAACTTTTTGGCATTTTGTAAACTTTTTGTAATATTTTCGGTGATAAGTTATGTCTTGTATATAAACCGTGTCACGTTAAAAATCAGTGTCAATTATATAATAAAATCAGAATTCTGATTTCGAATTCTGGTTCAGTTACATAATAAAACCAGTAAGGTTGACTGTTTTCTTCAAAAGGGTCGAGATTTTTTGCCAAACCCGCATATATTTTATCGTGCCTAACTTGCAAAAATATCGATAAAATGGATTTACCATCGATATAATCTGTGGGATTTACCAATAAAGTCAAGTTAAAGTAAAGCGTTTAATGCAGATTGGTCACTTGGTGTGTGAAGTTTAGCAACCAATGTCTACTTATGCAAAGTCGTGAGTGCGTGACCTTAACCTCTTGAATGTCTATCGATATACCAACACGTGTCTCCGAAGGTGTGCCAATGCACGATTACATTGTCATCAATGCATTGTTACGATACCTTTGTATCATAAACAGTGCAATATGCTTTAAAAACATCGACTGTTCAATTCGAGTGACCTAATTTACAGATTCTCAATGCTGATAACTTTCTTTCTCTCTGGTTCTTTATTTTAGCCTTTTTTACCGACTTCGGAAAGGGAGGGTTGGGTTTTTACACCACCTACTGAAAGGAAGGCTGTGATTTAGCTACTTGTATCCTGAATGAAACGTACTTATACATTTATTAATGGATGTAGGTACTAGGTACTATTTATGTACCTATGGTACAATTTGGAGACTATCCTTGCAAACTTTGACTTGTGCCGGCTGTGGCATGTGCCGCTGTTCTAGCTGATAACAAAACCTTGGCTGAAATAATGCTTAGTTGATAATAATATCCTCAACCTACCAGCAGCAAAACGAGACGAAATATGGAACTGAGCCAAATTTCGTGAACTAAAGAAAAGTTTGGTGATTAAACAGTAGTTCAGTCTACAAACATTATTTCTTTGCTCACGAATTACTTTGTGTTACCTATGTACAGAGCTACCACTCCTATTTTCACAGATGATGAGTCAATTAGGCATTCAGGAAAACAATGCTGTGTTTAATTTAATTCTTATACTTACGATATGTAACCTCATTCACACAAAAGCTTTACTCCGTCTTGCTATTGTGCAAGTGTGCTCTAATCTTTTGGTTAGGCGTCGGAAATGCCGCGTTCAAAACTATTGATCACCAGTATCAACAAAGTCGGTGGTGACAACTGGGAAAAAACGTTCAGTTTACTGGAAATAGACGTTAATTTTGCGGAACAGTGAATCGTCTGACAACTGAGGACCAAGGAATATTTTGTCGTATAGTAACGTTAGCGTAAGTGAATTTTGAATGTGCAAATCTACAATCCCGTAGTATTTTAGTTTAATTTTATGGGACAAACACAATTTATATTATTCAAAAATATGAATATAGTATCTAATTCAAATAATAAAATTATGTGCGAAACGAGTTTATTGTAGCTATAAGCCTATGATAAAATTTTACGTTAAGTTACTATAGGTAGGTAGGTACGTCAAAAATATTCGTGCTAGGCCCTAGTGCTAGAGTTACGGTACTTTAACCACCGTTATTAAACTGTGAGCCTTTTTAATTAAAACCCGACTCAAAAGATTCTATGTTTGCATCTGGGTGTCTGTCCGTGGCATCGTAGCTCCTAAACGGATGAACCGATTTTAATTAAGTCTTCTTTATCGTCTTTCTCTCTTGTGTGCAGGTGTGTAGTGCGTGTGTGATGGTACGACTGCATTCGGTGCTGCTGCTGGCGGTAGCACTGTGCGGCGCCGCCACCACACTCGACTCCGAGCTCGGGCTAGGGAAGGCGATCAACATATTTATGAGGTGAGCCATATCCACCATGTGTGGAAGAATCTGTGACCTACAAATTTAATTTAGAAGTCGCTGTCAATATGTGTTCCTGTCTACTGTGGCATTTGTTGTAAGTACGTATGGTTTCGAGCGTCCAGTCGTGATTAGTGGGATCATTAGACACACCTACCTAATACTGCAGTCAATAATCCACCTGCCAGTTGGTGGTCATCAAATGTTATTTTTAGACCAATATTTATGGACAAACAACTAGATTATCATGAACCTATATGGAGATACTGATCCTCTTCAAAAGACCCAAGCGGTTTTATCGAAAACATCGACAGCAGCATATTCTTTTTGCTACCTTAGCTTAACAATAACTACTCAACATTCTAGATGTTACCCTAGGGATAATGGATGTCTATCATGCGCAGTGCCTGTGTAAATTTACAACAGGCCAATAACTGGACGTAGGTACAAATTCAATACTAGTCTTAAACTGCAGAGCTTACCCACTTATTAAGTGAAGACAAAAAACCACCAATTCATCTCTTCCCATCACATTCCAGGTATGGCTACCTCAGCATCTGCATGCGGGTGGTCCCTCGCAACGACACCGAAGGCTGGGTGTTCAGGGAGCCCACCGTCACCGTGTTCAGAGAGGTGGAGCAGTTCTCCATCGCACCGACCCCGAGGCACGCCAAGACCCTGTTCGATGGAGACTTCCACATGGAGTTCTGCGATAACCTGAAGCAGCTGCTCCAGGCTTACTTTAGGGATTTTACTTTTGAGAGGTAAGGAGTTTGGTAACCAAGACTTTGCTATTAGGTGCCATAGAAATGTTTCAAGCATTTTAAGTGGTGTTGACAGAGGTGAAGTGGAAAATTGAAAGGGTCTGGACGAGCCATTTTAATCTAGGTACCTTGAAAATACCCCAGAAGCCAGCCAGTCCGTTTACTAACCCATCCTTTACAGACTTTTTCTAGCTTTAGCACCTCCTTAGCTTCCGCCAATGAAACAGGATCAGGTTTGGATTCCAAAAGGGAGTTGATCGTGAAGTCTGCGATGTCAGTCCTGTATGTTTCTTCAAATAAGATGACTGTGATTAAACGTAATATTATACACAAGGATGAGTTCCTGACCTGCTGTGGACAACATCTCAATAAACATCCGAACGTAAGTAGGTGCAGACCCATGTTATTCAATGTATTAGATCTCAAGGGAGTTCCTTGAGGTCTATTTGAGCCTATAACCTCAAGCTACACGTCTTTTACCCCATAGTCCTAAATTAAAATTATAAGACCTTTTATTTAAACTTCAGATTAGAGCGTCCATGGCGCGCGTTCACAGCTGGTTGGCCGACTGACATCATGGCGAGGAATCTCGGCATCAACTCCTCCTTCATCAATGGAGATCACTGCTATGTGCTCGTCAGAGTTTCCAGGTAATAACTCCTAGAACCTGTCCAGACTGGACCGTTCAACGCGCTAGGGGACGCGCACGTTTCAATTTATGTTCGACTCAACGTACCTCGAGAATGCGCGAGTGCCCTCGCGCGTAAAACGCTCCGTCTGAACAGGCTCTTAGAGGCTCTAGAGAAGTGACTTTTCGTCAGCAGTAGTGTGGCGAATGCGATTGTCAAAACGACAAAAATTAATGGAATTGACAGTCTGTCGAAATGCCACGTGACCAATCCCTTATATTATTTTTTTGCATTTCCATACTTACATTCGCTGCTAGAAAGAAACTTTGTCTAGAGCCTTTTGCCTACCAGTAGGCTAGCTACACTGTACCTACCTACTTAGTTTAGCCATTTGGATCGTACGGTGCCTCAGCCACACGCAATCCTGAGGGCCAATTCTACTGTTTTTAAAACAACTTTCGCACTCGCATCAACTCGCATGTCAATCGCAAACTGTCAAAAAAGCCTTAATTTTCATACTTTTTTGACAGTTTGCGATTGAGATGCGAATGCAAAAGTTGTTTAAAAATTAGTAGAATAGGCCCTTAGCTAGTCTCCTCTTAAAAACGGCAGTATTTAAATAATGAAAGAATGACAGACTGATACAATGTTAGAAAGGGATATCCAAGCACTGCAGCTGTCAAAATAAACCAGAGACTGCTTCTCAACAGCGTTTTAAAGCATAATTTATCAGCGCCCTCTATCGGTGCAAGGACGCAACTAAATGGTAATTCATGAGGCGTCGTTCTAATAGAAAGCGATCACCGAGCGATTAAGCGATTGTCGTGTTCATTTTTATAGCAAACCCTATATAATGCATTGTCGCGTTGACAGAGGGCGCTTTACATTTTTCCTTTTCGTCCTTTCCTTTACGCATACAATTTCCTGAACGAAACTTTTAGTTTTTTCTCCAAATTCTAATAGAAGCTCTTTCCTCATTCCAGGTTTCGCGAGACAGCCAAACTAAAAGACTTGCCCGGCAACATCGCAATAGAGGACGTGGTATTCGAGGCGATACAGGAGTCCACTCTGGGAGACACGGCGTCCATAGCGGACTTTATTCGGAAGTATGGCTCGCATTACATCGCGTCGTATGTCACTGGGAACTCGCTGTATCAGGTGAGACTGTTGTTTTCGTTACATTTTGAAGTCACGTTCGAGGTGATCTGAGAAGGATACCTGGGAATATTTCAGTGAGTTCTTTGCTCAGCAGTGGAACAGTAGTGGCTGAATAAATGAAGGTCTGTCTTCACTGCTGGACATCATAGGCCTCTCCGTCTCCGTATTGGAAATTTCCGAGTTCGATCCTCAGCCATCCATTAACAGTCAGCATATAAAAATCATCTGCACCAAGCCTAAGAGATCAATTGTCATAAAAATAGGCAGTTTGCTGTATTCGGAAGTGAAAGCTTAAAAAAAGGTTGAAAATGGCAATTGTACCTAATTGATAAACAAGTTACAAATAAATTGTAAAACAAGCAGTAAAATTAACATGGCAAAACCCACCATTTTATTTATAAACTGTATTTTTGATGTAGGCATCTGTACAAATATTTGTATGTTTGATGTGTCAGCTCAAATATTCCCATTGTATCGTCAATGCAAAATGAACCCAATTATCATTTTACAATAGCGACATAACGCATACAAACATTTGTACAAATACGCCAACGTGTTTTATCCAACTGCAGGTATTTGTGTTTTCTCGTGGCGTGTACTCCAGAATCAAGGAGCGCGTCAAATCCCGCGGTATCTCTGACATACCGGTGGCGGAGATGAACAACTTCTTCTCACCGCTCTTTGCCGAACATGTTGGAGCTGTCAAGGTTTGGACTGTGTGTTTATTGAAGCCTGATTCTACATTCAAAACTGAAAAAGTTTCAACTTTTTATACGGCAGGCACCGGATAAACTTGCAATAAAGTACAATGACCTTTTCTAATATCCTCGAACAATAAAATATGACCCGTTTTTTCATAACTAGATAACGTAAAGGATCTCGAAATAATTCTATTCAGGACCGTTGTCTTTATTTGTGTTCATGATAAGAAAGATAATAAATGTATGTGGATCGATGACCGGTTTTTCACATTTATCTGGTGCCTACCATACACTATAAGTAGTTCTTTTAATTGACTTTAATGGCATCATACCTATCTCTCACTTGCACATTTAAGATAAGAATGATGAGCGAGTGAGAGAGCATGATTATCAACGCCATTGTAAGATCTTTATTGTTAAAAAATAAGGTATTATGGTAAACGTCACGTTAATGTAGAATCAGGCTAAACTAATGCATGAAATGAATCCATACATCATCATTTCGATTCCATGGATGACATCATGCATTACTTCTCAATAATCAGAAAACATCTTTTCATTTATTCATATAACAGTATCGATCTCAGTCATTCATTGCTCATGACCATTATAAGAAAACTTTCCATACATTCTCTCTCTTTCTCTATTTCTGATCATCATTTTTCATTACCATTCATTTCAAATCTTTTTAAATGTCTCACAAAATCACCAGACCACTTGCAATACTATATGCAATACGAAGCGTCAGCAATATCACGAAAGAAATAAAAACCTAGAGTATTAACGAAATGAAGGTGAAAAAAAAAGTAATCGGTAAACCCCTAAGTACCATTTTAATGGTTTACAAGTAAAACTTATATACAAAATTGGTTAGGGGAAACCCAGAAGGAAATCTAAATTAATAATAAATCAATGGGATCGGATGGGACAGTTATTTTAGTAGAAAGAGAGAGAATATAAAAAAGAAAAAGAGAGCGATCAAGAAAAACAAATGAAAAGAAGTTTCGAACACCAGTCAACCTTTGACAAAACCCTGGAGTACACGCACGCCACTCAAAATTTTAAAATTAGAATAAAAATATGAATTTTGTCTATGCTCTCACTCCAGGTGTTTGTGTTCTCTAGAACGGCATACTCTATGATCAAAGAGAGGCTTAAGAGTAAAGGAGTGGCTGACATAACTGCCAAGGAGCTGGAAGGCTACTTTTCGCCGTGGCATGCCAAACATATAGGCCAGATTAAGGTAATAAGTGACCCAAAATGTTTGTTGATCTTTGACAGTCGTTTCGGTTAGTAAAAAGTCAGAAAATCTGACACTAGTCTTAACCAGTTACCGGATTGTGGAGGTCAGATGGTAGCTGCGCCATGTAAAATACCGGTAACCAGATGCAATCAGTTCGACTAAAAGCCAACCCCAACATACCTAAGTTAAGAAGGTTAGACAGATCGGTTATTTTAGAAATGTACAGTCAAAAAGATATAAGGAACTAAAATTAATACAACACTTATGAGTTCTTTTAAATACCAAACATATACCTTGTAGAAGTGTGTAATGTTGAGTTTAGACCTTGATCCTAAGATTAATTTCTGTTTCTAATATTTTATCATAATATCTACTTCCTTCTTTTCATAAATCAGTCCTCAATCGTAACATTTCATAGAACATGATCAACCAAAACTCTATAATTTTCAATATTCAGCTATTGCATTTAATTTTCATGACTTTCGATCATCTTTTTGTATTCCTTCTTATTTTTTCGATTAAAATGAAACCTTTTTTACAAATTCCTTTTCGTTTGCAGGTGGCCAGTGGCAACAAGACAGTAGAAAACTGGGCGACAAAGCGCCTAAGAGTCCATTACTACATTTTCTCATACCCTAGTTTACTTAAGTTACACGGGGAACCATCGCTGCTAAGAAGTCTAGATACTTTACTAGGAAATGAAGCCTTATTACAATTAGAATTAAAGACACTTTCCCCTGCATTCAAAGATGTGAAAAAGAAGCAATGGTTCGAAGAAGTCATAGACAATTATTTAAAACTTTGGGAGAGTAACATGTGACGTAGTTTAATTCTTTAGTTAAATAGATATTTTTGTGACGTAACTGATAAAACACCTATTTAGTTGCGAAAAATACCCATTTATTAGCATTATGCTGTCTGAAATGATGGGAATGGCCAAAGCTAAAATCTCATATTGAAACAATGCATAAAGGTGGCATTTTAGCAATTTTTAAATACAACGAACATATTTATTTTATTGTGAATTTTGAATTAAAAATATAGTTTTAAGTACAATAAAATGGAAATGAATTTATTAAGAAAATGTGACTACTTAATAGTTAAAATAGTGTAACGTAAGTGAAGTAAATATCCATAGATTTGAATCTAAGAATGAAATGAATCAAGTTTTTAATGAATTTGCATCAATAGTTATATTTTTGTACATAGTATATTTTACAAAGTGCCTTATATTCTTCCAAAATTATTTGATAAGAAGCAGAACGTTATAATGTAAGATATTAGTCATGATTCCATAGTGGACTATGAGATTGGGGTGATTATTTTAGTTGATAGCAAATGTAGTCGTACAATATAGTCCTTATTAGCATTATGCTAAGACACGTCACAAAGATGCATTATTGCTTATTTGTGACATGTCATCATAAGAAGCACAACATTAAATACGTACAAATACTTGAATACTATAAATACCTTAACTTTTTAATAAAAAAAACCATCCTTTTTCAACAAGCGTTGGCAAAAATGGCATCTTGAGCAATCTTGCACAAATTACCATTAATTTTTTTGGAACCTGGAGAATTACTGGTTTTCATTTAATAAAGTAGTAGATTTAATAAGGGATTTAGAAAATGATTAACAACTGTTGGTAAAATGCTATAGCTCAAATCGCACATTTTAGCAATTTGCACTATCTCCAGTTCACAAATCCACCGATAGAGGCGCTATTGTTGAATCCTTATCTACTTACCTACTACATTTTTTGTGTCGCCAATTTCTAATCTACTTTGGAATCTGTGTTACAAGATCCTCAAACTAGGCAATTAGAATTCTGTCCATTATTATAGATATCTTTTGACTATTTTAAATGACAATAAAATATAGTTGTAAACGTGCAATAAGCGGTTTCGTGAGGAAAGCGGGATCAAACACTGTATGCATTTAGTTTCGAATAAGTAGTTAAATAATTTAAATCAGGTGGTGTAAATATTATGGATTTGATAAAATAAAGTTAATTTGTGACTGAGCTTGTTGTTTAATATTGTTCCCTGTCCTAAGGCTGACTCTCCACTACAGCATCAGCAGAGGAGAGGAGCGGAGTGCCAATATTAATCAATGGAATTGCATAAAATCTCCACAAACTTCAGTGGACAGGGATTTGCGAAAGGGAAAGCGGAGATGCGGAGATGGGAAGCGAAGCGAGGAAGCGGACGCTCAAATTACTCGTCGCGTGAACTTGCTAACTGGCTCTTTTCAGTCCGTAACACTGCTCCGCATCAATCTGTCCATTGATGCGGAGCAGCACATTTCGTAACACCGCTCCGCATCACTCCCAGCCTCCGCTGCTCCGCTCCGCCTCAATAGGGAATATGCATGAAAAAAGTATATAGTATCTGAATAGTTTATCTAAAAGTATTCGAAAATATAATACTAACAGTGAAATTACAATCCAAATTGCTCGAAAAACGAACGAGATACAATTATTTTAATAAAATATATTTGTCCCTCTCGCGAAAACGCTGTTGTCTATGGCAGCTGTATAGTCGTCGTGTAATTTGACGTCACATTTCGTATCGGACTTCTCTTTCTAACTGTAGTCTTTGAAGCTTTATAGCTTCATAAATGCTGAAGTTAGTTAGAAAATAATTTCATGATTGTTTACTAGACCTAATATGTATTTTATTTGCAAACTAGCTGACCCGTGCAACGTTGTCTGCGTAACATTTTTCATTACTGCTCCGCTCCTATTGATTTTATCGTGATGATATAAGCCTTAAGCCTTCCTCGATAAATGAGCTATCTAACACTGAAATAATTTTTCAAATCGGACCAGTAGTTCCTGAGATTAGCGCGTTCAACCAAACAAACAAACAAACAAACAAACTCTTCTGCTTTATAATATTAGTATAGATAAAAAAATCGCATGCATATTCGCTATTGACAGGCAGCCTCATGCTCCTCTTCCTTCCTGTCATGTTAGTACCGAACTACGACTGTCATCCAAATTCAGTTATCTTAAAAATTTAGGCCATTCAAGATTTGGGATAAACGTACCTACTTGTTACTAGCAACTTTTTGCTACAAAGTACGTAGTTCGCGGGGGCAAAGACCCAACGTTATCTGATAACAGTTCTTAGTAACTTGTGAATGGGCTGTTTAGTACAGTAATTAAGTAGATATCTGGGAAGACTGGTCTGAAAACGGATGGAACAAGTGTTTGACGGAATTCGGAAGTGACCTAATGTCAGTATGGCAACAAGAAAGTGTGATACTATGGGCAAACTAGTCGATTTAGGAATTTATTCATTGATTAGTAGATAGTATAAAAAATAGTTAGTTTATTTCAGCACACTACGTAGGTACTTATTAGGTCATTTTTTTAAATTGGTGCTGTATACTATGCCTTAATTTAAGAACTGATGATAAGCATAGTCTCATTTTTTTAGGTATGAGAATTTGTCAAATGACTCCTTCTGCTCTGGGCGGAGCAGAAGGGAGTGTCAGAGTCTTACTGACTATACCCAACCATGTTCCTTCTAATGGCGCGGTGACTCTTTCGAACAAATTCCGCAAAAGCATATTCAGATAGATTTTCAGATCACAAGACTATTCAATTACGTCTGCCAATTAATCATATAGTCAAGTCAAGGGACTTTATAAATCCAACCAAAACAAACTATCCAAAACACAAAGTCACTTTATGCAGCCAACTGCGTCATACAGATGCATCCAAAATCAAAGTTATAACGAAAATAAACGCAAATAAACTCTTGAATAAAGACTATTATTAACACAGCAATCGAATCCACAAGTGTTCACGAGATAAGGGTTAATTCACACAAGAGGTGAAGCAGGGTTATCGTCGCGCGTGAATGGGTCCGTCTGTACCAACCTTGATTTTTTGTTGCTTGACCAATTTTATTAAGTACATGAAGTGAGTAGTGTAGCTTGCAAATTAGTTTCCAGTTTATTTATATTTCTTTTAGAAGAACTGCGTAAATTCGATAAAAAAACAGCAAAATGCTAATAAAAAAGTATACCATTTTTTTAAAAATAGGCTGTAAGTCCGGGAAACCTTTATCAATTTAATGTTTGCCAAATATCTTGATAACGAATTTAAGATTATTTTGTTTTGGTCAACACTAATCAGTGACTTTCAGTAAATTCTGCTTATCTGCACAGGAAACATACGTCAGACTGTAAAACCATCTAAAGCGTAGCTGTTCGAAAACAGACATCACGCGACGGTTAATTCTCACATAATTAGTGGTACTAAAAGTTAAGAAAAAAAAAACAACAACTGAGATAAACCTGCCATTATATCCCCCAACATATAGGAGTATAGGTACTTGGGGCACTCCAGCATGTGGCTCATGTTCTGAACAGGGTCGAAGACGACGAGCATGCAAACTCTCATACATTAGGATAAGGGGCAAGAGAATTTCAAAGCACGAAGAAAACAGGTGTTCTGAAGAAACGAACAGGAACGGATGATCAACAGAACTTCTAGCTTTTTACGTACTCACTAGTGACCCGTGCAACGTCGCTAGCCTCACATTTTTCATTAGTGCTCCTCTCCTATTGGTCTTAGCGTGATTATATATAGCCTATAGCCTTCCTCAATAAATGGGCTATCGAACACTGAAAGAATTTTTCAAATCCGACCCGCAGTTCCTGAGATTAGCGCGTTCAAACAAACAAACTCTTCAGCTTTATAATATTACTAGCTGACCCGCGCAACTTCGTCTGCGTCACATTTTCCATTACTGCTCCGCTCCTATTTGTCTTAGCGTGATGATATATAGCCTATAACCTTCCTCAATAAATGGGCTATCGAACACTGAAAGAATTTTTCAAATCCGACCAGCAGTTCCTGAGATTAGCGCGTTCAAACAAACTCTTCAGCTTTATAATATTAGTATAGATAGGTACAGCAAGTATGGGCTAATAACCGCTTCTTATGTACCTATTGTGATTAATTGTGATCTTTCAACTCAAGCCGCACGTGCACTTGGACTCAGAACTGACGCAATTTGTTTCTAGGTAATGGTTCTACGCGTCAATATATCTGCCTAGTCTTTTCCCAACTATTTTGATTGCAGGAATTACCCAGTATGACCCGTCTTTAAAACGCATACAATCGATGACCCAGTCAGTTGAATCACTTTAGGTAAGGTAGGTACTATTTCCTTAGTATGAAACATCTTTTATTCTAACTATCTACCTTCTTGGGAATTTTTGGATTAGTAACCTCATTTGGTTATTCGTCATTCGCAATTTGATTAACTCAATCTGGTATTTCACAGAAACACACCGTGCTGTATACTGCTGATCTCATGATGAAAACCCAGTAGGTGGAACATACATGTACCATACATGAACAAAACCTCTTTTGGTAACAGTGAAAGGAAAAGATAGTTAACGTATCTATTGATTAATCAATTAAAATAAATTAGTATTTTTTTTAACTAGTAACAAAACAATCTGTCAGTCTGACATGGTAACGATAAATTAATTGATGACAATTAAAATTTTATCAAGAATCCATGACCCATTAGACTAATTTTTTCTTACATCAATATACAGATGAAGACAGATGCTATAAGAGTGGTTTTATCAACATTGTTTTTACGAAATTGAATAGGAATTTTTCCATAGACATATAAACTTTATGGGGTACATCTGTAGGTGTGCAATATTGGGATTTGCTGAAACTATTAAAGTATCAAGAAATCTAATAATTACTGGTCTGTATAAGGTGAAAAAAGCTAAGTTATATGTATATTAGGGCTATATTATATAAATATATAGGAATTTTCACGAAACGGATAAAAAACACCTAGATATCAATTTACTAAATTAGACTAAAATAAGAAAAGCCGTCAGAATACAATAGGCTAAAATATTTCTAGTAGTACATAGTAGACAATCTTAAAATTTACACAAGTGAATAAAACTCTTCCCTTATTGATTGACTGACAGACAACGCACAGCCGAAACTACTGGTCGTAGAAAGCTGAAGTTTGGCATGTAGGATCCTTGGGTAGGAGATCACTAAGACAGAATTGTATACATCTTTAAACCATATAAAAAATTGTAAAACAAATCCTGTTACATTTACAAGTCACAATTTATCTAAATCCTGTACTAGCATAGTTGCTCACTATAAAGTGCTATAAAGCTCAGCAAACAGGAAATGCATGCCAATCTGTTGCATCAAGCGAGTCGCAAGCTGTCATATGCAGCAGAGGTAGACAACTTGTGGTGGGAGACAGTCAAGTACCAAGATATCCTCTGTGTAAGAGGATTCCGGGTGAAACTCGCTTCCATCTTCGGCCTAATCATCACTTTCCATCAGGTGAGATTTGGGCCAAAAGTTTCCCCGTTTTGCATAAAAAAAAAATATATATATATATAGAACGACAAATTACACTATAACGTCAGTAACGTACTGAATTGAGATACAAAGCTTTAAAATACTTCAGAAGAATATACGGACGCTCTCAATGGGCCTCATCAGAAGACTTAAAGGGCAATGGAGAGGGCAATGCACAGTGTTTTATGAAGCCCGATTTTCGGACACCCCTTTTTTATCGAAAAACCTGACAGAAATGATCATTTATATGCAAGATTTCGTATCCCCATTTAGCAACCAAGTCTAGTTTATGAGTTATAATTTTTGAAAATCGTAATAGTTCCATCCGGATATTAAGAAAACAATTAATTACGCTTAAACTAAGCATGATACGAAATAATGATGTTAGGTACATATGCTCGGAGTTTCCATGCGTGATCGAGTCAGGAATGATTAAATCCGCAAGAGAACCAAGGTTACCGACATATCTCGAAGGATCGCGAAACTGAAGTGGCAGTAAGCAGGGCAGTGTCGCAGAACAGATTGTCAATAGGGCCGAACAGTTCACCGGTGACATGAAACGTGGAACGATGACACGGAGGGTCGCGGAAGCCGACGGATGTGAGACGCACAGAACCGGTTATTGTGGCGACTCTTGAGACATGTCCAGCAGTGGACGCCTATCGGCTGATATGATGATGTGATACGGACATGTAGTTACACGGAAATTTAGTTTTGTGATAAAGAGCTCAGAGGGAAAGAGAGCCATTTTTTCTCTGAACTATTTTCCTAAAAAGTTTCAAGATTAAAATCGGTTCATAGATTTCCACGTAAAATGACTTCAGAGCTTGCATGAAACACCTTGCGGCGTGATCATATACCTACATTTTATTAATCACGTTCCATGTTTACAAAAAGGTTGGTCACCCCTGCTCCGCTGATAAGTACCATCGAACTAATCTCTTAGGTCAAGTTCAGTAGCTGTTTACTTTGTCGACTTATTTAGCAAAATGTGAAAAAAAATATCAGTTTATTAGCCGCGTCGTCGCGGTATATAACTATATAATGTATTTTAATATGTTCTTCTGTTATTTTGTAGTTTTATTCTGTTCTGTGCAGTGTTACAGTGAAGAGGATCTAGGCTACAGTTTGAATATTGGAAATGCTATCGATGTGTTTGCGAAGTAAGTGTTCGTTTGTTGTTTTGTGCGTTTTAATTACTGTGTTGTGTGTTTAAGGAAAATGATGAGTGTAACTTTGTGTTTTATTGTTTAGTTGGAATTGAGGATTTGAAGTTTGGTTCTATAATTTAATGTAGCAGAAGTTAACTGTAGCATTTCAAAGAATTTTGCTAGGTTATTAGAGGCATTTTATAGAATTACTAAATTAACTTAAAATATATAAAGTAATCACGCGTATCGCAAAATTTTATGTTATCAATTTTGATCGGTATGTTACTTTAATGGCAAATTATTATAACTAAAAATGTACACAATATATTGAGCTTAAAAGCTGTGGGTTTGTCCCATGATAGACTAAAACAGATATAAATCAAGATAGTAGATTTGGGTTTAAATTTTAACCCAACAACTTTATTCCCGCGATTTCGATAAAGCATTTTTTTAAAGTAAACATATGACAGCGACTCAACGATAGTTAGCCGTCTATCAGTAAAATTAATTTAGAAACCGGATGAAGTGTTATAGAGGTATGCGGAAAATTGGGTGTAGGGAGGATCCTCCGATCAGACTGATGAATGGTTTTCAACTGGCAGATGTTACGCTCGTGTTGTTTACAGTAGGTATGATTATTCTATCTTTGCCCAACCGAAGTTAGGTTTGAGTGACGAACGCGCAGGTCCCATCGCGTCAAAAAGTGTTACGTTCTTAGAATGCTTTTCTGATTTATACGTTTTGTATAATAAACGAGTAAGAAACACAACCGGAAACAACAATAAGGTCACAAAGTACACATCAAACATATACACCACAAAAACACAAATGAAACGGTAAGAAAAACCAAAATAAATATTTTACAACAATAACAACCTGTAACACTTTTCGCGTCAACAGTCGTATTGCATTGAGTAAGCGGGACACAAGTATACATCGAACGTATACGAGCGACTGAGAAGCAAAGCGCGACCTACCCGCGGTTGCGCTGTTCTATGTTTCTTGTCAAATTGACATCCTGCGCAACCAATTGCGACGTACTTCGCATAGGCAAAGATAGAAAAATCGTACTGTATGTTAAAATCACACGGAAAGCTTTGATTGCGCGAAGAAGCATTTTTGCGTCGTCAAGCCTTAATTTAGTTTGTATGTGGTGGTATTGACGCCGCAACAGTGTTTCGGAGATTACCTTCTTCGTCCAAACTTATAAACTTTATTTCATGATAGTAATTTAATAACGTTTAGTAGAAAAGCGACAATACTATTGTTATCCCAACTAATATTATAAATGCGAATGTGAATATATTTGTTTGTTAAATATTTGAAGCGCAACACAAGCCGACTGACGCATAACATGATCAGCAACATTTACAAAGTTACAACTCAAAATATCCATCTCTTAACTTGAAAAACCTCTCCGCAGCTACGGCGACTTATCGCAAGTAACACAAGTAATATCAGCAGACTACGAAGGAGAAGAAGGGGAAGATCCTATAGTTCCCTTCAGTGAGAAGAACATACGAGTATTTTCCAATGTTACCAGTAAAGAAACCATGGGCGATGCCGACGGCATCACTAACATGGACCTGTTGCTTTGTGAGACGTTCGAGGAGCTCCTCGACGCGTATTTCAAGAATTTCCATATACAAGGGTGAGTTATAGTAGGATATTATAAACCGAAGGGATAAAGCAGTGTCTTGTGTCACGAGCATCATATTGAATCCCGAACCTAATGAAGGATTAGAAAGTTAACTCGCTCGGTTCACTCGTGAGTAATACAAGAATCCTGAATTCAGCGAGATTCAAGTTAGCCCAAGGCAAATTTGAGTCCAAATACTTTACGATAATTTACTTTACGAATGCTTTTACAATGCTTGCCTATTTTAACTTTATGTGCTTTAAAATGTGAAGGAAAAATCGCTCTTATTTTATTTTTGTGAAATACCGTATATTGTATTTTTAGAACTCAAACTCTTTAGATTTACATACAGGACTTCAATAGTGTAGCATCAAATTCATTTTTAGTGCTGGCACGCCAATCATAGGTAATAACGCCTCAAATAATCAGCACACATAGAGAAGTAGGCTATACGCAAATAGTTAAGTCAGCTGCAGCTATCATATTATTATAGAATCCTATTGTGAAAATACGTCACAAATAATCTTTGCAAGAAAACTATACCGTCATTCAACAAGAATCATGACAACATCTTATAGATAAAACTCCTCATTTTACAGAACAGACAAGCCCTGGAAAGCGTTCATGGGTGACTGGATACACGACGAAATAATGAGAACTTTCGGCATAGAGTACGATCCAAAACCCGACTGTTGCTTTGTACTGGTCAAACTAACAAAAGTGCACAAGACTGTAGAACTAGGGAACTTAGATGGAGTCGCAGTAAAAGACTATGTTCTGAGAGCCATTGAAGATCTGAATGTCACTGATACGGCAGATGTTCGGAAGTTTATGAAGAGCTATGGGACGCATTATATCGATTCTTATTCGACGGGGAATATTATTTATCAGGTTTGGTTTTGCTTTCTTCTCTTTTTATTTAAATAACTGAATGTAGAATGAACATTATTCATTATCTTGATGATTAAGGAATAAAGATCGTGAATCATAAAAAGGAATTCTGCTAATAGTGCTTCGGTCAATACTTGCTGTAAAGTCTCCTTGGATGACCAAAAATATCACAACGCAGACGTTTAGCTTTAGGGTCGTGATTTAAAATTCTCAAGATACGCCCTTTGACTACAAGATTTTTGTACTATTGTAATCTATATAGAAAAATCTTCTATTCTCTCTCCTCTCCTAGTGAAGTTTGAACAATAGGTTTTATAACAAAATTATTTGTGTTTTGTTTTCCAGGTGTTCAAATACAAGAGGCGTGGCTTCGACATGTTGCGTTCATACATCTCATTACGCAATGCCAGAAGGGCAAGTACTGCCAACCTTCGCTTCTACTTCTCATCATATTTCCTAAAACAAGTTGGAGATATTAGGGTAAGATTTTTCTCTTTTGGTTTTGCTAGTTTGCTTTAAAATATTGTGCAAATTTTATAGAATCCAACTTTTCATTATTCCTTCGGATTTAAGATAGCGACGGCGAAGTGCCAATAACATCTATCTGACAAAGTCAAAAATTTACGCAAACTTAAAAAAACGTTTCTTGTTTGATAAGGTAATAATTAGTTATTACCTATATTTATGAATTTACGTTAAATTCTCAAATTTAAATATTATACGAAATTTGTATATTTTGTGACAGTGTTGTATTTATTCGATTAAAAGCAAGTAATACCATAAAATAGACAGGTTGGGTTAGTAAGGAGGTATTTTCACATTTTAAATTTAATGCTGTTGCAACTAAGAATACACTAGGTGATTTTAGTAAAACATGCGAATGACGCCTTTAAATTCAAAACGATAAAAAAAGTCAATTTCTCGAAAATTTACAGTTAGAAGGTATTGGCACTTCGCCGTCGATAGGCATTTGATTGTATTAAGCACAATATTCCAAAGTAAAATGTATTGGGATATGGCGTCACAGTGGTATCGGACTATCACGATATCACAGCAAAACGTACACTCCATCTTCATATCAAAAACAAAAGCAGATCAAAGTATAACTTCAACTGTCTCAATATTAAAAGCAGCGTTTCACAGGGCAACATACTTAGCCCTTTACTAATCCTACTCGTAACAAAGAACTCGCAGCCATTTCCAATTAAGATGTTCGCACAAATATCACTAATAACGATACATATTTATGTTCAAACCCACAGATAGCCAGCGGGAACAAAACCATAGAAACTTGGGCACGAATGAATCTCAGGGACGGCCAATATTTATACTCAAGACCAAGCCTTCTTCGACTGAACTACAACGCAGTTTTAGTTAGCAAGTTAAACAGTTTGATGGATAAAGGAGCTCTAATAGGCCTTAATCTGAAGACACTAAGTCCTATATTTAAAGATAGTCGGAAGGGACACGGTTTTGCTGAAGTAGTAGAGAATGACTTGCTACTGTGGGAAGTAAATGCTTAGTATAATTTTTGAAGACGTCAGTCGTGTTCAGATAAGAACCTATGTTTATTTCACATCTTTATAAATTGGATGAGTTGTGTTAGTTGCTACTTAAAATATTTGACTGTGTGTGTGCATTCATTTGATTTTACCAAAGTATATTCAATTCAAAGTGCCAAAAACTAACTGTAAGTACATTAAGTTTTAGTAACATCATAATTTATTACTTACCACGGAGTTTTCTATGGTGAAAAAACTACCATGTCACATAAAAATACTTAATATTTTCATAAAAACAGAAATAATTTTCAAATCTACCTGAACACTGTAAATACCAGTATTTCAATATAAATAACAATAAAACAATTTTTAAATACAAGTTAGTTTTAATTTAGTTTTATTAACATTTATTATTACCTAGTGTACAGACAAATTGTCACATAATTATTATAAAGCTTGCCTTCAAATCAAAGGTGAATAAATATTACATTACACAAATACGTACTCAATAATAACAAACAAAATACATTCAGAAATCTTAAAAGCTTGTACAGAATTTCAACTAAACTATTTAAGATCTTTCATTCTCTCTGTGTTTCAACTTTTCTTTTTAAAAAAGCTAAATCGTATTTCGTATTCCTATTAATATCTGCTGTGCTATTCTGTAAAAATCTAACAGTGGCAACTAAGGTGAAGTGAAAATGAAGTGAGCTGTCAATGCATCCAATCAAAGTAGAACGAAAGTTCACTTCGTTTTTTTCCACAGTAAAATATTTACAGAATAAACCGGCTGGTCCCCGAACACTGAGTGTAGACCATGATCTTAGGACGATATTCACGGTTCGCACTTGGCCTTGACTTTGCTAAAGGAACACTTACCTTAACCTTAGAACGCTATTGTCACATGCATATACAAACGAAAGCGTACCCTGCACGCCTTTGTGACATAATAATATATGTGACATACAAAAGCTTATTTGTACGCAACGTCACATATTATATGTAACAAATAATACCGTGAATAGGGGACCGTACTAAAAATATCTAATTAGTCCGTTAGACAGTTTTCAAAAAAATACCCGACGCTTATTTTTACTTTTTTTGCGTAAACAAAAAAATTAAGACGATACAGCATATTAAAAACTCATGTATCAATCAAATCTATCTGACGGACTAATTAGATTTTTTTAGTACGGCTTTTCCTCCTATTTGGGGATTGGCGTGGGTACGCCGCGTCGATGCGTTTTTACACCGGCGTTCGAAAGTTAAACAAAAGTTTTATACAGTTCATATTCCTTAACGTTTAACGTCTTAAAAGAATATGAACTTTACTAACACAAGTTTACAATATTTTTGGTATGAAGCGCTGACTTAAAATGCTGTCTGTGAGTCTCATCTCTAAGCTATTCATTGCAATCTTCAAGACTAAACCTGTGAATGGCGTTCGAAGCACACGCAATCCGCCAATAACCTCATTTTGCGATCATGGTCATAGTCACTCAGTAACCCTCTGCGTTTCCACCAGAGATGTGCAAGGATGCGGAACGAGGGTATGTTTGTCAAGAACCAATAGAATCGCTTCATTTACCTAGCCTCGCACAGCACAAGCGATTTCATTTGTTCTTGGCAAACATATCCCTCGCTACCGTACTCGCAGATCTCTGGTGGAAACGCAGCCTTAGCATTTCCCCGCGCTAAGCCTTTATATATCTCTCTCTCTAGCTAAATCCATACAAAATATACTTCAATTTCCAATTTATGTTTTTTACCAACAATCGTAAAGGCGACCTTTACATCAAAGTGATCAATTCCTTCTAATTTCCGACACTTTTCAAGCAGCTATCCTAAAGTGTTAAAGAGATCTTTCGTACTTATTCAATTTATCTTAAATAAGGAATCAGTCTGATAATTGACACATTGCTGTCTGTGGCCATTTAGTCAGTAATCTATTATTTTTTGTGGTATGCTTGTAGCTTGGATTTTGATATTAATATTATTTTCAGCAGTCTTTTTTGCCAGAAATTTCCGATTCCGTTTTTAGTCATAACATTGATATTTTTCATTTGAATTCTTGTTTTTGTTCTAGTAACTGATATTTCTAAACTCTAAAATTAACATAAATCTTCTTCATTAGGCCAAAATATACCTTACTTCAGTACAGCAGAACATATAATAAAAGTACAAACTTCACAGCTTAGATAATTATAAAAACATGGCGCTAACAATGTGAAAACTTGCAATAAATTAATATAATGCACTATTTTATTATTAATATGGATTATGAGATTACAATGTTTTATAAATGTACTTTAAATTTTAAAGGAATGTTTGAATAAAAGTGCGCAATTGTATTTCAAATATTTTTTCTGAGATTTTTTTTATAAATGTCCTAAAATGTTCTTTTTACTGTGCACTTTCATACAAAAATTCTAATTATTTTATGACTACAATTATTTTCATTATTCTACTGATTAATCATGATTTTTAAACATTATTTCAGAATTTCGATTAAATCGACTGAATACCGTGGAAACCCGGTTTTCTTTTAAAAAAAAAACAAAGCTAAACTTATATTTTTTTTTTACAAAATACTGAATGAATTTTCAGTCACAATTTTTTTTTGTAGTCTCAGAAGCTCGATAAGATTTTTAACACTATAAAATGGAGTAAAAGTATATTAAAACCTCCATTTTATCACCGCGTAATTAACATCATATATTTTTTTCGGCTATTCAAATCCATTCTCTCGTTCTTTGTGTTAGAGTATTTAATTATTTGGCACGTTCAAAGTAGCAACCTAAGCATCGTACCATGCAGTCTATCTACCAAACTCTAATTTATTTCATGTTTCTGCCCCGGTTACATTTGCAGAGTACGACCGAAATTCGGGTTATCGTGATACTAGGCCACTTGGCGTATTTGTTAGAATGTTCGCGTTAGTTGGGGAATGCAAAATATCCTTATAATGACCGGAATCATTTACATTTTGTATCACAATAAAACTTTTTAGGGTTCCGAACTCATAAGTATTAAGCCTCCGCTGTCCGTCCGACCGTCCGTCCGTCTGTGTCGGTCAGCGGACTATATCTCATGAACAGGTAGACAGTAGAAATGTTTACAGAATTTGTATTTTCTGTTGCTGCTATAACAACCAAAATTAAAAAAAAAATATGGTACGGAACCCTTCATGCGCGAGTCCAACTCACACTTGGCCGGTTTTTTCAAACTAAGGTGAATCGCGCATGTAACGGGCCGAAATTCACTCGAACGGATTGTGTCAAGGATAAAAAAGGAGCTGTGACAGTAAAAACTTTCCTTTTTTTCCTTTAACTGGTATGGAGATGTTTAACTGACACGAACAGACACAATACTCTCTTCCATCTTTTTGTATATATTGATAGGTGCGCGTTTGATAACTATCTCATCTGAAGGTAAGCAAGAATTTGTTTGACAATATTAAGCATGGTTGCCTAAAAGTTACCTTTGTCTTAAAGATTTCCAGACTGTTTATATCACGTAGACTCGCGACTAACGGATTTTAGCAAATACGCCAAATTTAGTATCAGTATCACACAAAGTTTTAAGGCGTTGTCCTAAAACAACTGCGGCGCGAATATGCGATTGAGGCGTTAATTTCATTGGCAAACTCGAATGCGTTGTCGCGTTTCAGTTTTAACGAAAAAAACGCGATGGTCGCGTATTCGCGCGATTATCGTTTTGGACGACGGCTTAGGGCGACTTTTTGATTCGTAATTCACGCAATTCATTGGTTGAGTATAAAATGAAGTCCAAGTTAAAGGTTAAAATTGGTTACCGATCAACTGTTAGCTTGACCAAATACATAGCTAGCGTCAAACGGGGTGAACAGGAATGGAGGGGAGAATTAAAACAAAACTTAAATGTTTATAAAAAAGTTTTTCACTTCAATACCATAATTTTAATTTTCTAAATTTTTTATTATTAATATCAATTCAACAAATTAGAGACCGTAAATGCTGTAAACAAGATTGACATAACGAAAATCCCCTTCAAAGTTTTGCTTCAACTCACCCCGTTTGTAAGTATTAGTTAAAATCTGTTAGTTAACAACCAACAATTGGTGTCAAAACACATTTTAACGATTCAATTTACCTACAATTATTAAACCAGAGAGCTAACTACGGATCAAATTAACCGCCCTTAGTGTGTAGAGATGATTCTACCAGATTTGTTTCCGATTACTTAAACCCATTTCTTATTGTATTTCTTAGTATTGTCGTACCTGTAACTCCTACTCTCCGGGGTCTTATGAGCTTCTTCCGAGCCTCAGTGTATCTCGTATGTACTCGTCACGCGGGTGCACGCGTACTGGTTGCGAGAGACCCGCTTGCCGTTCAGTAGCAGAAGCAGAGGGTTGTTCACGCGGATCGATTTGAAGTTGTAGGCCTGGAATTGTTGTAATTTCTTTTAAGATAGATTCTGTACAGGGTGAATTTTTTAAGTGTGCCTTCAGGGCTAAGTGCGAAACTATGAGGAATATCGAAAAACATTGAAAGGAGTCTCGAGTCAGATTTTGATGAAAAGCAAAACTGCATCATTGGATTTTTGAAAAACCGTTGTTCCTACCCGGGAATCGAACCAGCTGGTTTTGAAAAAAAATAAACACCCTGTATTATTACGCCATCCGAAAAGTGTAGCTAATAAGGATCAAGTTCTGGAATAACACATGGAAATCTAAAGGAAAGCTCTCATTTTTAGGGTTCCGTAGCCAAATGGCAAAAACGGAACCCTTATAGATTCGTCATGTCTGTCTGTCTGTCCGTCCGTATGTCACAGCCACTTTTCTCCGAAACTATAAGAACTATGCTTTTGAAACTTAGTAAGTAGATGTATTCTATGAACCGCATTAAGATTTTCACACAAAAACAGAAAAAAAAAACAATAAATTTTGGGGGTCCCCATACTGAACTAAAATTCAAAAAAAATTTTTTCATCAAACCCATGCGTGTGGGGTATCTATGGATAGGTCTTCGAAAATGATATTGAGGTTTCATTTTTTTCCAAACTGAACAGTTTGCGAGTATCTAACACTGAAAGAATTTTTCTAATCGGACCAGTAGTTCCTGAGATTATCGCGTTCAACCAAATAAAACAAACAAACAAACTCTTCTGCTTTATAATATTAGTATAGATAGAGGATTTTCAAAAAAAGTCTATGCTCAGCAGTGGGCGAAGTCGGACTGCGGAAGATGTTGATGAATATGCACACTGCACATTTATTGTACAGTCGCCAGCACATAAGCTACGCGAAACTGTCAAATTTTCCCAATCAATCTTGAACCTTATTCCTTTCATCGTAAAGATGAAAATCTATTGAAGAAATTTGACAAGACTGTTGTAGCTTGATGAAATTGTTTATATTAAAACTTTTACATACACTTAATTCTATAGATACAGTAGTGGTATTATCGATAGCAGCAAAATCTACCAGATAACCTGGATGGACTGAAAGAATTTAAGAACTACTTTTGATAGGCACGTATTAATTTAAACTTATCTAAAGATACAACTTGCAACTCACCTCGCGTTTAGTATTTGTATCTATATATTATATGTTTTTGTCTGCACTAAAGAATAAGATACTTCACAAACTGCAAGCATTTCAAAACGTCAACATACGCGATGAAAATAAAAATCACCGTTCTCCACTAAATATCATTCAAACAGACAGTAACATACCACATCTTCAGACTCATGCTTGTGTGTCCGCATCAATGGCTCGGGTATGGCCACACAATCGCCGATGATGGTACCGCGCCCATCTGCCCAGTTGTATACTGTTACCAGCACGCATTCCATGCTCTCATCCACCAACGCAAATGTGCTGGAATAAGAGGTAATTTAGATTATTTAGGGAAATACTTTGAAAATTTTATTCGTTTCTTCATGCCAACATTTACAGTAAAGTTGTGTTGAGTTGTATAGTTGTGGGCTGTGAGTTGTTGTGTGTTGTGTCATGTTGTGTTATTTTGAGTTGTGTTGTTTTGTTGTTGTTGTCGAGTAGCAACCTTAAAATTAACATGCATTTGATAAACACGACCATTTTTATTATAAACAAGTTTCTGATTGTCTTGCTAACCCTGTAATCTCAAGGGCGACAATTGAGCTTGAGGATCGCGAATCGATCCTTAAGTCTGGCAGCGTATACCGAATGTGAACTTCCTACTTATATAGCAAGAAAAGAGTTGTGCACCGTTGATGTAAGTACACTCATTCCTTAATACATGCGAAGTGCGATTTCAATACACCTTTATTAATTGTACCTCATGTCTGATTTGAACGGCTTTAGAATGTTACCAGAATGGGTAAAATTTTCTTATGGTACACTGAAGGCATAGTCAGGTACAACTTGTTTCGCTATTGCAGTCATATTCAACAACAGTCGAATCGATAGTACTGTTTGGAAGCTAGTAAACATTTGCATACATATAGCTAGCGGGCAATTCTCGTTGTTTTCAGGGGCAGTAGGATTGCAGTCGCCAACTGCCAAATACACTAATTTCCGTATTTAGACCAGTTTTTGACACATTAACACGAGAATAGAGCTTCTGGATGCATTTTGACATAATAAAATAAACCTTAAAGCCCCGTATTCATTGGAAACAAAGTTAAGCAACTTTTGTTTACCAAGAATACGGAACATAGCCATGTTGCTAGCAACGCTGCAATTCTACGATGCTAGCAACATGTTGCTGTAACAATGTAGCGCTACTTTGTTTCCCAATGAATCTGCGGCTTTAGAGACAGACATACCACACAAAGGACCGTTCTATGACTCCATCTTCAAAGTAGCTGTCAATCACGGGGCGGGCAGTGTCCCAAGCAGTTAAACTAAGTGTCCATTTTGAAGTGGCAAGCATTCGAACAAGAAAAATACGTGCGTTTATAAAACAGAAACTTATGAACAGCGAGTTCTGGACGACAGTAGGTTTGCTAGTTGTGTCAGTCAACCCATTTTATCCACAAAATAAAGCAAGCATTATAATTAAAATTGATATTGCTGTCTTACATAAAAACCGCAAAAATATTTAAAAATTATTCGCTTTGTGAAAAAATTTCAAATCTTTTAATGTACCTAAACCTTCGGGTGAAGTCGTCGTTTTTTTCTACTCGTCAGTGTTATCGCTTTTGGGTCTTACGAGTCACACAGTACACTATACCCACTTTAAACTTCTATTAGATTTATCTCATTATCCTTTCTAGTATTATAAAACGCTTAATTTTTTTGCTGGTCATAACAATGTTTGTAAGGCAATAAAATAAAAATTGTCCGTTGATTACTAATAAATATTGGACGTGTATTTATCTTTATTTGATATCAACTAAAATTGAAAGCAATACGCATGAAGCCACGACTAGTTGCAATTTCGCTTGATGTCAATTGTCAAGGGTTGGTTGACTTTTAACCGACTTTAAAAAGGTGGAGGTTCTCAATTTGTCGGAATCTTTTTTTTTTACCTAGACGTGATGTCTGAATCCCCTGCTCTTGAATGTTGATGCGTTTTATCTGTGTCAGTTTGTATTGATAGGAATTACTCTATTGTCGAGTTTATTTACATTTTTATCACGGACGTACGTAAGGCGTATTTATTAGAAAATTATCGCCGCTTAAGTTTCTGTTCTAAAACTCTAGCAAACCTACTTGACTAACACCGCCCCTTGGCCCCAGGCAGGATCTAAATAAACTAATCTCTGTGAGTCGTCGAATTTCAAAATAATGCAGTATTTCAAATAACTAAACAAAAATGAGATGGTTATGTGACAAAATAAGTGTGTTTAAGGAAGCTAGCAAAAGTACAGCATTAATACGTACAAATAAGTATAAAAATAACCACATTGCGTAAAAAGGTATTTTTTTCTACTATGTAGTAGGTATTTCGCAGCTAAAACATATACCCTTATTAACTAACATCGTCTTGGATGATCAGATGGACACTGCTCGTATTTATAACTAGCTGACCCGCGCAACGTCGTCTGCGTCACATTTTCCATTATTGCTCCGCTCCTGTTTGTCTTAGCGTGATAATATATTATATACCTTCCTCGATAAATGGGCTATATAACACTGAAAGAATTATTCAAATTGGACCAAACAAACTCTTCTGCTTTATAATATTAGTATAGATTAGTATAGATGAAGCAGACATGGGCGAAGGTCATTCTTTCATCATCATCATCATCATTCTTTCCGCGATTCAGAAAATTGACGTCACACGCCAACGCCACGCAGTTGATCTCTAAGTATAGTCCAGTCTGAGTTTGATAGATGGCGCTATTCCAATATTTTACTTCGGAAAGACTATTATATATAATTATAATTTGATTAATTCACATGTTTTTATTATAAGGTATGAACTGATTACGATGAAACAAAAAACTTAATATTACTACAATTTACGCACAGTTTATTGTTATGTTTAAAAGTTACGTGAAGTAATAATGAAACTAAGTGCACATAACCCTAATTTTACTTCTGGAAAACTTTAAATTCAAATATCTTTTGATAGACTGAACCGATCGCAATGAAACAAAAACTAAATGTTACTCCAAGTTACGCTCAATCCTTGTGTGTAAAAGTTATCTACATTGCTTTTTCAGATTTTACGTGATGCCCGAACAAATAAACAGACAAACAGACACAAATTCTAAAAATGCTGGAAATGGGTTCTATTGGTTGTTATTTAACACCCTAGCAATTTTTTTGTTTTTTTTTTTCATGTACAAAAACCACTTTTCTACAGTTTTATTATATGTATAGAAGAGCTTTCGCATCGCAGTCACAAACTGTCAAAAACACTAATTTCCCAGTGTTTCGACCGGAAACCACGAAAACACGACCTGCCGCCGTCAGCGTTTATGGCGAACTGACAGAGCGATCGGCCTGACTTCAACTGACCTTTCTCACCGCGCACATACCTGTAGCGTCCTCCACACTATTCCCGAAGTTGATCGAAGTTGAGCGAATACGATAGTGTATCACTGCACTTCGCTTCGCCTCGGGCGACTTCCAGTTGTTGTCGGTTTTTGCGCCCGAGTCAAAGGACTCTAAGTTCGAACACGAAGCGTCTGTACACACTACTCGGCTCACTTCGGCTCACTTCGGTTTGCGTCAGCCATAGTAAATACGCACGTATTTTTAGTACGCGAGAGTACACATTGCAACGGCAGTTGCCACATGAACGTTATCCATTATGCCTATCGTGAGGGGAACGGGGGGAACGGGCGACTGAGCTCCTCGCGAAGTTGCTCGAGTGTGTGGACACGTACGTATTTCGGACTTCGGTTAACTTCGGAGAGCACTTCGCCTCATGCAACTTCGCGAGTAGTCTGGAGGCTACTTAAGGCACTTGTCTCGCCGCCAGCGAGGAAGTGATTAGCTTTCGACTATTTGCTCGCTGAGGAAAGGGACACAAGATATAGATCTAGTGTGAGTAAAAGAGACACATACATTCATAGTCGATAGCCGGCTGTTCACACTGTCGGCGAGCGGCTCTTACCTCAGGTTGATCGCAGCGACAAGAGCTATTAAAGATTGTACTCGCTCAGCGACACTCGCTCGGCGATGCTCGCTGGGCGGTCAAAATTCAACATACGGGGGTTATTTCTACCTATAGTGCGGGCCGGAGCGAGTATTGCGAGTAAAATCCCGTCGCACAAAGGCACACGCTTAAGGCCGAGCGTAAACTATCGAAACTTTTCACTCGCTACTCGCTGCTCGCCGACTCGTTTCGAGTTTGAAGCTTTACTCGCTACTAGCTGATCGCCAGCGGAGAGACAAGTGTCTAAGGCGCGGTACGGTCCCGGTCGAACCAACCTATATTTTGACAAGTTTATGACATTGATAGTCGCTTAGATGAGATTACGACTTAATATGAACGCTTTTTAAATACGAGAATTGGCCTTCTATTGGAATGATAAAAAAACAAAGTAAAAATTTTTTTACAAAAAACCCTTTTCATCTGCCCTGCAAAACCCACAGCCCACAGCACCATTAAAAAGGTTATATACTCACAAAGGTACAGCGTTATCATTGTGTATGGAGCCAACAACTTTGCCCAGGATGACCTTGGCTTCGTTGGGACCTTCTTGCAAGGCGTCGAGGCGGGTGCGTTCCAGCGCCACCTCGCGGCGATCAGCGAAAGCGTGGAGGTTGCCTTCGCCGTATAAGCCCAGCATTTTTTTGTCTATGGACTAGGGGAAGTTGCTGGTTAGTTCATGATCTTGTTTGCTATGGTGTAATCTTAGTACATAGCGATCATTGCGCGAATACGGGAATACGCCCTCGTCGGCGCGGCGATACGGTCGGGTTTTCCGTACAGACGCCAGCACATCAAGCTAAACCAATCTGTCAAATTTATTTAATAGATTTTTAACTCTTTCATTAAAGATATTGGGTACAAATTTGATTGGGATTATTTGTCAGTTTTGAATATCCTGATGTGCCGGTGTCTGTACAAACTAACACGACGATCGCGTGTTGACGCGATGATCACTTTGTATTAGGACGCCTTAGATACAGCGTTCTATTTGAACGCTATAACTCGAAAACATCGACGCACTTAATCTGAGAGTCAGTTTTAAGTCATTTATGGGAGCGCAATAAAAGCAAAAATTTAATTACTTATGCTTTCGAAGACATCTGAATTTTCAAAACATTAAATATAAAAGTTAACAATACTTAGGTTTTTTTTTTTTTGTTTTTGTGATATTGTATACTTAGATTTATAACACATTAACTGCAAAATGTAAACGGAACGAAGGAGCCTGGATCCCACGACACAGGGAATCCTAGTGTGAGACCCAGGAATCAACAAATTTGAATGTAAATCTATAAACTATTCTTATTCTTATAAGACGCGCCACAGGAGATAGGAGTTTAAAAAAAAATATCGGAAATTGAAGAGAGTACCTTCATGCTTGGCCTTTTCTTATGACAAAAATCCATTGGCAGAATGTAGTCCTCACATTTTGCACACTCAGCTCTCTGACGCCTATACCATTATGTTTATGTAATGTTTAACGCAACCAACAGCCTATTTAGTCATACTAACCTGCACCATATTAGCGAGTCGCTTGCCCTTCAGTTTTCCTCGTGTCTTGACGAGCGCATGCGCTGAACTGACGAACGTCATCAGCCGTGTGAGCTCCTGTTTCGGCGGCTCCCAAGGAGGGTCCAGGCGGCTCGCATACTTGAAGTTTTGTAGGGCTTCGTCGTAAAATTCTGAGTATTTCAGAGCCTGGAAATGGTGGCAGGACGGAGGATAAACGTTAGCTAAAAGGTTGTTTTTGTTTTTGTGGGAAACTGCATCTGAGAGAAGAATAAGGCGAAGGAAAAACATTTCATGGCGCATGTACGTAAGTCGATCACCGAATGTGGCGACTGTATTCGGATTCGGTTTAACCGAATTGATTCTTCGGATTTGTTTACATTACTCGTTGGTCTCCGAATACGGCGACCGCATTTGTTTAAGTTGTCGGTTTACTGGATTCGGAAAACGGTGTGCGGCCGAATACGGCTAACCGAAAACCTGTTAAAACTGATCAGTGACTGAATTTGGACTGCAATCGAATCAGTCAATACAATCTAAAATACACTTTTCATTGGAATTTTAAGATGTTATTACATTTTTAATCATAAACACAATGTTATTGCATATCCTTGTGATAAAGTTTTTATATAATGAAACAAAATATATGGATAACTTTAAGAACATTAGCATTTGGATGCACAGCAAAATGGTATGGAATGCAAATTATTATTATTATTTATTATATACTTTATTGTACACCTCATAACAAGTACAGGAAAAACGTTTATAAAAACAAGTGTACAATGGGCGGTCTTATCGCACAGGGCAATCTCTTACAGACAACCTTAGGATGGATTGAACGAAAGAAGTTAGATTTAGGGCGGTCAGTGTACAAACATCATGAATAATATTAATTAGACTTAATAATATAAAATAAACACATACAATAAAACAATATACTAATAAATATCAAATGGAGAAGAAAAATTATAGTGAGAGGTAATGCTCCTTTACCATTTTTTTAAACGTTGGTAGCGTTTGAGCACGTCTCACATCTATGGGTAATGCATTCCACAAACGAGCGGCTTGAATAGTGAATGACTTGTCAAAAAATTATGTGGAATGCATGCGAATACTTAATTTAAGATTACTACTTTTTAGATTATTACTTTTTGCTTTATTACTATTGTAATCAAATGTAACTCACTATTCCCTTATTGTAGTACAAATCAGGCTGCCCCTTAGCAATAGGGTCCAACGCTGCCTGCCTGTAAGCTTTCATGGACTGCTTCAGCGTATCAGGATCTTGGGCGACCATAAAGAACTGGCACAGATATGCATTTCCCAGTACGGTCCAAGAGACACCATCTTTAATATCCTGAGCCACAGCTTCTCTGGCCAGCTCTACACTTTTCAAAATGGCTGGATGAGCTTCAGAACGCTTTTTGTCACCGCTCTCTTGGCGTAGGATGATTGAGAGGCAACGCAGGGACAGGCGGTTACGTTCCTACAGAAAATACTTTCATTATAAAAATAATCCAATTAGATAATTAAATATGCAGCTCAGCTAAAATTTCAAACACATTGAAAATTATTGCAACTTAACTTATTTTTTAATAATGTTTTATAAGTTGAGATGGGTTTGCTCTTGACTCTAGTCAGAGGTGACAGAGACAAAGTCGATGGAGTGAGCTTACCCTAAAGAACCCTACTCACTCTAGCTTTGAAGAGATAAGGATTGAGCTTACATGTTTTAAAGCACCTTCAAAGCTCGCCTTGGCCTCCTTAACATTCATATTCTTCCAATAGCATTCTCCTAGTTCGTTCCACGCATCTATCAGATGTGGGTTCAGTTTGACCGCCTTGCTGAGGCACTGCGTGGCTCTAGCATCGTATGTTGGGCAAATGTTGTAACATCGGCCTTTCATGTATAGGAACTTGGCACGGTGAGCAAACGGAATCTGTGTGTCCACTAAAAATATATCTTTGATGTTACTTGTATCAAGTTTAATCATTTTAGTGAAAAACATGTCTAAATGAACACTTGGCTTTTGTAAATTCCTTGTGTAAAGAATATAAGTTTTAACATAACAACATACAACATAAAATATATTCTTATATCCTTGTAAATGATAATAAGCTAATAAGTTATAGTAAGACTAATTTTATCTTATTTGATTCCAACAAGTACAATAATTATTAAAATGTCTATCTTGAGTTTCTTACCATCAATTGACTCAAATTTCTCAATCAATACTTCTTTTTTTTCTTCAACACGTTTGTTCTTCTCTGTAGCCATTTCAATGGGATGGTTTTCAAAGAACAAATCCCTAAATGCGTAAAGGTCTTGAAGCTCTTTCTGCAACATAAAAACACAATTAGTACAAATTATGGGTTATTTGGTGAGTCGGTTGGTTAGGGGTAGTTAGAGTTTACTATCTCAGTTTTATAAAAATACATGAACTCCGAAAATCTTTAAATCACAATATGAAAGCGGTAAAATATATGATCAACATGTTTCTTTACTTACAAATAAGCCGTCCATTAGTTCAGCTGCATCCTCCACGGTATCTGCTTCAGTATCAGAGTTTTGTGACATCTTTGCAACTCTTATTTTACACCTTTATTATTTCAATATTAAGCTATGATTTTAATTTAATTCCCGGAATGCCATACCTTTCAAGATCTTCTTGAAAAACTAACATAAACAAAGAGGTTTACTTTTTAGCTGTCACTATAAGTCCATGCTAGTGAATGAGAAAGAAAGAGACAGCCATACAAATTCATTAAGAAGACACGAAATGCTTAAAATTCTCGTATTCCTCCATGGCCCTTCCAAATATGTTAGTCTATGATTTTTATTTCCGAACAAAGAAGTAAGTTACAGATACTTTTAAGTTTTTCAAAGCAATATGTTATTGTGAGAAATAATTGTAAATTAGTTATTTGTGGAAAATACGAAGATTTTCAAAAACATAAATTTACTGAAAACATGGCAACACCAAGATAACAATGTCAGTCAGTAGTCTTATAATAAGTAGTACTCTATGCAGTCAGTGTTTCTAAGTTTTTATCAATTTATGTTTATGTTATTCTACTATACGTAGTACAGTTTTTTTTTGTATCACTCTATGTAGTCTGTGTTCTACTCTGACGATTCGTTCGATTCGGAGATCGGACAGCTGTGGCAGTATCGGCAGTAAATGCGTATACGCATAATTTCAGTCGTGTTGTTGCGTTCTCTGCTGTTGTGTGATTTCGTATTTTGTACTGAAAGTTAAAATAATACAAAACTGCGAAGATAGGGACTACAATGTCATCCCCATATCATACAGACATCATAATCGACGAGAGTGGTAAAACTAAATGTGGATTGTGTAACATATTTATTCAAGACAGTGATATATTAATTGAGGACCATCTTAACGACACAGAACATGCAAATATGTTAGTACAAAGACTTATGACTCAGAACAATATAGTAGTGAATGGTAAAAAAATAAGTTGTCATTTGTGCAATCAGGTTTCTGAGGTAACAGAAGTATTGAACCATATAGATAGCTCCAACCACAAAGATAAAATAAGCTCTGTGAAGAAAATAATTGAAAAGGATGGAGGGTTGCTTGTGTTACCAGAGGATATAACTACTGCTGGTTCTGCAGTCAATTGTTTGGCCTGTGACCGGTGGGTAGACTTCAATCAGGACTCAATTAAATCCCACATTGAATCTGCAAGACACAGAAGAGCTCGAGCCATAGCAGTTCAGCCAATAAATGCAATATTCTCAGTTGAAGACAACAGTGAAGACCTGTGGTGTAAAATCTGCCAAATCTACTTTGAAAATTACATTGAAGTCATATTTGAACATGTTGATGAAGACCCGGTACACTTGAAAAATATTGGAAAATTACATCTGTTGATCAAAGATCAGAATATAAGTATTGAAAAGTTTTTACATGACCCTAAGGAGGACAAAGCTATGTGTAAGCAGTGTGGGATTGAAGTACCTTGTAATATTGACAATTTGGACAGGCATATTAGGGGTAAACAGCACATCAAGAATAATACAAATTAGGAAATAAAATTATTATTATAATTTGTTTGCCTAAATCATTATAATTAAGCAAAATGTTATATACAGAAACTTTTATGGACCTAAATATTATGGTTACATAATTTATTACATTAATGTATTCTCTATTCAGCTTCTATAATAAAAATGACTTAAAACCAATGGTACTTTTATTGTGATTATATGTAGTCACCTACTTGTACCCTTTCTGCTATGAATGAATTAACCTACAAATAAAATAATGAAATTTTATCAGACAAAACCTTTTATTTTTAAACTGACTTCCCAAAAAGGAGGAGGTTCTCAATTCGGTTGTATTTTTTTTTATGTTTGTTACCTCATGCACCGAATTGAAAAAATAAAATTATTCTTGTTTTATCTGAAAGGATATAAGTTCTTGCAGATTGGTCCCATTTAAATTTTATCAAAATCGGTTACAAAGTTTGAATTTTAAATCGAAATAGCTGGAATTCGTTTACTTGGATGATGGTTTTTTGTCATCCAAGTAATCGAAATTGCGTATTTTGCTTTTCTGCGATTTTGCATTGGTTTTGTTAGGTGTGGGGTACCACCACAGAACACAGAAACCACAAAAAAGTGAAAAATAAAAAAACTTAAAAAAAAAATACAACTCGACTCCCAAAAAAAAATCACAAAGTAAAAAATAACTTTAGTTTCGGAAGTCGGTGTCAAAATATGAAGAAACTAACAAAAATACCGACACATTTTTTTACTTTGCAGTGTTTTTTTTTTGGGAGTCTGTTGTATTTTTTAAGAATACGAGGTTATTAAATAGCAGAACACTCCTGTAAAACTTCATCCACACCGCAGTAACGTAAGTATTTTGTGGAGCAACAACTAACGTTCTTCAGCTTAACTTTTTGTTTAAATTGCCTCTAACACTTGGAAATTTTGATCCTCAAAAAGGAACTGCGGTGTGGATGCACCTTCAGCAAAAACCGATGTCAATTTTTATTGTTTTATTATGTAGTCACTCTACTATGATGAGTAGGTACCTAAGATCAATGACTTTATTTTAGTAGAGCAAACCATTTATTATTACAATACATAGCCTTACTACACTTTTCTCCCATGTCTACACTCTACTGTATAGTTTACAGTCTTTGAATCAGGATTTATTCAAAAATCAAGCTTGACGACGAACTCACCATAACCTACCCTCAACTAGTAGAGAAGGATAAGAAATCTAAAAATTTCAAATGAATCTTCATAAAACAATTCTTAGCTGTTCATCTATATTTTATGTCATTTTTATTATAGCATTTATTTCTAAGTTAAGCACGTCTGTCGGAAAAGTTTACATACTCTATGGTCTGTCGGGGTCTCGGGGATTCCTTGCAAACCACGGAACAGAATCTGTTCCGTGTTGCAAACAAACATGCTGGTGAAATAAAATATCTTTAGTTGCAACAGCAAAAAATATAGATCCATTTCTTGCTTTTGTCAGAGTAAAAAAATGCTTCGAATAGATATTCTGAATTTTAATTATTTTAAAATTCTCAAACGTAGGTCCATATGTACGATCCAAAGTTTAGGAAAGGCAATGAACACCCAAAAGCTTCTTGAGGAATGGAGTTTGTAAACGCAAATGTTGCTATATTAAAAAAAACCGTCCCTGTCATCCATCCATAATCGATCTTCGGTCCATCAGAGACAGAGACGAAAAAAAAATTAAAAATATCATCTGTCAAACTGTCAACTCAATCCCAAAAATTTCGCGAAATTTCAAGTTACTCATATTATCCGTAATCCGCTGCTAATATAAATCGTTATTAGTGTAATTAACGTAACAATTGCAATCAGTTAAAATGAAAACGGGTCTGTTATACGGGGTAGTCGCCTGCTCAAAGACGCGAGTACGTTGCGTATTTTGTGGGGTATACATTCCGAAGGCGAGTAAATGCATCGAGCAACACACGAACGGTGCAAAACACAAAGAAAACATCGAGCTGATGAACATGAACGGCATATGTTTTAATAATGACATACTTCACTGCAAAGCATGCAACCGGAACCTGCCTGAAGATGAGTCTGTTACTAAGCACATTGAGAGCGATGACCATGCGAACTGGATGGCGGCAATGGATGACCTGGTTGACGGTGAGTTCATTACCTTAGACGCCTTTCTGGCCTGCGAGAAAGATGAGGTCTTCTGTGAGGTGTGCAATAACAGCATCAACTGCTCCCTGCAGAGCATCGAGGAACATGTCAACCACATCAACCACCGATCCAACATCACAACGCGTCTAAAACCCCTCAATGGCATATTCCCAGTAGACAACGAAGATGAGGTCTGGTGCAAAGTGTGTGACGCATACATTGATAACACAGTCCAGAGCGTTCTCAGTCACATTGACGATGATGAGCAGCATATGGAGTGGTTCTCCGAGATTGAAGATCTGATTGAGAACCAGGAGGTTTCTATTGAGTCTTACTTGGCAAATGAGCACGAGAACTTTGCTTATTGTAACAAATGCCAAATGGAAGTCACCTGTAATGCTCAGGCTATTGAAAGCCACGTGCATAGCGAAGCGCATTTGAATCAGTTTGGATTATAGGAAAACGCCCCCCCTTGCTACCGTCGTGGACGTGGCTAGTTGAGTTCAATGAGTATTATTTTTCAGTTCTGTTAATTTTCCTGTTAACAATTTTCATATTATTTTCTTTGATTCATTAAACTACGCATTGTTTTGTTATTATTAAGATTTGTTACAATTGACTGAAATATATCACTACATAAGAAAAGAAAACTTTTAATGTAGTTGTTTTGATTAATTGATTTGTATTGATTGTAGGTTTTATTTTAATTAACACAACTGAACGATGGTACTTTCATTTTAACAGAAATAGAAAATATGTGACACATGTTCTTGGCTTGAAAATAATTATTATTACCCATATTCAATTGGGATTATTCAAGTAGATTCTCTGCTGTCCGCAAAATAATTGTAGTCGTCTGCTTCAACAAGTATTGCTTTATTTATTTATGTCCTTAGTCAAATAGTACCAGTGCTTGTATTTACTCATTAGAATATAATCAAAATGTATGTTATGACCTTGCGAATTATATAACGGCTAATTTCACTACATCACTAATATATAAATCTAGTTCAAGGTCCACTGTCATCATTGTTCTGGAATATTATCATTGACAGTTCTGGAATTCAGTTTAAGGGTGTTGATCACATTCAGTTTCATAGGTGAAATTGGCTCTGGGTCAATATACCTGCTGACTGACAGTTGAATGTTCCTTGCAGCTGCCATTTGATGACTGATTACAGTAGCAATAGGCTTGTATCCTGAAAAAATCTAATTAGTCCATCAGTTAGATTATCAAAAAATATTTGACCCATATTTTTTCTTTTGTTACGGGAACCAAAATTGACGAAGTTACGATGCTTTTAAGATTCTCAATACGTCACGCCGTAGCATAATTTTTAGCGGGTTGTGACGCCACGAGCCCCCACTCCCGAGTTATGATGCGTTTTATCTTTGTCAATGTTCATTGATTTTCATAAACAAAAAATACGTGTCCATTATTTTTCAATACTCTAACTGACGGACTTAATAGTTTTGGAATTTGTGGATTATGGAAACTAGCCTATTGTTTCATTATTAGAAGCACTTATTAATGAGTTGCTTTTAACAATATTGGCAGCCTATATAATTATATGGAATTGGAGGAACTGTGCACAGATTTCTCAGGACTAGCTTCTGCTATTTGAATGTTAGTTAAACTTTTGAACGCCATTGTCACACATATTTGACTAACGATAGTGTTAATGTTGTATACTAAAGTCACAAATATGTTACATAAAATATGGCAGTAGAGTGACTGATGTGTCGGTGGGTTTAATGCTCTGGCGTCCAAAAGTTTAAGTAGCCGTTAATAATTAATGTATGTTGATAGTCATTTACTACTTATAAAGATTAGAATTAAGTTTTTCTGCTTTTTCAACCCTTCTAGTCTCTTACTCAAAATTATTTTTTGGCATTTTACATAAGGGTCTGAACATAAATAAATTTCTCAAGTAAACAAGTGAATAGTCTGTATCATCTATTATTATAAATAAGTGGGTATATTGGATAGTATATTGGCAGTTTTATAAACATTTCGGCCCGTCGATGGAGCCATAACCTTAAAAATTGAACATTTCGGCCCACCTGTACCACAAATTACTTAATTTAGCTCTGAATTTAGTAAATTTAAATTGGTGTTCTGTTTCAGTAAATTTCTTTAAGATGACAAAGATAGGATGATGTTTTAGATAAGTTAACTGTTAAATCCTTAGTGTATTGTGGTCCAAGTGTACCTTAATGTGTGTAAATAAAACTATGCAATGACTGTATTTTAGAATTTAGATTTGCCTTCAAATTTGCTTTGAAATAATTGTGATGACAAACATTTTATAGAAGTTACAAAAATGTGGCATTACTAATTTTGCACCATTTTGTATTCAATCTCAAGATTCCTCTTTGCTTTGGCACTTGGCACATATAGCTGCGTATAACACACTGGTTATTTATAAATAAAACTAAAATAGATTTATTTTACAAATAAATATTTTATTCATAAATATTTAATAATCAAACCACAAATACGGAAATACAGATATGTGCTACAGAAACAGAATCAAACATTTATTCCATTGAACGTAATCGAAAAACAATATATAATCATTTTTTAATTATAGGAATGCATGTAAAAAATATTGTGAGGTATTGTCAATAATAATTACAAACATTTGGCGTCCCGAGTTATTTATATCTGAATACTATTATAATTAAAAACTGATATTGTTAAAATTGTTCTTAGTTTCTTTTTCCCAAAATAAATACAAAGCAACAGCAATACACCTTATCAAAATAATAAGAGATAAACATTTAACCAACTAATTAAAAAATACTAAAAATATGAATACATATTTGTTTGAAGTTGTGCATCGTTCATACATTCGCTGTTCGCAAATAACCCAACAATTAAAAGAGAAATATTATCTGCAATTGCGCTCACGCGAAAATCTAATTTAATGCCGGATGAAATTCTAACTCGAATCTAGAGCACTTCGCACTTCTAGAAATCATTCGAAAATAAATTTTCCGTGTGAGTTGTTCTACTCCAAATGTGCATTGCTTCTAAGCATTGATGTACTACTGGCACTAAAACTCGAAACTATTCAGAGTGCATCCGATTTTGTATTTCAAGAACTTAATGATCCAAAGGGTACGGTTCGTCCTCTTCATCGGTGGTTGCATTTTTATCGGCTTCGCTTTCGTCCCCTTCTGTTTCGTCTACTTCTTCAATGGATTGTAAAGGATCTTCTTGACGAGAGTGCGGCCTTGACAGCTGTTCTTTACTGTGTCTTGCTCCATTCATGTTGGCAGGCACTGGTGGTGGTTCCGGTACATTCGTGGAAGATTCGCCACTTCTTGAAGAGATTCTCACTTCGTCTATGCGCACAACGCGGAGTAGATCCGCTGCAACGGAGTCGATGCGAGATAAGCTATCATCAATGTGGTTCTGCAGCTCACTGAAAAAGGAGATATAATCGATAAGTCACCTTGAAGGCGATAAATGATGGAAACTTATGACAAGATTTGCATCAGTTTGAGAATTGGTACCTACAAATCTTGTATGTCAGACGTCACAGATTGCAGCAAATTCTGGTTAGATGAAAGTTCAAGTGCCTAGTCATAATTCCAATAGATTGGCAAAAAATAATGTTTCCACTTACGAGATGCAGTCATAATTGGTCCTCAACTGCTTCTCGAAGCTCCTTAACCTCGCGAGTTCGTCTCTGAGCTTTCTATCCACTTCATCCTTGGTCTGTTCTCCAGCGGGCCTTTCTGCGCGATCTGCAAGTCTCGCTTCCACCACACGCTCTTGTTCCATCGTCTCCAAAATATTCTTCTCCGTTTCTGTCAATTCATCCAGCAAAACTTGGTAGTCTCGCATGCTCTGTGGGATTATTCACAATTTAGTATGTCCTTCCATAATGTCAGTACTGGTGACTTGTTTCGAAAACTTGCGATCGATCAGACTTCAAGAAAGTAGGACGAAGATGTTTCGCCTGGACGGGTTGTGTTTGAGACACAACTCGACTAAGATTGCAACGTAAAACCTCAGTAATATTTCAAATTGGTCGTAATGGCAAAGCGATCGATATAATTGGCGCCACCTGTAGTTTCTGAACTAGCACCAACATCTAACATGCATGACGGTTGTGTATGGTGACGGGTAACGCATTTATTTCTGTAGGTACCTACCTTAATATTGATTTTAAAATTTCAATTGAAAATGTGAACGTCGTGGAGTGCTTAGAAGGGCAGCAATATTTCGCATTGAATGAAAGCTTTATACCTAGAGATGTTTTCCTCATTTCCTTTCTATACGAAACTAGTTATTAGATATTACTATGACATCCGATAAGCCGATGCATATTGCTAGTATATATTGGGAAAATTATTTTCTCTAATAGTTATTCTACACGGAGAAAAAACATACCTATAGGTACGTAATTACGTGCCTAAACCTAAATTCCTGTAGCGACGTAGGAAATCTGAAAGAGCTTGGTCTTACCTCTTCTTTTTGCCAGTAAACATCTTGCAATTTGACTTTGTTGGTGTTCAAGCGTCTCCTGAGCGCTGAGTCCACTCTTGAACCGTATGCTTGTGCTGTTATAGAAAGGTATACCCTGGCTCCTCGCACCTGTTGATAAATATTAAAATGGATAAGTTAAACTGTCAGATGCAGTACTTTAATAAGGTAGCATATAACCGTGATAATAGGTAAGGAAACTCAACGGCAGTTATTTGGCAGAAAGTAGTAATTTTTATATTTATTTTTTGCAGACAATCATCATTCTCTGTACCTACTGCTATTCCGTATCCATATGATTATAATCCAAGTGATTAAGAAGTGAGTAAATCCATCCAATAAAGGTGAAATGGTGGTTCACTTCAAGCTCACTCCAACTAAGTTCACACCGTGAGATGTTTACAAAATCGAGTGATGAGATCAAGGTCTCATGTGAAACACTACATATTTATACATTTTCTCCTACCTCTTGTCTAGTGACGATCGCAATACTTAGTGCTCGAAGACCAGCTACCTTTAGTGCCATACAGCGATTCTCCCAGCGAGTTACTGGAGATGCTCTACATAAAAATAAAATTAGGTGTTTTTATACAAATAAAAAAGGGATTTACTTTAATTTAGCTACATACGTGGGAAGGCAGCAAAATAGTATGATTATTGAGTCATCAAAAACACTTGGATCAGAATATTACAAACAGTCAAATTAGAATAAAAGATGGCAATTCGCTGGACTCTTAATAGATTGGTCATAAACATCTGACAAAATGTGGGCGTTGTACCCTTGCCTAACCCTTCATATTCTTATTGAACAACAACCTACTTCTATAGTCTACCTCTTTTTCTTCATTCTCCGCCCACACGGACCTCGCAACTGCGGATTGTCAATAGTGATTTTTGCACAACCCTCCTCAACACTGAGAGCCCGTTCTTTATTGGAAATGTCTGCTGCAATCTTTTTCTTAGTTTTTTCAATGCTGCTACACTGCGACTCTAGAGCCAGAATCAGTCTTTCAAATTTCTTCTTTTGCTCGCGTAGAAAATTGTACTCCTGAAACATGGTACAAGTAGGTAGGTACCTACATGGAGAATCATGTTTGTCGTACACAATTTACGTGAAAACTATTAAAATATCGAAACTAGGTCTCCTGTTTGCTCATGGTTAAATATTTATAGCTGCACGGATCGATAGAAGATGCCGAGATTGTTCCGAGGATGTGGTCATCCAGTCGGTAGGTAGTACCAGCGTACTCCTCCCGCTCCGTGCCTAAGAAAGCACGTTAAGCCGATGGTCCCGGCTGTCATTTGGAGATCTTTGACATTAGTAATGGAATGCCAGAAAATCTGACCAGCGTTGCCAAGGGGTACCATGTTACCCAGTTACTAGATTGTGGAGGTCGGATAAGCATTCGCTCCAAGTAAAATACTGGTACTCAGTTGGATCCAGTTGATGGCAAGCCGACCCCAACATAGTTTGGAAGAGGCTAGGCAGATAGATTAATCCGAATGTTCTGTTTGCTCGAAGCTAATTGTAATCTAGTCGTACGGATCGATCGAAGATGTCAGGGTCAGTCCGAGGATGAGTGGGCCGGCCGCTACGTACCTATCCCTCCGTGTCTCAAAAGATCACTATACTAATGGTCCTGGCTGTCATTCTTAAATATTTGACAGTCTTTAGGTCTGTCCATCCAGTCTTACCCAGTAACTAGCTTGTTGAGGTCAGATATGCAGCAGTTCCATGCGAAATGACTGCTTGTATTCAGCTGTACCCGGAGGGAATGGCAACAGATCTCGACAAAGCTTTATTGGATAAAAACTAGGCAAATTTGATGTGATTGTAGTGTGTAAAGTAAAAGGCTAATGTGCCCAAAAACGACGATTGTCAAGAAATCAAATCTACGAATTACTTCCCCGTTTCGAACATTATATTGGAAAACAAAATAGGTATATCCTTCAAAATAATTTTTGTACTGAAAAAAGCATAAAAAAACTACGCGCACATCGTCACTATAAGTCGATCAATGAACTGACAGTCGCACGTTTTTTATTTGTATGAATTAACAAAGCAGCGCCGCGGCAGCGCTGCAGCCGGTTGAAGGCGCCCTAAGTCCGGGGAGTAGAGTAGTAGAGTCACTAAAACTACCTCTAAGATCACCAGCAGCACTAAGAAGAGGGGCCTGTTACCTCTCAAAATACCTACTACACTTCCCCTTCTGTGCAACGTCTATTAGGCCACATATCTGCATCAACTAAGCAATGCTTAATCACCTGTAAAATGGCTTCTTCCACACTGTCAGATAGAGGACTCAGGGCACCAGGCTTAGATGCGCCTCGAGAAAGCTCGTCTATCTCTCTCTCAAGTCTGCCAACGACCACACGAAGAGCATTGTGCTCGTAATGAAGAGCTTCTGATGCTTCAGTTAGGCGTTTCATTAGGTCTTCTAGTACCCAACGCCAGGAAGCAATGTCTGAAATTCTGGGAAGATGGTGTAAATTAGTTAGTTTGGATAAAAATCATTATTCAATTGAAAATCTACAATTGTGGTCGGTTTGAATTACAACAGTCGATAGATGGACCAGATTAGGACTTGCTGTGGCATTGGCTCTTTAATATCTGTTTCTATTATTTTATTCATTTGGTACTGCGGTATTATCTTTTTTCCTACAAGTGAATTTCAATCAAACTCAGTAACATCCACAGCCTTCAATCAGTGCTGGACACTGCTGTGCATAGGTCTTTATTTTCTCCTGTCTTCCTTTTCATCTTCTTGGATGTCCTGCGCCCTGAGTTACGTGGAATAGTAAAATCCCCACCAGTAGGTACCTACCAGTGTATGTAGGCAACGTTTCCTTATCCTCATTAGGCTGTCAGACAACCCATATTTCTTTCCTTTCAATCCATGGATGACGCTCGGATGTTCATAGATCACCTGATATCACCGCGCCTTACCGTCCAAAAACTTGTACAATTCGTAGTTTTGTGGTCTTCAATATAACAAATTATTATTTTATTCAGTCTCACCTGTTCTGCAAGCACTTCTTGAACTGAAACTCATTGCTCTCTTGCGCAAAACTGTTAAGCATCACCAGTTCTTGGGTATCATTCACCTGTTCCACCACCCTTGCGTTTAATCTGTCGTTTAGGGCTCTTAGACCTTCCAGGTCACAGGACCCTAGATAGCAGGTCTCACCGAACATTGTATAAATTTAGATTTGTGTTGTATTCAAAGATTAAGTCGTTGTATTTGTAAAATATTGTAGGTTAGGTATGTTATGAGTAATGAGAATGGTGTCAGTTTGTTTTTTTTTTTTAATTTCTCGTGTTGTAATATTGCATAAGACCATAGTTTGTTTAGAAATTATCCTCTTTTGGTGTACGATAGTATTTATATACGATATTTTGTGCGGCTAAAGATGGTTGTAGAAATTAAATTAAGATTTGCCGGCTCAACTTGAGTTTATTTTCGACGAGAGTCTAATATTCGACATAATGTTCGGTTTTCGATAGCTGATTTCATATACCTAAGTATAGGTAGTTGGCTAAACCGCACATTAGCGTAATCGAAACGGCTTATGAGTGTTCAATCGATATGCAGGGAGGCGTTTTATAGGTATGTTTAAATAAAACTAAAGAAAAGTTATACAGCAAAAATAGATTGAATACCTACCTGTATGCAACGCTAAGTTATGAATTCTTTCTCGAATAGTTTATTTTTAAGTACCTACTGTGTGCTGTTGTTTATATACCTATTTAACAACTTAGTAAACCTTGAAATTGATTAGGTACGTCCATACGGTATGACTATCAAAAATAATGAGATTCAGACTAAAAGTTCCTTCCTATTTCATTTCTCATTCATTAATAGCCGAGGGCTAACGGTTATATTTAATTAAGTAGTTAAACGAGATTCACATTAGTCTCCCCTCGAATATTAACTTAGGTAGGTACATAAGTTTAGCCGGCTAATCTTGAATTAATTTCTACACCTATATCTTATTATTTATCCGTATAACTGCCTACCTTGTACCTACCCAAAGAAAATCCGGCTTTTTATCTAACTCAGTTTGCCTATGTTAAACCTTGTCTCAGGTATTTCACCAACAGAAATAAGTATGTTAGTAGGTACAGGTTCATACTTTTATGCACATCTTAAAATTAGGTGGCATGCGGGTGTTTGTTTAGGCTATCAACCTGGTACATTATGCATATAGGTAGGTAATTTAGTATGATAGGCGCCAGATAAACTTGCAATAATGTAGGTACATTGACCTTTTCCTAATATCCGTGCGTGGATAGGTACCCGAGCAATAAATTATATGAACCGTTTATCGTTACGAGAAAACATAAAGGATCACAATAGTTTCGAGTCAGGACAGGTTTATGTCTTTATTTCTGTTTTAAATATTAAGAAAGATACTAAATGTATGTGGGCGAATAACCGTTATTGCACGTTTATCTGGCGCCTGGCATAGTCATTAGGCGGAGGTGTAGCTCATTTCCGCCTAATGGCCTACTACCCAGGAACCCTCTGTAAAGTCTGATGAGTAGTTAGGCAAGGTAGATCTTGTCCCTACACATTTATTTACTGAGGAAAGGGCCAGCTTCACGCCGATCTGACGGTACCATCATCTGTCTAGCCTTTCTCCCAACTACATTGGGGTCGGCTTCCAGTCAAACCGGATTCAGCTGAATACCAGTATTTTACGTTGAGCGGCTACCTACCAGACCTCCACAACCCATTAACTGGGTAACACGGTACCTACTCCTTGGCAAGACCAGTGTCAGATTTTCTGACTTCTTACTATCCGTAACGACTGCCAAAGATCTCCAAATGACAGCCAACGGATTAACTTGCTTACCGAGGCACGGAGGAAACTCAGTCTGTTAAAATGGTCACCCATCCACAGACCAACCTTGGCAAGCGATGCTTAACCTAGAAGATCGACCTGTGCGGCTGTTATTATATAGCCACGAGCTCCTCGATCTGACGATAAAATTGGCCCGTATTAACTATTAAGCTTGTGCCCTGAAAAAATCTAATTAGTCCGTCAGTTAGATTATCAAAAAATATTTGGCCCGTGTTTTTTCTTTTGTTACGGGAACCAAAATTGACGAAGTTACGACGCTTTTAAAATTCTCAATACGTCACACCTTCGCATAATTTTTAGTGAGTCGTGACGTCACGAGCCCCCACTCCCGAGTTTTCATGCATTTTATCTTTGTCAATATTCATTGATTTACAAAAACAAAAAATACGTGTCCATTATTTTTCCATACTCTAATTTGTGGATGATGGAATCTAGCCTATTGGTTCGTCCAGACCGAAGCGAATTCGACTCGAGGTCGTGTCATCATCATACCAGCCGGAAGACGTCCATTGGCCTCCCCCTAGTGTACCTACAACAGTCGTTCCTATGCGTCTCGCATCTATCTACCCGCGACCCTCACCTGGTTGTCGGACCTCTTTGTGGTAGGTCATCCAATGCTGCGTCTGCAGTATACGCGGTCGCCACTTCAGAAATTTTCGGACCCATCGATCGGTTCTGCGAGCAATGTACCCTACCCACTGCCACTTCAATTTGGTGGTCGTGTGCGGTTTCGTGTGTGGTGATTTGTCGACCCAATATTTACTGTTTAACCCTAAAGTTAAAACATTTTTTGTTCTTCGCTTTATGACTTGTTTATAACCTAAAAGCTTTAAGTGGAGTGCAATAGGATGTAATGAATTTGTAATTACACAATTGCGATCGAACAAGTATGTAGAGAGTTGCAAGCCCTCCGCTGGGAATCTACCGGAACTCTATCAGTAAAGGTACGTAATCCGGGCGAGGCTATTGATGTTTGACTTTTATTTACTTGTTCAACGTATTCTGTTGTTGTTGATGTTGTTATAATATTTAAGTAGGTACTTAGACAAAAAAAAACTTACAGAAAAACACAACTGACTTCAAACTGAAAAAAAAACACTACACAGTAAGTCGGTGTCAAAATACAAAGAAGCTAATAAAAACACAGACTTCCGTAATTAAAGTATTTTATTTTTCACTTTTTAGTGGTAGGTACCCCATAACAACACCACTGCAAAATCGCAGGAAAGCAAAATACGCAATTTCGTTTCGAATCCCAGCTACTTATTTCGATTTCAATCCAACTTCCTAACCGATTTTGATAAGTTTAAATGGGACCAGCGAAACGCATATAATTATGCTTTCAGATAAAACAAGAATTTTTCAAATCGGTTCATAAATGACGGAGTTATGAGGTGTCAAACATAAAAAAATACGACTGAATTGAGAACCTCCTCCTTTTAGGGAAGTCCGTTAAAAACGAAGCCCAAACCAGCCAAGTGCCAGTTGGACTCGCACACGAACCGTTTATGAGATCTGCTGCTCGCTGACAGACAGACATGGGCAGCGGAGGCTTAGTAGGTAAAGTAAAGTGTTTGTTGGTTCGTCTTCTGGTACGGAACCCTAAAAAATATTTGTATTATTAATCTCTGAACTGTTCAGCACCTGTTCAGCAGTCTGTTAATTTAAATATTGTTTTTATTTAATAAGCTATTAATAAATTAATAATACTGATTTTCGGTTGGATTGTAGAAGCTTTAATAACTGTTTGAAGGGAAACGTGATCGAATTTTATTAACTCTGGTAGGTACGTGCCACGAATGTGCAAAAACATGTTGCAAAAAATTACAAATATTTATCACGGTTAGCGCTACAATACAGATTATATCATCTCTCTGGTTGTGAAATAAAATATGAATAATTTAGAGATCTCTTCGGTTCGTATGTGTGTTAATATCCAAAGTTGCAAACTATCAAATCAATTCTTTATTGCTGATTGACTTCTATGAAGATGACGTATGCAGGCTTGAGCAGCACAAAGAAGATCAGTTCGGCCACGCTGATGATGCTGAAGCCGAGAAACAAGCTGAGAAGACCACCGATTGCGCCTGTAAAAAATTTAAAGTAATTCAAAATATATGGTTTACAAGCGTCTTTCATAATGCGCACAGCAAAAGAGTGGAACCCTCTGCCTGCGTCTGTGTTTCCGAACGCTTAAAACCCTATCGTTTCAAAGTTAGAGTGAACAGGCTACTTCTGGGTAAGTTCGCTTTATCGTAGACTTTGTCTTCGTCATCTCTGAGTCAAGAGCAAACCCATCACAAATAAAAATAAAAGTCAAATGTACCTAATTCCAGATACATCGTTTCATTAATTAGAAAATGGTCAGCTCGACAACGTAAAACACGCAATGAATACGTTGACAATGTCAAACTGAAATTATTTCTGGCCGGTTACATTAATTTCTGTATTACGCTATTAGGTTGCTGCTGGTCGCTGGAATCTGCTGGACTATGTAGAAAAAAATAGCTGATAGAGATATTACTCTTTAAAGTGTGTAGGTTTGTAGTTTAGTTTAGCGGGGTGTTGATTTGTTGAATTTGTTCGAAAGAGTCACCGTGAACCTCGACCCGCAAACGCTAAGCGCATTAGGAGGAACACGGATGGGTTTTAGTCAGTAAGAGTCTGACACTCCCTTCTGCTCCGCCCAGAGCGGCGAAAGAGTCAGTTGATAATTTCCCATCCTTAAAAAAAAAACAAATGTGGCTGATTAACACTCACCAATAAAATAGTAGTCGTCATACTGCGCGTGCCGGTGCTGACCCAGAAACATGTCGTCGTAGAAGTGGACATTGATTTGCGTTACTTCACCACTGTACCAAAAAAATATGAAAATAACAGATTGTAAAGGTGGAAAATACGAAATAATGAGCAGTTTGAATAGGTTCTTGATAGGTGCAAGCGCATATACCTACACTTGCAACTTTCAAGAACCCAATAATAATATAAAACCATTTTTGATTTGAATTCAAAAATGGTTTCGTATTCACCTACGAAACATGCTCTAAGTTTTCATGGGTGACATGACTATCTATATATTATCATCAAACTCGCCGTTCCAACTTGATGAGCTTTAAAAAGTTCTACCCATTTACTTCAAAATGTCCCACTGCAGGGTGCACTTGTGTGGAGCAATCTTGTCGATAGGGGTCTTGCTTGTCCCGCTATCTTTGCCTGGGTCTGCCGCGACATCACCGGAAACTTTTCGGCTCCCACATTGTGGCTGATTTAGCCCAAGAACCTTTTAACATGCGACAGATGTGCCCGGCCCAGTCCTATTTCAGCTTGGCTGCTTTTGTGTGACGTCGACGATTTGTGCCATTGTGGGTTTTTTAGAAAAAGCTTATCCAAATTATACTCACAGCCTCAGTTGTCCCCATTTATGTGAAGTATTCTCCATATCCTTAGTGAGGTCGGAGTAGAACACCTGGCTCGCATAGATGACGTCATTGCACGATGGGTGGCAAGACTGTGACTCCTGCTGAGTTCCACCCTCGTCTTCGCTTTCTGCATAGTACGCGTAGATAAGCTGCTCTTCCACTTTTGCTGGGCATAAATGAAATTTGATTTGAGAAAAAATTAAAAGTTATAGTAGTTGCATAATTATTTCAGCTGAAAAACGTCCTCTGCTTGACATAGTCATTGCCCCTAAATGTCGCCACATTGTCCATTCCTGCCAGTATATTTGTTGACATCTCACCGTGATCACTTAGGTGGAGTGAACGACAAGTGAGTTGTCATTGACTACTTACGTGTGAACTTGACATAGATTTAAGCAAAACTGTACCTATTTATTGTGTACCCTATTATTTTGAATAAACTTTATTATTATTATTTCATCGTGTTTGTATGGTTTGATAGCTCACTTCGTCATCACAGCACACATGCCTTCACTACGACATGTTAACAGCCGGTCGATTCTGTTGACATCTCACCGTGATCACTTAGGTGGAGTGAACGACAAGAGAGCTGTCGTGCCATCTAGTTTGTATGATTTGACAGCTCACTTTTTTTTATACACAACGGGGAAACTCTTGGCCCAAATCTCACCTGATTGAAAGTGATGATTAGGCCGAAGATGGAAGCGAGTTTCACCCGGAATCCTCATACACAGAGGAACTGGCTGCCGGAACACAACAATGCTGTTAACATTGTTGTCATGACGACAGACTTAGACATGATGGTGGTAGCTTGCCAGGCGGACTTAGAACAAGTCCTACCACCAACCAAACCGAGCAAAAAATTTGCCTCTGCTGGGAATCGAACCCGGGACCTCTGGGTCTGAATCAGCTGGTATAACCACTAGACCACGGAGGCGGTTAGTGTCACCTGCAGTGCGATTCTGTATACATGGCGAAGTGAACACTTAGGCGAAATGAACGACAAGTGAGCTGTCAAACCATACAAACAAGATAAGAATGACACTCCACCACTCTCTGTCACTCTCGTTCACTCCAGCTAAGTAATCACGGTGAGATGTCAACAGAATCGACCGGCTGTTTAGCACAACCCGGGGACCACGTGGAGGGATTCGCTGAAGGGTATTCTCCTACGGACGCGGGTGACTTGGCCCCCAAAAACACTCACTCGTCGTTCACTTCGACATGTTTACAGAATCGCACTGAGGTGCTTTTCGCGTCGAACGGATTCCCGCGATTGTCACCGGGTCAAAGGTTTATTATGAGCGGAAACTGTGACTTTAGGGTTCCGTCTCGTCCTATGACGAGGTAATAATAATAATAATAATAATAATAATATCCTTGGACATTCCACACAACGCCATATAGTCCCAAGCTAAGCAACTTAATGCTTGTGTTATGGTAACGAGATGGCTGATAAACTACTTATATACATTTTTTTTTTGTAAATACATACATATTATAGATAGAAAACACCCAGACTCGGAACAAATACATGTAGGCCGTACAAATATTTGTTCCGTGCGGGAATCGAACCCGCGACATGCTGCGCAGCAGTCGATCGCTCAACCACTGCGCCAACCGTGTCGTCGAGGTTCTTGTCTTATTAGGCTAACTATCCAATTTCCTAGTAATATGACAAACTATTAGTGAAGAAAGTGATTGAGCGGCAAAACCACTTTTTTCCCTGTTTTCTACGTACCTGTTACTAGTTTTGTAATTTTAACTTTATCTATACTAATATTATCTACACTAATATTATAAAGAGGTAACATTTGCTTGTAAGTTTGTAAGTTTGTATGTAGGGGGTAATCTCAGGAACTTCTGGTCCGATTTGAAAAATTCTGTGGAAGGATATAGGCTACATATCTTCACGCTAAGACTAAAAGGAGCCGAGCATTAATGGAAAATGTGACGCAGACGAAGTTGCGTGGGTCAGCTAGTTATAAATAATAGTCTAATTAAATTACAGCGAATGAAAATGTCCACTGTTTAAATAAGCTAGCATTAAATTATCCTATTCAAATACCTTCAACATTGCTAATGCATTTGAAGTCGTCCTTCGTAGTGCAGACAGGCTCCCAGATGAATTTTCCTGAAATTATATGTATGAAAATTATAACACTATGTTTCATTTGCATAGTAGAGAGTTATATTTTCTTAAGCTGGGTTTATTATTCGGTCGTTAATCCCAGGTGAATCTGAACGGCTCCCAGCCACTCTCCATTTTATAATTAATAACAACTTTTTTTTGCAGAGTTATAAGCTAATGTTATAGTTAACAGTTGATAAGCGACTTGCCCTGAAACTTCACCTTTTGCTTAGTTTTGAACAGCTTGTGAATTTTTGCGAAAAGATTCTGCAAAATTTCCAATCTAAAATGTATCGAGTTTTGTATCTGGGGTAATCTGGACAAAACCAAAGTCATGTACAATGGTCATGTCACCCTTAGACCTGTAACCGTAAACGGCCATGTGTGTAGACGGACAGACATGGCCGTTTAAAGTGTTAAAGTGGAGACCGCGATGGGCCAACTTAGTTTGGGAGACCCTGCGGCACGAGGGACCGATGATTTAAAGAAGGTGGTTGGAAGCGGATGAACTGCTCAGGACCGGAATGGTTGGCGCTCTTTGGGGAGGCTTACCTTCAGCTGAGGCAACTGGTTGATATTATGATGATGATACCATTTAAATTTTAAGCTCCATTTCAAATTTTAACGGTATAAAATAAAGACAACCTTTCTATATTTACCAAATACTTACTTGGCCAATTAAAAAGCACACAATTACACATCTTCCTAGCTTCCTGAACCAACAGATCATGTTTGCAGTTACTATCAGTGTAGAACTCATAGTACTGCAGTCGCTTCTCGCTCTGGAAGAAGCACTGTCTCCTATAGGGAGATAAGGCTCTTAGAGAGAAGTCGGTCTTGTAGGTGAGAGGGGTCACTTCGATGGTGGTCATTCGGTCCATCGGGAGACGTAACACGGTGCTGGTGTAGACGTGGTCGGTTGGAGAGCTGATGAGGATCTGGAAGAGAAAAACTGTGATAACTAGGAGTGAGATTAGTGTTTGATAAATAACGCTTTTGGAAGTTAGGTCAAAGAAAAAAAATGGCACGTGCTTGTATGGTTTGGGATGTCTGTATTTCTCTAGAGCCGTGACTATTATAATAAGGATCAAATTCTGGGAAGTAATAATACATATACGGCAAAGTAAAGGAAAGAGCATTTTTTTTACAAAATGCATTTTATATAAAAAAAAAAATTTCGAACAATTTTTTTTTTTCAAAAATCAGTGATGCACTTTTTTTTTCAGTGGCGTTGAGCCCGAGAATTTACAACAGCAGCATTGGGTTTTAGAAAAATGTTAGTTTTTTTTTCAGAAATATATTAACTAATTTGTTAAAAGCTTTCCTTTAGTTTGACATGTGTTAAGCTAGACTTTCAGATAGTGGAATATAATACAGGGTGTTTTTTTTTTCAAAATCATCTGGTTGAATTCTAGGTAGGAACAATGATTTTTCAAAAATCCATTGATTTTAGTTTTCATCAAAATCCGGCTCGAAACTCCTTTCAGTGGTTTTAGATATTCCTCATAGTGTCGTATAAGGTCCTAAAGGCAAGCTCTGAAAATTCACCCGGTACCTACCGATACCTACTAATATTATAATCTATACTAATATTATAAAGAGGTAATATTTGTTTGTAAGTTTGTATGTAGGGGGTAATCTCAGGAACTACTGGTACGATTTGAAAAATTCTTTCAGTGTTAGATAGCCCATTTATCGAGGAATGTTGTAGGCTATATATCATCACGCTAAGACAAATAGGAGCGGAGCGGAGAGTAATGGAAAATGTAACGCAGACGAAGTGGCGCGAGTCAGCTAGTAGATAATACATGTACTTTTGCAAGTATTATTTGTGCCAAATAGACAAGTCTTTTATCGGTTATGTGTCTCTATCTATAATCTCCACCTAGTTTTAAACAAATTCGCGTCAGCATCGGTCTGTTTCGCCGCTTTCTTCTCCTAAACCACGTTACGGATTTTGATATGGTTTTCACTAACAGATAGAAAATTAAAAGAGTGAGATTTTTGTACATAATCTGCATCCGTGCGAAGCTGGAGCGGGTCGCTAGTTATTCATAAGTCACTCAAAATATTACTACAGGTATCCTCAGAAAACTAACGTGATTGGAATGGTTCCAAATATGCATTTAAACTCACAGTAAACCCCAAGCTCTTCCCCTCACAATCATACTGATGTTCAGTATTGTTCAGGAACAGTTCCACACCAAGTCCATTAGCTTCCCCAGACGCCATGACCCTGAGCGGCTTCATCGTCAGGTCGGGAGGAAACACCTTCGGGTAGCCGATGTCTAGACCCCATTGCAAGGCAGCTGGCTTCGCGTCCACGTCAAAGGTCTTGTGCCAGGCTAGGGTGGCGTTGGTCCTGTGGTAAAATCAAGAGTTAAAGTTTAAATTGCTGCTGTTTAGTCTTTAGTACAAGAACAATTTATTGAAAATAATGAAGCTACGTATCTGTTGTTAAGGTCCACACTGTTAACCGTCACTTCACAGCTATAAAGCCAAACCAATATATTATGGCCTTTCTGTCGCTGAGGCCAGTTTTTGTGCAGAATGAAGATATTTTTTTAATCTGATTTGAGTAATAACTTTTAAACTTTCATTAACCTTCGTGTCGCTGGCACGACAGTGTATCTATTTTCACAAAATTTCACACTTGCCCGTTATCTGAGGTTATGTGCGATTTGATAAATTCTTTCAATGTTCACCGATCATCGAGGAAAGCTATATATAGGTAATATATCATCACGGTAAGACAAATAGGAGCGGAGCAATGATGGAAAATGTGACGCAGACGAAGTTGCACGGGTCAGCTACTTACATATAAGGCTGATATAGCTGGCTAGCTATCTATGGTTGTGTAAATCTAAGGTTTTTAATAAGGTATGCATTTCTACTGTCTCCTACTCACATAGCATTGAGTGGTAGACTGTTGAAAGCGAAACACAATCCATAGTTTGTGAAGATAGGTTGGAACAGCTCACAGCATTTGTCCATCTCCCACTTGGTGTCATGAATTGCTGGCCAGTTGCAAGCTTTCACCACTTCAGGACAAGTTGGAGCTCCCTGAAAAAAAAAAGAAACTTCCACTAAAGTTTTAGTGTATCAACTTTGGTGTATATCGGCAAAATCATTAACAGACTAAATTCAAAAATCCATGTTTATTTTGACGGTCATAGGTTAATTCTAGCGTTTATTGATTTACTAAGGATTTTTTTATTTTCTTCTGTGACCGCCAAAATGGCTGGTAACGTTTATAGACCATGATTATCAGGATATAAGCTTTAGAGATTAACATGGTGGAGGTCTGGAGGATTTCTTCTTATTGTGTGTGCAGTAACTCACACACCCTAGTGTCAGGGTTTCTAAGCCGCCTCAAGGGCCTCTGACATGGTTAAACGACCGCCTTTTGGCGACCTGGACCACCGGCTTATACGTTCCTTCCGAAGCACGGAGTCATCTCTTTATCAGACAATCAGGTGATTCAAGCACTCAACACTATCACTCACTACACTTCCCACACTACATTCACTACACCACACTACACAAACTACTGAAATTTTGTTAAACTTAATTATAGTTTAGTTACCTAAAACTACTGTCTTTGTAACTGTACCATCTGAATATGGATTGAAAGAGACTGGACCCCACAACACAGGGAGTTTTAGTGTGGGGTTCAGGGCTTCATCTATGTTTGTAAACCTAATGAGACAATAAATAATTTTTATTTTATTTCTTTTAAGCCTGCAATGTCTAAGCCAAACTGGAAACAACATTACAAAGTATGCTTCTCGAGGGAATCGAACCCTCGACCACCGGGTCACAAGGCAAGCACCCAAACCACACGATCACGGAGGCAGTTCCACAGAGGCAGGCTCGAGGATAAAATACTAAGATCAATACTAACTACGTTCTGTTTACCTGGACAACAAATTCTGTTAGCTTGTGGAACTGCACATCATCTAATCGGGCCCCTCTAAACTTGTTCTTGTTACTCATCCTCGGGCACACCATGGCAGCGAAGAATTCCTGTAAACTGAAGAAAATTTCATTTTTTATTCGCCACAGATCCAAAGTGTTCCCTGCTGATATTGGGGTCTTGTTTTAAGGCAAGAGTCAATAGGTGACTTCTAGGCAAACGTGCTCTATCCTCGACTATAAAAATCTCGTGTTGGTAATCGAACTGCTCCAGAACGGCTTGACCGATTTTTATCTTTGTTTAGGTATATTTGGTAGGTCTGACATTAGGTCGTAGGCTATTTTTTATTTACATGGCAAAACGACGTTTTCCGAGTCAGCTAAAATTATGTGTAATGCTTTAAAATATATAAAATCTCGTGTAACAGTGTTTATCATCGAAATCCTCCGGAACTGCTTGACCGATTCTTATCTTTGTTTAAAGGCGAACGGCAGGCTTGTATGGGAGTTTCGTACAGCTAGTAAAGGACATGGTAAAAAGTGGCCTATGAATCAACACATGCGAAAACTTTACTATTATTCCTAGTTTTTTTTTTTAATTACATTTTACTGATTAGAATAGAACGGACACTTTTGAATTACGAAACCATTTTAAAAAGTAACTCACTTAGGTTTTATAACCCGACGCCATTATTTTAAAATGAAACAAAGCACTCTCAGCGCTGTAAGATTTTTAGTTACCTACAAAAGGATTAAAGCGATTAAAGCGCTGTATGACACGAACACTATTGACACTGACAGTCGATGAAATGACAGTTGACACTTTGATGTACCTAATGTATTTGGCACCTGATACCAGGGAATCGGCCGTCGACCTAACTTACCACGCTTTCGTATGTTAGAAGAACATAGTAACACTACTCTATACATTTTTTGGTGAGATAAAAAGTCTGGCAGCTCTGGGATCTTAGTCCATTTGGTATGTTTCTATTGTTTGGTATGTTTTATGACCTCAAAATCCGAAATCATTCTAGATATTTTACAATTCTGGAAAGTGTCCGTGTTTTTAATTTAGTTTTAGTCGAACATATGCATTATTTAAAACACAGATAGTAAATTCACGTCTCTGTTGGTTCTTAGGCGAACGATGTATGGGCGATGAACAATGTCCTTTTTGAGTTTTGGGATCATGTTTGTTTTAATAGGTAGTTCATACGATAGAAAGGCCCTATTTAAAATCTTAGATTTTTAGAACTTGGGACATAAAAGCTATACCCAGTTTTATTTTTTGAGGTTATGTACTATAGTGTAGAAATGTAGGTTGTAATTACAGGTAGGTACATTAACATTGTTATGATGATAAAATAAATGTTCTAGATTACTTGTCGTCATCTTTGTTGTATTTTACTTACTATTAAGTAGGTAGATTGAGATGAGGATCGTACCTACTCAGAGGGAGGGGTATGATGCACCCCGCATTAGGAGATACCTATTGCCTAGCAGCGGACAGAAACAGTTTGATAATAATGAAGTTCTGATGGACACTAGACAGATTTTCTTTACTGGTCAATAAATAATTGCCAGAACAAAAAAAAATATTGATGAATTCATTCCAATCATTACCTACATCGTTTACTATTATGATTTTATGCAACAATTATATGTTTTACTATAAAATCTATTTCTAAATAATTAATTGTCATTCCGAAGTTTGTGATATTTTACTTATGGCGACTTCGAAAAACATCTGCGTTTAGTTTACTGTTTTGTTTGGTATAATTATTGAAATCTTTTAATCGATAGTATTAATTAATCCCATGTTCTAGAAATTGTTTACTTATATGAAAATAAATGGCTGAGTTGCCTTAGTAAGTGGTACAAATTCTATAACCAAACAACAATAAAAGTTTGCTGTACGAATTTTGCAGTTCGCCTTTGATAGGTTTGAGAATAGGCCGTAGGCTATTTTTTTATTTATATGGCAAAACAATTTTTGCCGACTCAGCTAGTATAGTGTATAATAATACTTTAAAATATTCACAAAAATAAATAAGAGAATAAGAAAGTTTGGGCACGTTTTGAGAAATTCATAATCCCCCAACCACTCGATTATAAGGCTAGCTATCCACTGGAGCGGAGAAATATCAACCAATGGAATTGCGTATAATATCCGCTCCGCGTCAGTCATTGACATTTTATACAATTCCATTGGCTAATTTACTCCGTTCCTTCGCTCCACGTCAATGGACAGGTAGCCTTAATCTGAACATTGCATTTTTTAAAGTCTTCATTTAAAAACAGCTTCCTGATTCCTAGGAAAATTCTGCAATCTTCTGTTTTGCAGTTAATTAACTTCAAGTTTTTTTGCAATCTGCTAAGATATATGAAAGTAAGGAGTTATTACGCGTTTTATGTGAAAAACAGCTTTACTTTCTTCTTTCAATTGAAAAAAGGTTTTTCTGGAAAAATCTAATCGTATTTTAACTTTGTTACCTGACAAATTTTTGCTAATAAATTCATTTAATTTGTGTTCAGATAGACAGATTGACGGCCTGCCAGACAGACGAGTGATCACGACTATAACACAATTATACATCCAATTTAACATCTATACAACTATACATCTCCTATACATCTATACTCTTACATACATACATACATACATATAAATAAAATTGGAGTGTCTGTTTGTAATATTGAAATAACCGTTTTTTACTACATGTATTTATGAATATATATATGGAACATACACCAAAATAACATTTTTTAAAATTTTTGTCTGTCTGTCTGTCTGTTTGTTCCGGCTTATCTCTGAAATGGCTGGACCGATTTTGATGGGACTTTTATTGGCAGGTAGCTGATGTAATAAGGAGGCTACGTTTATTAAAAAAAATAATGAATCGACTGTTAGGCGGAACGAAGTTCGCCGGGTCAGCTTGTTTATAATAATTTTTGATACTATTTCATACCTTGAAATACCACTTAGCACTCCTCCTCTCTCCTATTTTTTGCTGTGCCCGAAAGGGTCCATATTTGATCTTTAACCATTTTAAACCATCTATGTAATGTAATAAATATGGAATACAATAAAGTATTGAATAATGACTTATAGCTGATTCCACTCTTCATTCGGAAGTATGAAACCCTAAAAATATCTGATTGTCTAGAACCCTTTGTCTTCTTGCCCAAGTCTATATGAGAGACAAAAGAAGAAGAGTACAAACAGGCGTCAGAAACTTACCCCTCAAGTTCCGAAACATTGGCATACGACATCTTAACATGCAAATGAGGACAGATCACCACGGTAGGGAAAGGGACAGCCCATATTGGAGTCGGCATGGAGTCGATCACATTGACGAATGGCGTGGAAGTCCACTTGCAGAACAGCTGGATAATGACCACGGCACAGATGAAGATACTGATGAACATTATCACGATCCATGTCGCCTTCTCTTTGTTGCCAAAGGTCGGCTCGAAGATGTACCTGTAGAGAAAGAGGCAGAAGAATTTATTGAACAAAATATACTGAAATAATATACTGACAAAAGAGAAGATAAAGCTATAATTAGATAAGAGTGTAGGCGGGGGGCCCTCTCAAAAGATCATTGAGATACAACTCTTATTCTAGAAGTGCAGCCATTTAGATTTCCTCATTTAAGATGTGTAGAAATAGCAACTTTGGTTAGTTTTTGTACTAAGAAGTCTGCCAATAGTAGGATCCTTACAGTATTACGATAAAATCTATGAATATAAAATTAATGAGAAATATGAAGATATAAAATAAAAATCACTTGTCAGATTAAACATTAACAACGCAAAAAGGAAACAGGACAACTAACTTGACTCCATGCAGAGATCCTTGGTAGAAGAACTGCTTCAATCCTTTCATGACTTCAGTAACCCACTTCTCCAACATGGACTTTGGCTTCAACTCCTCATTGATGACCGTCTTCTCAACATCTTTGTTAATGATGTTTTTCTTATTAACGTTGATGACATCAGGACTGATATACTTAAAGTCTTTCAAGTAGTAATCGCGAAAATACAAGTTCTCTTCCACAGACAAATTGTTAGGAATACTGTTGATTTCATTAATCCTGTTTTTGTGGTACTCAAACATTTTAAAATAATTGGCAAATTAGTTAAATGAAACCTACTTATGTCTGTACCGATCAAATGTAAGCAAGGAATAGTGGAAATGGCTGAAGTTGAATATATACTAGGTAATGGTATTATGGTACTTGTCGTAATTGAAGTAAAATGGTATTGGTAGATATAAACTGCATTGTTTGTCTGTATGTGCGTTTGTTTGTTGTGCCAGGATGTTAATTGTAGAAAATGACGGTAGCAAGAATATAATCATCTTTTTTTATTTATTTATTAATTTGTGTACCTACAAATAGATAAAAAAGAGAAACAGAAAAATTGGTACAAAGGTGTTACTTATTTCTAATGTAATATCTTATACCTGCGAAAGGAGAGCCGAATAAAAGAGATGTAGACACCGTGTGTAAAAGTTAAAAATAACACAATAAACTTTAAATAAATAATCAAGAATAAATAGAATTTATAGAATATATAGGACTAGCTGATGCCCGCGATTTCGCCCGCTTGACAAATTATATACTAAACCTTCCTCCAAAACCACTCTATCCATTGGTGAAAACAGCATTAGTGATAGTGACAACAAAACAATCTTTAACTTGAATTCTCTAAAAAAAACTTCTTTTCATATTGTTGGATGTTCGTCGGTTAATGTATTCTTACCATAGAACCATTTTTTTCTACCTGTTATTTTTTCATATTACCTATATTTTAGAAAACTTTTTTTTTAATGAAATTCAGCATACTAGTCAGTAAGTAGACCAAGAATGGCTTAGCCATGTGTGGTACTTTTATCTCAGTAGGTACACTTTTAAAAATTTACGCGACTGACATCATCATCCGCCTAGCCTTTTTACCAAGTATATTGGGGTCGGCTTCCAGTCAAACTGGATTCAGTTGAATACCCATGTTTTACGTGGAGCGGCTGTTTACCAGGACCAGACCTCCACAACCCATTACCTGGGTAACACGGTACTTCATGGCAATACTGGAGTCAGAATAACTGGCTTCTGGCAATCCGTAACGACTGCCAAAGATCTACAAATGACAGCCGGGACCAACGCCTTAACATACTTTCCGAGGCACGAAGGAAACTCGGTATGTTAAGATGGTCACCCATCCACATACCAACCTTGGCAAGCTTTGATTCACCTTAAAGATAGACCCGTAAGGCTGTTATTATTTAGCCACGAGCTCCTCATTTACGCGACTGACGCTGCTGGTAAAATCTATCTAACTCTACAAACAAACCCACAGCATAAGCTAGTGTTCGCGGTGACGAACCATCAATATCTTGCGGCACTACCATAGTTGGATGCACTTAACAGTATTGCCAACATTTAACGCGGTTCACCCCTTGATTGCTGTGACCATTAATTAGTACAACATTGTGGTCTTAATGTTAAATGCTTCAATTAATTCAGGCAGGGAAAATATTGGTCATGTAAATTCGAGGTCAATATGTTTACAACACAACCTTGGTGATCCACTTTGATCTGATATTCGGGGTAAAGCTCATGTTAAAAGTAGCTGATCAACAGTTTGATATTGAACTGTTGATCAGCTACTTTTAACATGAGCTTTTACATGTTTAAGCTGCGTTTCCACCAGAGATGTGCGAGAATGCGAGGGGTGTGATTGTTAAGAACCAGTAGAAAAGCATGTGCTGAGCGAGGCTAGGATAATGCAGCGATTTTATTGGTTCTTAACAAACACATCCCTCGCTATGTATCCTCGCACACTTTTGTGGAAACGCCGTCTTAGGGACTACTCAAACTTATTCAGCTCTATTCAGCTTATGCCTATAGAAAACAACAATTTTGTATGGAGACGCGCACTCATCCGTTCAGCTTTCGCATCAAACAAGTATCAAATGCGGACAAGTGTGTTCTTAGTTCAGCGCTAATCTGCCGCTGCCCGCCTTCTCATTCTTAGGAAGCTGTACGCGGCTGATTGAAACAGAACTGTATAAGTGTGACCAAAATCGCGAATGGAGCTGAATATGTGAGTAGTCCCTTTTTTTTTTGACTGACTCCTCCCGCTCTGGGTGTAGCGGGAGGGAGTGTCAGACTTCTACTGAATAAAACCCATCCATGTTCCTTCATTGCCCTTTGTGTTCCGGAGCCACGGTGTCTCTTGCGAATAATCCCGCGACTCCGGCAAGCGTCGGCCCTTTCGGGCCCCTCTGTGTTGCTGACTCTCTTTGAGGCGCGCGTGGAACACTAACGCGCCGTCGACACGGCCTGTCGTCACTAGACGGACGGACGGCGAGCCACCCATAGCTCGCCGTCTACAGGCCCGCGCCTACGGTGGCCGGAGGTCACCAGGTGGCCCCCGACGCCCGCGGCGTCCACCACGGCGGCCGGGACGAGAGAGTCTCCTCTCCCGCTCCGCCACCTCCTTCGCTAGCATGACTGCTTCGCAGAAGGAGGCAACGGCGTCCCATTCCGTCTCGCTCCGGACCATGGCTTGGACCAGGGCCGGACGCGAGAGGTCACCGCCAATCGCCGTTTCGAGGACACGGTGGTGCGCCGCCCAAGCGGGGCACACCTGCACAGTGTGCTCTACCGTGTCCTCCGGTCGATCCTCGCAGTGGTGACACCCGGGCATTTCCTCCCGCCGAATTCGGTGCAGGAACCCCCGGTCCGGTGAGGACCTGCGTCAGGCGGAAGTTGAGGACGCCGTGGTAGTCCCTTAATCTGTTTTATTATTTGTTGCTATAGCGGCAATAGAAATAGACACTGTGTGCAAATTTCAATTGTCTTTGTATTACTGTTCTTGAGACACAGCCCGCTGACATACATCTGTATGTCAGCGGGCTGTGTGTGTGTGTGTTTGTGGCTGTGTAACCTATTACTAAACCTCCGCCGTCCATCTGGACGGCAGAGGTTTAGTAATAAGTTTTCGTTCATTATCCTATGGGTACGGATTCCTAAAAAGTACTCTATAGTGTCAGTAGCCCCAATTAACCCTAGTAAAAGCCTTAGTTCTTTAATTATTTTATGTTTTGGTCCTAAGTTCCGAATTGACGGAGAGTCATTCCGGAACAAAGGACCAAAAAATAATTTGAGTGTGGTATAGCTAAGTCCACACCCCAGCTTCTCCCACTGCTGAGCATAAACCTCCCTTTTTGTGCCAGGAAGCCCGTCTGCTCTTTTTGCCCGGTTTTAAACATAATGCCTTTACTTTTTATTCCATATTTTAATGGCTCACAAGTCTCAAGTATTCATGTAAGGTTTATTAAATAACAACACATATCATGTTTTTAGCTCCCACTCTTTGATTCTTGACGTATTCAAAGCGTATCAAAATATCAAGCGGTTTTAACAAAACATTATAAAATTATAGCATTTGAGAAATTTTTACGATTATTGTAAAAATTAATAAAAAAAGGTTCTTGCTAAAATAACATTTTTATTTCAAATTGAGGGTAGCTTTTTCCATTATTTTCATTTTATGAAAATGGTTATTGTCCAATCACTTCCGATCGTTATGAAGTTTAGTTCATTTTAATAGATCAGTTAGTTGAAAAGTTAACAGTTTTGTTTACACTGGGGTCACAGTTGTGACCAAACTTTTTAAAAGATCCATAAGAAATATATTAAAAAAAAAGGTTTTTTTAATACGTTTTCCGTCGATACATTTAGTTATAGTTTCCCTCATTTTCGTATGTGTACAGTATACTGTATATTATTACAATTAATTTTCTACAGGTTTCCAGCTAGACTTTTTTTCAATTATTTTGAGGATAGTAAGATATTCAAAAACATCATGCTATGCATATAGGAGCGGAGCATGAAAGCTAGTTTTCAATAAACAGGATTCGTTTTTAATCCACTGGCACATAATGCGAACAAGTTTTTTTTTACAAGTTGATCCCTTATAGAAAGTACAAATAGTTCAGATTCCTAAGTGCCAACTTTTTGGTTGGATGGAACCAAGTATCGTTGTAGTTTTCAGTCCCATTGCAAATCCATATGGCAAAGTTTTGTTAAAAGGTGGTTAAATTATAATCAGTGTTATTTGTGAAATAGTAATAACCTCGTAGAGTGAGAGAGAGAAAGTGAAGGTTGTTTTAAACCATGTGTACTTTACACATGGTTTAAAACAACCTTCACTTTGAGACCAACTCTGAAAAGTCGAAAAAATATCAGCTGTTTCATAAAAATGCAATATTTAACCGATTAAAATGTATAAAACAGCTGATACTTTTTTCGAGTGTAATTTTGCTTCACTTCATATTTTGGTATTGGTATTTTGGTTTGGTTTCGGAAGTCTGGATTCGCAGGGCGATTCCCGGCCACCGTTGGGTCGGGCCTGCGGACGGCGAGCGTTGGGTGGCTTGCTGTCCGATCAGAACCAGGCCCGGGTCGACGGCGCGTCGTGTTCCACGCGCGCCTCAAAGAGATGTCAGCATAGTAGACAGCGCCCGCTAGGGCCAGTGCCTGCCAGCGCTGCGGAATTTGTTCGAAAGAGTCACCGCGGCCCTGGAATGCAAAGGGCACTAGCAGAAACACGGATGAGTTTTAGTCAGTAAGAGTCTGCACTTCCTTCCGCTTCGCCCAAAGTGGGAGTAGTCATTTGATGATTTACCATTCATAAAAATGGCATCTTCCAATTTCTCTGTATGCCTCTATTTCTTAAAAATCGAGAAAGTCAGAACACATTGTTATTCCATGGCCTTATGGAAAAAGTTTCACAAAATACGAACGCCAATATTTTCTTTATTTGTCAAAAAACTTGGAATGGAAATATTACGCACATGCTTTCGGCGAATTGAAGAGTTAAGTTGCGACTGTTTTTTTACATGTCTTGCCTATATCGAAGTTTTATGATGAAGTATTTATTTGAATTGTTTTTGTTCGGTGTAGATCGTGTATTGGGAGAGTTTTGAAGGTTATAAGTATCTTCGTAATATTTTTTTTTCTTTCTTTGAAGAGATATACGATCAGCTATACAGCGTGTAACAGAATAAACGCAATACTTCTCGGTAAAATGCACTAAACAGCTGTTTTTTTCCGCTATTTCGGGTTAAGTCATTGTAGAAGTTGTTCATAATGATGAGTACAATACACGTTGTAGAAGTTACTTAAACATTATCGTAGATTCCTATATATTGTTTCATAGTATTATAACTAGTATAACATACCAAACAAGGAGGAGCTTGTGGCCAAGTAACAACAGCCGTACGGGTCGATGAACGCTTGCCAAGGTTGGTCTGTGGATGGGTGACCATCTTAGCATATCGAGTTTCCTCCGTGCCTCGCAAAGCACGTTAACCCGTTGGTCCCGGCTGTCATTTGTAGATCTTTGTCAGTCGTTACGGATTTTCAGAAGCCAGTAATCTGACTCTAGTCTTGCCAAGAAATACCGTGTTACCCAGTTAATGGGTTGTGGAGGTCTGGTAGGCAGCCGCTCCACGTAAAATACTGGTATTCAGCTGAATGCGGTTTTACTGGAAGCTGACCCCAATGTAGTTGGGTTGGGAAAAGGCTAGGCTGAATAACATACCAAACAAACTGTACACCAAAATAATGATCACTCACTGTGTGTGTAGGTCACTTCCAGGTGGCAGATGTTCCTGGAGTTGCAAGTTGTTGGGTGGTGGGGGATGATGTTCTTCCCACAGCTTGGTTCTCGCATTAGGAGTACGGTCTTGCATGGACACTGTGCGACGAAAAACAAAAAAAAAAAATACTTATCTAAATCTTTAACGGTTGCTATGGAATGCATTTCCCGTGTCAGTAAGACGTGCACAATCTTTATCCACTTTTAAAACAATGGTCAAACATCACTACCTTTCTCTTTGATTGTTTTGCCTTGGGTTCTATGCTTTTTGTTTCATAATTATAATTGTATTTATTTGTCTATTAAGTATTTATTCATTTATATCGTACCTACACCTAACACTACCTACCGTACTGTATTTCCTTTCTCTTTAAAATCCATCCAAAGGTTTTCTTGAAAAGATCGCTCTTAGCTATAAGGCCGCCCGTTGTGTCACCCTATGTAATGTTTTCTTCATATAATATTTTTTCTGTAACTTACATTGTGTACATAATAAAGAGTATTATATTCTATTCTTCCGGTTATTGTGTGACCCGGGACTATTGTGTAATCGTAAAGAGGATGTCGGGAATCGGAATCTTGTTCTTTTTTTTAGGGCTCATTTGACGTACTTCTGGTGGGGAAATAGCAGCCAACGGGTAGAGTTTATTGAGCGGAGTCGGTTTAAGGCAGTGGTTCCCAACCTTATTTTGATCTAGGATCATTTTGGTTTCTGAATTGTTAGCAGGGACCACAAATCCTGAAGTAAATTTTAATTTTTAAATCTATAACAAATCTTCGTTAACCTATTCTTTAAACTCAAAAGTAACGAGCATAAACATACAAAATACAATACTGATCGAAACTAAACAAAACAAACAAAACAAAACAAATGAATAAAACACATGATAAATGATAATTTATTCTGTAAGTAGGTTGTAAATAACACTTTTACACGTCAATCTTTTGTGGTCATTTTAAACTATTTTATACTGTTTATTATTCTGATGATGATCAGTTCGCTTCAATATTACTTTCCAATTGGTAAGTTTGAGATTTTAAATCCGCGTACCATATTTAAGCTCTTGTGGACCACCGGTGGTTCGCGGACTACAGGTTGGGAACTAATGGCTTAAGGCAACCCAATATAATTCGACACGTTCAGGGCGATGTCGGCTTGTTTTTCATGAGCGGGATCGGTGCCACACTGGACTCGCAAATTCGCCAGCAGAGAAGCATAAGGACAAGCCAGTGGTGCGAAGAACATCAGGTGCTGCTCCCCAGTTTCTAGAAATAAGTCGGCGCAATAGGTTGTTCCACATTGTGGGAGGCTTTCTAGCGTCTTCTGGTTTGCGGTTGCCACTCCAGAACTTTTCAGCCGCATCGACCATCTGTTCTGCGCAATGTGCCCTGCCCACTGCCACTTTAGTTTGGCGATCCTTCGGACTAAGTCGTGACTTGGTCTTCTTGGATATCATCATTCCTGATTCGATTCGCACAAGGAAACTCCAAGCATTGCCCTCTCCCGCCCGATGACCTGGTGTAGTTCGCAGGAAGCCGATGGATGCGTGACGCATAGTACCAGTCGTTGTGGCGAAGCTTGGCGTGGCGTATGTCCAGCAGTGGCCATCTTTCGGCTGATTTAATGATGATGATGATGAATAGATTGTTTCTGGACCCACCCTTATTAAATAAGTTGTGTGTGACGACAGCAAAAGTAATTATTTTTAACTTGTTGCAAATCGTGTTAGCAGCGTATAATAATTTGATTCCCCTAGAGTTTCTTCGACCCCATCGATTTTTATATCCTTGATGCAATTAATTGCAGTCAGTGTAGGGTTAAGTAACTATGCAAGTGTTTTACAATATTTGCGGAATTCGTTTGTAAGAGTCACTGTGGTCCTGGGGCTGGAACGCAAAGAACATTAAAAGGAACACGAAGGGGTTTTAGTCAGTAAGAGTTTGACACTCCCTTCTGCTCCACCCAAAGCGGGAGAAATCAATGTTTGATTTGCCATCCATAAAAAAAGGTGTTTTATAACAACACTCTTAACTAAAACTTTTACAAGAACATTTTTTTGTCAGTTTGACCAGTATCACCAATATAAAAATTTATGTCTAAACTCAATTAATCCACATCTCGGAATACCAGAAGTATCGATAAATTATACAACAGGGAAATTGCCAGTTTCTCCTATTACGAGTAGATAGTCAGCCTCATAACCATCAAAACAAAAAAAATCCCAAGAAGACAAAATAAATTGAAAAGTTACGGATCAAAATTTAAAAAAAAGGTTTCGGAACAGCCAAAAATATTCCGGAACCGAATTAAAAGTCCGGTAACGTTCGACCGGCCATTTTTAATTAAGCTGTCGATTTTGTTAAAAGTGCGACTTCAAAGACCAGTCTGATTGAATATCTGACTTGATTTGATTATTGTGTTTGATGTTGCTACCTTTGGTAGGTTGCTTCTATCGGACATAACTGTCAAGGCCAGGTACAAAAAGCTGACGAATTTTAGGATCAATATATCCTTGCACTGATAAGTTTTAAATGTATAAATTACTAGCTGACCCACGCAACTTCGTCGGCATCACATTTTCCATTAATGCACGGCTCCTTTCAATCTTAGCGTGATGATATGTAGCCTATATCTTTGCTCGATACATGGGCTATCTAATACTGAAAGAATTTTTCAAATCGGACCAGTAGTTCCTGAGATTACCCCCTACATACAAACTTACAAACAAATTTTACCTTCTTATAATATTAGTATAGATGACGCACGTGTGCTTAGTTTGGTATTGCAGTCGAGGCGTGATTACAGCCGTATTTTTCTCGACCAAAAATAAAACCACAGACTACAATATAAGGCCAGGCCTCCACCAAAGCAGAGACGAGACGAGCAGGACGGAGACTTTCAAAAACCACATTCGTTAATCACACATCACCGTCTCCACTCCGCTTAAGTGTATACCACTGAGCGGAGATGTAACTTTTTTTTTTATTTGGTATGAGTTTGCTCTTAACACTAGTCTAGGTCAGAGGTGACAGAGACAAAGTCTACGATGGAGCGAGCTTACCCAGAAGGAGCCTGTTCATATTTGTTGGAGATTGAGCTAGGCCGCGCTACGGCACGCAGAGGGACCAGATGTGTGTGGCGTGCTGTGTAGTCAGTGTACATCTCCACCCTAGCCAGCGCACGTCTCAGCTACACTCTAGCCAGTACGCATCTCGGCACAGTTTCGGTGACCCTAGCTGTAAAACATCTCTTCTCGTCTTCGCTTCAGAAATCTTCGCATATCTCCGCTTTGATAGAGTCCGGGCCTAATATAGGGGAACGAAATTAAGGTTCGATTTCACCAAAAAAGAGTAAATCTTACTCGAGAGTATACGAGCAGTTAGGTACTCTTAGTATAAAATGTTTTGAAAACCCGTGGTTGCTACAAAAATATCTATAATCTGATTTTTTCGTACTTTCTAAACGGCTCCGCGAAACTCAAACTTGGACATCATTTCATTACTAAGTCTCTAACCATGGGATGTCCTCAGGGCTCAGTAATCGGTCCGTATATATGGAATTTTGGCTATGATGATTTTCTCGCGCTTCCGCTCCCATGCGGCTGTTCATTAACCGGTTACGCGAACGATGGCTTGCTGCTCATTCAGGCAAGTACTCGGGCTGTACTCGAGAACTTAGCTGACACATAGACGTTTGATATCTCAGTGGGGTGATCGAAACCGTCTGACCTTTGCCCCGCATAAAACCTATCAACTTCTTTTAAAAGGAAACCTTAAATCCTAGCCTAGTATTAAATTTAATAACGTACCCGTTAAAAGGAAAGAATCCGTGTGCTACCTCGGTATGCTACTAGAAATAAACTTTTCATTTATTGATCATATAAAAACAGTAGGAGAAAAAGCAAAAAAGAACTTCTACGCCTTGACGAGAATATCAAAGGCTACTTGGGGTCTATCATTTCAAACCTTAAAAACCATATATGGGGCTACTTACTTGGGTTGTATGTGCTACGGGGCACCTGTCTGGGCCGATAGGGCCACCATAGGGGCGGTACGACGTAAATTACTTCAAAACCAGCGTTTGGCCTTGATATTCTTATGCAAGGCGTATAGGACGGTTAGTACTGAAGCCTTACCGGTGCTGGCGGGTGTTCTCCCAGTCGATCTTGAGGTGCAGCGGCGTGCTGCAATGTACTTCTACGCTAAAAAGATCACGGACCCAGAGTTTTTACCGCAACGCGACCGTGCTAAGATCTCTAGATTACTAAAACCCCAGACTGACGTCTGGGAGGAACTTTTATGCGAATGGCAATGTAGGTGGGAAAATTCCATCAAGGGCCGACACCTCCACCAGTTTTTTCCATCTGTTCGTGAGCGGCTGGATAAGACATGGCTGGAGGTGGATCACTGTGTTGCCCAATTTCTCACAGGTCATGGCAACTTTAAGAGTAAATTATTTTCCTTTAGGCTTGTGGCCTCACCTTTATGTCAATGCTCTGCAGCTGACCTTGTATACGAACAATCCGCACATCACATCTTGTGGGAGTGTATTCTTTGGCAGACTGAACGTAACATTATGTTAGATAGTACGCAGGTTACATCTGGAGTAGTTTACTATACGGACCTCGTAGAAACCAGAACAAATTTCCGTGCGTTCAGGCGATTTTGCCATACCTATTACTGGAATCAAAAGTAGCTCACAATTTAGGACCCATTAGTTTAAATGTTAATATATAATCCGTGGTGCTTGGCAACTGGGCTTAACCCAGTTGTATGTGTCCCTTGGTGCCTATTGGCTTAGCTCTAATCTGTCTCCTGCTTGATGTGGAGGGAAGTGGAAATTATATTTATTTTTCCTACTCCTCCGCTGTACTCTTCTGATTAATTTCGTTGCGATCCAAGACAGTTGAATCGTTTCTCCGGGACTCGTCGGGTTTCATTAACTCGGCGTTTTTCTGGTGGTCGCCACTGTTGATTCTGGCTTTCAGGAGTTGCAGTGGCTGGGAATGTGTGGCGGGCTTGTCCCAAATAAAAAAAAAAAAAAAAAAAAGTATAAAATGTTTTTACGTTTCACCATAGACTTAATCCAAGAGTAAACGTTTATGCTGGAGTAAATCTCTACTCCGCCGATTTTCAAGGAACAGCGAGCTTATACTAAGGATAAGTTCAATATGGCGTCCGAGTGTCATTGTAATAATTACGTAGATTGAAAATGTGATTTTTTGTTTTAAGTGATAGCGTTTTGAAATTAGTTTTAAAATAAAGGGTTTTGACCCAAAACCACTTTTACAGAAAGAATTGAGTTGATAGGACTTATAGTTTTCAAGATATTTCCAAAAATGTATAGTGAAAATTTGTTAAGTGGCTGGGGGCTTTAAATTCACCTAGGCCACCACAGGCAAGTCCGATTAAGTAGCTACAACTTTCTAGAGTTAGTAGCTGCGAGAGGCCATCGAAAACAAAAAAAAAACAATGTTAAATTAGAGGTTTTTGTTCTAGAAAATTTTTGTTATTAAGGATATTGATATAATTTGTGTTCCATGTTATACAGTAAGGTTTAAGGAATCCAAATATATATATATATTTATATATTATGTGGGGGTTTTACATAAAAACAATAAATAAAGGCTCCAAAGGTTTCGGCTCAAAGAAAAAATTACACGCGAATCGAGTCCAAAAATCACGATTCTACAAAACAACTACGAAATATTGATGAGGTCAGAATTTATGTTTAGACACATGTTTGTCACTTTTGTCATAGGTATAACCCTACCGAATAGAATAAAACGCAATACACTTAACTCATTAAAGGAGAAACGAGCACTTGAATTGGGTGGCTTATACAGTCATTCATTTCAATCATTCGGATTCACTCACTGCTACAGAATAACTATCCGAGAGTAAATTAACTCCGGTGTAAAGTGGTGGAACGTGGACGAAGTTAGCTGAGAGTTAAATATAAGAATAAATATATTCCGTGGATAGTTTTCTAGAGTAAAGTCATGTTTGGTGAAATCGACCCTTAATCGAGAGTGCAATGACAAATGAGCACGATCCAGTGACGTTTTGACTTGCAAAGGAACAATAAATATCTAAACGGCTTTCAGCATTATTGGGTCTATTTTATTATCTATATAATATTTTCCAATTAAATAATATAAGGTGTTTAATTAAGGAGTGCAAGTTCATATAGCTAATAGCAAATTAAAAATCCTCGACTTTAAAAAAAACGAAACAAAAAAGACTTAGTTCCAAACAAATCACTTTTCAAGCAGTTCATGCAGTTGGTGGCATTTACTTTTGTTTAATTACAGAATTGATGCTACTATCTGCATCAGACTTCATGAAAATTGTTTTTTTAACTTATAAGTGCTTTTTTCTTAAAGTCGATGTTTTTATTTTTGTTGTAATTTTTTTATAAGATACAGAACTCGACCCTGAAATATGACCCCGCACTTTTGGAACCCCCTGCGTATTATTTACTTGGAGAGTATTTAAAATAGACCCAATAATGTTGATTCTTAAATAAGCTTGTTCTCTTAGTACTTCATTAAATATGTTGCATTAAATAACTTCAAGTATCAAGACTACTGTGAACAAGTGCATAAGTCCTGAAACCCTGCGAAGTCAAGGATCGTATTTCAAGACTAAAGGATTGCAATCGTATGGACTTTCGAGAAGTAGCGTCTATGACGTCATCATTTCGCCTTTTTAGGGTTCCGTATCCAAAGTTCGGAACTACTACTCTGTCCGTCCGTCCGTCAGTCCGTCTGTCTGTCAACCGGCTGTTTTTCGAGAACCCTAATGGGACAGTTCAAATTTTCGCAAAGCGTCTATCTATTGCCGCTGTAACAAATAATAAAAATTAAATTAAATTAAAAATTAAAAGGGGGCTTCCAAACAAGAAACATGTTTTCTTCCGGTTTATGGTACGGCCGGTCGATTCTGTAAACATGTCGAAGTGAAGGCGTGGGTGAAGTGATCACAAAGTGAGCTGTCAAACCCTACAAACAAGATGGCATGACAGCTTACTTGTCGTTCACTCTACCTTAGTGAACACGGTGTGATATCAACAGAACAGACCGGATGCGATCGTGTGAGAATCCGACTCGCACTTGTCCGGTTTTTCAAACATTTAGGATCTATTATCATATTATATTAATACTAGCTGACCCGCGCAACTTCGTCTGCGTCGAACATTATTCATTAATAATATCGCTATTAAAAAATAGGGGATGATGGAAGGTTGAAAATTTAGGGTTGTATGTTGATGGCATCAAAAAAGATGCCACATTATAGAAAAATAAAAATTAAAATTAAAATTTTGGTTGAAAAATTTTAAAAAAATGTAAGGGGTGGACAACCCTTATCACTTAGGGGTATGAAAAATACTGAATATGTATATAAACTTGTAAAAATCGGTAAAGCCGTTTCGGAGGAGAAAGGTAACTAACATTGTGACACGAGAATTTTATATATAAGATGGTTTTAACGCAATAAATAGGTCTCAGTGGCTTCCCGACTTTAAAGCTCGACTTACTGCCTAGTTGGGTACAGCTCAATACCTGTAATCTACGTAGAGAATACCTACCTGATATCTAAAGCCACTGGGTTTTAGATGCCAGATAGGCCATCATGGTACCTAGATAATGATCTAGGTATCATTATACACCTCAGCAAGCTTGAGACACTCAAAGATCTAAAAATGAAAAAGCCAATTCCAACAGCTTAACATTTTTTTTGAGGCCCGGCCTGTACCTCATTAATGATCACCGATCAACGGTTCTAGGACAGAAAGTCTTGAATATCAACCTGCAGCCTCTACACGGTATTATACTCTTAAAATACCATTATAAAGTTAAAAAATTAATATTAAAATTCCAAAAAATGCTTTGGTAACCAAATATTGTATTCAACAAACCCTTGCAACCTAATTACTATAAAAGTACAGGGTTAAGGGCGGTTCTATTGATTTTGCTGCATCGCGTAAATTACTGAACCCCTCGTGTAAGCAATTTCCTGCAAAGAACCATGTTTACAAAATAAACCTTTGTATACATGCACCCTTAAGAGCGTGTATTCCGTCCACTAGCGCCGCCAATCGTTTTTTATTATTTGTGGTAAATTTAAGACACGTAGATAAAAAACCGCTCTGTAGTGCACTGAAGTAATGTATTAATTATGTTTTGAGAGTTATGTTTTGTACTTTAGAACATAAATAGTTGCCAAAGTCGATATTTTTGCTAAAAGTGGCCACTTTTAGCAATAATTGCCGTTTTGGCTATTTAGCCATGAGTTATGTATTAAAAACAGCTGTCAAAAAATAATAGATACATTTCTTCAGTGCACTACAGAGCGGTTTTTTATCTACGTGTCTTAAATTTACCACAATTAATAAAAAACGATTGGCGGCGCTAGTGGACGGAATACATACTCTTAATAAATTATTGCGGGGCTTGGGTACCTACTATTTAGTAGGCTTTATTTGTTATTTATTTTTATTTGGTACAACAACAGCAGTACAAACATGCACAACTACAAACGAGAAACAAACATATTAGTTCAAGCCTATTATATGTATATACACAGCATACACCATATTATGTACAACAGATTGTAAGTCTATCTATACATCTATACTCTATACATATAAATAAAATTGGAGTCTCTGTTTGTAATATTTAAATAACTGTTTTTTACTTCATGTAAATGAATATGTACGGTACTTACACCAAAATAACATTTTTTACTATTTTTGTTTGTCTGTCTGTCTGTTTGTTCCGGCTAATCTCTGAAATGGCTGGACCAATTTTGACGGGACTTTTATTGGCAGGTAGATGATGTAATAAAGAGTAACTTGGGCTACGTTTATTAAAAAAAAAGAATAGACTGTTAGGCGGAACGAAGTTCGCCGGGTCAGCTAGTCTAAAATAATATAAAATTTGAATCTAAAGTCGAATATAAGACTAAAACATCAATATTTAAATGAAAACACTGACATCATCAGCCTAGCCTTTTCCCAACTGTACTGGGGTCGGCTTCCAGTCAAACCGGATTCAGCTGAATACCAGTGTTTTACGTGGAGCGGCTGGCTACCAGACCTCCACAACCCATTAACCCAAATGAAAACACTGACAAACGAGGGGAAAATACTATGCATGTATAATAAATCCCCTAAGGTCGACTGGTAGAAAATGCCTATGGCATTAAGTCCGCCTTTGTACATTACTTGTGCATAAAGTTTTAATAAATAAATAAATAAATAAATTGATAAAGTATTATAACTACTAAACCCGTACCTCCGAGACCGCAAATCTGAACTTATTGAGTGGGTGTAATGCTTTAGGAATTAGAATCCTAAGTAATATTATAAATACAAAGTGAATTTGTTTGTTCGTTTGTTTTTATGTTTTAACTGCTGAAAGGATGAAGCTTGGCAAACACGTAAACCATGTCCTAGATTTGAACATAGGATAACATGGTTGGCGCCAGATAAATATTCCATAAGGGAATTTGACCACCATTGACCTCATACATTTATTGACTTTCGTCATTATCAGCCTAGTCTTTTCCCAACTATATTGGGGTTTGCTTCCAGTCAAACCGCATTCAGCTGAATACGAATATTTTACGTGGAGCGGCTATACCTACTACTTCCACAACCCATTACCTGGGTAGCACGGTACTTCTTGGCAAGACTGGAGTCAGATTTATTGGCTTCTGACAATCTGTAAGGACTGCCAAAGATCTACAAATGACAGCCGGGACCATTGACTTAACGTGCTTTTCGAGGCAAGGAGGACACTCGGTATGTTAAGATGGTAACCCATCCACAGACCAACCTGGGCAACCTTAAAGATCGACCCGTGCGGCAGAAATAAACACATAAAGCTGGCCTGAATCGACTTCTATTGTACGTTTTACGTTCTCTTGTAATGAAAAGCGGTTCATCATTTTTTATTTGGATTTCTACGAAGGGAAAGGTCAATCTACTTTATTGCATGTTTATCTGGCGCCTATTATAGGTTAACTAAATCCCTTGGGATCTGCGATTCACAACGCGAGCAAATCCGAGGGCAGCGAGTGAGGTATAAAATTCGTTGCTCATTAAATTGCTTGCTAAAATATTAATGGTATTAATTAGAGCCTAACCGCAGATTTAAAAGCTGGGTAAACACATCTATTAGCAAAAAGGGTTTTTAATTGCGTTTACGGAGATGGGTAGATATCCCCCATTAAAACCATAAAACATCTAAATTATGTTTTACAACACTGGACGCGATATTTTTTATAACCATATTTATTTGCAAATAAATCTTTGACTTTGACTTTGACCGACTTCCAGAAAAACTTCTGAGGAGTTTTTCAATGCAGCAGGTATTTTTTATTTTTTTTATTTGTTGGTTACTGATTCGATTTATGTCATTCTTTTTTAGTTCGATGCGGCATACTTACCATTTGGTCATGTAAAAAAAATAATCCAGTTTGGTTCAGTAGATTTTATTTTATGAGTTTTTTGCTTAAATTATGTTATATTTTTTTGTACAAAAAATATAACGGACTTAAAAAAAAAACACGAAAGTCGGTAATGTTTTTTTTTTTACTGTTATCAAAGGTACCTACTGTAATATAACAAATAGTTTTCTGGAAAAATCTATTTGCTCGGTCAGTTAGATAACCTAATCAATATTGGACACGTAATTTTCTCTTTTGTCACGAAAACAAAAAATAAGACGAAAAGCGGAACCCTCATTTATAAGATCACTTTGTTGTCAGTTCGTCTATCTATCAAGACCCTTTATCTCGGGAACGTGTTGAGGCGCGGAAATTGAAACCAAATACTCAGGTCTACAGTTCCTTGAAGCTGTGAAAATTCAAACTTCTAAGTTAATTTAAAAAAAAGATGTAGCCATTTATGCCGCAAAAAACTTATATTTCGACAATCTATCAGGTATTTTCCGTTGACCTAGAACTATAAAATTAGGCAAAAAAAATCGTCTCATACTCCAAGTACAGGAAAAATCTGAAAGCTATACATTTGTAATCATAAAAAAATATACCTTATTTAAAGAACCTACGCACGGAACCCTCGGTGGGGGAGTCCGACTAGCACTTGTCCGGGTTTTTTATTATCTAGTTGACGTACTTAATATTATTACTTTATATTCAGGAAAATATTTAAATTCAGAAAAATATAATAATTCCTCGAAAACACTTATCTACTTAACTAATACCGCGTGTATCTGACATCGACGCACAAACGATTTCCATGGGTCCAGGGCATGATTCTGGACACCCAGTTGGATTTTTTCGTCGGTTCTTTTCTAATTTTTTTCAAGAGTACCATAAATAAATAGGTATCAGCTCAGTTGAGCTGATATCTATTTGTGGTTTTATTCAGATTGCTCTTTTTAGTGAAAGTAGTTAATTAATTATTTTTTTATTAAAAATCTCATTGGGTTAGGTCAGAATAACGATTATGAGCAGTCTAAGTCTAAGCAAAAAAACCCTTAAAAATGAGAAAATAGCCGACGAAAAATTCTAAGTCTAGGGTGTCCAGAATCATACCCTGGACCCATGGAAATCGTTTGTGCGTCGATGTCAGATACACGCGGTATTATAAATGCGAAAGTTTGGATGTTTGTTACTCAATCACGCCAAAACGGCAGAGCGGATCTAGATAAAATTTGGAACAGAGATAGATTATAGTCTGGAATAGCACATCATCATCACCTAGCCTTTTCCCAACTATTCTCGGTTCGGCTTCCAGTCAAACCAGATTCAGCTGAATACCAGTGTTTAAGTGGAGCGGCTACCTACCAGACCACCACAACCCATTAACTGGGTAACACGGTAGATACTTCTTGGTAAGACTGGAGTCAGGTTTACTCGCTTCTGACAATCCGTAACGACTACCAAAGATCTACAAATGACAGCCGGGACCAACGGCTTAACGTGCTTTCCGAGGCATGGAGGAAACTCATTATGTTAAGATGGTCACCCATCCACAGATCAACCTTGGCAAGCGTTGCTTAACCTGGAAGATCGACCCGTGCGGTTGTTATTATTTAGCCACGAGCTGGTCTGGAATAGCGCAAGGCTACTTTTATCCCGGAAGTATGTTCCCAAGGGATCACGCGGGCGAAGCCGCTGGCAGAAACTAGTATACAGGGTGTCCCCGTCAAGCCGGAGTCAGGTGATAGGACAAATCATAATAGTTACGTAACTGAAAATAACTAAGAATTTAAACCACAGGTTACACAAGCACTACTCAAGATTTCAAAAAAAAAAAACGAAAAATGTAAAGATTTGTAACTAAAGGAGCTCAAAACCATCATCACAAGGTGTACATTTTTCGAAAAAAAAAAGAAATAACTGTAATTAAAAAAAAAATACATGACTAAGATTTGTTTTTTTTATTTTTCTGGTAACTATTATGATTTGTCCTATCACCCGATTCCGGCTTGACGTTGAGTTCTGGAACACCCTGTATAAGTGAGTTCATCGAAGTATTCTATTTTTCTGTGATACCGCATGTCAGGGGTCGCAGTACTGAGTAACAAGAGATAACTTCATTCAATAGCACGTCGAATTTGACAAACAAATGTGTTGACATAGTTTCTAAGAATTTATATCCATTACGTACTTTCATCTAGTGCGGACCTCGAAAGTAATAAATATTAATTCTTGAATAGTTTCTGCCAGAGCTGGAGGCTCCAACCGCTTGAAATGTTAACAGCATTGTTGTGTTCCGGCAGTTAGAGGTATGATAGCCAGTTCCTCTGTGTAAGAGGATTCCGGGTGAAACTCGCTTCCATCTTTGGCCTAATCATTACTTTCCATCAGGTGAGATTTAGGCCAAGAGTTTCCCTGTTTTGTATAAAAAAAAAAAAAAAAAAAAAATTGAAAATATCTCAAGGGAACATTATATACTCCCGGGATAAAATATCTTACAATCTGTTCCAACATACTGATATAGTAACTTTCATCAGACTGAATTTTTAATGTGATCATGGATGGCCAAATCCTAAACTATGAAGAATATCGAAAAACACTAAATGGTTACATCAGCAGTGCGATTCTGTAATTATGTCGAAGTGAACACTTAGGCGAAGTGAACGGCAAGTGAGCTGTCAAACCATACAAACAAGATGGCATGACAGCTCATTTATCGTTCACTCCACCTAAGTGATCACGGTGAGATGTCAACAAAATCGACCGGCTGAACTCGAGACTGAGGCCGATTCTGATGTGTCCTGAAACTGCAACATTAGATTTTTGAAAAATCGGTATTCCTAGCCAGGAATCGATCTGGTCGATTTTGAAAAAAAAACAAAACTCAACGATAGTGTCGCTAACAAGGATCAAATTCTGGGAAGTTATACCACATAGTAAAATTAGGGAATGAGCTGATTTTTAACAAAATATTTGCAAGAAGAACAATGCTCTTGAAAAGGCTCCTCGATAAACTAAACTTCCTTCGAAAAACTGTTTCGCTCAAACTTTTTATTCAACCGTATTTTTACGACATCACGTCATATTCTAATGCTAACTCAAGCGATAAAGAACAACTACAAACTAACAAATTTCGCAATATTAAATAACTCAAGGGTCAAGACTATTACATCGCACTTTACAAGCAACTAGACATCCACACACACACACATATACATAATTATGTTATAATATGTATTGCTGGCTCATTTATTATCGGAGACAATTGAAGTGTGGTCGGTGTGGTGATATCTTTGTGACCTCTTAAAAGATACGATTAATTGAATTGAAATAACAAGTGGTTTAATTGAATTGTAGGATAAAGTTGTAAGTATTTTTTTATTTTGAGTTTTGTTGGATAAACAATAGTTAGATATTGGTGCATTGTTTATTGATTAAAAACCTGATACGTAGATTTTTATTCGCTTATACAGGGTGTTACGAAAAGATGTAGTGGTCATATTTTAAAAATTGTTTCGGGATATATAGGAAAAAATTATGTCTCTCATACAAGTTTGGTCAGCTTAATCTGAAATATGAACTTTGTGTATTTATAAATTACTTGAGGAAAGTGGTTAATTTCCATAGGAAACAGTTTTTAAAATATGACTACAGCTTTCCATTATACTTCGCAGATAAATAATGTTTACTCACCCGGGAGAAAATGGTAGATTATGCACCAAGGGGATAAAGCAGTGTTTTATGTCACGGGCGTCAAATTGAATCCCGAACCTACTGAAGGATTCGAAAGTTTACTTCCGACCGTAGCGAGGGAGTTCAGAGTTTAAGTTAATACACGAATCCTGAATACAGCGAGGGATTCAAGCTAGCCCAAGGCAAACGTTTATCCCTGAGGAGCATATTCTGCTTTTCACACCTACTGCAAGAAAATTGTTCTCAAGTCATGAAGAGAGGTAACTAGCTGCGACCGGTTCCTGTCGGTCTCCAAATTTAGTTCCAAATTCTAATCATATTATTGACCTCCGGGCAACAATAAAACACTCGCTAGTGTAACTCCTGTAATTTTGGTGATTTTGCCAGTTAATGCCAATAGAGTCGCCCCCTGTTAGGTACATAGTTAACGTAACTGGCGAAATAAATGTACAGATTTAAAAATATATACTGTTGTTGCCATAAAGGTACTTCTCAAACGACTTTTAATAATCTCAATAAAAACATCTTAAGGCGAGGTTGCAGTACTGTGTGTTTTGAGGAACAACAGCGACTGTCCGGCGAGCGAAATAATGCCTAACTTTTGATTGTTTTTTCTTCTTGGCGAAAACTGATAAAAAAAGTATCGAGCCTATCATTCTAAATCACGTTTCTATCTTTACGATTTACTTGAGGGTATGTTCAATTTTTATGTAATGATTTTTATTTATTAAAAAACTCATAATTAATTAGATTTTCAGACGTTAAAAAATCTTAAAAAGTACTGCAACCCCGCCTTAAGATAAAAGTGCTGGCAAGCACTAGTGCCCCCTTTAAGTCAACCCCTAATTTAAACAAACTGTTTCTTTTTCTTACAGCTGAAGTCCATTATAAAACGTTGTTTAATGACTTCCGACCATTTACAATTACAATGAGACTGATGCTAAAAGGGTGGATGAGTCTTATTACTGGAGCATTATGTTTATTTTTTGTTGAGTGTAAAAGAAACCAATTAGAGACCTTTCTTCCCAGATTTGAGCTCTAGCCGTGTTTTGCGAATAGTTTTTAGTGTTCCGTAGTCAAATGGCAAAAACGGAACCCTTATAGATTCGTCATGTCTGTCTGTCTGTCTGTCTGTCCGTCCGTCCGTCCGTCCGTATGTCACAGCCACTTTTCTCCGAAACTATGAGAACTGTGCCGTTGAAACAGAATACATCTACTTACCAAGTAGATGTATTCTGTGAACCGCATTAAGATTTTCACACAAAAATTTTGGGGAAAAAAAAAACAATAAATTTTAGGGGTCCCCCATACAGGTATACTTAGAACTGAAACTCAAAATACGTTTTTTTCATCAAACCCATACGTGTTGGGTATCTATAGATAGGTCTTCGAAAATGATATGGAAGTTTCTATTATCATTTTTTTCTAAACTGAAGAGTTTGCGAGAGAGACCCTTCCAAAGTGGTAAAATGTAACTTCTAAAACAGGAAAATGATAAAACTGAAAAAAATATATGATGTATATATTACCATGTAAACTACCAGCGAAAATTAATTTGAACGATATCTAGTAAGTAGTTTTTTTTAATACGTCATAAATCGTATAAAACGATAATTGTACGGAACCCTTCGTGAGTCCAACTCGCACTTGACCAGTTTTTTTTTTAAACTAGTGATTGGTAAGTGTTTGACTCTTATCTCGCCTCAAGGTAAACGACGATGTGGTTGAAGATGGAACACGCTTGTCTAGAAGTAACCCATTCACTCTTGACTTAAAGACTCACAGTTTATAGCTATCAGGAAACACAAACTCTGGCAGGGAGTTCCATTCCTTAGTTGTGCGCGCAATGAATGTGTTCCTGAAACGTTTTGTGTGTGTGTGTGGGATGTCTATCATGTACCGGTGGCGCATTGCCGTAAGTTTTATGGTCCGATGATGGAACGGGCGGAATTAAACTATGCATTTCAAGAGTTTTTAACCAAAGCATTCTTCATCTGATAAAATTATTTATTTTTACATTTTCTTCACGGCTTCGTTCGCGTTAAAGTTTTATTTAGCAAAACAGTAATCAATAAACATCCCAGAATCTGGAAACGTACAAAATTATCAGGATAAAACATGTCAGCAGGGCATTAAGTGCCTGTCTTCTACAGACATACATATTATTGTATTAAATTAATTATAAGGGGATAAAATAATGTACCTACATTATTGAGATATAATGTGAGTATCTAATTTACTTCCTAATTTAATTTACTGTTTATATTTTTCAGACAAATATGACCCCGAATAAAGTGCTGTTATCAATTACGATATTCTTATCGTTGGTGTACAAATGTGAGTAAAAAAATAACGGAAATCTTTTATAAGTATGTGCGGTCAGACTGACGACAGAGAAATAATAAATAAGTGAAGTTTATTGACACGATCGAAGTCCAATAAACATGCAATTGCGTTTTTTAAAGACGTCCAAAGACTGAAAACGCTCATTGAGCGATAAAACCACTCACGACTCGTTGTGGCATTTTGCAAACGTAAGTAGTCTAACTATTTAGGTTAGGTTCATACGGGATGATGGGAGCTAGAGTGAGCGAACTTTCCTCAGGTCCATTCAAGTTAGGTTCATCTATACAGCAGACACGGGGCTCCTATTTCCCGACGTCTTAGTTAGGTATATGTAAGGTAACCGAAAATATTAGAGCCAGTCTTATACTCATACTCATGTCTCTTACTTATTTCGCGATGTGGTTGCATCAGTTAGGGCTCAGAACGCGTCATGGCATTTCTTCTTTGACTTAAGTGCCACGACGCGAAATTCGCGATTTGAAATTTTGGAACAAACCACAACGCGTTGTGAGCAATTTTTATGGTCGACAAGCAATATAAGAAAAAAAAATTAAATATACAACCGGGATAAGGGGAAGGTAAGGTACTTATGGGGCATCGATAAAATCTTACACATCGCTCTCAACGGGATAAGTACCATGGCTGCGTTCCCACCAGAGATGTGCGATGGAAATGTGTCGTGCGAGGATGTCTAGCTGTGCTGTGAAAATGTGTGGGTGTTTCCACCAAAGCTGTGCGATGAAAATGTGCCTACGAGGATGTGTGGCGGAGCTGTGAAAATGCGCATTAATGTGTGGAGCGAGGATGCGTTACGAAGCTGTGAAATGTGTCGACGGGGGTGCGGTGTAGTCGAAGTGGAGTAACGCGAACGCCTGCCTGCCGCTCACGTCTCGCTTTGCTGTCGTTAGCGCTTGTAGTCGTACGCATGTCGTACGGTTGCGTGGCATAATGGAAGAAAAAATAACTGGCTGGTACACAATGCGCAAACTTCGCAACACATCCTTCTCAACACACATTCCTCGCAACACATCCCTCGCAACACATCCCTCGCAACACATCCACATTCCTCGCACACATCCCTCGTACACATCGCTCGCTTGTTTTATATGCGCAAAAATCTAGCTCCGCTGAGCCGTTTCCACCAGAGCTGTGCTGACCGAGGCGAGGTAAATGAAGCGATTCTATTGGTTCTTTACAAACACATTCCTCGCTACACATCCTCGCACATCTCTGGTGGAAACGCAGCCTAACCCTGGCAGCATTTAATGGAGATGCTGATTCTTTGGACGAAGAAAATCTGTCAGATAAAGCGTCAACGGCGTAGTTATTAGTTGTAATTCTTATGGTTTGAACCCAATGAAGTACAACCAGATTTACACCGTCTATCCGTCTGCTTATCTTAGTATCTTTAGAGAATTGTCACAGCTAGCCAGTGACTGAAAGTTAGCTATACCTATCACCTAGGAAAATAACCTTTCAAGCAAAGCGGACACACACTTTGACCATATTTTATTTTGTTTTTGACTCTATATCAATTCTTAAAAGTATCAATAACGGTTTAAATAAATTATATTTATTGGCAATTGTTCAATAGAAATTGAATTTATTTAAATTAACTGTTTGACAGGTAAACTGAAACAAAATAACAAAAACGTTTTTTTTTTTTCAGCGAGCGCAATCTACTGTTTCTACTGCAATAGCGCCAACAACTCGGCCTGCATCGACCCTACGGCGATCGACGCTGAGATGCGCGCGCGCATCATACCCATAATCGACTGCGACAAGGCGGTGCCCAGGGTCGACGAGTACTCCTTCTTCTGCCGGAAGATTGTGCAGACCAGTAAGTATTCAGTCAAAGTAGGGAGAGGAAAAACATCCATATTAATATTATGATACATCCCCATCTTATCCTAACTATATAATACTAACTTCTGCCAGAAGCTTCACCAGTGTGATTTCTAGGGAACACACTCCCGGGATGAAAGTAGACTATGTGCTATTCCTTACCACAATCTACCTCTGTGCCAAATTACATGGCAGATCTTTTCAGGCGTTTGACGTGAAAAAGTAACAAACATCCTCACAAACTTTCGAAATAGGAGTAGGTATGATTGTAAATGCGAAAGTAAGTTTGTTTGTTTATTAATACTACTTCATGCCTCAACGGCTGATCGGATTTGGATGAAATTTGGAACACGGGTGGACCATGCCTTGTAACATAGGAAACTTTTTATTTATCCCAGGAATATATTTCCTCGGGATAGTTTTCGACTATCGCGCGTAATAAGCTAAAGCTCGTGTCTCAGCCCACCCTTTTATTCAAAATTCAAAAGTCATTTATTCAAATCAGGCTGTGAGCGTAATAAGCTAAAGCTCGTGTCTCAGCCCACTCTTTTATTCAAAATTCAAAAGTCATTTATTCAAATCAGGCTGAGAGCCCACACTTTTTGAACGTCAAAAAACTTTTAATTTCGGAAGTCGGTGTTTTTGTTAGTTTCTTCGTATTTTGACACCGACTTCCGAATATAAGTTATTTTTTACTTTGTGGTGTTTTTTTTGGAAGTCGGTTGTATTTTTTTGTAAAAAGTTTATTATTTTTCACTTTTTAGTGGTACCCCACACCTAACAACACCCCTGCAAAATCGCAGAAAAGCAAAATACGCAAGTTCGATTACTTGGATGACATAAAACTATCATCCAAGTAGACGAATTCCAGCTATTTCGATTTAAAATCCAAAGTTCGTAACCGATTTTCATAAAATTTAAATGGGACCAATCTGCAAGTATATCCTTTCAGATAAAACAAGAATTTTTCAAATCGGTTCATAATTGTCAGAGGTAACAAACATAAAAAAAACATACAACCGAATTGATAACCTCCTCCTTTTTGGGAAGTCGGTTAAAAATACACACTCAAGCAAGTGTTGACGTTTGCAGAAAGATTGACCTAAAAAGTCAGATAAAAAAAAATATAAAAAATAAAAACAATATTATATGGATGAACACATATAACCTGTCATAAACTAAATACTTAAAGAAAAAGAACATGGTACCAACGAAACAAAGTACACCATGGTACATTTATTTTCTTTCTTCAACTATCAACTTGTTTCTTCCAGTCTACCACCCCCAGAAAGACTCCGAGCTCCGCGTCACCCGCGGCTGCGGCTGGGTTAGTCACGAGAAGGAATGCTACCGTGCCGACAACCGCGACCACCTAGAGACTGTCTGCCAATGTTTCACGGACTACTGCAACAGTGCAGACTCTTTGAGCTCTACCACTGTTAGTGCCTTATTCATCGCCTTTGCCTTATGTCTTTACTTCTACCGCGAGTAGTGAAATCATGTTTTATTAATCTACTTCATCCTTGTCAAAAACATTCTTCTTTAGACTTTTCTAAAGAAGTACTTGTCTGCTCACTATATCAAAGACTCCATCTGCATCTTCTTCTTTCCCCTACCCTTTTTCCAGTATATCTGCATCTACTTCTACTAGACTGAAATTTTTATAAAGGGCCTTAGTTCTAAGACTCAGAGCATTATTTTTCTCAATTGCGTCTTCGTAATCTTTATCAAATCCATCCTACCCCTGCTACCATGCCGACAATCGCGACCAACTGGAGACCGTCTGCCAGTGCTTCACCAACTACTGCAATAGCGAGGACTCCTTGAGTTCTACCACTATTAGTGCCTCGTCGCCTTTGTCTTGTATCTTTACTCTTATAGCTAGTTATGAAATTAACACTTTATCAGTCAGTTGATCTACTTCATCTTTGTCAGGAACATTTTTCTTCAGATTTTTACTTTTTACTACAGATGAATTTGTCAGCTAACTATAGCTAGGTTGTGTTCACCCTGGCCCTGTGCTTTTACTCCTTCCGCGAGAAAAAAATTCCTCCACCATTCTTATCTACATCATCTATCTCAAATACGTTTTCTGTTTGTCGTTTTGGCAAAAGCACAACACCTATTTTGTGAAATTTTCTCTGACATTATTTGGATCTTTTTCTGTATCTCTATCTTTCATGGCTTTAACTGTGACATAATATGATCTGATATTTTAGTACTGTGCAAACCAATTATTTTATAAGATAGCTTTAAGATAAATAAATTACTTTTTAAGTAAAATATTGATGAAATTTGAAATAAGATTTATCGAAATATACAATTTATAAACATCTTACCTGGGTTAACAATTTTTTTTGGTTCATCTTATCCTGTTTCATAAGTTACATATCAAATTTTCTAACTACCACTTCAAGGTTCCCACTGTTAAATAATTTCCATCCCCTAATGCAACACCTGGCACCTGGAAACAATGAAACATCAACCGTTGTCCGCCGACCAGCAACCAACAACCTAAACATAGAAACAGGGTGCAACCACGGGCCGCTCGTATTCCAGGCAGGCAGGGCTGTAGCTAGAGTCGAATCTGAGGTAGGGCAGCGTTGGTTACAGATAGGGCGGAAGTAAAAAATTTATCATAATAATAATTGATCTGCTCCGAAGCACGGGTATATCACTGACCTCTAGGTCAGTAGACTGTCCTATCCTAACCTATCGCTACATTTTTTTATAGCTCAAACTAACTATAACAAACAATTCACATTTATCTTAGTTTTTGGTATTTTTAAGGTAGGGTATTATGATTTCAAGGTAGGGCATTGCCCCACAATGCCCCCCCCCTAGCTACGGCCGTGCAGGCAGGTCGCGAAAGCCGTCGCTATGTTCCTAATTTCATTCACCTCCTGCTACCTCGTCATACAAACCCCTCGTACCAAACCTCAAAAACAGCACATCATTATTTGCCCTGTATGTCATCGATTGCCATCCAGCTTAGTTAAAGAAGAGGCTCTGGACTAGCCAGAGCGAAGGCGATTGTCAAAACGTCTAAATTGTGTGGATTGACAAAATGTCGCGTGATCAATCCTTGTTGTCATTTCTACAATCGCACTCGCTAACACAATGGCACTTTGTCTAGAGAGGCTAAGGTATTGTCAAACCAAACGTGTCACTCAGTGTCACCGAATAGGGAATATGGATGAAAAAATATTTTTTATTTATACAGTTTTTTTTAAAATATAATACCAACAGCTAAAATAGAATCAAAATTGATCGAAAATAATTATTTTAAACAATATATCTCCCTCTCGCGAAAATGCCGTTTTCTATGGCAGCTGTATAGACGTCATGTACTTTGACTGGAAAGGTCATATCGGACTTCTCTTTCTAAATGTAATCTATGAAGCTCTATCAATTATTCGCTGAAAAGGATATGAAAAAAAAAACATGATTGCCAATCTACGTATTTCATTTTGCAAATAAAAACAACGGGTTGCACTCCGGGACTGCCGGCAGAAGTGAAAACTTGAATATTAACGTTTTGCATTTTTGAATCACTCACACAACCATCGTCTTACGAATTTTCGATCGGGTCACGTGTCCTGAAGCGAGTTTAACAATTTATACCCATCTCAAGAAAAGAGCTCAACGCCGCTAAAAAAGTTTTCACTTCACAATTTATTTAGTCACGTGTTCTGACTCGAGTTTGTCTTACGAATTTTCGATCAGGTCACGTTTCCTTTTTTTTTTTAGGGATGGGAAATCATCCAATGACTCCTCCCGCTCTGGGTGTAGCGGGAGGGAGTGTCAGACTTCTACTGACTAAAACCCATCCATGTTCCTTCATTGCCCTTTGTGTTCCGGAGCCACGGTGTCTCTTGCGAATAATCCCGCGACTCCGGCAGGCGTCGGCCCTTTCGGGCCCCTCTGTGTTGCTGACTCTCTTTGAGGCGCGCGTGGAACACTAACGCGCCGTCGACACGGCCTGTCGTCACTAGACGGACGGACGGCGAGCCACCCATAGCTCGCCGTCCACAGGCCCGCGCCTACGGTGGCCGGAGGTCACCAGGTGGCCCCCGACGCCCGCGGCGTCTACCACGGCGGCCGGGACGAGCGGGTCTCCTCTCCCTCTCCGCCACCTCCTCCGCTAGCATGACTGCCTCGCAGAAGGAGGCAACGGCGTCCCACTCCGTCTCGCTCCGGACCATGGCTTGGACCAGGGCCGGACGCGAGAGGTCGCCGCCGATCGCCTCAGGTCACGAGTCCTGACGCGAGTTTAACAAATATTTAATACCCACCCCAAGAAAAGTGTGTTCAACGCCGCTAAAGAAGTTTAAATCGCATACGTATTCCCTATTCAGACTATACATCCGCATATGCAGTCACTGCGTTTGTGCTCTCTGTGCTCAAAACAGTGGCTCCAACATAACCACATAACCAGCAACCACAATACAGAAATAGGGCGCGACCACGGGCCGCTCGTAATCCCGGCAGGTCGCGAAAGCCCTCGTTTTGCACCGCGCACACGGCACTATGTTTGAACGTTACTTATTTAGTAAAACTCGGTGTGGGGTGCCGGTGGCAGCGGGTTGGATGACGATGTAACTGTGGTAGGTATACATATAGCGGAAAAATGGTAGTTGTTTACATCAGCGATGATATTGGAAATACAGTGGGCGTACTATGAAGTGTTGATTAAAATAGCTCTGGAGTAAGCGTCTACTGGAAATTGTTTTTGTCAAAACTATAATTCAGATTTGAAGTCGTAAAGGGTGATTTTGTGTAAATACCGTTTCCTGAAATGGGTATTTTTCTAGAATTATTTTTAGACAGTGTAGATTTAAAAAAACATATTTTACAGATATATTTTGCCATTACAAGTCGATAATACATAACAATAAAGCGCATCATATTCTGCATTGTCATATTCATATTCTGGGATTAGCCTTGGGAATACTTTCACAGTGCATACAGGGATAATCGCCGGTTGGTGCCCCATTACATTTGAAATGTCTAACGGGGCCTCTGCGAGTTGGTTCCGGCCCCTCGTACGCCTACCAAAGGACCGGGTCTCGAATGACCCGTGAAAGTAAAAAGAAAAAAAAAAGCGCATCAAGATTTATAGCGGAGCAAGGCAGCGGAGCGGAGAGACGGAAAAAAAATACTTAATCAATGGCATTGCATAAAATCTCCGTACCACGTGAGTCACTGACATTTTGAATGCCGTGATTGGTTAATATTTCTCCGTTTCTCCGCTCCGTTGCCTCACAGTTTAGTTAAAGAGTACTGAAATGTGACATCACGTTTTAGTAAAAATGTACTAAAATGTGACGTCACACAAGTATTCAACGCACTGTAATCGTCATCATTTTTATGTATACTTGAACAAAGAATTTTTTTTATATTTTTTTGGAAATCTATATCTATATCTGAAGGACTAATGACATTTTTTTCAGGAAAATACTCACAGGCGTGACAAATATTAGTTCAATGATAAATTGTGCTAACTTTTCAGGTGAAATTAGAGCTTGACAGATACCTTCAATTTCTTAATTCAGGAGCAGAGTATTTGAGTTAAAATTTTTATTTTGAAACACTCACAGACGAAGTTCAAATTCCATGCGTTTAATTAGGTTTGTAACAAATGGTCACTCATTTATTTAATTCAACTCATACTTCGATATCATTTCTTTAGCTTCCCGTGTTTATCAGGCAAACATCATACTCCAAGAATATAGAACAGTAAACGAGCTCATCAGTGTTTATAAACGTGCAAATAAATTGGTACACAAAGCGTCGCTCTCACTGGGGCTCTTTAAAAATTGTCAGCAGATGATCCGCTATGGAGGAAACAAATATTGAATATTGTGGGAATACCTCAATGTGTAATAAATATGCAATCTATCCAACAGGTATGCAAAAGCGTACGTGTGTCTGGCGTCAAAGGAACGTTGGTTATTTTTCCGAAAATAGCGAGTTAGCTAAAAGTACCTATGTTTATCTCCTTTATATATATAGTTCTACTGTACGTGTGTATGTCATTGAACTCCTAAACGGTTGGACCGATTGGAATGTTTTTTGTTGTATCCGTCCTGGCTTAGTTTCACAAATCAGCCAGTCAGCAACGTCTGTCAGGTCCGCTAGTTTTTTTATGTAATCCTTAATCAAATTCTTCATTACTGACTGATTGAGTGAGTGAATGACAGACAAGGCACAGCCGAAACTACTGGTCGTAGAAAGATGGAATTTGGCAAGTAGGTTTGTTGGACCCTGGTGTGTATCCTTATACTTACTTTCCAAGGATTTCCCGAAGTCCAAATCGGGATATACACGTAAGAGTCATGAGCAAAAGCTAGTAGATTGATAAAAATCAATTTTAAAATAAGGCTATTATTATTTTTATATAAATAGAAAGTCATATTTTCATAAAGACAGACCTCCAAAGCACCCGTCACCACTTCCTTTTGTATTAGCTGGGCAAGGCAGAATATGCGTCGCTACAAACTACTGATCCCCAATAACGCACCTGTCTATGTTTGAATTGAGTTTATCTAATTGTAGTATGCCTAGTACCTTTACATTAAACGATTTGTCTAGATACGGTTCCTTACCCAAAGGTTCACCAACGGAACCCTATTACTAAAATAAGGTTGAATATCAATAGGTACTTTTAATAGAAAGTCAAATTTGCATATAGACAGATCTCCATAGCACCCGTCACCACTTCCTTGTGTATCAGCTAGGCAAGGCAGAATATGCGTCGCAACAAACTACTCATCCCCAATAACGCACCTATCTATGTTTGAATTGAATTTATATAATTGTAGTATGCTTACAAATGCAATAGTAGGTACCTTTACATTAAACGATTTGTCTAGTTACGGTTCCTTACCCAAAGGGGCAACAACGGAACCCTATTACTAAACTTACGCTGTCCGTCGTTTGTCCATCAGTCCGTACGGCCGTCCGTACGTCGGTCTGTCATCGGGCTGTATCTCAAGTTTGTAATAGGTAGACAGTTAAAACTTTCACAGTGTGTATTTCTATTGCCGACTGGAAGTCGACCGCTTCCAGTCAAACCGGATTCAGCTAAATACCAGTGTTTTGCGTGGAGCGGCTGCCTACCAGACCTCCCCAACCCATTAACTGTGTAACACAGTAGGTACTTCTTGGTAAGACTGGAGTCAGATTTACTGGCTTCTGAAAATCCGTAACGACTGCTAAAGATCTACAAATGACAGCCGGGACCAACGGATTTACGTGCTTTCTGAGGCACGGAGGAAACTCGTTATGTTCACCCATCCATAGACCAAACTTGGCAAGCGTTGCTTAACCGCAAAGATCGACCCGTGTGGCTGTTATTATTTAGCCACGAGCTCTTCAAATTTCATATTAGTATATGTAGTGGAAATAAAATTACTACAAACACATTACACACACACATCGTTTAAAAAGCATGTTGATTGTGGCAATTTACCCTAACAGGCTACTAGATAACAATGTTTCCACTGTACTCTGTAGTGGTTATTGTCTATGTGTAATGCAGTAACTTTTTATTATGAATACGAGGAAAGTACCTCAGGGATATTTTTCTCATTAGGTATTAAAATTCTTATGTTACTGGCTGATTGAGTGCCTGAGTGTTTGACTGACTGAGAACACATAGCCGAAACTACCGATCGAAGGAAGCTGAAACTTGGCAAGTAGGTTCCTTAATGGGGCCCGCATTGCCTGACGGGGTTGCGTAATTTGTTCGAAAGAATCACCGCTGCCCTGGAACGCAAAGGGCCCTATGAGTAACACGGATGGGTTTAGCCAGTAGGAGTCTGACACTCCCTCTTGCTTTACCCAGAGCGGGTGGACGCATTTGATGATTTCTCATACTTTAAAAAAAAAGGAGAGCACTAAGAGATGATTTTCCAAAATACCTACTGGAACTAGAGAAATCGAAATATGCGCGTACAAAGTATGTATTAAAATCCTTGCGGTACTGACTGATTGAGAGACTGAGTATGTGACTGACAGCTTAGATAACGCATAGCCGAAACTACCGGTCGGAGGAAGCTGAAATTTGGCAAGTAGGTTCCTTGGGAAGTGTAGAGGAGCACTAAGGGATGATAGTCACTATTTAATATTTTTCTTTGCTCTCTCTTATTGCCTAGCCTTGTCTCATTATTTGCGATCGGCTCTCTTCGTTAATCTTCGCCAGGCAGGACTGTGCTGTCGTAGTTGAGACATTCAACGCCTTATTTCTGAGTTGACTCTGTCAAAATCTACTTCAACTTGAAAAGTAATTTAAAAACTGTCCATGCGTATCGGGACACGGAAGGGCTACCACAGAACTTCCGTAATAGGCCGTCCCGTAATTCGATACAAAAAAACTGCATATTTTACTACAACTTAAGATTTTTCAGATTTTATTTTACAACTAGGTCGTTGTGATTATGATATGATATAGATTATGATATCTACAACTGCCAACACAGCGTTAAACCGCGTCTCTGTGTTAAACCGCGGGCGGATGGTCGGGCGGACATGGCCAAGCAATAAGGGTTCCATGTTGTCAAACTACGGAACTCTAAAAAGGATCATCGTAACTTGTTTATTATTGGGAGGCGTTATAGACCCTCAAGATGTTGTTTCAGTTAAATTAGAAAACATACGCTCTTTCAGAGAATTTTAAAAGTAGAATGGCCTGTTCCTCTAATTTGACTCGAAAATCAAAAACGATGTAGCAAGCAAAATTAACTATACTCATTATGATAACAGTTATCATAAACGTCAGTGCAACGATCTTGTATCGTAAGCCTTAACTACATCTATTGGCGAAGCGTTTCAAATAATCGTAGCACGTACTCGTAGCATCGTAGCGTCGCGTCGTAGCAGAGCTACGAATATTGAGTCAACAAAGGTTTTGAATCCTTACTAGTACAGGTCGGTTGCATGCAAATTGCAATTTTACAAACGTCCTTGTGAATTGTAAATATAAGTGTTTATAATATTCAAAGTACAAAGGGAAAGTATTGTGTTTGCAAAGAAAAAAATGCCTCATTCGTATTGGGATCATAAATATCACAAGGTATATCGTTTTTATCGGTTTTTATTTTTTCGTTGAAAGTGATTTTTCCAGAATTTAATTGTTAATGTAACTATTTAAAGATAATATTCTGAGATTTTAAAAGTGACTTTTCCAAAAAAATAATACTAGCTAAAAAAAATAATCGCGTTGTTTTTGGCTTTAGTATAATCCTCACCACGAATCACCAATGGGGAGGGCGAGTTAAGAATTTGCAAAAAATCTAGTCACATTGTCCTTCCTTCACAACAATTTAAATACTACTTTCCTCTCATACAAATCAACATAATTATACACGTGCTTAGTGAAAATCTCTGCAATTTCTCCATTCCACGTGGTTGCATAAACCTGAAAAAATAACGTACAAAAATTTCCTAGTGGACTATCATAAATCTCTATTTCTCCTAAACAATCTCGCAGCTGTGTTTATAGAACAAGTTTTATATCGGACGCGCTGAAACAGTCCATTTTTTAATCCTAGACAAGTACTTATGGTGTTTCTTTTTTAATTTGCCGTCCGTAGCCCGTAGCGGGATCATCTCTTGCCATCCTGTTATAATTTAGATAGTACAACATTATATTAGAAGAAAAAACTTTTCAACTGCGAGTCGGACTCTTACAAGAAAGGTTCAGTACCATAAACCGAAAAAAAAGTTTCTTGTTTCTGAACCCCTTTAAATTTTAATTTAATATTAATTGTTATCCTACTAATAAATATTATAAATGCGAAAGTTTGTGAGTATGTATGGATGTTTGTTACTCTTTCACGCAAATACTACTGAACCGATTACGATGAAATTTGGTGTGTAGGTAGCTTAAGACCCAGAATAACACTTAGGCTACTTTTTATCCCGGAGTTCCCGAGGGATCGGGATTTACACGGGAATAACGGGAATTTATACGCGGATGAAGTCGCGAGCGGTCTCTAGTTTGTTCTAATAGCGGCAATAGATATTAAAATTCAGTGAAAATTTCAACTGTCTACCTATTATGGTTCTTGAGATATAGCCCGCTTACAGATAGACGGAAAACGGACGGACGGATGGACGGATTGACGGAAGGACAGAGGATACTCAATAGTAATAGGGTTCCGTTGGTAACCCATTGGGTACGGAACCCTAAAAATAATTCATTCAAAATGGCTACCTCGGATTCTCTGACAATCTGCTGTGTAAATAATGAATGGTTTCGGCTTAATTCAGAAATAGATGTTGATATTTTTATGGAAGAGGAAAATTAAATTATAGGTTTTATTGTTTATACAGTTTTGTGTTCTTTTTAGAGTTGGGTTTTATTGAGGTAAATTGGTATTATAAGTACTACCTATGTCATTATCGTCACTTATGGGAATTTTATTTACGTAATGAATGAGTGATGCCTAGTGACCTAGGCGCCTACGGCAAGTGAGGTACGAGGCGGCTGGGGCTGGGGAGACCCAATTCTACTTATTACCGACTTCACAAAAAGAAGGAGGTACTATGTTCGGATGATTGTATGTTTTTTTTTTAAACAACTTTCGCATTCGCATGTCAATCACAAACTATAAAAAAGCCTTAGTTTTCATACATTTTTGACAGTTTACGATTGAGATGCGACTGCACTGCGAATTTAAATATTTGTAGAATTGGCACTCTGGAATGATTTGAACCTTAGCCCAACAGTGGGACAGTGGCTGAACAAAAAAATAGTGATGCAATCTGTGTCACTATTTTTTTTTGTTCAGCCACAGTGTCACTGTTGGGCTAAAGTCCAAATCATTCCCGAGTGCCAATCCTACTAATTTAAACTAATTTACAAGTTTTTATTCAAATATATTGCATTTAGTGTATTAGAAATTTTAATATTTCATCTGCTGTTAGATTATGAAATAAAAAATACAAGATATTGGACTGATCTTTATTTCAATAAATTAGAATATATAAACAGTTTAATATATCTATTTATAATAATAATATTTGCCAAAATTATTTCACGGTAATATGTATCTAACGGAATAATAAAACCCCCAGCCTAAGAAATAAATTTGGCAATGACTACTTATTTTAATAAATAATGTTAAACTTACTTAATACATTTATACTTACAACTAACTTACAATAGTGTTGACGGTCGATTTACAAGTAATAATAAATAATAGATGCAATAATAAATTAAATAATAGTTTTTTGTAAGCGTCTGGCGGTGTAGCTAGTGTGTCGTTTCTAGTTATATTAATGTTAAATTAATCTATGGTTAAGAGACAGCGCATATTGTAGACCGACTAACAACTATTATCGATCCATTTTACAAAATCATAACAAACAAAAAAATAACGAGCCCTAAATTAAACACAAATATTTTTATTCAAACACACAATTTAATTTGGATCTAAAATGAGAAACAATTGACTCGAAGCATTTTTTGTCGTAGCCGACTAGTCGTACGATAGTCGTACGATATGCGCTGCGTCTTGTGGTTCAATCGTCAGAGTTCAAAGCGGCGTGGTGTTTAGTTGAGGGTCTGTCTCTTCCTCCTATCCTCGTGAAGGGGTTCCGACTGTTCTGGCTCGCTGTGGTCGTTGGATTCGTTCTGGATAGTGATTTCTGTGAACAAAACAAGGGTTATTTATTATTGTAGCCTTGCAAACAACCTTTGCGATTCTTGCGAAAAATTTAACTGACACTGCAGTGACTTCAAATGGGCAAGAACTAAGTATCATCAGGGGTATTTCTGCTTAGTAAATGATCCAAGTCATCAATGAATCAAATCATCTGCCTAGCCTTATCATAATTGTGTTGGGTTCAGCTTCTAGACAAAACTAAACAACCCAGTAACTGGGTCAATGAATACAAAATAGATATTAATGTAATAGTTCAGAAACTAAGTTACATCTGCTAAGTAAATAATACTTCAGAAATCCAGAAAGGGGAACCACTACTCAATCTGTGTAATATATTCCCAACTATGTTGGAGTCGGCATCTAGACGAACTGGATGCAGTACCAATATCTAACATTAAGTGACTGCCTATCTAACTTCCACAAACTTATATAACTGGGTAACAGAACACCTCTTGACAAAAATTCCGACAAAAACTTCTTTAAAAAAAAAAAAAAATTAAGGCACTTATCTCACCACCGGCAATCATTCACTAGTCAAGCTTGAATCTCGAAACGAGTTGGCGAGCAGCGAGTATAGCGAGTGAAAAGTGAACAGTTTTGACGCTCGGCTTAAAGCGAGTGTTTTTGTGCGACGGGCGTTTATTCGCACTACTCGCTCCAGCCCGCATTATGAGTAGAAATGTCCGCTGGTTCATCTCTCAACGTGTGTTCTGAACGCCCAGCGAGCATTGCCGAGTGAGTGTCGCTGAGCGAGTACGATCTTTGGTAGTTCTTGTCGCTGCGATCAACTAGAGGTATGCGCTGCTCGCCGATATTGTGAACAGCCAGCAGTTATCGACAATGAATGTATGTGTTTCTTTTACTCACACGAGATCTATATATTTTGTCCCTTTCGTCAGCGAGGAAATAGTCGATAGCTAATCGCTTCCTCGCCGGCGGTGAGACTAGTGCCTAATAACTCGAGAAACTGCCTGGCTCATCATGGAAACGGACTAGTAGTTTTAGAACTTATTGGTATAGTTGTATAAGGTTTTCTTACCATCATCATCACTCTTGAAAGCCCTGCCCAGCCGGGGTCCGAACCACATGCCAGGGCTCTCGGTGCGACGGATGGCCATGGGCTGGAACTCGTGCGAGTCAACACGCGACAGCGACATATCGCTGCGACCGACACGAGGGAACGCGTACAGTTGTCGCTTCTCTATTGAGGGCTGGTAGTCTGTGGAGACATGTTCGAGGTTAATAATGAGGAGTGTTCTAACAGATGAAGAACGTCGGCAACATCGGTAGACCACACAGCAATGGCTCCGCAACCGCACAGCAAAGCCAGACCAACCAGGGAACCAGAGTTATCTCTGAGTTAGTTTAATATTATAATAAATCACAAATATTTTACATAATGTTTCTGGGGTAGGAACCTAAGATTTTGCTCAATTTTTATTTCAAAGTTGAATGGTTTAGAATTGGTCACACATGTCAGGGTCACTGTAGCAGGATAAAATTAAATGTACTTAAACACTCGCCTTTCAACTGCAAAAATGTTATTTAAGGAAATCGTATCAATCGTAAAAATGTTGTTTTACATTACAAAGTCTTCGATGACCAGTTTAAACTGAGCCGTAACAACTCAATTCACTCACTAATTACTGCAAAAGTCTCCAGTTCCTCCCATTCTACCAACATTTAATAAAGAAAAACCAGTACATACCAACATAGATATCGTTCAGAGGCAATTGCCAAGTGTTCCTCGAGGCGCGTCCGACCCTGGGGAATGGATACAGGTTGAAAACGCCGTCCCTCCGGAGCTTGGCGCTGCTGTCTATGGGTAAGCAGAGTTACAGCTCGTTAGTTACATGTTGGCTTTGGAAGTCAGGAAGTTTGGGCGACTTTATGATGCGATTTGTAGGGGCGAAGTCTTGGGTGACTATCTGGCGAATAGGCTAGATTCCATCATCCACAAATTGCAAACTAATTAGTCCGTCAGTTAGAGTATTAAAAAAATAATGGACACGTATTTTTTATTTTTGTAAATCAATGAATATTGACAAAGATAAAACGCATCAAAACTCGCGAGTGGGGGCTCGTGACGTCACGACTCCGTAAAAATTATGCGAAGATGTGACGTATTGAGAATTTTAAAAGCGTCGTAACTTCGGCAATTTTGGTTCCCGTAACAAAAGAAAAAACACGGGTCAAATATTTTTTTGATAATCTAACCGACGGACTAATTAGATTTTTTCAGGACACAAGCCCATTGTGCATCTATGTTTGATAATACGGGAATGGGTCACCTAAAATTGGGTTGAGTTATTATGAAGAAGAGGATATCTAAGTATTGTGGGTTCCTTGGCAATTCAAAAGTGCCTGTAGGTAAATGGTTTAATTTAATCAAATTTTAATGTCGACTTTTTAATCCTAATGATCATTATTCATATAAAATCCTACTTCCTACTAATATTATAAATCCTATCTTTATAAATGTGAAAGTTTGTAAGTACGGATGTTTGTACTCTTTCACGATAGAACGTCTGAAAGGATCTGCATGATATTTGGCACAGAGTTAGATTATAGACTGGAATAACACATAGGCTTCTTTCTATTCTATACCTTATTTATATTCGTATGTTCTCTAGGGATCACGCGCTGGCAGAAGCTAAGCGAGAGTATTGACATAAATAACTTTATTTCAGACCATGACTAGTCCATATATATATTTCACTAGTTGACCCGCGCAACTTCGTCTGCGTCACATTTTCCATTGATGCTCGGCTCCTATTAGTCTTAGCTTGATGATATGTAGCCTATAGCCTTCCTCGATAAATGGGCTATCTAACACTGATAGAATTTTTCAAATCGGACTAGTAGTTCCTGAGATTAGCGCGTTCAACCAAACAAACAAACAAACTCTTCTGCTTTATAATATTAGTATAGATAAGAAAATCTGTGACGGATTTTTCTTATACGCTATGTTAGAACTATTTTTTTAAATAGACATGGCTAAACTATTATCTATTCTAATATTATAAACCTGAAGAGTTTGTTTGTTTGCTTGAACGTGCTTATCTCAGGAACTACTGGTCTGATTGGAAAAATTATTTGTGTTAGATAGCCCATTTATTGAGGCAGGCTATAGACTTATATATATACATCATCACGCTAAAACAAATAGGAGCGGAGCATTAATGGAAAATGTGACGCAGACGAAGTTGCGCGGGTCAGCTGGTCACTACATATTACAAAACAAAGTCCTCCGCCGCGTCTGTCTGTCTGTTCGCGATAAACTCAAAAACCACTGTGACGATTTTCATGCTGTTTCATGAATAGATAGAGTGGTTCTTGAGGAAGGTTTTAGTATTTAATTTGTCAAGCGGGCGTCCACTAGTTATACTTATAAACGAGATGCCAATATTAAATATGTAGGTATATTTTTTAAACTAATTATGCAAGGAGTGCGGAGCATGTGTATCTACTCAATAATGTGCAAGTTATGGTTACCTATAATTTTTTAGTTTTAGTATTTTTTAGGTTTTGTATGTTGATGAAGATTATGTTTTGTGCCCGTTGACAATCCTGAAAATAAATAAAGTAATAATTGAAAAATGTTTTGTATTTGAGAGTTTGAGTAGCACTTCAAGACAATTTGGTGCACCAGTAATTGTCTCTGCATCACCCAAAGGTTCATCATCTGCCTAGCCTTTTCCCAACTATATTGGGGTCGGCTTTCAGTCAAACCGGATTTATCTGATTACCAGTATTTTACGCGGAGCGGCTGCCTACCAGACCTCCACAACCCATTAACTGGGTAACACGGTACTTCATGGCAAGACTGTGTCAGATTTATCGGCTTCTGACAATCCATGACGACTGCCAAAGATGTACAAATGACAGCCGGGACCAACGGCTTAACGTGCTTTCCAAGGCACGGAGGAAACTCGGTATGTTAAGATTGTCACCCATCCACAGACCAACCTTGGCAAGCGTTGCTTAACTTTGAAGATCGACCCGTGCGGCTTGTATTATTTTGCCACGAGCTCCCAAAGGTTGACTGGTAGAAAATGCCTAAGGCATTAAGTCCGCCTCTGTACATTTTTGTGCATTAAGTATTAAATAAATAATTTCGGTTGTAGATGATTAAATAGTATGTTGAAGTACCTATAACAGTTTAGAGGACGTCATACAGAGCTTCTTAATTCGTAATTATTCTATTTGAATTGAAAACTGTAGAAACAAAAAACTTTAAATATTGTCTTAAACAGCTATTTAAAAATTCAGTAGTTTGACACTAATAGTTACTATCTATAGTATGAAATGTAAATTAAAAAATATCAACGTCAAAGGGTTATTTTAAAATGCAAATATCGAGCAATTTGATGCTTTCCAGTCAATGACTACTGATCGATTTTATATTCGTTATTATTTCGTGTCAACAAAATCCATTTGCCTTTGGCCCATTAATTGGACATTGCTTTTGTATATGTAAATGAAATGCACAAAAATTTAAATGACCTGTCACTGCAGTTGTATTTTTAATTAAAGAAAGGTTTTTGGACAATCAATTTCATGTCACTAACCCATCATATTGATTGGGATTTTTTTCAAAAAAATACGGCTATTTTTACAAAAAAAAAAACAACGATTTGCACTCCGGGAGTGCCGGCAGAAGTGAAAACTTGAACATTAACTTTATGCATTTTTTAATCATCCGTCTTACGAATATTCGATCAGGTCACGTGTCCTGACGCGAGTTTAACATTTAATACCCATCCCAAGAAAAGTGCTCAACGCCGCTAAAGAAGTTTTCACTTCAAAAACTTGTGATAGTGTAACTTCCTACAGTTCAAGTATTATTTGTAAAAGCAAACAAACAAATATGTCTCTTTATAACAATACATTAAAGTCGTTATTTCTACATCGAACATGTAAAAATCCTCAGCAATACAAATAAAGGTCATATTCGTATGATCACGCGAAAAAAAGACATGAAAATACACTATTCTATTTTAGAATACAACCCGTAAGAGCTTTTATCTCGCAAATTGACTGATAGATAGTCTGCACTCCAGGTATCCGCAAATAGCTGGAAGAATACCCCCTCATACATCACTATCACAGTTTTAGACCTTCCCGATCGATACTTCGGGTTGTACGATTCGTCATTGGAACATGGGTATCGATAATAGCATGTAAACGAACTAATTAAAGCCTCGGGCACATAATAGGCTAATTTCCACCATCAATAAATTGCAAATCTATTTAGTCCGTCAGTTAGAGTATTGAAAAATAATGGACTCTTATTTTTGGTTTTTGTAAAGCATAGATAGAATACATACAGTATTTAATGTGATTTCAATCTCGGGTTGAATTTCGATTTGCGTATTTTGTTTCACTCAATGCATAAAATGTCCAGCAGTGGGATGATGCTGGCTTGTAGTAAGTAATAAAGTCAGAGATTGTAAAATAAACCGCCCAAGAGCGAGTTGGACTCGCGCGCGAAGGGTTCCGTACCATTAACTATAAAAACGGCAAAAAATCACGATTGTTGTATGGGAGCCCCCTTAAATACTTATTTTAGTCTGTTGTATTTGCTGTTATAGCGGTAACAGAAATACATAATTTGTGAAAATTTCAAATGCCTAACTATCATTTGTTCATGAGATACAGCCTGGTGACAGACGGACGGACAGTGGAGTCTTAGTAATAGGGTCCTGTTTTATTCTATGGGTACGTCACCCTAAAAACACTTAAAGTGGTCTGAAACCGCAATTCTCCACTGAACACATGAAAAGTGACCTTTGTCATATTGCGGGGCACTAAGACCCAGTTAGACACTAAGATACATACCTATTACTGGCGTGCATTTCTATAGACATCTGCAGGTCTATTCTGCAAAAAGATGCTATCTACATCAATTCAGTATCAACGGTGATAAAAGTTTTGACATTGACAGCTGGCAGCATTGATGCAAAAGCGTGTTCTAAATATAAAAGTTTTTGCAGAATGACACAACATTTTTTATTTATATTCTGTGGAGGTATTTCATCGAAACAGTGTTCCCTATTGATTTATATTAATAGAGTTTCAAAATAATGTTCTCAAGTAAAGCTACACAGCTACTTTAATAATATGAGCGAAGTTTAACTACATTAATTAAATATTGGAAGTAATTAATTAACCAAATATAGTTTACTAATAAAATATAGGAGGCGTGTGTTAGTTTATATGTAGGTACATGCCATTTAGATGTAATTATAGAGGTTCATTGGATTTGTTTTGTAATATTGTTAAATAAAGTTTTGTTTAATAAAGCAATGAATGAGCTTTCCTAGCTTGGACGCTCGGGTTGAGAGAAATATCCCATAAATAATAAAAGGCATAACCACCTATTTTGCAAATAGGTTAAAAATAACACTTAATTAATTAATTATTATTAATTATTTATTATTATTAATTATTTTTTCTTAATTTTCTTTTTGGTGATTTTGTTTTTGCCATATTTTGCTAAATGAAGCCATTATTTCCTAGCTCGCTAAGAAGCAGATTATTTGTCTGAGGTGGGCTTTTGAGAAAAGTACGACACAGGTATGGGTGGAACTATCCACCCAGTGCTGGCATTTGTCAATGAACGTGTAGTTCAACTCTGAAAATAAATATCAATGTTCCCTCTAGAACAGAGATGGTGAACCTATGGCACGCATGCCAGGGGTGGAACGCAGCTCGATAATTTGGGCACGCTTTTACAAGATTATCTACTAAGCATATTGATGAAAACAAAAGTTCAGTATGATTACTGTTGATGCTAATACAACAGAAATCATACTGAACTTTCACATTTATTTCAAGAAACACAAAGCTGTTAGTTTTATGAATTAATAGCTACAAAAATCGGCAATAGGATTGTGTCCTGAAAAAATCTAATTAGTCCGTCAGTTAGATTATCAAAAAATATATGACCCGTGTTTTTTCTTTTGTTACGGGAACTAAAATTCACGAAGTTACGGCGCTTTTAAAATTCTCAATACGTCACACCTTCGCATAATTTTTAGTGAGTCGTGACGTCACGAGCCCCCACTCCCGAGTTTTGATGCGTTTTATCTTTGTCAATATTCATTGATTTACATTAAAAAAAATACGTGTCCATTATTTTTCAATACTCTAACTGACGGACTAAATAGTTTTGCAATTTATGGATGATGGAATCTAGCCTATTCCCCAGATAGTCACCCAAGACTTCGCCCCTACAAACCGCATCATAAAGTCGCCCAAACTGACGTGCAACTACAATGAGCGTGACCCGACACACACTTGGCCGGTTTTTTTCATGTTACAACAGAGTAGTTATGGGAACGTTCAAAGTACATATACAGGGTTATTTGTAAAACACCGACAACCTTGCAGGACTGTATTATTATCATCATAAACAACAACTTTAGTTCTATGACTTTTTACAAATTATTTATCAAAAACAAACCTTCAAGATTTCGTTGTCCTATCTAACACATTACAACTCTGTATTTTGCTGTACCTACCTACGCCTGGCGCACTGTCCTCGTAGTAATTTTGAGTTAGTAATTCTTTTATTTCGCATAGACTTCGTAACATTTAGAACGCTCAATTTAATTTATTTTTTTGTTTGAAAACCTGTTGAACTAAAATGATGAATTTTAAGAGTCATAGAACAAAAGTTGTTGATCATGATGTTAGTCCTGAAAGGTTGTCGGTGTTTTACAAATAACCCTGTATACTAACACAACTCTCTCTCACACATATTATTTCTCAGAAAATAAGTAGCGTCTGGAGCTCAGCGATGTTGCTCTTCTTGTAAGATTCATTTTTTTCAATTTTTTTTCCACGAATTCAAGACAGAGTACCCTTTTCCTTTAAAAACTAAGCTCCTGAATTCCTTAAAAATCTTAAAATTTCAACAACAATAATCCCATACACGTTAACATTTAACTTAAGATTCATCTATCAAGTAAAACATTTCGTATTCACGAAGCGGAGGCAACATTAACAGGAGGCTATAATCCCCTGTACCGCTCCCATAATCTTTTGCTTATGTTTTGCTTAAAGCGAAGATTTTCACCCACGTTCCATGGAGGAGCTTGTTGCAATTATCGTCTCTATTGATGAGTTGTTATGTTGGAATTATTTGTTAACTAGCAAGCCGCTCTGCTTTATTCGAGTAGCAGAGCAGTTGGCATGATTTTTTGCGACATATTCTACTATCATAGTTACTAGACATTTTACACAAAACTTTAATGAATCATACAACTATGTCACAGAAAATGTACATGTGTATACCAACCAAATTGAGCAACGTCCTCCTTTTTTGGAAGTCGATAACAAAATTAAATAGAATAGAGATTTTTTTTAGTTATCGAGATATTATAGAGAAAGATAGACACGGATTATGGAATGATGTAGGCGATGCAATGTGTTCTCAGACAGTAGATATATCTTAACGTTAAAAAACCGGCCAAGTGCGAGTCGGACTCGCGCACCGAGGGTTCCGTACAAACCAGTAGGTAATTACATATTATAAGCAGAAGTTGCGATTTACGATTTATGACGTATTAAAAAAAACTACTTACTAGATCTCATTCAAACCAATTTTCGCTGGTAGTTTACATGATAATGTACATATTATCATATATTTTTTTAGTTTTATCATTCTTTTATTTTAAAAGTTACAGGACACACACACACACATTTTACCACTTTGGAAGTGTCTCTCGCGCATACTATTCAGTTTAGAAAAAAAATGATATTAGAAATATAATTTTTGAAGACCTATCCATAAATACACACGTATGGGTTCGATGAAAAAATTTTTTTTTGAATTTTATTTCTAAGTATGGGGACCCCCAAAATTTAATTGTTTTTTTCTATTTTTGTGTGAAAATCTTTATGCGGTTCACGAAATACATCTACTTATCAAATTTCAACAGCATAGTTCTTATAGTTTCGGAGAAAAGTGGCTGTGCCATACGGACGGAGAGACAGACAGACATGACGAATCTATAAGGGTTCTGTTTTTGCCATTTGGCTACGGAACCCTAAAAATGAACATACCTAATAAAACCTGCCCAGAAAGATTCCTGATTTTTTTTTTTCAAATTTTCGTTGTCGTTTCTGGAAAGTTCGGAGTAAACATCTCGAGATTCCGAAAATTCTGTGTGTATCTCGAGTTCATTATCAAGGTATACCTACCATATTTAAAGTTCTAATACCAAGTTTATCCAAAACTGAACAGGGGGTCTGAAAAGGCCACTTTAAAAGAATCATAATATTAGCCACACAACAATCTGTCCAATTTAATTTTCATCTTTATCGCTAACGAATTAGGTATAAGGTTGATTGGGGAAATTTGACAGTGACGGGTAGCGTGATGTACTTTCTGATTCTGCTAAAGTGTCTTTTTTAGACCCCCTGGTGAGTGTAAAGGAACTACAAAAAAATCTACGCTTCATGTTTATGACCAAAATCCAGACAAACTCAGATCACAAAACTAACACAATCAACGTTACAGCAGTGCTATTCTGTAACAACATTTTTGTGTCTCGACAGCGGAATCCGAGGTGAGTTTCAAATTCGTATAAATATAAGACCTTATGATGTGTGAAATAAAGTTCACTTTGTAAGCTTAGTCACTCAGGTGAAGTCGATATCGAAATGATTATTTACAGAATAGACTAGCTGTTCCTAAAAGTACCTAACTCAAGAGAAAATAAGTATCATATTGCCATAAATACCGGTAAAGTACTTTAAACTAATAATGGTCTTGCAAATGCACTGCTTAGAAGCTGTCTCACCGTCTCTTAGCATGAAAATAAGCCATTTCCTTCACATAATTGGCATTAAAGGAGAATGGCAGCAGAAAATAGTTCATAGACTGGATATTAGAGCTTGTCCTACTTCGGGTTTACTTTCTCTGTGAGTATGTGTAATCTAAGACCTATATTTTACTAACGTGTTTAAATACTATTACTAAACTACGGCTAATACTACTATTTGTTGATTTAGTAGCAGTACATCGCATAGTATTCCCTTCTTATCAGGGTCGTAGCTACCGCTGTATCAGCCGTATCATACGGGGCCCCCAGAAATGTTTGTAACTGGACCCCTTTGAGCTAGCTTCAGTCGATTTAAAGGTTGTCTGGTAGATACCAGTGTCAGCTGCCATGTTATTGTATGAAAGAGTTTTGTTACCATTTTCGGTGTACCATTTAGTATATTCCATCTTTTTTCCTATTAAGGTACATTATCAAGAGATTTTGATATTTATTCACTAGAAGAAAATGCTGGGAATCAGCCTTCTTCAGAGATGTGAACGTGGAATGTAGTCCACAATATGTTTTGTTGACCTAACAAAACTGGGTGTCACATCTATTGAATTTCGTCAGTTGACTTGGTCAGTTTATCTACGATGTTCTTGAATAGAATAGAATAAAATATCATTTATTTGCATACAATATGGTACATTAAATATGGGTCTTCAGTAAAAACAGTTTCACATATTTTTCTTACTAATTTTCAGCATGCAGAAAAAAAACTTGTTCACAATAGGCTTGTTCAAATATTCCATCATCCACAAATTGCAAAACTATTTAGTCCGTCTTCTTCGTTCACCACTTAGAGTATTGTTTTTTTTTTGTTTTTGTAAATAAATGAATATTGACAAAGATAAAACGCATCAAAACTCGGGATTGGGGGCTCGTGACGTCACGACTCACTAAAAATTATGCGAAGGTGTGATGTATTGAGAATTTTAAAAGCGTCGTAACTTCATCAATTTTGGTTCCCGTAACAAAAGAAACAACACGGATCAAATATTTTTTGAAAAGCTAACTTCAGGGCACAAGCTTCGCAAGAGACACCGTGGCTCCGAAACACAAAGGGTAATGAAGGAACATGGATGGGTTTTTTTAGTCAGTAGAAGTCTGACACTCCCTCCCGCTACACCCAGAGCGGGAGGAGTCATTGGATGATTTCCCATCCCTAAAAAAAAAGGGCACAAGCTTATTATCTGAGCAGAACTCATAAAAGTAAAAAAAACAAAGAAAAGGGTACGCCGGAAAATGGAAGGCGCTGTCGAGGCCGACTCAGAAAGAGTTGGCAAGATGATTTGAACGCGTACCATGAGGACTTTTCTGAGACGGCGCGGGACTCGGGAGTATATCTAGAAGGACTTGGGCCTTTGCACAGCAGAGGGATAGCAATTTCTTTTTAAAAAGGGTAGGCCTAACTATTCAAACCTATGACGTAGAACTCGTAAGTCTGAATGGCGAATCTCATCGGCGACGAAAATCTGGTGGGTGGCTCATCGCCGCAAGGTTGCCTGCCTGTCGGTCTTCTACAGATTGTACTTCGGTGAGTGTGCCCAAGAACTTCACGACCTCATCCCACCGGCTCCCTTCTACCATTGACATTCAGACGCACTGCAACTTACCATCCCTACCTTGTTGCTATTCCACCAATTCGCACTAAGTGTTTCCAAACGTCTTTAATAGTTAATGCGCACAGCAAAAGAGTAAAACTCTCTGCCTGCGTCTGAGTTTCTGAACGCTTACAGCGCTCTTTAAAGTCACAGTGAACAGGCTCCTTCTGAGTAAGCTCGCTTTATCGTAGACTTTGTCTCAAGACTTGAGTCAAGAGCAAACCCATCCATCACAAATAAAAAGAAAAAAAAACGCCACCACAATCGAGTAGGGTAAAACAAATTGATTGTTCTATCAAAAATCGATCAACATAAATTCACGGTCAGTGTGGTCATCTGAATAAACCCCATTTATTGAATTTCACCAAATCAAAGGGGAACACAACTCTAAGAAGACCAATGAAGTTGCGATTGATCTCTCTCTTATAGTTTATGATTTTGAATAAAGACCCCGATGTATAAATGCCGTTTAGACATCTGTTTTTGTAATCAATAATATTGATTCCCATGGTCCAGTAGTCTGTTTCTATTAGATGTATAAGGATCAATCAATCCTTATTATGGTTGCAAAAAACGGCTTAGAAGATGGTGTCAAAACATTTGGATCATCTAGATGCCCAAGGTAATTTAATCTTAGAGAACATCATTGCCAAAAACATGTGACAAAGCATGGGAAATCTCAGATTTTTTTATCCACACCGCAGCAAATTTTTGTGGTGCAACGTTTCCAAGTATTAGTCGGCAATATTTTATAACAAAAAGTTACTTGTTGTTAGTATTATAAGTTAAAGTCTTTAGTTGAACAATGTCACCTAATGTTATCGTGTTGCATTCTGTAACTCCACAAAATATAACAGGTGTGTGGATGCACCTTAAGTTAAAATGTGATCCCCTCAGCTTTTTAAATAAAGCATTTTATCTATCCTAAGAACTCCGATCTGAAGAAAAATAACTTTGGCCAAATCGTAGAAAATCTGTTTTATGTGAATATGTCAGAGAAAATGGCAAACTCCATAAGATTGTAAAATATCGCGTGAAATTGTTAACATTTTTTTCTAAATAATGCTCGTATAATTGGAAACTATTGAATTTGGATGGTATTTATGATATACAAAACGATTTTTTCATAACATAATATCGAGAAATTATAATCTAATCAAGATTATTACAGTCTTATAGAGTCTATTTACCGGTAACGAACACATCTGTTTTCTGCAGAAAATAAATAGTAATGGTAAGGTACTTACGGTAGGCGCTGGCGATGGCGGAAGCCAGCAAAGCCATGGAGACGATGATCCTCATTGTGGGCTGCATGGCTGGTGTCTGCTGGACAAACAAATATTTCCATTAATTATCTACGGTAAAGTCAAATCGAATGAAAAGGAATGACATCGCACGCTTGATCGCCTTTTCACACATAATCCCCGTTCTGCGGTGCGATTCTGTAAACATGTCCATTCAGATCCTATAAACAGCTCACATCGTGATCACTCCACCCAAGCCTTCACTACGATATTCACAGAATCGAACCAGAATCACACTGCTGGACGAGTTGGTATCAAACTCTTTAGGCATTTGACACTTTCCTATATAATTGTTGATAGACTTTCGTTTGACCAAAATCTCACCTGATGGCAAGCGATGATGTGGTCGCAGATGGAGCACGCTTGCCTAGAAGAAACCTATTCAATCTTGACTTAAAGACTCCCAGGTTGTAGCGACTAGAGGGCCAATTCTACTAATTTTTAAACAACTTAAACAACAAAAATCTATGAAAATTAAGGCTCTTTTGACAGTTTGCGATTGATATGCGAATGCGAAAGTTGTTTAAGAATTAGTAGAATTGGCACATTTTAAATGAGATAATAAATTAGTAGAAAAGGCGCTCTGGTTTTTACTAATTTATTGACCTCTGTGTTTTCTGATTGTAAACGAATATGTGCTTGACGATGCAGCAAGCTTTTCTCGAAGTGACCTACATAAAAAAAACCGCAGTTCTTTTTTTTTCTTTTTTTTTATTTGAGATGGGTTTGCTCTTGACCTTAGTCTTGGTCAGAAATGACAGAGACAAAGCCTACGATGGAGCGAGCTTACCCAAAAGGAGCCTGTTTACTCTTACTTTGAAGAGATTAGGGTTGTAAGCGTTCGGAAACACAGAAGCAGACAGAGAGTTCCCCTCCTTTGCTGTCCGCATTATAAAAGACGTTTGGAATCGCTTAGTGCGAATTCGTGGAATAGCAACAAGGTAGGGATGGTAAGTTGCAGTGCGTCTGGATGTCCGATGGTAGAGGGGGCCGGGTAAGTTCAGAATAAAAAAATCCCTACTCACTTTAATCTTTTCTAACCATTGTTAGTGTAAAGAAAAACATTATAATTACCGAAATCCTACCCACAAATTTCTCTAAACTTCTGAAATTTCCTCAGAATCCCGCGTGAACTGTAGGTAATCTCCGTTTGATCTTAATCATGTGTTTAAACTTTCATCAGGTAATAATGTACGGCCGGGTTTATCTTTAATCTTCATCTTCACTCCGAGTTGAACGGATAAAGAAATTCTAAGTTATATGAAGGTTTACATAATAATGAGGTGAGAAGTGGCGGTTTGTACTAAGTTTGGAAAGTACCTTAAGTAGGTACCTACATACGAAATAAAGCTGCAAACACCAGTACTAGTTGACCTCGCGTTGTGTTGGTTTTTGGTACAAGGAGAGGTCGGGTTATACTGGAAGCTATAGCTAAAATGTCGTCAGGCCTACTACAAATACCATTTGGTTTTAAGTAGAAACAGGTATGAATAAACCTCATTCATTTGAGCTTCTCTGAATGTTTATTTGACGAATTCTTGAAACATTGACGGGTTCACTCATAAATTAGCTAAATAATATCTGCCGTCTGTGTCAATCTTCAAGGTTAAGCAACGCTTGCCGAGGTCGGTCTGTGGATGGGTGACCATCTTGATATACCGAGACTCCTTCGTGCCTCGGAAAGCACGTCAAGCCGTTTGTCTCAGCAGTCGTTACCAAATGTCAGCCTATATAATTAATTTACCTTTATAGAATTTCCTACACCTGGACTGTTCATGATTCCTATTGTTACATAAGTTTTATAAGGCCTTGCTAATGTTGAAGTCATCATCTGCCTAGATAAGACTTTTCCTAACTATATTGGGGTCGGCTTCCAGTCAAACCGGATTCAGCTGAATACCAGGGGGTCCTAAAAAGGCCACTTTAGCAGAATCAGAAAGCACATCACGCTTCCCGTCACTGTCAATTTTTTCCAATCAACCTTGAACCTAATGCGTTCACAATAAAGATAAAAATGAAATTTGACAGATTGTTGTATGGTTAATATTATGATTCTACTAAAGTGGCCTTTTTAGAGCCACAGTATTTAATATGGAGGGCCTTTTCTTTTTTTTTTGGGACAAGCCCGCCACACATTCCCAACCACTGCAACTCCTGAAAGCCAGAATCAACAGTGGCGACCACCAGAAAAACGCCTAGTTAATGAAACCCGACGAGTGCTGGAGAAACGATTGATCTCTCTTGGATCCCGCAACGAAATTAATCAGAAGAGTACAGCGGAGGAGTAGGAAAAATAAATATAATTTCCACTTCCCTCCATATCAAGCAGGAGACAGATTAGAGCTAGGCCATTAGGCACCAAGGGACATATTCAACATGGAGGGCCTGTCTATCTGATCTACACAACGGTGTAAAACGGTATCCCTCGGCAAGACAGGTTAGCACACATAAGAACGGCTTAATGTGCTTTCCGAGGCACGTAGGTGTCTCGGTATGAATTTATGGTCACCCATCTACGTACCTCGTCAAGAGCTGTTTAATCTCGACGATCAAACCGTTAGTCAGTAAAGGTAACTTCTTAGATTTTATTCTTCATTATGCCGTTGTTCAAAAGTAGAATATTCGTTGTATACCACCTCAGACGAACTCTTACAAGGAACTCTTCATACTTTGTTCATTGTTAACTATTTTCGTTGAAACTAAAATAAGGAACACATGACGTCATCAGGTATGTTAGTGATAAGGGCCGTGACGTCACACGAGGTGAAACCTTTAAACGATTTATGCCTGTGAGCTTCTTTGAGAGGAATTGAATTAGAAGGCTCATAAGTTAGTTTATTTTCTTAAAATAGAGCTGCGGTCACTTGGTTGCTTGGTTGCTATTACTTTGAGTTTAACTGGAATATAAAAAATTGGGTAATTTCCCGAAAAAGTTGTATTTGATCCAACAGTAAAATCATCAGTAAAATCCAGGTTGTATTTCATGAACCGTGTTAGTTAGACAGTTAAAGTTTTCAGAGATGATGTATTTCTGTTGGCGCAATAACATCAAATAATATAATTTATAGTACGGGTACCTACGAAGGGATATTAGTGAAAAGTACTTTATTGCAAGTTTATCTGGCGTCTACCATATACAGTGCCACGAAATGTCTTTTGCCTCATCGATAGTACCTAATATTATACACTATATCGCATTTATAACGATGAACGTATTAAACTTGGCACAAGGATCTGCCGGTGGATTCTGTGAACATGTCGAAGTAAAGGCTGGGGTGAAGTGATCACGAAGTGAGTTGTCATTCCATCTTGATTACTTAGATTGAACGATCACTTCACCCAAGCTTCACTTCGACATGTCTACAGCCGGTCGATTCTATTGACACCTCACCGTGATCACTTAGGTGGAGTAAACGACAAGTGAGCTGTCATGCCATCTTGTTTGTATGGTTTGACAGCTCACTTGTCGTTCACTTCGCCTAAGTGTTCACTTTGACATGTTTACAGAATCGCATTGCTATTTTAAGACATACAATACCTTTTATCTCAGTTCACTTATTCCCTTGGGATAATTTCTGTCTACGCAAAAAAGCTTGAGAATTAAATGTGATCTATTATTTCAGAAAACACAACATATCTATGTAACATTTTTATAATACTTATAAAAACAAACGGTAGGTAAACCGAGTTCGTCGTAAAAGAAAAAAAAGGTGATTTGAATAACATGAAGACGAAAGTTGAACGTTTACACAAATAGTTGTTCGTAGTTCAGAAATTTTTGAAAAGTTCTCTGTGCTATGAAAATAGTAAAAAAGAATAGCATTTACAGACTTTTTAATGGACTAGTGGGATGACCTTTTCCTAGTTTTAGATCAGAATGTAGATTTATTTTTTTCATAATGTTAGCTGAAAAGACTGATTTACTCAAATATGTGTATAATTTTATGAGTTATGTAATTCGGTGGTCTTTAAAATATCGTACGACCAAAATGTTCGTCTGGCGAACTTTGCGCATTAATGATGGCTAATATTTTTACGACGACAAAAAGTTGCCCAAGTTCGAGTCAGAGTTTCATACGAAGGATTTCCGTACAGTAAACCGTTTTTTATTATTATTTGCTGATATAACATCAATTTAAATACACACTGAAATTTTCAACTGTCTACCTATTACGGTTTTAGAGATACAGGACGCCGACAGACAGACGGACGGACAACGGTAATAGGGTTTGATTGGTTACCCTTCGGGTACGGAACCCTAAAAATGAGTTAAGTATATCCCTATAATGTTATGAGTTTTTTTGAATCGTCTTTTAAATCTAAACGAGGTCGGTGCTAACCGAGATCTGTGGAAGAAGTCTTGCTACGCTAATTCTAAATAAATTATGATAAAGAGCAGGCAAATTCATGACAAGATAACACCCCTAGGTACCTGTTTCACGGTATTGGTCAAGGAATTTAAATGTTATAGTCTGTAGAGTAAGGCTAGGCGCGCACTGGTGACTTTTGTCACCGTGACAGTATATATCTCTCTATTGCACTTTGCAATTGCGAAAGAGAGAAATGTACTGTCACGATGACAAAAGTCACCAGTGCGCGCATAGGCTAATAACGCCGTCGTGTGATACGATCTAGGGTACATTAGGATCAAACCGCTTAAGGCTAGTTACCCATGCCTTGCCTGATTCACTGTAACGGACACAACTCCTGGCCTAATTAGTTGTTAACCGACTGAACCTTTGAACTAAGTTACTCGTAAGTTAGCTTCTTATAAGTTAATAAAGAGTGTGATACTTCAGCTACCTATGTATGTGAAGATGTGGGATCAGATTTTGAACGTGAACAGAGGCTAGCGTGGTTCAACATTAAGCATAAATCATCGCTTACCATCAAGTGCGATAGTCAAACGCGAGCCAACCAAGAACAAGAAATGACATGGATGAGACGTCAATTACAGTAGGGTTTTACGGAGGTAATTACTGAGATGACCAAAAAAAGGAGAATTGAGATAAGGGCAGGTATATCAGAAACATTCGCCATTTGCGTTTCCAAACGTCTTTTATAATGCGCACAGCAAAGGAGTGGAACTCTTTGCCTGCGTATGTTTTTCCGAACGCTTACAACCCTCATCTCTTTAAAGTCAGAGTGTAAGGCTCCTTCTGGGTAAGCTCGCTCCATCGTAGACTTTGTCTTTGTCAGACTTAGACTAGAGTCAAGAGTAAACCCAAAAGAAAACATTCGGCTATAAATTTACATTGTAATATTAAATTCATAAAAATCAATTGCCGTGTTTGGCAAAAACTCTAAAATGGCCGATTCAAATGTCTTTTTTGTTTTGGGGTTGTTTAGTAAAAAAATATAGAATTACGAGTGCAATAAAACTACCTGCCTGGGAGAGATCGCGGAATGCGATAAGGCCGCCAATTGTATGTTTTGTTAGTTTAACGTTCCCTTTATGTATTTTTCATTTGGTGTACAATAAAGTATAACATAAATAAATAAATAAAAATTAATTTCAGCCAGTACGAAGGTCACCGAGTGATTTAGTATTGTAATGATAGGTGATTAGAAAAACGCTTGTTTTTGTACATTTCTACCATATTTTTATCAAGTAAGTTTTTACAGAATTTTAATTTTGAGACGAGATTTTTTTAAGTTAACCATTATGTTTTGCGACATGCTATTTAATTTGCTCTCTTCGACACTTGCTTGATTAGTTTGGGCCACAAAGTATTGCAAATACACAAAGCAGTATTAAATACTTTAAAAAAATTACTTTAAATTATTTTTTGTTAATATTTTAATTTAAAAGCACTTTTTAGATGTTATATTTTATGATCATAATTTTAAAATTGAAAAAAAAAATAAAAAAAATAACTCTAACACCAGACCTTTAAATAAAATCAGTTTGAAAATTTCCACAACCGCAAGAAATCCTTATAAGCTGACTGACCTTTTGCAAAATTATTTTTCACACTAGAAAAATGAAATATATTTCTATTAAATGACTAGACACAAGTTTCCACTTACCTCGTCAACCTGTTGCACGTCGAATGCTGTGCGGTGATCCGTATCCAGAGTTTATATAGGCCCCGACACCGGGGAGGCACGGATGCTCAAACTTTAGAGCTAGAGTAACTTTTACTGTGTGGGCTTGAAAATTGTGACGTCATTTTTTTCAATACCTAAAAAGTTAAAAATATTTTTAAAGATGTTATTGATAATGATTCGCAGAAATGATGACACGTCAACAATCACTTTGTGATAATTTTGCACATTCACTGAAAGAACTGTATTTTGGTTTCGTAATCGTAAAGTCGAGTTTCTTTGGCCCTGGGGCATAATATAACTTTGGATTTAACCCTTTAATCAATTAGAAAAAATACAGTGTTTTTACTGTGCTCTTGCCAGGGTTGCGAACGCAAAGGGCACTAGGAGGAACACGGATGAGTTTCCTTTAATTTCTCATCCTTAAAAACGGCTTAAAAGTTTAGTAGCGGAAGTAGTCATTTGATGATTTCCCATATTTAAAAAAGATATTAAAAGTTCAAGCCAAAGTTGTTCCCCAAGGCATAGTTGTATTTTGTGTTGTAATAAAATCTTACAGCACGAGGATATACAAAAACTTATTATTAATATCACAGTAAATAATTAATTCGAAGATAGGATTACGTTTTCAATTTTTAATAATTTTGCACTTTAACTGAAGAAACTGTTTTTTGGTAACATTTCCCTCGTTTAGTTATAAAATCAATTACGTAAGAGGATAGAAAAAACCACAGATATTTGTGGAAATTATTACTCGTAACTGAAAGAATAGTTTGTTGGTAAAAACTTTGCGTAGTTATAAAATGAAATACGTAAGAGGATAGAAAAAACCCGATGTTAATAACGTCATTATTTACGGAAATTATTACATGTTTTGGAATTTTTTCTCGAAACTGAAATTGTTGGTATTCATTTCGAGTACTTTTAAAAATTTTAATCCATTAGAACACTGTTCTTAATGTCAGTGGCGTAGCTAGACTCAAAGGGGCCCTGTCTCAAACATTTTGGGAGGCCCTTTTTAAGCGATTTTTTTTAAAGTAAGTATGTCCTACTAGCTAAGGACTGTTATGGCAGGCCACAAAGGAGACGGCGGGACTAAATGTAAAGCTTTGTGTCCACACATTGGTGCCTTAGTAGTCCAGGGGCCCCGTATCTTTGATATGGCTGATATGGCGGTGCTACGCCCCTGCTTACTGTGTTTCTAGTGGTCAAAAGTTCAGGCCGAAAATTATCACACTTTTTGGTCATTTTAACTCGTAACTGAATTACTAGTTTGTTGGTAAGAGTATAGAAAAAACCCGATGTTAATAAATCAACGTTATTTGCGGAAATTATCACGCGTTTAGTTAATTTTGCACTGTTGCTGAAATAATGTTTGTGGGTACTTTTTTGTGTAGTTATAAAATCAAACAAATAAGAGGATAGAAACAACCCGTTACTAACGTCACAATAGTTAATTCGCAGAAATCGTTACACATTGTCACTTTTTGATAATTTTGTACATTTACTGAAATACCTATTATTGGCACTATTTTTGTGTCCATATTACGTAAGAGTTACGTAAAGAAAAAAAACCGTTATCAAACATCACAATAATAATAATAAACGGAAATGTTCACACGGTTTTACCTGTACCGATTTGATTAACAAATGATGCAATTATTCATAAAATTAACATAGCACAGAAATTTGCTGGGTCAGCACGCACCTTGAGTTTTGCAAGCAAAGTAACGCATTCCTAAACGCAAAGAACGGACTTTGACAGCATAGACTAATATAATTATATAATATTTTGACAGTTTGATTACAGTGCGACCTAAAGGCTGTTTATTTTTTGACTTACATATTTATTACTATTCACTGATATTGAAGTACTAAACATGCATATGGTAGGCGCTAGATAAATATACAATAACGGTCTTTGATTCACATGCATTTATTGACTTTCTAGTCTTAGCGTGATGATATATAGCCTTCCTCGATAAATGGGCTATCTAACACTGAAATAATTTTTAAAAACCGGTTCCTAATTTATTGTTCTGGTATCTGCGAAGGGAAAAGGATATAAGGGAAAGGACAATGTACTTTATTGTAAGTTTATCTAGTGCCTACTATAGTAGTAAAAAACATTTTTCTAAGTATACAGTCAAACTGCCAAGCGTTCCTAGCCTTTATTAAGGTCAACTCCCAATCTAACCGGATGTAAATAAATACATTTGTAGGGTTGCTGTTGGAATAAAAGGCCCCGTTGAAGTTAGTCATACATTTATTAATGCTCAGACAATTAATAAAATGGCAACCCTAAGTGAGGAGGGACTGCGTGGCCCTTTAAACCTCCCTAGCTGGCTAATTCCTGAAGACTGCCAGTAGAGGTGGGTTGGAACAGATAAAATTAGAAACCTGCGTCACCTGTTTCAGTTCCAAGAAGAAAGCAGTTCCAAAATAACAGCCTGTTCCACTGGAACTAACGACTCATTGATTGCAACAGATTCAGAAATAGTACCTGGAAGTAGCTTCAGTACCTAGGAACTACTTAAATGAAATAAAAACCACCCAGGCTTAGGACTGCAGCAAAATCCCCAATATTGTTTAAATTAATTATTATTTTCACAAGAGATATTATAAAATTAAATAATTTTGTTCAATGGTAAGATCATTATTTGTATGTGTATTCGAAAAGATCAAAAACAGTGACAGGCAGGGAACAGGTTCTATCTCTTTCTATTACAAGGAACTAGAGGAGCAAAGAGCTTGGTTCCAAAGAACAGATGTTGTCTCTTTCTATTATAATAAGTCTGAAGAGAAACGAGCATGTTTCATTTGAAACTGTTTCACATAGCTGTTCCAGGTGGTTTCGTTTGTATCTCTCAAAGTTACGGCTACTACGGTTGTTTGAGGAACAGGCGAAATAGGTAGGAGCTGTTATTTCGGTTCTGAGATACCTGTTTCATGTTGTACATTGAAATACCTGTTTTATTAACTGTTTCGATAAATACGGCTCACTCCTAACTGCTAGGCTATCGAACAGGAACTAGTTTTTTGGCTCCGAATTGGCTGCGTGGGTAACGAACTATGTTCCTCTAGCTAGTCGAATGACAAAATGTTCCAAGGTGTCGCTCCTTACAAAGCCAGCCAATGCTAGTATGTATGCACAATATCTAGACGTATTCATGTGGTTGCGATGCGAAGATTCACGAGCGATCCACACTGCTGTGCCGACGATGGGCAGTGTTATGTACACATGCAACACTAGATGGCATTAGTTGTCCTATACAAAGTATTTTAAATAAAGCGACTGTATAATAGGCTAGATTCTATCATCCACAAATTAGAATCCAGAAATTAGAGTTTTGAAAAATAATGGAAACGTATTTCTTGTTTTTTTAAATCAATGAATATTGACAAAGATAAAACGCATCAAAACTCGGGAGTGGGGGCTCGTGACGTCACGACTCACTAAAAATTATGCGAAGGTGTGACGTACCTATTGAGAATTTTAAAAGCGTCGTTACTTCGTCAATTTTGGTTCCCGTAACAAAAGAAAAAACACGGGTCAAATAGTTTTTGATAATCTAACTGACGGACTAATTAGATTTTTTCAGGACACAAGCCTATTGTATATCTTAGAAAACATTTTCTGACCAACAGATCCTCATGCTTCAGAAACAAGAACTAAGTAACAAAACAACTTTCTAACTAAGAAAATACAAAAATATGAACGAATGAACTCAAACTGATTGACCTACAAGCTTGTGAATTGTTTTTGTTTATGGATTGGAACTAAACCTACGTGCACACTAGCGGACAGCCGCGGGGGCGGTCAACCGCACGGTTAAATTTTTATATGCAACCGCTTGTCATTTAATGGCGGTTCAGTGCGTACAATCACTAGCGGTTGCATATAAAACTGGAAAAGCGACCAGCCGCGCGTTCAACCGCTAGTGCGCACGTAGGCTAAAAGATGTAGGTATACAATAGTATACATTACTATTTAAAATCCATCCAAAGGTTGTCTTGAAAAGATCGCTCTTAGCGATAAGGCCGCCCATTGTGTGTATGTCATTACATACACACAATGGGCGGCTTCATCTATTTTTTCTGTAACTTATTTGGTGTACATAATAAAGAGTACTCTATTCTATGCATGAAAAACATAGTTATTTATTATTTATACAGGTAAAATACACAAAATTATAATACTAACGGTGATAAAATTATCAAATTGCTCGAAAGACAAACAATTTATAATTATTTTAAACAAATTTATGTGTCCCTCTCGCGAAAACAATGTTTTAAATGGCAGCTGCATAATTATGCGTCATGGATTTTGACGTCAAAGTCTATATCGGACTTCTCTTTCTAATTGTAATATTTGTAGCTTTATAACTTCATCGCTGATGAAGGTGTTTAACTAATATTTCTCGATTGATTACTGGAGCTAATAAGTATTTCATTTTCAAATAAAAAATCGCATGCATATTCCCGAGTAGGTACAAAAATGGCCGTTGTTCAGAAATTGCGTTCATTCGTATTAGTTCACTTTTGTATTGATTTTTGGTACTTTTTCTTTGTCTGTAGACATATGGAAACAACAATTTATAAATCGCTGGGTATAGCCAGAAAACTAAAATACTTTCAGTAAAAATATCACATCATTTCACCCCTGTAACATCCTTGAAAACTTTGAGCTCCTCTGCCGTTGATGGTAGCGGAATCACGTTCGCAGTGTTTAAGGATAATTCATTTACGTTTCGCCCGGTGGCGCGCCCCGGCCGCCCTCGCATTCACAACTACCCTATTTCATAGGGACTTTGTCACCACAAGTGGACATGGGTACTGGGAAAAAGAAACATCAGTGGTGACTGTAGCTTTTTAAGCTGGCTGTTGTTGGTTCGAAACTGGAAACGAGTGACACTCATCATCATCATCGTCATCAAAAGTAAACAGACGGATTTGTTGCTGGGGAATTTGTTGGCCACTTCTTCTCCACAGCTAAAACACTAGAAAGTAGTGACGACGCCCGCCCGTCACCACTTCTTGGGAGACTTTTTGTAAATACTTGACGTTCAAAAAGTGCTGGCTCTCAGCCTATAAATGATTTTGAAATTGAATCATTGCGGCCAAGAGACGTCCGCTGCTGGACAAAGCTCTCCCTTTTTTTTGGGATGGGAAGTCATCCAATAACTTCTCCCGCTCTGGGCGGAGCGGGAGGGAGTGTCAGACTTCTACTGACTAAAACCCATCCATTTTCCTTCATGTGCCCTTTGTGTTCCGGAGCCGCGGTATCTCATTCAAATAGTCCCGAAACTCCGGCAGGCGTCGGCCCTTTCGGGCCCCTCTGTGTGCTGACTCTCTTTGAGGCGCGCGTGGAACACTAACACGGCGTGGACACGGCCTGTCGTCATGAGACGGACGGACGGCGAGCCAGACAAAGCTCTCCCTCAAGTGTAGTCACGTTGATCGGAAGTGATCCTGCCACATCCATCGGGGTTTCGGAGAGTACCTGCAACACTTCGTCTTCCCGTTTGCGGTCGTCTCTGCAGAACCGTTCGATCCTGTCGACTAACTGTTTATTTATTTACTAGCTGACCCGCGCAACTTCGTCTGCGTCACATTTTCCATTTCTGCTCCGCTCCTATTTGTCTCAGCGTGATAACCTTCCTCAATAAATGGGCTATCTAACACTGAAAGATTTTTTCAAATCGGACCAGTAAGTAGTTCCTGAGAATAACGCGTTCAACCAAACAAACAAACTCTTCTGCTTTATAATATTAGTATAGATTGCTGGTGGTAGAGGTGCTGAATCAAGTGGATTCTTAATTTCGTCCAGAACAGTCCAAAAAGAAACACATTTTCTCCGATTTTTACTGACAATATTGCTGATCGTAGACCACTGATAAATATAGTTTGTTTTAAGATTTTATAATATCAAAAAAGTTTTACTGGGTTCATAGAATCGATTTATTATAGAGGAGCTCGTTCAAATCGGACCAGTAGTTCCTGAGATTAACGCGTTCAACCAAACAAACAAACTCTTCTGCTTTATAATATTAGTATAGATTGCATAATATACAAAATCTACGTTCAGTTACGTATCCTGATCTCTCTCTCGAATTAAGAATATAATTATGAAGAGGGTACCTAATGCAGGGCACTGTATCATCTCTATCGGTTGAAATGCCGACCAGCCCAGGTACCTAATCTCCTGGTACAAACTAATCTTGAATCAAAATCAACAAAACCAACTATCGAACGAATGGTGCTGAATCAAGTGGATTCTTAATTTCGTCCAGAACAGTCCAAAAAGAAACACATTTTCTCCGATTTTTACTGACAATATTGCTGATCGTAGACCACTGATAAATATAGTTTGTTTTAAGATTTTATAATATCAAAAAAGTTTTACTGGGTTCATAGAATCGATTTATTATAGAGGAGCTCGTGGCTAAAGCCGCACGGGCCGATCTTCAAGGCTAAACTATAACAGACGAACGCATCGATCTTCAAGGTTAAGCAACGCTTGCGAAGGTTGGTCTGTGGGTGGGTGACCATCTTGACATACCGAGTTTCCTTCGTGCCTCAGAAAGCACGTTAAGCCTTTGGTCCCGGCTGTCATTTGTAGATCTTTGGCAGTCGTTACGGATAGTCAAAAGCCAGTAACTGTTCTGACTGAAATCTTGCATTGAATGAGTTGTGGAGGTCTGGTAGGCAGCCGCGCCACGTAAAATACCGGTATTCAGCTGAATCCGGTTTGTCTGGAAGCCGAGCCAATATAGTAAGGAAAAGGCTAGGTTGTTATAATGGTCACCCATTCACAGACCGACATCGGCAAGCGTTGCTTAACCTTGAAGATCGACGTGTTCGGCTGATATAGTTTAGCCACATTGAAACATAATACCAAATATTCATCTCTTCTGTTAGTAAAACAGTTTACTTATGGATAAAGGTAACTCCGGACTCCGGAGGAGACTCTCCTCTCCTCCCAGTAAATCGAAAAACAATCTAGTAATTCAATCAAATCCATAATTCCATAGCTAATAATTTCAACATTATACGTCTTCTAGTTAAACAACATCAAACATGGGGCTGACCTTATGCTACTGCGGAGAATCTTAACACCGCGATTCAGAAAAACGCGTCATAAGTACAACGCCATCTATCGATCTACAACGTAACTGAACTGTCTTTATGCTCATAACTACTCATATGTTCAAACTTAGAAGCTTACACGTTACGATAAATAATGATAATATAATAACATATAATTATAAACATTATGTGTTTAATTAAAAAATAACTCAAAAATACATTGTTTCGGGGTCTTTTCACACATTTCTTATTAAAAAATTTCTCAATAGATGGCATTGCAAGTATCTGAAGTCTCAATGAAAACAACCTATTTTAGCGCTCGATGAAGTTTCTTCGTAAACTTTAAAATTCGATATCTTTTGATTTTGTGGGTCGATTTTGATGAAATAAACACTAAATGTTGCTCCGATTATCACTTAATATTTCGAAGTACCTAAATTTTGAATCCAATCAGTGGTTTATGCGTGATGCTCCTCCAAACGCACAGACATACAGACGCACAGACATACAGACGCACAGACAAACAGAAAAGAATTTCAAAAACTGCTTTTTTGTGTTCTATGTCATTTTTCTGACATTTCTATGTATTTTTTATGCGAAAATATTCAATGTACAGACACGGCAACTCTACGATTTTATTATATGTATAGATTAAAAAAGGTTTACCAAAAGCTTCTGTATAAAGTGTTTCATACAAGCCTCATTAGTATACAGTCACCAATTACAGGTCAACCGACATTGACAAAATTTGTAATAACACAATATTAAAATTAGAATTAAATTACAATATACTAAAAATCATAATTAAATCAATAGAATGAAGACATTAGATACAATTTGTAGTTAAGTCCCTGTTCTGCGAGCAATGTGCGTTTGACTTTTTATCTCAATTACATAACTTATATGGGGAAGGAAAATTACATCTACGTTACCACTTTTTACCAAGAAGCTGTGCTGAAGCACTTTTATCCATTTTATCCTCGACCATTTTTTGATAAAAAAAATACTCGTCCAAATTATTTGGCAATATTAATCTAATACCAGGAAACATTACTATTGTTATTTCATTGACCATCACTTGAATTTAAATCTAAGACCAATTTGATCTCGGTAGCTATGATTTTTGAACACAAAAATTGCCCCCATACTTTTTTTTCATAATTTGAAGTAATATACTGAACAGCTAATTTTCTATTCGTTTATCGAATTTAGGTTTGGCCCAATAGTAAAACATGTTCATAATAATGATAATAATTTACAATTATCATTATTATGAAAATGTTAAGGTTCATTTTTAGGGTACCGTAGCAAAAAACGGAACCCTTATAGATTCGTCATGTCCGTCCGCATGTCACAGCCACTTTTTTCCGAAACTATAAAAACTATGCTATTGAAACTTGGTAAGTAGACGTATTCTGTGAACTGCATTAAGATTTTCACACAAAAATAGAAAAAAAAAATTGGGGTCCCCATATTTAGAACTGAAACTCAAAAAACCCATACTTGTGGTTTATCTATGAATAGGTCTTCCAAAATGATATTGAGGTTTGTAAAATCATTATTTTCTAAACTGAATAGTTTGCGCGAGAGGCACTTCCAAAGTGGTAAAATGTGTGTGTGTGTGTGTGTGTCCCCTGTAACTTCTAAAAAAAGAGAATGAAAAAATATATGATGTACATTATCATATAAACTTCCACCGAAAATTGGTTTGAACGATATCTAGTAAGTAGTTTTTTTTTAATACGTCATATATCGTAAACCGCAACTATTGCTTATAATATATACTACAGGTTGTGCGGAACCCTCCGTGCGCGAGTCCGACTCGCACTTGGCCAGTTTTTTTATTTTACACCCCGTAGTCAGCTTCATCATATCAGCCGATCGACGTCCCACTGCTGGACATAGGGCGCCCCCAAGCGTCGCCACAACGACCGGTCCGGTGCGTCTCGCATCCGTCGGCCACCCGCGACCCTTACGTACCCTGTAGTATGAAAAACCTTTAACAAAAAAATACAACAGGTGTTTTTGTTAGTTTCTTCGTATTTTGACATCGACTTTCGAAATTAAAGTTTTTTTTTTACTTTGTAGTGTTTTTTTTATTATTCGGATGTCGGTTGTATTTTTTTGTAAAAAGTTTTTTATTTTTCACTTTTTAGTGGTAGCCCAAACCTATTAAACCACTGCAAAATCGCAGAAACGCAACATACGCAATTTAGATTACTTGGATGACAAAAAACCATCATCCAAGTAAACGAATTCCAGCAATTTCGATTTAAAATCCAAACTTCGTAACCGATTTTGATTTTAAATGGGACCAATTTACAAGTGTATCCTTATTATCCTTTCAGATAAAACGGATTTTTTCAAATCGGTTTATAATTGATCTTGTTCTTGGGATCTTGTTTGTAAATAAATAGGTAGTTGATACGATAGAAAATACTTATTTAAAATCTTAGATTTTTAGATGTTGGGACGTAAAAGCTATACCCAGTTTTATTTTTGTGGTTATGTACTAGTATACCAACGTAGGTTGTAAAAGACAGGTACATAACATTGTTTTGATGATAAAATAAATGTTCTAGATTGCTTGTCGCTATCTTTGTTGTGTTTTACTTACTATTAAGTAGGTAGATTGAGATGAGGATCGTACTTACTCAGTGGGTTGCATATACCTATTGCCTAGCAGCGGACAGAAACAGTTTGATGATAATGAAGTTCTGATGGACACTCGACAGATTTTCTTTACCGGTCAATAAATAATTGCCAGAACAACAAAAAAATATTGATGAATTAATTCAATCATTTCCTACATCGTTTACTTTTATGATTTTATGCTACAATTATGGGTTTATAGGTTTACTATTATAAGTGTTTAATGATATTTACTATTACACCTATTTCTAAATAATTAATTGTCATTTCGGTGTATGTGATATTTTACGTATGGCAACTTCGAAAAACACAACTGCGTTTACTGTTTTGTTTGGAGCAATAATTGAAATCTTTTTATTGATTGTATTAATTAATCCCATGTTCTAAAAATAGTTCACTTACGTGAAAATAAATGGCTGAGTTGCCTTTATAAGTGGTACAAATTCTATAACCAAACAACAAAAAAAGTTTGCTGTACGAATTTTGCCGTTCGCCTTTAAAAAATACAACTGAATTGAGAACCTCCTCCTTTTTGGGAAGTCGGCTAGAAAGTACTTACCCACGCTTGACTCTCCAACAAACGAGGTAGCATTATGATAGCTGTAAGTTAATCTTTAACAGTGATAATTTGTGCCGCAATTGATCCCATTAGTTTTAGGTGTCGCAATTAATTAGATAATTATAACAATTTCTTCACCCTTTTTGCTTGCACGTGTGGTTTAAGTACAGTGAAGTCAAAGCAAAGTTAATTTATCACAAGGGAATTGTAAATATTTCTTGAAAAGTTATAGTTTAGTTAAGTTAGATGGATAACAGAGAGCAAATCTCCCCGGATTGCTGTCGCATATCTGTTTATTGTTTACAACAGTTCATAACATTATACGCAGATGTGTACAAGTCAACCATGGTTTTGGAGTTATCTATTCGAGCATAACTATATTGTTTACTAGCGACCCGCCCCGGCTTCGCACGGGTGCAATGCTGATACTAAATACACTACAGAAAAACTGTGATGTTATTATACATATAAACCTTCCTCTTCAATCACTCTATCTATTAAAAAAACCGTATCAAAATCCGTTGCGTAGTATTAAAGATTTAAGCATACATGGAGATAGGGACAGAGAAAGCGACTTTGTTTTAAACTATGTAGCGAAGAGCCGATCTTCATGTTTCGCGTTGAGTTTCGTTAAAGTTATCTTGAATTTGCAATGAACTTCAAAGATAAAACAGTGGCCTCCTCAACTTAGAAGTAGAGTGTCAGGTTGATGTCTTTTTTTTATACAAAGCGGGGAAACTCTTGGCCCAAATCTCACCTCAATCCCAAGCAATATAGATATTTAACTTTGAGCTGGTTTGGACTTGGACTGCGAAGGCGCACAAAGTAACTCCTTAACGCTAAATAGCACAACCACTCATAAAGGGAATACTGACAATTTGGCTATGGGGCCACTGAAAAGTGAAGTATAGAAAACATTTGTCCAAAAAATACTACCGACTTCGAAATAAAAGCTATTTTACACTTGTACTGATTTTAGTTCATCCACTTTCTATGTCAAATATATTCATAAAACTTTGAGAGAAGATTTTGTAAAATAAAATAATAATTTTCCACATTTTTACGTAACGATCAATGTTTGTGTAATTTCCGGAAGAAGGTTTCACATAAAAAACCTCATGGCTTTAATTTTCATAAGTGACTACCCACTTTGGTGCGTAAAGAGATTATATTATTACGTTTTTGCTTCCACCATACAGCACCCGTACTGCTGAGTTTTTTGTGAATTTTTATAATGTTCAGATAGGGCCAATATATTCGTTTGAAGCGAAATATTTTAAATGGTTTTATTGGTTCTTTTTCTTTGTTTTCTTTGGTATTTCAATAAAAAAGATTGTAAGTTAAAACCGAATGTAATAACTAACTTAGGCCCAGTTTTAAGAGCAAAATTGACTGTTTCGAGTTGTTTTTTTTTTGTCTTTCCGTCTGTCTCAGTCATTTTCTCTGGATATAGAGGACCGATTCTGTTGAAATTTGGTATACATATGAACTTCTGTGACCCAAATATGGACGTAAATAAATAAGTTTGAAAACTTATAATGAATTATGGGGGTAAAACGGTAAAACTATAAAATAAAATAAAAAGGCTTTTCAAACTGTAGTTCGTGACATATCAATTGAAAGGGCTACTGTGTGAAATTTAATTATATTTTTTCCTAATTTTAAAATAAATAGTTTTGTAGTTATTCAAGAAATTAGACCAAAAATTACCATTATCTCCGAAACTATTGAGGCTAAAATTTTGGAAAAAATGCAGGTAATACTAAGTGTATCTCTATATCTAAAGATTACAGGAAAATAAGAATAAGAAGTCCGTTGTGGTAAAATAATAGGGGTTAAAGTTGAAATTGCCGTATTATTGTTATAGGTACTTCGAATTGACATAGAACCTGCATGGTTTGAGATTTTTGAGTGAAAGTTTTTTCACAGTATGGTACATAATATGAAGTTCTTCTTTTTAAAAAATGTGGAACTTTCGATTATCGACTTTCTTTTGTTTTTTTATTCAGCTTAGACAACAAAGATGGATACTTCGAAAATTCGAGTGATTTTTAAATACGAGTTCCGATGCGGAACCAACGCGGCAGAAACAGCTCGCAATATCAATGTTGCGTTTGGAGAGGGAGCGCATGAAACGCTTTCGTGATAGAAACTTTGATTTGAAGAACGAACCACGTGAAAGACCCTCACAGGTATAATTATTATATAATAATAATTAATTGAAAGAGACGCTGGAAGCCGATCCAAACCAAACTACCCAGGAATTAGCGGCATGGTTTAACGTTACCTTATTAACAATATTGACTCATTTGCGTTAAATCAAAAAAGGGTACCTCATGATTTGACTGATCTGCAGAAAGAAACGCGTGTTGAAACTTGTATTGCCGTGTTGAATCGATACAGAAATGAAGGAATATTGGATTGAATTGTGACCCCAGGTCAAACGCCGCAACAGTGTCCTAAAGCAAAGTCAAGCAATAACGACAGATGGCTACTGTGCCGAATTCCGAACAATGATAGCAAAAATAGCAGTGAAACAGCCCCAACACACCATTATTGCTCCATGATAACGCGAGACCTCATACAGCACGAGAAACCGTTTTAACTCTGCAGAAACTGCAATTAGAAACCGTCACCCTCCGTTTTCGCCAGACCTTGTTCCAACGGACTATCATTAGGGTTCCGTTGCCAAATGGCAAAAAACGGAACCCTTATAGATTCATCATGTCTGTCTGTCTGTCCGTCCGTCCGTATGTCACAGCCACTTTTCTCCGAAACTATAAGAACTATGCCGTTGAAACTTGGTAAGTAGATGTATTCTGTGAACCGCATTAAGATTTTTACACAAAATAGAAAAATAACAATAAATTTTGGGGGTCCCCATACTACTAACAACTGAAACTCAAAAATGATTTTTTCATCAAAACTATCTATGGATAAGTCTTCAAAAATTCAATTCAATTCAATTCAAAATATTTATTGTGGATCATAGGTTTGTATACAATACAGGTCTTAAAATAATAGAATAGATCAGCTATGTCCCGCCCTTTGGGCATACAATAGTCATGTAGGAATATAGGTAAATTATTTAACAAATTATTAATATTTCACAAAAAAACAAACAAAACGAATTAAGGTCGGTATAGGCACAGATCAAACAGATCACTGAAACACATCATGACTGAGGGGGATTATATTGGAGCAGTGATTTGTCCAATAAGAAGTCTTTTATAGAGTAGTAACACTTATCTACTAACAGATCATGGAGACTCTTTTTAAATTTTTTCATTTCCGTAATTATTCTGATAGGCCCCGGAATATTATTAAAGATTCGTGTAGCCATACAAAAGATGCTTTCATGCATAAGATGAGTCTTACTAGCTAATGTACGCAATTTGTCTTTGCGTCGAATACGCGTGTAGAAATTAAACATGTCGATATTGTTTTTTACAAACACTACGACCTCAAAAATGTAGACACACGGCAGTGTAAGTACGTTTATCTTTTTAAAAAATGGCTTACAGGAGTCAGTTTCACTTAAATGATATTGAGGTTTCTAATATTATTTTTTTCTAAACTGAATAGTTTGGCGAGAGACACTCCCAAAGTGGTAAAATGTGTGCCCCCCCCCACATAACTTCTAAAATAAGAGAATGATAAAACTAAAAAAAATATGATGTACATTACAATGTAAACATCCACCGAAAATTGGTTTGAACGAGATCTAGTTAGTAGTTTTTTTTTAATACGTCATAAATCGTAAACCGCAACTTTGCTTATATATACCTACAGGTTTGTATGGAACCCTCGGTGCGCGAGTCCGACTCGCGCTTGGCCGGTTTTTTTATAACATGTTATCAAAAATAACAAAGTGTCAAGCATTTTCTGGGAGATTCCCCGTTTTGCATAAAAAAAAAAATAGGGAACTTCGTATTTTATTACAAAAATGCCCAAGAAAACACGCTCACTCTCAACACTGGTAGGCAAAATTGATGAAATATAAGTGTATGAATGCGATAAATAAACACCTCTCTACGGATTATTCATATTTTGGTAATTTTAGACCTAAAATAAAAGTTTCAAGTAAAATATAAACTTTATTTAAACTTAAATAGAAAATTGTTCTGATTCCGATATTGCAATATTGATATCGTCAATATCGTAATTGTAATATCGTAACTCGCGGTCCGAGATTCCGATATTGCGATATTACGAGATTCATGCCAATGGGGACCCCTAAAATTTATTGTTATATTTTCTATTTTTGTGTGAAAATCTTTATGCGGTTCACGGAAAACATCTACTTACCAAATTTCAACAAAACTGTGGATGTAACAACACGGTTTATTTTCGTAGTTAATAACGAAACGATATCAGCATTACCTGTTTAATATTCGAAACATGTGATGTGTTCTAATACGAAACCGGAAGTTAATGTGCCTGTAGGCAAGGTGTTATGTTATAACCCAAGGTTGGATTTGTAAATTATATTTTCAGTTTAAATTTTATAAGGAGTCACCTACTTACATGTTTTATAGTTCATACCGCGTGTATCTGACATCGACGCACAAACGATTTCCATGGGTCCAGGGCATGATTCTGGACACCTCAGAGTTGGAATTTTTCGTCGGCTTTTTCCCATGTTTTCATTTTTTTCAAGGGTTTTTTTATTTTAGACTGCTCATAATCGTTATTCTGACCTAATCTAATGAGATTTTTAATTATAAAAATAATGAATTAACTACTTTCACTAAAAAGAGCAATTTGAATAAAACCACAAATAGAAATCAGCTCAGCTGAGCTGATACCTATTTGTGGTACTCTTGAAAAAAATGAGAAAAAAACCGACGAAAAATTCCAACTCTGGGGTGTCCAGAATCATGCCCTGGACCCATGGAAATCGTTTGTGCGTCGATGTCAGATACACGCGGTATTATATTGTCAGTTCAGAAATAGACTTTTCCATTTTTAATTCGTCCTCTATAATTTCGAGTTACCTTGTCGGCCCAGCGCAGTACATTACGGGGGATCACTTTTTATATCAATTTTGTATTTAAAAACATTTTGTTCTTACATGCAAGCAAATATATTTTTACAATTCAAATGGCCTTTACTTTAATCATCTGTGTGCCAAAATTTACTAAAATTGGCTTGGCGAATTAGCATGAAAGCATAATATACAAACTCATTTTCGCATTTTGAATATAAGTTACAAATGTCAATAATCACTATTAAAAAAATTTACACTGTATTATAGCGAAATTAAATCATTATTTTATATTCCACATCAATTAAATGAATCCTTGATATCGTCGATAAATACAACGGGCAGACATATAAAACTCAAAAAATTGAAAACATAACCCTCCCCGACTATCGAGTAAACCACTATGTCGTTCTACACTAAGCTAAAAGCTGGCCCATTAATTTGGCCAGCAGTGTAGCTTAAAATTATTATCATTACTAGTTGACCCGCGCATTTTCGCCTGCGCCACATTTTCCATTAATGCCCCGCTCCTTTTAGTCGAAGCGTGATGATATATAGCCTATAGCCTTCCTCGATCGTTTCGATGAAAAACTGCACTGTAAGTTGACTTGAACCTTTATTTTATATTTCTACACCGGCAACGGTAGTGTATGTGAGACTGTTTAATTTTAAGACCTTAAATATACCATATACTCAGAAATAAATGATCATTCATTCATTCATTCGACAAATGGACTATCTGACACTGAAAGAATTTTTGAAATTGGTCCAGTAGTTTCGGAGCCTATCCATTTCAAAGAAACAAATATTTCCTCTTTATAATATTAGTGTAGATGTAAATTTGGGACGCGACAAAACACAGTTAAATGCTATTAAAAATACCAGATATCCTGAAAATAAAATCATAAACTTGTAACAAAACAATTACAGAGTTGAAGAACTGTGGTAACAGTTCACATGGTAGAAAGCTGGTGCAGTAAGCAATCATGTTTGTTATTGCAGTTCGCAAGTATATGTATAGATTGCTACAACAGAATCCAGATACAGTTTTTTTCAGATTACTACATATACAACTGAATTGTGATCGTCAAACTAAAACCCAAGATAATTTAACAAAACTTCAACTTCATAACTAAATAAAGAAAAGAAAAAAAGAAAAGAAAGAAAGAAAAAGAAAAAAAAAAAGAAGAAAAAAAAAAAAAAAAAGAAAAAAAAAAAGATCGCTCTTAGCGATAAGGCCGCCCATTGTGTCACCTTAAGTAATGTTTACTTAATTTATTTTTTCTGTAACTTATATGGTGTACATAATAAAAAGTATTCTATTCTATTCTATTCTATTCTAAATTAACAATTTAAATTCATCCTGTACAACTTTCGAGTTACCTTGTCCAGAAAAACCAACAATTTTTTTTTAAAAAAAGGCCACTTAATCTTCCTGGAAATACTATGCTTCGTTCTTTCATTTAAATATAGACGTATAAATATTTTTTTTTAAATTAATAAAAAATTGGTTCAATACTAGCCGTGTTTAGAAGTATTACATTCTGAATCAAACCCTTGATGTTCCCGCCTGACGAGAGCCTCTTATGGTTTGGTCGAACCTTGTGTCTATTAAACCATTGGCAACTATCGGTACAATGATTACTGAGTACACATGCCTCATGTGTGCGAGTCAAATTACTTGATTTCCTTAGCTCCCTCGACATTCACGAGGTACTCGTCGCCGTCGTGCAAAACGGCTATGTCTACAATTATTCAACGCCTCTCGATTCGGTCCACCAACACTATATCAGGAGAATTATTATCACAACTTTTGCCAGTCGTCAAAGATCGATTTTAGTACCACAAATTCACTAACATAACTGACAAGGGAAATAATACTAAGGTCTTAAGTCCTCACGTATTGTTTTGATATGTAAACCATCTTAATTTCAGGGGCAAGGTTGAAGAAAGGGTCTCTGAAACGGAATAGGGCTGCCCCGCAAAACAACAGGGAATATTTAGGGCTACGCTTCTGCTACGCCGTAGCTGTTATTGCTACGGAGTCTACGCATTCGTAGCAGACCAGCTACGGAGCTATTCTTCTCTTCTTAAGGCGCGTCCCCGAGCAAAACGCAGCGCTAGCCGTTTTTTGTGCAGTTTTTTTGGAGCTATCTACTCTTTATCCAAAAGAAATATCAACTAATAGAAAATACATTAAATTTCTACATAATCTTGGCTTCAAAATGGTAGATTTTATTTTTTATTACTAAGTATAATGTTTAAGTAATCTCCTCACAACGAAACCACAGAAATGAGAAAAAATTACTGAAAACAAGCATCTTCTCGAAAACTAACGATTATTTTGAATTTGTACTTACACTAATGGATAGGCAATTAAATTATGAACATTTTGGTAGAAGTATTTTTTTCAAACGACCAAAATAAGATTTTATAACGATTTTATTCAACATTCTGAGCGTATTCGCTATTGTATCTCTTGCGCTGTTAGTGAGGGAAAAAATGCTCAAGGTTATTTGCTCAGGGTAGGGCCTTAAAGTTGCAGTGTAATGATTTTTTCTCTGTACGTGTATTGTAATTCTTTCTGTACGTAGATCTAAAACTTACTATATTAAAATTGTACCAGGGATTTTACAAATTGTGATTAAGAGAAAAGAAGAGAAGAGAAGTGTGGTGTGTGAAATGTTAATTTCCTGGAACCGGAAAGTATTCTTAATATTCTAATTAGTTCATAATTACTCCTTCAATAACAAACTAGCTTCTACCAGTGACTTCGCCCACTTGATGTAATTATCCTACAGAAACCTACCCAGGATTAAACTTATCTGCGCATGTTTTTCGAAAGAGTCACCGCGGCCCTGGAAAGCAAAGGGCATTGGGAGGAACATGGATGGGTTTTAGTCAGTAAGAGTCTGACACTCCCTCCTGCTTCGCCCAGAGCGGGAGGAGTCATTTCATGATTTCCATCATTAAAAAAAAAAGGTTTAAACGTATACTATGTCCTACTCCCGAACATAGTATACCCGTTTTCCATTTTCAACCAAATCTGATCAGTCAATGAAGCGAGATTAATTATAAAACATTCAGATTTTAGCAAGATTAATTATAAAACATTCCGATTTTCTCATCTAAACTATTAAAATACATTCGATGTTTGTTTGTTACGATTGAACTCAAAAACTACTGGACCGAATTCTTACAAAAAAAAAAAACGATCCTTAAAAAAAATTGCAACGCAAACAAAGTCGCAGGCGAAGTGCTAGTTTATAATATTAATAAAAGTAAAATAACTAAAATTATTATCTAAATCGCTAGCATGCTAGTTTACAACAACCTTTACCTTACGGGCGAACCAGCCCTATTAGCAACGTGGATGATTTAATTACACTCCAAGTAATTGGCACATTAACGCATCGCCGGCGTCGGCCCAGCGCTGAACAACTACGGGGAATCGCTATTCATATCAACACTATATTTAGAAACACATTTGTATTTAAATGTAAGCAAATATAGATCTAAAATTCAACTAGCCTTTATTTAAATCATCTATCACTGTGCCAGAATTCATCGAGATTGGCTTGGCAATTTAGCGTCAAAGCATAACATACAAACAAACTCATTTTCGCATTTTAATGTTGGTTACGATTTTACGAAAAAATTGAAACTTTATAATTTAGCGAAATTAACTAAATCATTATTTTACCCACATTAATTTAATTTAATAAATCCTTGATATTGCTAATAAATACCACGGAAAGTCATAAATGCAAAGCAGCAAAGGAGTGGAACTCTCTGAATGCGTCTGTATTTTCTCGAACGCTTACAACCCTAATCTCTTCAAAGTTAGAGTAAACAGACTCCTTCTGGGTAAGCTCGCTCCATCGTAGACTTTTTCTCTGTAATCTTTGACCAAGACTAAAGTCAAGAGCAAACCCATATAAATAAAAATTACTCGGATTAATTGAAAACATAACCTTCTAAACCTAATCCCGACTGTCGGATAAAGCAGTATTTAATTCAATACAAACCTAAAAACTGGCCCATAAATTCAGCCAGCAGTGTAGGTGTCAACCTTAAGCGTCACAGAGCGAGGTAAGAAATGAGCCCACTTTCACTTGCTTACACACTTACATCACGCCATCATAATGAATCTTTATTTTTTATTCAAAACTCCGATAAACAAAATGTCTGTCGAATGTTTTTGTAGCTGGATTGAGTTTTCTTGATACTTGAACTATTATTTTAGTCATTTTGAGCTTCAAGTCTTCTGGAGACTGCGATAGTTATTAAACTTTTTTTTATAAGCTGTTTTGAGCCCTCTTCCCTCTAATCTTAGCCACGTATGCTGACCTACTTTAACAAGTACTTTCGTCTTTCGTTCAGAGATGTACTTAATCAATACAGTACATGGGTCCAGGATCCAGTTAATTTCAATAAATAATGAGCAGCATCTGTCAATTTGGTCATGATTTAGGTTAATTTTCGGCTGATATCAAGACACATCGTTAATAATTTATCAATACATCACTAGATGATATTGGCATTTGCTCGGTTGAAATTTTCTAGGCCTACTTAGATGTTTCTGTTGAAATCAGACTTACACAAGTACCTAACTATTTTAATTAGATTTACGTAGTTAGATCAAAGGTTTAAAATATTGTTCTATATAAAGTGTTTTTACGTAAAATTTAAGAACGTACATGGGAATATTGGCATTCAACTAAATTCGGTTGTCTTACCGAATGCAGTTGAATGCCAATATTCCAGTTTTAGAATCCGTCCGAAATAGTTGTTAAAAGGCAAAGCAAGTTCAGTGAATTCAGTAAATAATTGTCGTATTTAATTTTGTTGAATACCAGTATTTTAGATGGAGTAACTGTCAATGTGCCTCCAACTACCCAGTACCTGGGTAACACAGTACCCGTCCGTCAAGTATCAAACTATTCAGTACCGCTATACATCCGAAGTTAATATGATCACGTATAGCATCCGGCACTCCGTCTCAATTTGCTGGGCGCGTGCTAAGCGTCTGTCTAAATAATTCATACTTTGTTGAAGTACCACCTACTAGCTATTCGGACTGTAATGATTTGATATTGCTATTTCCATACGTTTGTTGCTGAGAGTATTATAAACCTTGGGTGATAATGAAAGGATTGGTGTTAGAAATAAAACTCTTGGTGATGTTAGAAATAAAACTAACTATGATTTTTTTTGCGGTACCTTTATTTTATTTCAAGGTGAGTTTAAGTTATAATATATACTAATATTATAAAGCAGAAGAGTTTGTTTGTTTGGTTGAACGGGCTAATCTCAAGAACTGCTACTGGCTCGAATTGAAAAATACTTTTTGCGTTGGATAGGCTATAGGCTATATAACATCACGATGTGACTAATAGGAGCGGAGTATTAATGGAAAATGTGACGTAGACAAAGTTGTGCGGGTCAGCTAGTAAGTTATAACATAATTCTTCAATTCGCACCAGCTGTTCCCGAGATAAGCGCGTTCAACCAAACCTAAAAACTCACCAGCTTTATAATACCAGTAGTATTGATTGGTTCAGAAATATAGATAGGCCCTGAATGTTTGTAAGTGGTTTCCATAAAATTGACACAAATAGTAGCATGTCAGTTTTAACAAATTATTGGCTTTAGCAAATAATTATGAAACAACTAGCTCTCGCCCGCGACTTCGTACGTACTTATCTCATATTTCCCCGTTCCTTTAGGAATTTCGGGAAATCCCTAAGGGAACGGGAATCTCTGAGTGAACCCCTAGGGAGTGTAAGCAAGTTACATGCAAAATTTCAGCTTCCTACGACCAGAAGTTAGCATACAAATACAAATACAAAATCCTTTATTTCAAATAGACCAGTTTACAAGCACAATTTATGAGAAAGTTTATGATGGAAATGGGGGCGTAAGGAAATTAAACTAGAAAATGCAGCAATAATCGAATATATTGGCGACCATGCGCCCGGCTTCAAACCAATACCAGGAATCTCTTCAAAAAAAACACTACAACTCTTATTTCATCATTCGAAACGTTATCTTTTTCAGGTGACCGTTCCAAACCTTCCTTTTACATACGGCCAATGACAATGCTTTATAAAGCCCTGAAGCAATGAGTATTTAACCTTCACATGAGCTACGCCCTTAAGAATAGAGGATGCGAGAAATTCCTCTTGTAATCATCTATTCAAAGTTTTGGAAGGGTCAACCACCTACCTAAACCTAACCAGAAGTCCCTACCTATGAGGGGAAAATCCGCAGACATGGTTGCGTGTACTTCTTAATAATGAAGCAGCTTCAGCCAGGCCTTACGACAAGCCACATATTTCTTGAGACTACAATGCGCCACTTGCGCTCAACAATATACCGCAGACATGGTGAAGCCATGCAGCGTAAAACCCCTCTAAAATCGTCTGCACATCAACATACACTAACAAAAAAATAATGTGAGAGTTCACATTTATCCATAAGGGATGGAAAATTTTATACTACCCCTGATTGCTCTACTGACGCGACTGGGTCCAGTGAGAAATGAAGGTCAGTACATAAAAACTGAATCCTAAACTTTGAATTTACTCCAGCTATTACAAGTTAAACGATAAAGTAAACTGGATATACTGGAAATTAAAAAAAAAACAAAGTTGGCATCACAGCCCTAAAATACCCTTAATTGCGCTCGGGTGAACGCTTTCTCTCTAAACAACACTTAAGTCTGGAGTAACTTCAGCCTATCTACTTAACGATATTTCGCGACCTTCTTTTCATCGCCCAGCTGCGTCATGGAGCCGTCGATCATCGTACAACTTCGTTTTGATTCACCACATGGAAAAGAAAACCCTGTTAATACACTATTCAACATATCACACTAAAACAATGTTTGTATACATGAAATGTTTGACAACTGTCCTGACAATATACTTTTTCCTCTACCATAAACACTAATATCAAATGAGGTCAACCTATTTACATGAACAATCTAACAATTTATAAAGCCTTTAAAACACCCAAAATAGTTTGCCTGTCAACTATAAGTACCTATAAACTAAACTGCCTACTACTTTATACTTCTTTCTGTTGCATGGAAGTAGGAAGTATCATCTCCATACACGAAATTGTGTCTATGCTGTGTCTTATCAAGTTAGTTTGCCACCATATGACAGATTGTGTTGTTATGACAACCTATAACTAAAACTATACCAGAAAATCCTTCAGGTTTTCCTCTGAATAAAATAAAAAAAACTGTCTGCTGTGAGATCAGCAGGAAACTTGAAAACTAATTAGCATTATGAAATCAGAAAGGTTAAGAAAAGGATACCTAATCAACTATAAAAATCTCAAAAATGAACGCTTTCTGACCTTGTAATTACGTAAAATAGTTTCATATTTCTTTCGAAAAAACTTCCATGTACAAAATAAAGGTATCTGAATGATCAAATCATTAGTAGAGTTATTTATATGATTTGATTTATGGGATTTCACCTTGTGTATAAATGCATGTGGCAAATTCTGCAGTTTCCTTCCAACCCTTATTTTCTTTATGTTTCGGGCTCGAAGGGGAAGCTTGTACTCATGCCTATCATGTGTGTGTATGTCTGTGTGTAATGATTTTATCTTAAATAATAATAAGGCCCTAACATTTTTATTCACTACCCTACTCTCTGTCTTTCTGGCTGAAATTATTTTAAATTCAAAATGAGAAAACTGTGACGACAAGGACAATTCAGCTCCGGATTTCATCTGCATCGGTTCAGCTTCCACCTTGGCAGCTTCTTCCATCGCGACAGCTTCATCTTCCGTCGTGGTGGCCTGTGTAGTACGGTCGTCCTCAAGCTTGCGGTCCACTTCGACAGCATTCTCCTCGGGGTCCTCAGTGGGGTTAGACTCCGGTTCGGTCATCAAACTTACTTGACTCTCTGTAACGATATTAGGTATAAGTATTGGCACGGACACACCAGCTTGATCACCTTCACCCGTTCCGTCCAGCTCCATCTCGTCCTCGAATGGGCTGCTCTCTGTACAGCTTTGCTCGACATCATCATCATAGTTTACTTTTTGCTCGTCATCGTCCTGAGAATCTTGGACATCAACTCGTACGTCTGAGTCTTCTGTCACCATGCTAAAAGACAAGGATACATCATCACCACAATTCACATACTCTCGCCGTCCATCTTCGACCGGTATGTCGGCGGTCGTCTCTTCCACATATACATTAAGTTTTAATGCTCTTTGCTTACAAAAAATACATTTGCATTGGAATTCTTTTCGTATCAGGTCGCATAGCAACGAAAAATCAATCCCGTCATGGTATGTCATATTATAAAAATATTTAGCTGCGCTTTGCAGAAAAGCGCCCAAAATTAGCGCGTAATCGCTTTCGAGCCATTCGCTGCTGATAGCGGCGAGCCTGAATTCCTCCAGGAATTCTTCGAAGCATACTCGGTCTATGCCGGTATACGTCAACATTTTTTTAATACGAAATATCACTATTTATAAAAACCACTTAGCTTATAATCCAGGCGTCGACATAATTAGCGCCTGACCATCATTAATATCTCATCATATATATGCGTTTTCTTCTTTATCTCTTCGTGCAATGTCACTCGCGTCTTGCACACACGCGATTGAGTTTTCTGGTACAATGTACGCCTTGTACAAGCGTTTCCGGGTTTTTAATATCTACCCGGCGCCTCCACCATATGTGATGATGGAAATGGGGGCGTAAGGAAATTAAACTAGAAAATGCAGCATTAATCGAATATATTGGCGACCATGCGCCCGGCTTCAAACCAATACCAGGAATCTCTTCAAAAAAAACACTACAACTCTTATTTCATCATTCGAAACGTTATCTTTTTCAGGTGACCGTTCCAAACCTTCCTTTTACATACGGCCAATGACAATGCTTTATAAAGCCCTGAAGCAATGAGTATTTAACCTTCACATGACTTTTGAATAGTCAAGGTCTGTCAGTCAAATAGATGAAGCTAATTCTGCCGCGCTAGCGACAAGAGCAGCAAGTTATTCTGCAACAAAACACACTCACCGACCCTATTTCCAATGCGGCAGTTGCACGTTCCAAAGAGTAGATCCTATGAGGAAGATCGTGCAAGAAACTCCATGGACACTTTTAAACACTGACTTTTTACATAATCATGGTTACATTATTTATTGAGTCTATACAATGCAAACATAATCTTACAATCTTCAGCAGGACCAACAATGTTTTCACATCTTCATCGAAGTTTGGGCACTTTAGTCGATGTGGAGCGGACCAGCATTGAGCCAAGCATTTTTGTCGTCAATGTACTCCCCTAGTTTATAATAGGCTTGTTTGCATAGTGTGCATCTGACGTATAAAGCCATGAAGCCCATACAGCTGCATATATTTGTTCAAAATATTCATATCTCATTGGTTTGAAGATCAATTTAAAAATACTCCGTTTTTACTGTAAGTCTACCTCTATAATTGTATATTTTCGATAAACTGGAAAAATATATTTTTTGCATGCATATTCTCTTGAGAGCATTAGCCGATTGGCGTTTTATGATAAACTAAAACAGATAAATAAATAATAACCAATCACCATAATGCTGGCAATCTACTAGACTACTAGATTAGTACTAAAGCGAGTAGGTACGTAGGTAATTACGAAACAGTATATACGTATTTTCATTTGATTAAAATATCCAGTCTTAATAAATGGAGATTACCAAACCTGCTCACACCACAAGGAAAGCGAGATTCATTGTTTCTGAATTGGTTCATAAAAATTCAAGGAGCGTAAAAAACCTAATTGTCATAATTAAATATTGTTACTTAAAATTCCGTTTACTTATCTTACCTTTTAAACTTTGTTGTTCGTGATCGGAATTTTATTTAAATTAAACGAACAGATTTCTGACTGAAACGTCTTGATTTATTTAAAAAGATAAATCATTCAGAAGAAGTAGGCAAACATTTAATTTTAAAAGTGTTTCTTTTTTTACATTTTAATGTTTTAGGGTTCATACGTTCGAATGAAAAATCTGAACATTTACGTAACTATGCTTGTGTCTGTTTGTTTGTCCGTTTGTCACAGACAATTTACTTTGGTACACACTTCTGTGCCCCAAACACGGACGCGTAACATACGGACTAAATATAATAAAAACATAATTTATAAACAAATTTTGTAGCTATTTAAGAATATTGATCACTCTCCTTCTTCTCCGAAAGTACTGAGCAAAAAGTCTTTTAAATATTTTTTAGGGTTCCGTACCTACCTGAAGAGTACCCTATGACGCAGCCTCCGCCGTCCGTCCGTCTGTCTGTCAGCAGGCTGTATCTCAAGATCCGTAGTAGATAGATAGTTGAAATTGTCACAGAGTGTGTATTTCTATTGCTATTACAACAAAAAATTAAATAAAAGACTACCATAGAAGATACCTTTTTTTTTCAGTTTATGGTAAGGACCCTTTCGTGTTAGAGTCCGACTAGCTCTTTGCATTTTATTACTAATACAGGATATTCGTTTTATTCGAGAATGCATCATACCATCACGACAGAGAACCGAGCCATCCGTTACTCTCGATATACACGACCCTTGGTTAAAATGCAGACACATTGTACACAAATACACAAAACTAATACCTGTGACTACACAGGTATGGTCAGAGGCTTAAATCTATTCAAACTGCTACTCTTAATATTTAACACTAGCTCCAGCCAGCGTCTTCACTCACATGAAGTTTGAAAAGTATACCAACGGGGTATGCTTCCAGGATGAAAAATAAACTATGTCCTATTCCAGAACATGGTCTACGCGTGTGACAAGTTTCATCCATATCCCTTCAGCCATTAAGACGTCAAAAGGTCTCAGACAGACAGAGTTTCTTTTTTGAGAATTATGGTATGGAGTGACACAAAATGATACATGGTGTCTAAAAAGGCCACTTTAGCAGAATCATAGTATTAACCACACAATAACAATCTGTCAGATTTAATTTTCATCTTTATTGCCAACGCATTAGGTTCAAGGTTGATTGGAAAAAAATGACAGCGACGGGCAGCGTGATCATGTGCTTTCTGATTCTGCTAAAGTAGCCTTTTTAGACACCATGTATCATTAATTCACCCTTTCATAAAGTAGTTAAAAGATAAACATTTATAAAATGTGGCTTTGTTCGGATTTGAAAGAAACATTTTCTCAAAATATAGATTTTAAAACCCAAAGTGTAAGTCGATTATTGTCACTGTCTATACCTACAAACTCCGTTATGACCACGAAATAACAACATAGATGTATACCAAGGCGGTCGAGGTACGCTAAAAGCGAGCGGAAATGACTGGTAATTCAGTTTCCCTTTTGATCTAAGGGAAAACATGACGTATTCCGAGAGTGCACCCCTTTGGCATACCTTTTTTTTTTTTTTTTTTTTTTAGGGATGGGAAATCATCCAATGACTCCTCCCGCTCTGGGTGTAGCGGGAGGGAGTGTCAGACTTCTACTGACTAAAACCCATCCATGTTCCTTCATTGCCCTTTGTGTTCCGGAGCCACGGTGTCTCTTGCGAATAATCCCGCGACTCCGGCAGGCGTCGGCCCTTTCGGGCCCCTCTGTGTGCTGACTCTCTTTGAGGCGCGCGTGGAACACTAACGCGCCGTCGACACGGCCTGTCGTCACTAGACGGACGGACGGCGAGCCACCCATAGCTCGCCGTACCCCTTTGGCATACCTAGGAATAGATACTTGTAAGTATAAATAGGAGTTTTTACAAGGATGCCTTCTGGTTTTCAAAGGACGAGGTGTTCGCAGAAAATATGATGCCTGCCAGGGTTGCGGGCCAGCCATGGTTGCGGCTTTTTTTTGAAAGAGTCAACGCGGCCCTGGAACGCCAAGGGTATTTATTAGAAGGGACACTGATGTGCTTTAGTCAATAAGAGTCTGACACTCCCTTCTGCTCAACCTTGAGCCGAAGACGCCATTTCATAATTTTCCATGCTTAAAAAAAGGCAGAAAATATTATGATGTTTTGGGAATACGTTCACTGAGCATGACGTAGTTAAGGGTCGGAATCCCCTGCAAAAGTCTGGTTTTCTGATTGACGCGCAACCTGGGGTCTCTAAGTCATGAGTTTATGGGTTACTTCAAGAAAAGTGTGCTTAACTCGGAGTTTATCAAAATAGGTCTGCAGAGTGATTAGTTCTTTAATTAAGAATGCCTAAGGAGTAATTAAGCTGGTTTCAGACTACGCTATAATATATAGCATAGAGTATATAGCTCATAGCACAACAATATCGCGCTCCATACATTGTCAATAATATATAGTATAGTACAGTGTGAACGTGTCCATAACAATGTATGGTGCGCGATATTGCCTTGCTATGAGCTCTATACTATATGCTATTATATTATAGTGTAGTCTGAAAGCAGCTTCACTCACAGAATAACAATGAATTTAAACGATGAACAATAATAAAAACCTACTTAACTTTAAATATAAAACTAAATAAACTCAGTAAATATCATTCTTCCAAGATAGTTTTCTTACTGAATGAGCTGTTTAGAAACTTTTTTTTGGCCAGCTGATTCGTAAACGTAAAAATTGATAAAAAATCTCATGACCTCTTGGTAAAACCCTACCCGTGTGCCAAGTTCCATTAAAAAAAACAATCGTACCGTTTGGTTTTGAAAAAAAACCGGCCAAGTGCGAGTCAGACTCGCGCACCGAGGGTTCCGTACAAACCTGTAGGTATATAAGTAAAAGTTATGGTATTTTTATTGCTAAATGAAATCCATAACATAACAATGTGGAAAGCTGACGGTACCTTGTCAATACATATATGAAAACATTATGTATGTTCGGAAAAATATTCATCTCTTTAAGAAGAGAAGTGATAGACATAATTTTAATACTAGAAATAGGCACAATTTGGATCAATTGGATCTCGTAGGGCCGGGCCCCTGGTTCAGACCATGGTGTGGAGCGAGAGGGAATGGGAAGCAAAATTCTCGTGTCGCGGTGTTTGTTTCCAAACTCCTCCGAAATGGCTGAACCAATTTGCATGAAATTTTGTGTGCATATCGGGTAGGTCTAAGAATCGGCCAAAATCTATTTTTTTATTTTTTTTTGTTAATCGCATAACAACGTTTGCTGGGTCAGCAAGTCTAATATATAAAATTCTCGTGTTGCGGTGTTTGTTTCCAAACTCCTCCGAAACGGCTGAACCGATTTGCATGAAATTTTGTGTGCATATCGGGTAGGTCTGAGAATCGGCCAACATCTGTTTTTTTTTTTTAATCGCTGAACAACGTTTGCTGGGTCAGCTAGTAAGTTTATGATTATTAAAAAAAAATATACTATGTGATGTAACTAAAAATTTAAGATTTTCGGAATTTTTCCTATATGTGTACTTTATAACGTTGCTTCATGCCAAATTTCAAGATTCCAGGTCGTCTGGAAGTATCCTTTAGGTTTTGATTCCCTTGCGAGTAGTTGCGAGTTTCAAAATATGCGGCTTTAATTGCTGTATCTTTTGATTGCGTTGACGTAGAAGTTTGATTTTGTTACAGCTTAAAGATATTATAGACTTGAGTATTTGTTAAGAATTTCAATATAATACCACTACGCGTTCATGAGTAAAGGGGTAATAAGTTTAAAATTATTAAAAATATTTTTATTATATGATGTAACTAAAAATTTATGCTTTTCGCAATTTTTCCTTTATCTGTGTTATAAGACGTTGCTTCGTACCAAATTTCAAGATTCTGAGTTCACGGGAAGTACCCTGTAGGTTTTGATTCCCTTGCGAGTGTCGAAAATTTGCGGCATAAACGGAAGTATCTTTTGATCGCGTTGACTTAGAAGTTTGATTTTTTCACAGCTCCAAGAGACCATAGACTTGAGTACCTATTTGATATGAATTTCAGCTTGATACCTCCACGCGTTCCTGAGAAAAAAGGTCTTGACAGACAGACAGACAGACAGACAGACAGACAGACAGACGGACAACAAAGTGATCCTATAAGGGTTCCGTTTTTGTTTAAAACACACCCTATATTATTACACCATTTCAAATGGCAAACTAGAGGAAAGCTCTCATTTTTATTAGGATGACTTTTTTTTTCAAATAAACCGGCTCGATTCCTGGGTAGGAACTAGATTGTTTAAAAAATCTAACGGTGCAGATTTACTTTTCATCCAAATCGAGCTCGAGACTCTTTTCAGAGTTTTTCGATATTGATTTATCTATACTTCTATACTTAATATTATAAAGAGGTAAAATTTTTTTGTAAGTTTTTAAGTTTGTATGTTTGTAAGTTTGTATGTTTGTAAGTTTGTATGTAGGGGGTAATCTCAGGAACTACTGGTCCGATTTGAAAAATTCTTTCAGTATTAGATAGCCCATGTATCGAGGAATGCATATCAACACGCTAAGACTAAAAGGAGCCGAGCATTAATGGAAAATGTGACGCAGACGAAGTTGCGTGGGTCAGCTAGTGATGGATAAAACTCCACGACCTCATTCCACCGGCCCCGTTCTACCATCGGACATCCAGACGCACCGCAACTTACCATCCCTACCTTGTTGCTATTCCACAAATTCGCACTAAGCGTTTCCAAACGTCTTTTATAATGCGCACAGCAAAGGAGTGGAACTCTCTGCCTGCGTCTGTGTTTCCGAACCCCTACAACCCTAATCTCTTCAAAGTTCGAGTAAACAGGCTCCTTCTGGGTAAGCTCGCTCCATCGATCGTAGACTTTGTCTCTGTCATCTCTGACCAAGACGAAAGTCAAGAGCAAACCCATCTAAAATAACATTAAAAAAATTTGGCCCTTATGGCACACTTTAAAAATTCTATAGATTATGCATTTTGCAAATGAGTTTAATTTTGTGCTACTGACTACCTATTTCTCACCTATCTGTTGTTGCCGACCGTACTGGATATCTTGTAGCATTTTATGATTACAACGTGCATGTAAAGTGCTTGTGATAACATTGAGTCGTTAATGAATATTGCTTTAATTAGAGTACTCCCTGCTGGGAGACCAACTTATTAGCTCGGTTTAGTACCAAGACGATTAAATATTCTGGACCTAATCTTCATCTACTTTGCCGATAAACTACTAGGACCTTTTTTATAGTCGTATCGCTTTATGAAGATGATGATCTTCTTTAAAATAGCTGACCTTAAATTTGGACTTTTGGACTAAAGTATGTCTCCATTCATTCCCATAACAATTGGGTATCCACTGAAAAAATGTTAGATTATCAAAATTATTTGACCCCGTTTTTTTATTTTGTTATGTACAACAAAATTGGCGATGATAAAACGCTTTTAAAATTCTGAATACGTCACGCCGTGGTATAATTTTTAATGCCTTCTGACGACACGAGACTCCACTCCCGACTTTTGCTACGTTTCATCTTTGTCTAATTATGTCACCGGAAAGTGCAAACTTTCGATAAACTGTCAACTGAACTTTTTTACGCTTAAAAAATGGATAGTTTATATTTTCTCGATTTCGTTCCGAGAAATTGCGAACTTAATAAAATGGTGACCAATCTGATCACAGTCTACACGAAACAGTTTGTTCATATGTGACGTCACATGTACACCATAGAGTTAAGCAAATAAGACGTGTCCCTTATTTTTCAATACTTTAAATGACGGACCAAATACATTAATTTGCAATTTATTGTTGGTGGAAAAGTTAGTTATTTTGATTAACTTTTAGATTAAAATTTAGTGCTTTTGAAAATAATCAATAATATTGATTCAATGAATAACCCGAGTGACGCGGTTGTCAGCGCCATCTTTTTAGGGGCTCTAATATTTCTACACAAGCTCGCTACCTAAGCACTCAGTTTGTAACATAATTTGTCGCGCTACAGCGACATCTAGTTCTAAATGCTTGATGCTCTGAGTGACTATCCCGCCATCTAGTGAGGGGGTGTGAAACTTTACTTTACAAAAGTGGCGTATAGATGGCAGGACCTTCACCAGAGTACTTGAATGTAGTTGTTTGGAAGCGATGGAAATTCCAACTGCTCTTTCTGTAAATGGATATGCAAAATCTAATAGATAGCGCTACTGTTACATTGGGTGTTAAAAAGCTGTTCTTTCGCTCTTCAATGCTGTCTCGGACTGTGTCTTACTGTAAGCAAAACTTTGCTGAGTAGGACCTACATAATTCATGTTAACTACAGAATATGCATTGTATTGTCTCGATATTCTCACGCAATTCTTTTGACCGTGGGAGCTAAAAATGCCACTTTAGGAGAATCATCCGTTTACTCATTTTTAAAACTTATTTTCTACATAAGAAATATTAAAAAATAGTAGCCCACCGGTATCGAGAACAGGGTCCAAGCTACCAGCGGTCAGGGCTCCAGAGAGAGGGACCTCCTAACAATACAAGCCGTGTCCAGAAGTACCACTTTCTGAATTAAGCCCTTGATCCAGCTGCCTAACGAGAGCCTCCTAAGGTGTTGGTCGAGGTTCGTGGCTATTAAGCCATTGGCTGACACGACTATCGGTACAATGATTGCGGAATCCACATCCCACATGTCGACAACTTTACTATTAGAATCATAATAATTTATTAATCACACAAGAATCTGTAAAATTTCATCTTTATGCCTAACGCATTAGGTTCAAGGTTGATTGGGTAAATTTAAAGTGACGGGTAGTGTGATGTGCTTTCTGATTCTGCTTAAGGCTGCGATTCCACCAGAGATGTGCAAGGATGCGTAGCGAGGGATGTGAATGTTAAGAACCAATAGAATCGCCTACGCTGAGCGAGGCTAGGTAAATGACGCTATTCTATTAATCCTTAACAAACACATCCCTCGCTACGCATCCTCGCACATCTCTGGTGGAAACGCAGCCTAAGTGGCCGTTTTAGACCCGCGAATTAAGATTACCTCAACTTAGATACTTTGTTGTTATCTATGTGTACGTACCTAATATTATATTTGGTTGTTAATCTGGAAATAAATCTATAGTTTTATTCATTTAGATAGGCAATACGCAATAGGTACCTACGCATAGGTACTACTACAGTGCACTGTCCATTCCTGAACTCTCAATAGTCCGATGGAAATGGCCATCCAACAATACCAGCGGCGAGATCAAGCACAGCCAACAGCTTTGTAACGTGCTTTCCTTATCAAGAGGGACAGGGTGCCATTTTATCTAAATGAGATCAGCACTTACTTAGATTTTTTTAGGGTTCCGTACCTCTCTCTGGGCGAAGCAGAAGGAAGTGTCAGACTCTACTGACTAAAACCCATCCGTGTTCCTCCTAGTGCCCTTTGCGTTCCAGGGCCGCGGTGACTATTTCGAACAAATTCCGCAGCCCTGGCAGGCAGTGACCCTTGTGGGCCCCGACTGCTTTACAGACATCTCATTCAGGCGCGCTTGGAACACAACGTGCCGTCGACCTGGGACAGATCTGATTGAACAGCGAGCTACTCAATGGTGAACATACGCAGGCCCGCACCTACGGTGTCCGGGAATCGCCCGGCGACTCCCGTAGCCCGGATAACCGAACATCCTGCAAAACAACACAGCAAGCCTAGCGTTGGTGCCAGTATGCGCACGCATAGTACCTACATAGATACGAGTACTAACATTAATCTATCCCACACTTTGTTACTTAGAAAATAAATAACAACTGTGGGATCTGGGGCTCGCTCTATAAAATTGTTTTCTGAGACACGCCGCACACTGTCTCACCAAGTCCTCATACATTAGGTTTCAAAACGCTCTCATGCTTATAGTGCACCTTTTCCATACAAAACAATATGGGAGCTAGTATATAGTTACGTTACAAGTTAAATACCATGTCTAGATAACAAGTATTCTGATGCACAGATACAAGTAATTCGATTATGGTATTCTATAGTGTTTCCAAGGCTCAGAGATCGGTTCAGATTGTCAGAGGACGGGTAAGTTTTTATCTTGCGTTTAAAAAGAATAATTACGTGGCTTTGTTTTATAATTAGCACCATTATATCGTAAGTAAGAAGTTATTCATCATCACCATTTCAGCCCACAAATGTTGGAGGAGCAAAACTAAATAATATAGCGAACTAGTAGAGGCAGAGAAACGACCAAAGCTAAGGAAAAAAACATTTTTACGTCTAGCAGGACCTAGGCTTTAGCGTGAAAAACTAAGTATTATTAACCAATCATGTCAGTCAAAATGTCAGTCACTCGCGTAGTGTGGAGATTTTATACAATTCTTTTGGTTAAAATTTCTCCGTTTCTACGCTCCGCTGCTCTATCAAAGCTGAAAGCGTAATCTATTTATTGACTGATGCACATATTAGGTAAGTCTGAAGACATTGCGACAGACGAAGGCAAAGATAGCGTGAGGAACTCGACTCCTACCTAGAGGACTGGGTCACCTTCAGCAAGACAGAATTGTGTTTAAAATGGAGAGGGAGGTTTAGTCCAACATTGGGACCATATTGGCTAGAGATATACCTATAGATAGCCCCACGGTTGGGCAAAGGCCTTCCCTTTTACACCCACGTCTAGCCTTTGCCGCTGCTGCCAGACCTGTCAATCAACCATCAAAAATGTCCCGTCTTCAAAAAAATGTACCATGAAATCCTGTCTTGTCACCTCGTCGCGCCACCGGTACATGGTGGACATCCCTCCCTAGGTGTGATATAGTATTGTTAGTTTATATAAATCATTTAGTAATAATTTAGTTAGTATTTTGGTGTTAGTAATACCATTATTACTAACACCAAAATACTAACTAAATTATGGCCTGCAGTCCGAAAAAAGTTTTATTTTATCGGCATATAACGTTTTCGAAAACATTCATTGAGCATACAGCTAAAGAGTAGAATTCCCTGCCTGAGTCTGTATTTCCTGACAAAAGTGAATAGGTTACTTCTAGGCAAGCGTGTTCCATCTTGATGAGATAGTGGTCAAACGTATGCCTACCATTAATAAGAGAAAATTAGACTTCATCAAATTCTCATTCCTTTTTCCAGTCTCTCTAGAAAACAGTCCCTGTTTAATAGTCTTCAATAAAATGCACCACGAAATCGTCTTGACACCTCGAAAGTAGACTTCAGATTCACATTCCTTTTTGCAATCTCTCAATGAAAACTTGATAAACATTACAACCCTGTTGAGCGTGGTGTCGGTATTTGCATAATAATTGCAAGCGGCCAAGCATCACATCGTGTAGGAAGTGCAGCAGATGGTTGCAGGGCGATGGAGGCCGAATGCATGCGTTATGTGCAACCATTGTTTTATGTATGTACTTGTACTGTGGGTTTTAATTATGTAGTTTTTGCTGTTGTATGGGAAGTGGGTATGTAAACTGCTGGCCTAACTGTGGAGTGTAAAAATCATTTTTTACGATCTCCCCAGAATTTGACCCTTATTAGCACAGAAATGTGCTTATTAGCCACCCTTTCGGATGGTGTAGTAAACAGTGTTTTTTTTTTTCAAATGGTTCGATTCCTGGGTAGCAACAACAATTTAACAAAAGTTTATTGATGCAGTTTTAGTTTTCATCAAAATCGGGCTCGAGACACCTTTAAACATTTTTCGTTATTCCTCATAGTTCGGGATTTGGCCCTGAAGGCACACTTTAAAGCGCCGTCCACACACACCCGGGTTCCCGTTCCTGACGGGACGGAGAGCGGGACGGAGAGGAATCGGTTACATACTATTTGTCCAAACTTGCTTTATCTCCGTTCCTTTCTCTGTACCATCAGGGACGGGTCCCACCCGAATGTGTGTAAACGGTGCCTTAAAATTCACCCTATAGTTATATCTTAAATACTAAACCAAAGAGTTTATGTACATTTGCATCCAATATCTATTGATTTTCAAACAACAGCATACCTAAGAAGTTTTTATTTATCTGCATCTTCAACAACGACAATCACTTTCACTACTTTGAAAGCAAGTGACCGCCCGCGACTGCGGCCGCCATTCGCCACCGCAGTGTGTGTAAGCCTATTATACCGCTCAGTTGACAAGAGGGCTGAGGGACCGTTTGAGAGGACAGAGGGACTCGAATGGCCATTGTTTTGTTATTATTCGATACAGTGTTACTTTATTGTTGCTCAATATCCCTTGTTCCTTTCATCCCTTGCTGCTGTCATCAAGCTAAATAAGTAGATGTCAGAATAATTTACAGATAGCTGTAAATTAAATACCTAGGACACGACGTGACACTGGCAGGTAAGTCGGAACCGGCTCAGTTGCCATAAAGGCAAAAAAAAGAAAGGATGAGGTACCTTGGTTCATTTGAAAACCAGCGTCAGACAGCATCAGAGCATCAGTCTGTATGACGCTGAATGAACCTTTTTAGTGCAGCTGTTGTCATTTCTATGTACCGTGCGTGTTTGGTGTTTCATGTATGTGCTGATTTTTTTCTTTCTTTCTTTTCTAAATACAGGACAATACATAGACAGGCTTCTCGCAAGTGTCACCGCAACGTCTGATCCTGATAGCTCTCCTCAGATAGCTGCAGCTTCACCAGGGTATCTGTGCACCTTGCAGGCACCTTTGAGCTTAGCACTATTTCAACCAACGGGTTGGCGTAGTGTTAACGGTTGCAGCCGGTCAATTCAGCAGTGCGATTCTGTAAAGATGTCGAAGTGAACACGTAGGCGAAGTGAACGACAAGTTAGCTGTCAAACCATACAAACAAGATGACATGACAGTTCAATTGTCGTTCACTCCACCTAAGTGATCACGGTGAGATGTCAACAGAATCGACCGGCTGTAAACATATCGAAGTGAAGGCGTGAGTGAAGCGATCACAAAATGAGCTGTCAAATCATACAAATAAGTTGGAATGACAGCTACTTTTAGTTCACTCCACCTAAGTGAACACGGTGAGATGTCAACAGAATCGACCGGCAGGATTTCGCTATTAAGAGCGGACTTCACCATTGAAACTGATCTTGATCAATACATGATCTAAACTGCGTTCATGAGTTTTCATTTTCAGTGTCAATATTCGATAGAAAATAACTACACTGACAGCTCGTAAACGCGATTCATATGTTGATCGCGTTCAGTTTAATTGATGAAATCCGCCCTAAGTTGTAAATAGTTGCCGCAAAATTAAGTTGCTACTTTTGAGTGAAATATTTTCAAGTTTTCAAGGCAAACGATCTGCATCAATCTGGTCAGGGTTGCTGTTTATTGTTGGTGCACACATTAATGAATGTTTTTCCCCGAGTCCGAGTCGTTTTTTCTCCAGCTCAGCTCTATGTTGATTTTGGTGTAAAATATAATATCTCTAGCACTTGCCCGCAACTTTGTGGGGGGATTTTCCCGTTTTTTTACGTTTTCGTAGGAATTTCGGGAAATCCTCTCTAAGTACTCCCCACGGAATCTACATGCAGAATTTCAGTTTTCTACGACCAGTAACTTGGGCTGTGCGTTGTCTGTCTGCCACTTAGTAACCGAAGAAGATTATAATATGTACCTATTAGACACACACAAATCACACACACACATAAACCTATATAATAAATAATAGAGGAGCTTGTGGCTAAATAATAGCAGCCGCACAGGTCGATCTTCAAGGTTAAACAACGCTTGCCGAGGTTGGTCTGTGGGTGACCATCTTAACATATCGAGTTTCTTCCGTGCCGCGGAAAGCACGTTAAGCTGTTGGTCCCGGCTGTCATTTGGAGATCTTTGGCAGTCGTTACGGATAGTCAGAAGCCAGAAAATCTGACACCAGTCTTGCTAAGGAGTACCGTGTTACCCAGTTAATGGGTTGTGGAGGTCTGGTAGGCAGCCGCTCCACGTACAATACTGGTATTCAGCTGAATCCAGTTTGACTGGAAGCCGACCCCATTATAGTTGGGAAAAGGCTAGGCAGATGATGAAATCTAAATAATTATCCAAGCAAGTAGGAGATATTTTAGTGCCCAAGTGTTTGCGCAAACACAGGTGAACTCTCTGTTCATTGCCCTCATAGGCCGACGGGACGGGAATCCGACGCGACAGGGGCTCTCCCCATTGGTGCTGCAGCTGATTTCTATCAGGATTTTTTAACGCTTTCCAAGGTAGCCTCACCAGCACTTCCAAATTCCAGGCTGCTACTGATAATTTTCTGATGTAAAGACTCAACACCACTTTAGCGCGACCGGAATCGAAGCCAGGACCTTACCACACAGCAGTCGACCGCGAGACCCCGGTTGATCTCGCGGTTATTTACAAGAGTAAATTTTCATAAGTCTGTAACTGAAAAAAAAACGATGTTCGTGTCAAGAAGTATTTCAAAACCGGCACATTGATGTAAAAAAATGTATCAAAATGTTACAGATTGTATCATTACAATAGTAGTCTTCAGTTGTGTACGTTTACATCTTGTTGTGATACTCTTCATCAGTCAAGGTCGAATAGTTTTTTTTGTTTGTTACGTGTTGCTAATAACACACATAAATATTAATAACAACTTACCGAGGTCGGTCTGTGGATGGGTGACCATCTTAACAATCCAAGACTCCTCCTTACCTCGGAAAACACGTTAAGCTTTTGGTTCCGGCTGTCATTTGCAGATCTTTGGCAGTTGTTGCTTAAGAAGCCAAAAATTGTGACACCAGTCATGCGCACTGTGCCTGCGTGGTAAATCACAACCCACACTCTTTCACGGAGAGAAGCCTGTGTACTAGCAGTGGGAAGATCAGGGGCTGGTAGTGATATGCTATCATCATCATCATCATCAGCCTATAACAGTCCACTGCTGGACATAGGCCTCTCCAAGTGCACGCCATTTGGCTCGATCACCGGCAACTCACATCCAGCTGCTACCAGCCACCCTGCGAAGATCGTCGCTCCACCTAGCCTGAGGGCGTCCTACCTTACGTTTGCCGATTCGCTGCACTCAAGAACTCGTCTACCCCAACGGTCATCGATTCTACGGCTAATATTTTATGATGTGATATGCTATAACCATCTTAATACAACGACATTCCTTCCACTACCGAATAATTCCGGCTGCCATTTATAGATCCTTGACAGTCGTTACGGGTACTCAGAATATAGTCTTGGCGTCTTGCCAATTGGTATCGTGCTGCCCAGTTACTGGGTTAGGGTGATCAGATAGGAGATAAAATACTGGCACACAGCTGCATCAGAGAGAAGGCTAGGGCAAATGGAATGCTATGTTATGCTCCTTCTGCCCGAGGTGCGGGACTATTCGAAAGAGATATCGTGGCTCCGGAACAAAAAGGGCAATGAAAGAACATGAATGGGTTTTCGTCAGTAAAAGTCTGACACTAAAGCGGGAGAAGTCATTCGATGATTTCCCATCCCTAAAAAAAAAAAGAAATGCTCCTTTCCTATAAACAATTGCAGCTGCTGCGTTGGAGATAAGGAACATGCATGACTTATACGAGGAAATATCATAATCAGTCAAGTGTGTTTCACTTCTAAGTTTTGCAATTTCAATTTTAGATGGCACAGTCTGCTACTTAGCAAAATAATGACAGCCGCGCAGGTCGATCTTCAAGGTTAAGCAACGCTTGCCGAGGTTGGTCTATGAAGACCATCGTAACATACCGAGTTTCCTCCGTGCCTCGGAAAACACGTTGGTCCCAGCTGTCATTTGGAGATCTGTAGCAGTCAGAAGCCAAAAAATCCGACACCAGTCTTGCCAAGAAGTACCGTGTTACCCAGTTATTGGGTTGAGGAGGTCTGGTAGGCAGCCGCTCCATGTAAAATACTGGTATTCAGCTCACAGAAGCGTCAATGTAAAGTCTTAACATTAAAGATTCAAATATGCAACACTATTTTGAGCTCCTCAAAGTTCTGAGTTGAGCTGCATTATAACTGACAAATGCTTGCACTGTCTGGACAAGTCCACTCAAACCTGCGTGGTACTTTCTTCAAAAGGCCACCAAGAACGTGAACCTACATGGTGTTCATATATTATTCACGATTTTATGGACTTTAAAAGAGACTTTGTCCTATGAGTTTCTTTCGGGTTTCTTCTCAGGATAGGAAACATCGGCCTCACCTAGAATAATATGACCAAAAAAATTGACGTGTAAAGAGTTACATGTCAATTTTTGATTGGCAAAATTAATATGATTTATGATTGATTTATTATTATAGATAACATACTCAACACTGCGCACGTTCCCTACATGGTCAGTGAGTGTGTTTTGCTGCAGAACATAATTATCTCTTTCAGGTTGCCTGGGAGAGATCGCGGAATGCGATAACCGCCAATTGTCTTTAAGGTTTCCTTTATGTTTGTTTTATTTGGTGTACAATAAAGTATATATAAATAAATAAAATAAATAAACATACTTGATCCGCTAGGTTATTAGTGGTCTATGTATTTGATGCTCTTAAAATTTCTTTTCGACTGCGTCGCGTGTAGTGGGTTCGATTCCCGCACGGAACAAATATGTGTATGGCCTACAGGTAGGTGTTCCGGGTCTAGCTGTTTGTGCATGTGACTTTGTTTTAAACGCACCCACGATACAGGAGAAATTTCTAGTGTGGAGCAATAATTTAAAAAATAAAATAAAAAAAAGTATTGTCACTGTCTGTCGGAACCAAAGTTTTTCGATTTTGATAATAGTAAGAAAGCCTGGCCTGCAACTCAGTTCCACACACCTCGATATCGAGACTGCTCGGAAGTCGCACACGAGTCACAATCCCGACCGCGACGCCCCGCTCGAGATTGCTGGGCAATTGCGTACACGCTGCGTTGAACACAGCATATGGAGGAAAATTCTTTCAAGAAACTTGATTTTTGTAATTTCTTCAATAGTTTTTTGTAGTTTGTAGCTTGAATTTGACTGTTGAAGCTTCTAGATTTTAAATGGCATAGACTTGGCAGCCACTTAGTGAAGTAACCAGTCCACACATTGCGCACCAGGCAGATTACAGCCCGCTCGTCGGGTCCCAGCAGTGGGAACATTATGTACAGTACAGGCAGATATTACTATGCTTTGCTAATTAGTAATTACTTATCAAAAGAAAATTTGACCACAAGTTTGTCACACCCAAAGCTATAGTAAGGATTTCTCGAAAGTCGCACATGGATCGCAGTCTCGACCGTGATGCCTCGCTCGAGATAACTGGGTAATTGCGTACACGCTGCGTTGAATACAACATATGGATGAGAATTCTTTTAAGAAACTTGATTTTGGTACTTTCTTCAATTCTTCTGGTTAGAATGAGGCTTGATTTTTCGGTCGTACCATAACTCGTCAAGTTCTCTAGAATGTTTGAGACTCCAGTTTCCTTCCCTGATCGCCGTGATTAGAGATTCACTGGGTACTCCAATATAGCAGAAGACTTCAATTATTAATGTATCTGTAACTGTTTAAGCTTCTTGATTTGGAACGGCGAAGGCTTGGCAGCCACTCAGTGAAGTAACCAATACACACAGTACCCATATGGTAGATTACAGCTCCCTCTCTCGGAGACCTGCGTTTCAGGCAGTCCCAGCAGTAGGAACACAACAGGGAAATAATACTAAACTACTTACATAACAAAAGAAAGCCTGACCTTGAACTCAGTACCACACAGAAGGATTGCTCGGAAGTCGCACATGGATCGCAGTCTCGACCGCGACGCCTCGCTTTAGATTGCTGGGCAATTGCGTACACGCTGCGTTGAACGTCGCGTCGCGCAGTGTGGAAGAGGATTATTTTTAATAATTTTACCACTGACAGCAATGTGGACGGTTTTTTTATATATGTTAGCGTTTTTAAATTATTTGTAAAAAGTAATAATACTTAGATAGGTATCTGTTATCAAAATACATGAATCTGTTCCGCGGGCACGAACTCAGCTGGTGCTGGGCGGTGGCGGCGGCAGCGCGGGCGCGGTGCGTTTAAATGCATAGATTTATATGGAACTGTTCACGAAGGCCAGCGGCGTGGCGGTGGCGTATGTGCGGCGCGCGTGCAGTGACGCAGTCATAGATAGGCGACTTCTCATAACACAACACTACACGCGCCGCTCCAGCGCCACGCCTCTGCCCGCTGGCTACATGAACGGGTAGGTCTACGTCGCCGCACCGCTGCCAGCTCACTACCCGCGCCTCCGCCGCCGCCGCTCCTCGCCCGCTGAGTTCGTGTCCGCGGCCTAAAAGTTAAAACAGAAGTTATTTTGTTAACAGAATGATGTTTTAATATTAATAGAATATTGTATTTTTTACACTTCTAGGTAGGCTGGGCCTGAAATATACGTAGAATTTCTGTGAAAGTGTGTTTCAACGCTTTCATTTGGTTGGACTTTATCGAGGCTTTTACCCGAAACGCTATGTTATATGTTCAATATTTTTAACATAATTTAACATACCCATGTTGTATGATTTTCTTTAGAAGACGGGCTCCGCTAGGACTAGTGCCTGACAGGGTTGTGGAATTTGTTCGAAAGAGTCACCGCAGCCCTGCAACGCAAGGAGCATTAGGTGGATTACACTGGTAGACTGGGTGGTGGACTACTGGGTCACAGTCTTAACTGCATCTTAAAGGGTCAATAAGTAATTTAAAGGTAAATTAAAAACGGTTAGAATTTCATATCACTGAGACACTGACCATAGACGACATAAAAACAAAAAAAAAACATCAACTTATAACTTCATCACATTATCCAATCAATTGAGCAAAAATCATTTTTAGCTGTACGTACGTCAATCCAAACGCAGCCTCTTAAGCAAGTGTCCTCCAAGAGAATCGCACTCCACACTAAGTTACCCCCAACTTGCCTTATTGTAGGTACCACGCCAAATTGAGCAGTAAAGAGGACGTGTAAGCACCCACTTAGATGAAAACAATCTCAGCATCTCGGACGGGCCTCACTAAACCGACTGTGAGCCATAGCAGTCGAATTTTTGGATACGATGAGAACTTTGAAGCAAACTGTTAAAGAACATTTTTTTTTTGTTGTTCTAGCATGATGGAAAGCCATTTTAAAGGTCTGCTATGGAACGAACGAGCCTATAATAAGATGCCTTGTCTAATTCATTAATCAGGATATTATTAGCAGTGAAATGATAATACTAGATTCTTTATTTAAAAATATCATTAAGAAACCTTTTTAAAGAAACTGCGGACTAAATATCACCACAAAAAAAAAAGAAGAAGACGAAAACCGAACACGCCGCGAAACAAAAAGGTTACGTTCCATCAAAAATCGTACAAAACAAAATTCAAATTGGGAAGCGCGCGAAAACGAAAATTTGAAGCGCATCGATTGGCTGAAAATGGCCCGTGGTTACGTGCCATTGGTCAAAGATAATGTTTGTGTGACTAACAATTTTGTGCGGGGGAGATAACCAAAACCCGACCGCAAATGTTGACAGAAGCTTACAAACTACAACACAAACAAAATTAAACTCAACTTTCCACACCTTATGGTATCTATTCGCTTGATTTTTCTGTTATAGTTGGACCAGAAATGACGAGTGTGCGATGAAAAGAGATGGAAAATTGGACGCGAAAGCCTTTTGGTGGGTTGCAGGAGGGAGATCGGTTATTTATTAAAGGGTTCCATTACATGTTCTTAAAATAAAAGAGAGAAAAAATAACAAAAAATTTGTAGTACCTACTTATTCAGTTTTCATATTAGCGGATGAAAGCTGTAATGAAAGCTCGGAAAGCTTTGATATCATTTGTAACATAATCATAATTAATCATAAGAAGATAATAATTTGTTGTGTTATTAGACAAGACAATCGATGCATGAAGATTCTGCAATTTAGACGACTTTTATGCCAAAGAACTGCATAAGTTAATGCTTATTTAAACTCTCCGAAGCGACCTTCTCTCTCTTTAAAACAAAGACATATTTGCATTGCAAAATAAAATAAAGTTTTTAACGTTTCTTACATCCAAAATTAATGGAAATGAAGAAAATATGCTACCAACAAAGAGATAGCAAGTTACCTATCGTCTAATCTGCTACTCATAACTGCCAACCACTCAAAGTAAAAGATATCGACATAAATTAAACACATCATTAACATAACCAACCCCTTATTTCGTGAAATAATTTTATTATAATAGATAATTTAAAACTGCCCAAGTTCACCCCACCACTGGTGGGGGTTAAATGAGGAATGGGCGGAGCGTGAATTAAAGCTACACAATATAAATCTGTACGTCTCTTTCGTACAAATGAGCAATCCTTATAGCAGTAAGCGGCTTACAATGGGTGTTGACACTCTCTAGTATAGCCGTCTCTCTTTGACCCGGGCTTATGGCAATAGAGTCGTTTCAATGGCCCTTCATAGTTATAAAGGTATAGACAAGCATTCGAGGTCCACGTGAGATTTTGTAATCAGTGAATTGGCGCCTTTCACAAGTAGAGGCGCAATGTTCGCGCGTTTGACAGTTTGACGTTTCGTTTGGCGGGAAACATTATTGTGTGTTGACAGACACGCGGAGGTGCAAAGGCATTACGTTTATACAGCCAATACTGTGAACTTTTTGAAAATTATTTAGTGATGTTAGAAGCGGCCAGTTGAAGATAGTTTCAGTTATTGCTTGTGCAATAACTTGGATTTTTTTGTAGGAAGTAATTTAAGGTAAGATACGTTTTGATAAAATTAATGACTTACATTTAAAAAAATAATAAGTTAGCAGAAATGTCTACAATATTTTATTCTTGTTTTTACAAAGCCATTTTAAATAAATAATAATTATAAAAGACTAAACACGGGACGATACCTACCTGAAAGTGTATTTGTTAGGTAGGTACTTAAACTTGAAGATTGAAAGCGTTTATACCTAATCAATTTACAGATTAATTATTGAAATTCGTTATTAAACGATTAAATCTTCGCCATAAAAAAAATCAATTATAATTATTATTATTCGTTTTGTCCATGCCACCCATGAATACATACGGTCTCTGAAAAATAAACATTTACATAGTATTACTACCATTCTAGGTAGATGACTATATATATTTCTTAATTAATTCTTATTGGAAGGGGTGCTAATTCCAATTATAATATGGATATTCCTGTCAAACTTCAGCGTAAAATACCATTCCCTTGTTTATACTTAGACAAATTTTTGCCTCATCTCAAAAGTCATATCCTACGCACAATAAATGAATTAAAAAATTCACTGCAAACGAAATCTGTCGTGTCATATTCGTCCCTCCTCTTATGATAGACTACTAGAAAATGTTTCGTTGGTAAATTTTAGATTTTTCTAGTACTTAATAATACTTCAACTCCCAAACTAAATCTTGCCCAAACGTGGTTATTAAAGAAATAATTTCAAGGTACGCTAATCAAATTATAGTAGTAAAACGTTTTTCAGGCGTCTGTTGAAAATTTTAAGGATAACATTATCATCATTTGTATGAGCCCAAAGAGTTGTAGCCTCCAATTAATAGAAATCATTTTCAAAGCGTTTTGTATGTCAGAGTTTTCCATCATTTTAGGAGATAGTCTGCAGCTTATGTCCCACACATTTTCGACTTTCTAGTATCGTGTTTGCTGCTAAAATTTCACTTACCCTAGAAACATTTTGGTACTTAAATAAAGGTTTATCTTGATGTGTCTTTTTAATATTTTATTATTTAAAAATCCAGTTTAAATATAAAATTGAACTAAAACCAGTGTTAATACCCAACAATAGTCTATACTTATATCTATACTAATATTATAAAGCAAAAGAGTTTGTTTGTTTGTTTGTTTGGTTGAACGCGCTAATCTCAGGAACTACTGGTCCGATTTGAAAAATTCTTTCAGTGTTAGATAGCTCATTTATCGAGGAAGGTTATAGGCTATATATCATCACGCTAAGACAAATAGGAGCGGAGCAGTAATGGAAAATGTGACGCAGACGAAGTTGCGCGGGCCAGCTAGTAATATTATAAAGCAGAAGAGTTTGTTTGTTTGTTTGGTTGAACGCGCTAATCTCAGGAACTACGGGTCCGATTTGAAAAATTATTTCAGTGTTAGATAGCCCATTTATCGAGGAAGGCTATAGGCTATATATCATCACGCTAAGACAAATAGGAGCGGAGCAGTGATGGAAAATGTGACGCAGACGAAGTTGCGCGGGTCAGCTAGTCTTATATATTCGAAGTAGTTTCTTTACATAAATAGGTAGGCTATGTCTTGGTTGCAGAATTTGTTCGAAAGAGTCACCGCGGCTCTGGCAAAGGGCATTAGACAGGTAAGACTAATGCTCTTTGCGTTCCGTTTATAGGTTTTAGTCAGTAAGAGTCGGACACTCCCTTCTGCTTCATCCAGGGCGGGAGGTTTCATTTGATGATTTCTCATAATTAAAAAAAAGTTATGCCATGTCTTGGCTGAGATGTGAAGTCATCTTCATACCTTTCATCAAATTGGTTCATTAGTTAAGCCGTGAAAATGTCAGACACGGAAAGACGGATAGGTACAATTTTGCATTAGTTTGTAATGAAGGCTAGATGGGCACAATATAATCTTTTTAGCCCGATATCACACACTGCTGATTCATACCGTGGTATAGATTATGTAAACCAGTGAGAAAGCTTCTTTACATAAGTAGTATAAAATGAAGTCGCTTCCGCTGTCTGATCACTTAGATCTTAATGTAGTTAGTAGATTTTAATGTAGTTTTCAGCAAAAGATAGAGTGATTCAAGAGGAAGGTTTACGTGTTTATAATTTGTTCCCGAATTCCTACGGGAACGAGAAAAATGGGCAATTCGCGTACGAAGTCGCGGGCAATACGTAGTATTGTTTAACTGACAGGCTACTAGCTGCATCTGATACCAGGTCAATTCTACTAATTTTTAAACAACTCGCATTCGCATGTCATTCGCAAACTGTCAAAAAATGCCTTATTTTTCATACATTTTTGACAGATAGCGATTGCAGTTCGAATGTGATGCGAATGTGAACATTAGTAGAATTGACACTCGTATTGCCAAGACATTTGTCTTCCTTCACCTATACTAATATTATAAAGAGGTAACATTTGCTTGTAAGTTTGTATGTAGGGGGTAATCTCAGGAACTATTGGTCCGATTGCAAAAATTCTTTCAGTATTAGATAGCCCATGTATCGAGGAAGGATATAGTATACATATCATCACGCTAAGACTAAAAGGGGCCGAGCATTAATGGAAAATGTGACGCAGACGAAGTTGCGTGGGTCAGCTAGTTATGCATACAGCTAAAGAGCGTAATTCCCTATCCGAGTCTGTGTTTCCTGATAGCTACAACCTGGGGATCTTTGAGTCAATAGGCTACCTACTTCTAGATAAGCGTGCTCCATCATCGGCCACGTCATCGCTTACCATCAGGTGCGATTGTGGTCATGCAATAGCGGCTAGCCTATAAATCTATATCTTCTATCTATACTTATAATAAATCTGTAGAGAGTTCAATTCTGTACATGAAATATATTTCCAAAATAACTATCAGGGGGTGATTAGGGATCGATACTGATGCCAAAAATGCAATCAGTAAATTTTTTGTCTGTCTGTCTGTATATAACCGTTATAGAAACAAAAACTACTCGACGGATTTTAACGAAACTTGGAATAATTATTTTTCATACTCCTGAGTTGGTTATAGTATACTTTTCATCACGCTACAATCAATAGAAAAAATGAAAAAAAAAATGAAAATGTGAAAGTTTAGTTGTTTGTTACTTAATCACGCCAGAACGGCTTAACGGATCTTAATGAAATTTAGAACAAAGATAGATTATAGTCTGGAATAGCACATAAGCTACTTTTAATCCCGGGAACATGTTCCCTAGGAATCACGCGGGCGAAGCCGCTGGCAGAAGCTAGTGATAACATAAAATGGTGGTAAAGTCCTCGATGTATGGGACTGACCTTGAACTGATATGATTCACCAAACTAATTGAAAGTACAAAACAATTTGAGTTATAGTCCTACAAAATACAAACATGAAACGTTTTGAAAGCCGTTACCATGATTGTGTGGCTACAGACTGAAAGTTACAGCCATTGGGCCTATACAAATAAATGATGATTAAGTTTTTAAATCTTAATTACTAGTAATAATATTACCAACAAGATGTAGAACTCGTACAGTTAGGCCTCAACGGCTGAACTGAATTGACAGGCTGAAGAGGTAGACCATGTCCTGGGCTGGAAAATAGACTATCTTCTGCGACTTTCATCCCGAGTTCTTCATTACGAAGATTTCCGACTTTTATGACGGTTCTTTGGTTTTATTGCTTTTAATTTATAAAAGCAATAAAACCAAAGATTTTTAAAAGATAAAGGAATGGGACTCTCTGCCTGCGTCTGTGTTTCCGAACGCTCACAACCCTAATATTTTCAAAGTTAGAGTGAACAGGCTAGTTCTGGGTGAGCTCGCTCCATCGTAGACTTTGTCTATGTCATCTTTGACCTAGACTAAGTAGAGTCAAGAGCAAACCCATTGCAAAAAAAAAACGCTTTTTTAACTCACCCGTTGCCTAGTCTTGGTAGTTCTAACTGTAGTAGAAGTAGCTCTTGCTGGCTTGGTAATTATTTCTTTCTCAGTAACCGTTTCTGTTGTTATTGGACGATCAGCCGTAGATTCTGTTGTGGTCTGATATTCTGTCGCTGATTCTGTAGTGTTTTGGTAAGACGCAGTTGGTTCCGTAGACATTTGGTTATCATTCGTAGATTCAGTAGCGTTTTGGTTATGAGGCGAAGATTCTGTAGTTATTTGGTTATCATTTGTAGATTCAGTAGCGTTTTGGTTATGAGGCGTAGATTCTGTAGTTATTTGGTTATCATTTGTAGATTCAGTAGCGTTTTGGTTATGAGGCGAAGATTCTGTAGTTATTTGGTTATCATTTGTAGATTCAGTAGCGTTTTGGTTATGAGGCGAAGATTCTGTAGTTATTTGGTTATCATTTGTAGATTCAGTAGCGTTTTGGTTATGAGGCGTAGATTCTGTAGTTATTTGGTTATTATTCGTAGATTCAGTAGCGTTTTGGTTAAGAGGCGTAGATTCTGTAGTTATTTGATGGCCAGCTGTTGATTTTGTAGTTATTTCGACAACAGTTGCCGTATCTGTATTATCTTCTTCATCAGCTGCTGATTGCGTAGTTCCATTTCCATCAGCTAGCGATTCTATTGTCGTTTCCTCAAAATATTCTGTGGTATTTTCTTCATCAACTACTGATTCTGAAGTTATTTCTTCATCGACTATCGTTTCAGGCAATGTAGTTGTAGTCTTTAAATGGGAAGATGTAATTTTAATAAATTTAACAGGTTTACTTGTATTCTTTTGTTTTCTTTTCCTGTTTAAATTATTGTTTCCCTTATGAAATGTAGTTTTTACGGGTTTTCCAGCAGAGTTTTTTGTTGCTAACTCAGTATGCTTCTTGACGTTAAATATTTGTTTAGTGGCCCTATATTGTTTGTTAGCCCCCAGTATAATTTGTCTTTTGACATCGAATTCTTTCTTTTGCTTTTCGCCTCGTTCAAGCATGATTTTTTTAAATTCGTCGATGCTGAAGTATGGGTTGGGCATACCGGCTTCTACTGGATTATTTATGTAAATGATTGGAGCATCTGGTTTAGCTCTGCCTACTACTTCCAAATTGTGTGTTTTTATTCCGTTAACTTCTTTCAATTTTTTCACGTGCAACGTAAAGTGAGATTTTCTATCTCTTCCGGACAGTCTTCGTGTTAGGAAGGTTTTTTCTGCAACAAATTAATAATTAACAATAATCTTTGTTTCTGGTTCTCATAGGTCGGTTAGGCAGTAAGTGTGCTTCCTGATAGCTACAACCTGGGAGTCTTTAAGTCAAGAGTGAATAGGTTACTTCTAGGCAAGCGTGCTCCACCTTAGACCGCATCATCGCTTAACATCAGGTGACATAGCGGTCAAAAGTAGGCCTATCAATTGTAAAAAAAAATGTAGCTCTACTTAAAGTAGATATTTTGATTTGATAGCGTCCGGTTAGACTAGGAACCCATTTCAGTATAGTTGGGAAAAGGATAGACATATATAATGACTAGCTTCTGCCACCGGCTTCGCCCGCGTGACCTAGGGAACATGCTCCCGGAATATATATAGCTTATGAGTTATTCCAGACTGTTATCTACCTCTGTGCCAAATTTCATGAAGATCCTTTCAGGTGTTCTGACGTGAAAGAGTGACAAACATCCATCCATCCTCACAAACTTTCGGATTTATAATATTATTAGTAGGATAATGTAATATTGCGTTGTTGTTTAGGTTACTATAAACTTTCTATAGTATTAAATATTCTACTTTGTCTGAAATCAATACTAATATTATAAAGCTTAAGAATTTGTTTGTTTATTGATCCCGCTAATCTCAGGAACTGCTGCCGGTCGGTTCTGTAAACCTCTCACCGTGAAAACTCAGGTGTAGTGAACGCGAAGTGAACTGCAGTGCGATTGTGTAGACATGTGGAAGTGAACACTTAGGCGGAGTGAACGACAAGTGAGCTGTCAAACCATACAAACAAGACGGAATGACAGCTCACTGGTCGTTCACTCCACCTAAGTGATCACAGTAGGATGTTGATAGAATCGACCGGCTGTCATTCCATCTTGATTAGATGGATAGCTCACTTCATGATCACTTCACCCAAAGCCATGTTTACAGAATCTCACTGCAGATTCGAAATAAAAAAAAATATATATCATATTTATTTACTATTTATATAATATTATATCGACGATGAAGTGACATGAACTCCTAACTGACATTTTTGCGATTTTAGTTTTTTTTTACGTAAAAAGAGTTTAAATAATCGTTTGGGTGAGCTGACATAAACAGATAACTATATTTTATTGTAAAAATTAGATATAAAGTTTTCTGTTTTTTATAATATAATACTTTAGTTTTGATAGCCCCTTTTTTGAAAGAATACTATAGGCTAACTTTAACATAACGCTATGACCATTAGGAGCGGACCATTATTGACAAAAGTCATACAGACAAAATTGCGCGGGTCAGCTAGTGTTTTTTTTCTTTGTGATGAGTTTGCCCTTCACTCTAGTCTAGGTTAGAGATGACAGAGACAAAGTCTACGATGGAGCGAGCTTACCCAGAAGGAGCCTGTTCTAAAATAAAATTATATACCATTCTCGAAAGCTTCCTTGTACATGGAGTGCAATTCCTCAATTAATTTATTCTCTTTTTCTTGAAAATCCTCAGCGTACACTTTACAAAATTCTATTAGTATAAGGAAAACTGAAAATAATATTTGTCTATAGAAAAAACTAAACGTTATACGCATAGTTCCTGGTATAGATTTCAGAGGTTACTGCAGTTTTTATGAGCTCTTTTATGACTGGTTAATTGAAAATTAATTATAGATAACATACGCTATTATATAGAGTTTGATACCTAGTTAAAAGAGATGTATGAGTATGTAATAAATGTACTTACAGGATAGCTGAAAAACCCATATTACAGGCAAGTAGTCGGACTCGTACACAAAGGGTTCTGTACTATAAACCTTAATGTTATAATAGGCTTGTGTCCTGAAAAAATCGAATTAGTCCGTCAGTTAGATTATAAAAAAATATCCGTGTTTTTTCTTTTGTTACGGGAACCAAAATTGACGAAGTTACGACGCTTTTAAAATTCTTAATACGTCACACCTTCGCATAATTTTTAGTGAGTCGTGACGTCACGAGCCCCCACTCGCGAGTTTTGATGCGTTTTATCTTTGCCAATATTCATTGATTGACAAAAACAAAAAATACGTGTCCATTATTTTTCAATACTCTAACTGACGGACTAAATAGTTTTGCAATTTGTGGATGATGGAATCTAGCCTATTTGTTGTTATAGCGACAATAGAAGTACACAATCTGTGAAAATTTCAACTGTCTTCCTATTACGGTTCTTGAGATACAAACAGTCCGCTGACAGATAGACGGACGAACGGATGAACGGACAGTGGAGTACGGAACCCTAAAAACCGCTGTAAGAATGTACCAAATGATAAAGTATGGATTGCATGACTTTTGATTTTAAAATCGAAACTAGCTCGTATTCACTTACACATTATTTATTTGTGCCCATAGTGACTCAAGTTATAGTGATAAAATGAAAGATGTATAGTTGGTACTTTTGTTGCACTGTTTCAATATCTTATGTACTGTGTTGTTGTACTTTGTTATGTACTAGTAAATGTATACACTTTAAAAATAAATTAGCTTCATGCTCACATAAACTAGTTATTACTAGAATAGTTAATATCGGGATTGCTACCATGTACCTTTTTATTTGCGAGTTTCCGATATTTCGGCACTGTTGCAAGTGCCATGATCACGGAGTAACTGAAGATCTTGCGGGTGGGATGTTATTGGCACATGGTAGCAATCCCGATATTAACTATTCTAATGTTACTGACCATGAAAGTTTAAAACAATATATAGTTACTATAGCTGACCCGTGCAACGTCGTCTGCGTAACATTTTTCAATACTGCTTCGCTCCTATAGGTCTTAGCGTGATGATATAGCCTATAACCTTCCTCGATAAATGGGCTATCTAACACTGAAATAATTTTTCAAATCGGACCATCCTGAGATTACTATATATATATATATAGAAAATAATTTGAAAATTGTATTTTATCCGTACCCAAGACAAAACACATAGGTTCTTCTAATATTGAATGAAGCAACGTTTTTAGAGTTCCATACCCTAACGGAACGCTATCACTAAGCTATCTTTCCGTCCGTCTGTGTGTCAGCAGGCTGTATCCTAAAAACCGTAGGTAAAATTTAACCGTCACTGTTGAAATTTTCACAAAATGTTTTTTCTTCTAGCGCTGTAATAACAAATAACGGAACCCTTCGTGTGAGAGCCCGACTCGCACTTGACCGGTATTTTTCAAATTATATAACGTTCAGTTAGCTGACATCTTGACACAGTAGCAATAGTTTGTCTAACATGTATTTAACTTGTTGTAGGATTTACTTGTGTATCTTTTCATCATTCAATCACAAAAGTGTAAAGTTTTTTTTTTTGTTTTATCTCTTATGGCAACCCTAGATGTCGCCCGCGACTTCGTACGCGCATATCTCGTTTTTCCCGTTCCCGTAGGAATTTCGGGAAATCTTCTCTGAGTGCACCTCTACGGAGTGTAAGCTACATGCCAAATTCCAGCTTTTTACGACCAGCAGTTTCGTTTGTGCTTTGATCGATCAGTCAGTCACTGTTGCTTTTATACCTACATATTATAGATATTAAACGTTGTTATTATATTTTATACTAGCTGACCCGCGCAACTTCGTCTGCGTCACATTTTCTATTAATGCTCGGCTCCTTTTAGTCTTCGCGTGATGATATATAGCCTATAGCCTTCCTCGATAAATGGGCTATCTAATACCGAAAGTTTTCAAATCGGACCACTAGTTCCTTCCTTACAAACATACAAACTTACAAACAAATGTTACCTCTTTATAATATTAGTATAGATTTAATCATATAAATTCTGCATATTTTCGCAGTTCTACTTATCATAAAAATAAACATATATTTTAATATCAATTTATATGCCAATGGCGCGTTCACTCTTTTGTACCGCATTTAATGCAAATAAATTGGCTTTGACAGTTTAATTTTTACATCAAAATTAAACCATAGTTTCGTACATACCATACGAAGTTCTGTCTCTAATCTCCACAGGAATATAAAATCACTAAATAGGTACAACTGCACTTTGATATTTTTAGAAAAAAAAAATCATTAGAGGTCATTAGAGAATGTTCAAAATCGGGCCTACACGGTAACGATAAAGTGTCTAGTGCACGGAGCGAATTAGCTGTTTTCTATAGAGACGAACCCGCAACAAATATCAAAAATGAAGGCGATACAGTACGTTGAAAGCTCGTGTGACGTCACTTGTGGCTAAAAAGTGTACTGAAATCAAATAAGATGTGACGCCACATGAGTTTTCAACGCACTGTATCGTCTCAATTTTTTGTTTACGTGAAAAAAGAAAAAACACGTGTCGGATATTTTTTGGAAATCTATCTGACTGACTAGTTAGATGTTTTTTTAGTCCCTTATTGTTGGTTTTTACAATGTGTCACGGTTATAGTGTTATGCTATGTTAAGTAATATGACAGGACAGTCTGGACCAGTTGGTAACCAATTATATTATTTTAACTATCTTCGTGTGAAAAGTAATACTTTTAATCAATGCTTACATAAAGCTGAAGAGTTCGTTTGTTTGTTGGCGCGCTAATCTCTGGAACTACTGGTTCGAATTTTAAAATAATTTTAGTGAAGCATAGCCCGATTCACCGAGGACGTGATCTGACGCTGACAAAGTTGCGTGGGCCAGCAAGTGTAATATCCAAAAATAAAATGCCCACCGTAGAATCAAAAACTCCCCTCCACCATCCTAATCTTCACGCTTGGCAGGCGGATCCGTGTGGCAAGCGACACCGTTACTGCCACATAGGATACCACAGACCAACCCTCCTGATAATCCCTTAATCACCTCTTACAAGTCCCATGGGAAATGGAGGGTGGTTTGTGGAACTGTGGTCACAGATATCGTGGCAAACATAAAATGGCTACGGTTGTTTTTCGTTAAGGTGTTCTATATTGTTTAAATAATTTGATTGCATTGTGATACGACGTGGAAATGCCTTCTGTCTTTTGGACACACTTCCAGTCAGGGATGGGCAGAATTTTTTGACGCCATTTTGTTTGTGTTTACTTATTCATAATAAATTATTTTCATAAAATATGGTACCTAGTTATATTACATAATTAGTGCATAGACAAATTCTGCCATTTAGTGAGGAGTTTTTATTTTTAGGTGTAGTTGGTTATGTATTTAAACGAAATAATCAGATTACTTTTTGACATCTACGTTTATGAAATGTTTAAAAATATCTAAAACAATTACCATTATTATAGGTACTACGTCTGTTGTTTAGACATGTCTTTTTGCCTTTATTTTTATACTTTGCTGAAAGGTACGTGGGGGCTTGTGTCCTGAAAAAATCTAATTAGTCCGTCAGTTAGATTATCAAAAAATATTTGACCCGTGTTTTTTCTTTTGATACGGGAACCAAAATTAACGAAGTTACGACGCTTTTAAAATTCTCAATACGTCACACCTTCGCATTATTTTTAGTGAGTCGTGACGTCACGAGCCCCCACTCGCTAGTTTTGATACGTTTTATCTTTGCCAATATTCATTGATTTACAAAAACAAAAAATACGTGTCCACTATTTTTCAATACTCTAACTGACAGACTAAATAGTTTTGCAATTTGTGGATGATGGAATCTAGCCTATAAGAAATAATTATCACCAGCACCGGACCGAAGCGTTGTGAAATTGAATTATATTATGTGTATGTGGTATTTCTCATCGTTTGTATATTTGCTTTTATTCTATTATGAGTAATGTGCGTGCTATGATCCCTTGTTGGTCAAAATAAACGTTTTTTTTTAAACAATATACGAGTAAAGTGCTAAAAAGTTTCGCTCTCCCTACAATAATCTGATTAAGCATAAACCTAGGTAATGAACAAATAATGAAAACTCCTAAAAACTTGCAAAAAGCAATTCCGTACTTCGGTAACATTGGCCAGAAAACCTGACACATACCAACTAAATTCCTGACCACTTTTTATTGACTACTGGATTTCATCCGCGGCTGACGCTTTTATTATATATTTCTATAGTAAAAAATTGCTTATAACGAGGAGCTCGTGGCTAAAAAATAACAGCCACACAGGTCAATGTTCAAGGTTAAGCAACGCTTGCTGAGGTTGGTCTGTGGATGGGTGACCATCTTAACACACCGAGTTTCCTCAGTGCTTCGGAAAGCACGTTAAACTGTTGGCCCCGGCTGTTATTTGAAGATCTTTGGCAGTAGTTAGGTACGGATAGTCAGAAGCCAGAAAATCTGACACCAGTCTTGTCAAGGAGTACCATGTTACCACGTTAATGGGTTATGGAAGTCTGGTATGACTGGAAGCCGACCCCAATATAGTTAGGAATAGGCTAGAAAGATGATAATGGAAAAATAGCTCATAACCGACTCCAGAGCTCCATCTAACTCTATACCATTCATCAAAATCGGTTTAGCAGTTTAGAAATGAAAGAAACAAACATATAAACAAACTTTCGCAATTACATGTTAAGTTAGGATTAGAATTTACAGTTTTGCGAACCCGTACACTATTACGTCCTTCCAATCTCACTAACTGATGTCCACACCACATTCACGACCCGTGACCCACTAATATCTCGCACAGGTCGCCACCATAGAAGAGTACGGGGTCTACACCATGCTGCCGGCGCAGCAGCTGCCCCCCATCAGCCCCTGGCCTCCTGACGGCAACCTGCTCGATCGGATGGACGACCTCGCGCACAAAGGTAAAGGTAATGGTGATTATATACCATGGCTCCATACTTATAGGTTAAGTCTGATGGTCTATGTACTGAGCAGTAGATTTGTTTTGTTGGAAAGAATTCCAAAATAATTCTTTTTTTTACCTTCGTGTGCGGGAGTTTCCGACATGTATCGGTCTCGGGAAGTGCCTTTAAATTTTGTGATTTTCACACGGCAATTTAATAACGTTCTTCTCAAAATGTAAAGGAATCATAGGTAGGTACTTTTGGCATTCCCAAAATCTTTCTTTATTTCAATAGTCTAACCTTTCTCAAACTTACACATGAGTAAAACATACCGAAATGCTCGTTTGTGAATAATAAATATTCCCGTATAGAATTGTCAAGAATGAGGATGGGATTTATTCAAATGAGCTGACATCATATTTTTATTACAATCGGCAACTCTACTGCGAAGTACAAAAATATCCTTTGTATTTGTTCTATTAAGATTTTTTGTGTTTATTCCGCACCTTCCTTCCATGGTTGGAAAAGCTATAATATCTAATTTTCCCTTTGTCATATTTGCGTAGAAAACTTAGTGCCCCTATAAATGACTGTCTGCAATAGATTACAAGTCCACCAAAATAAATGTGTACTTCCATTTCATAAAGTTTCCCCATGCCTTTTGTTGAATAAAATCTAATAAGCTGGTAACATCGTAGTGAAATAACTGTTTAGATGTAGACCGTAGCATAAAACTTCAGCGGCGAAGCTAAGAAAACCGAAAAATAAATAGTTAAAATTAGTCCGTGGTGCCAGTATTTATAATCCAATCGAACTAAAAATGTAGTGACCCCAAATCTGAAAAAAACTGGACCCTAATGTGGATATCAGTGACAAGTGCCTCTCATTGTATGAAATTGCATCCTAGACCGTGGCTACAGAGTGTAATATCTCTCTGAACCTTCCTGAACTAAAAATCGGCGCATTTAGACGATAACATACATCAAAGTATTCTAAAAGCTAGCCTAGTTGGTCTCATTTAATCCATAATAATTTGACTGAAAGGGTGGTGCTGTGAAAGAGCTAAAATAACTTAGACTCTCAAAAGCTGGCAACCGTGGCGTTTTAGTATAAAAATCTCTATGCAAATATAAACCGATGTTTTAAATTCAGCTCTTAAATCAAAAGTCGTGGTTATTATTGGAGTTTGCAGTGAACCTGAACCAAAAAAATACTGTACTCCCAAATAGTAGTTAAAAAACCTAAAAAGTAGACCGTAGTTCGAAAAATTTGGCCTCAAAGTCCTCTAGTTTGAAAAATTTGGCCTCAAAGGCCCCTAGTTTGAAAAATTTGGCCCGAAAAAGCCCATCACGTGAATCAAAACGCGTGATTAATTGGAGTAAGCAGTGGTATGGTGCGGCAGGTCACAGCGGTGTTAACCAGCTCGGCGGGGTGTTTGTAGGAGGCAGGCCGCTGCCCGACTCGACGCGCCAGAAGATCGTGGAGCTGGCGCACTCGGGGGCGCGGCCCTGCGACATCAGCCGCATCCTGCAGGTCTCCAACGGCTGCGTCTCCAAGATACTCGGCAGGTCTGTATCAGCTTTTGTTACATTATAATATATTAGACTTGTCAAAAAACCCGCTGGCAAAAATACGATTAATTATTATATAATATACTTCGATTTAGTTGGTGGTATTTTTATTTTAATAGTTCAATCTTAAAAGAAAGGTCGGGTTTTTTTGTATAGCCGCTCTCTTTTTAGTTTTGCAATGATTTCTTGAATTAATCATTTTAGACTACATTCGCATTATATTTCTATCATGTTTTGTAAATGTATCCAGTCACGGAAATTATTTATGAAATTGACAAAAGGCCCAATTTCCGTGTCATATTTAACCGTAATTATAATAAAACTGTAATAATTATGTATCTTATGCAACTGTTAAAAATTACTGTTTCATTACAATATTTTTAATACGGAGAAATGAAGTTCATTGCCAATTCATTTGATATGGGTAAATCGCAAATATATGCTTTTGAAATCGTAGACAATTTTGCAGATATCGTTAAAGCTGTTTAGGTTTTATGATGAACTAATTGCCACTTTATTTGCCAAAAATCACATTTACGTCTTATAAATGACAAAAAATAAATATACTCCCATAAACCACAAACCTCCAAACTAAATCGAATATCCATACCATATCAAATGCAACTACTAACAAAAATAAATAATCAAGTAATTATTTTTAATTCAAACCCGCAGTAACCACAAAGTCACAGTCTAAAAAAATACCTTGACGTATTATGGCTAGATAAAAAGCTGAGCTTCTCATGTTACCCGGCCGTCACTACTCTGTGGCGTCACTTGCGACAACCAGTCACGTTGAAACAATCATGTGGGGCCGGTTGTAACATAGACAGAAGTGAACGCATTTAATAACAAAAGTCCTCGTGTCAAAAGGCCACTTTAATAGAATCATTTCGGATCGTAATATTAAAATACAAAAATCTGTTAAATTTCATTTTCATCTTTATCGCTAAAGCATTAGGTTCAAGGTTGATTGGGAAAATTTGACGGTAACGGGTAACTTCAAGGTTAAACTAGGCTTGCCGAGGCCGGTCCATGAATCGGTGACCACACTTAGGTACCGAGTTTTCTCCCCTCGTCAGAAAGTACCTTAGGCCGTTGGTCTCGGCTGACTTAATGACGCGTTACCCCATAATACAATAAAATTTCAACCAGGGTAAGTTGTGGTCAGTCGCTATGAGTATTAGGGTAAAATCATTCCTGAATTTGTCATGAAACACCTTCCATGTTTCCTTAAACCACCCTCTCGATTAACCTATAAAATACATCAACCATAAGGTACTGGAGTAGATAGCCAACAGAGGCCACGCTTCTTATATTAAAATCACGTAGCAAAGAGTGTCTTATATTAAAATCGCGGAGCAAAACGTTTTCCGGCAAGTGGACAAATAAGTGAACTGCACAATATGTTATTTTGGAAAATTTTACTGTGTTCCGTAATAACAGTGTGTTTTACGTCTGCCCAAATAGACAATCTTATCAATACCATGCATATCACTTCCAACGAGGATATCTACTTCTTTTTAAACCGCAGTGATTTTAATAACTTTGATCTTTCTCATATCTAAGAAAACGTGTACCGGTGAACAGTAGCTACCTGTACCAGGTAAAAAATACCAAGACTTAACTTGCCAATTGAGTAGAACTCTTTTTGAAACAGTTTAAATTCACACAGCAGCAAAAAATTGTTAAAAAATGGTTGGTTTTAATACTGATTGTTAGAATGATAATCCTTTCATATGGATAATTTGACTTTAGAATTTATTAATCATTTGATAAGATTTTTTTTAATAAATAAGCTAAAAATAACGCAAAACAAAACATGATAACTCAGTAGTTTCAAGGTGCGAATAATTAACGGGCTCTATCACAGCGCGATGCGCCAGCGCCAGCACAGCACATCAATCTACCCGAAACTGTCAAATTTTCCCAATCAACTTGAACCTTAAAAATCAAATGATAAAGTTGAAAATCTTTTCTAGAAATTTGACAGATTGTTGAAGCTTGATGTGCCAGTCTGTACAAGGTAAACATTCGGCCTCTGTCGCTCACCTACTCTCGTACCTCAAGTACAGTTCTTTCCGGACGGCTTGCGGTCAGCTGTGAGGCGCGGCAGACTATGAGCGTGCGGTCGCGACCAGTTGCTAGAGGTGTACCTTACTGCATGCCAGGCATAGTAAGTTGCGTTCTTTGTTTACTAGTTGTCGAGCGACTGCGACTGCGGTTGTTAGGATTAGTTGGATGATTTGTTTGTTTAAGGCGCGTCCCCGAGCAAAACGCAGCGCTAGCCGTTTTTTGTGCAGTTTTTTGGAGCTATATACTCATTATACAAAAGAAATATCAACTTAAAAAAAATACATTTGTACATAATCTTGGCTTCAAAATGGTAGATTTTTTTATTTCTAAGTGTAATGTTTAAGTAATCTCCTCACAACGAAACTACAGAAATGAGAAAAAAATAATGAAAACATGCATCTTCTCGAAAAATAACGATTATTTTGATTTTGTACTTACACCAATGGATAGGCAATTTAATTATGAACATTTTGGTAGAAATATTTTTTTCAAACGACCAAAATTAGATTTTATAACGATTTTATTCAACATTCTGAGCGTATTCCCTATCGTATCTCTTGCGCTGTTATTGAGAGAAAAAATGCTCAAGTTTATTTGGTCAGGGTACGGCCTTAAAATTCATGGTCTGTCAGTCAAGGGTGAAGAGACGACATGACATGGAAAACCAATAAAACATACGTAAAAAAATATAAAAACACCGCGTGTATCTGACATCGACGCACAAACGATTTCCATGGGTCCAGGGCATGATTATGGACACCCTAGTGTTGTAATTTTTCGTCGGGCTTTTCTCATTCTTTCATTTTTTTCAAGAGTACCACAAATAGGTATCAGCTCAGCTGAGCTGATATCTATTTGTGGTTTTATTCAGATTGCTCTTTTTAGTGAAAGTAGTTAATTAATCATTTTTTTATTAAAAATCTCATTGGGTTAGGTCAGAATAACGATTATGAGCAGTCTAAAGTAAAAAAAACCCTTGAAAAAATGAAAAAATGAGAAAAAAGCCGACGAAAAATTCTCAGTCTAGAGTGTCCATAATTATGCCCTGGACCCATGGAAATCGTTTGTGCGTCGATGTCAGATACACGCGGTATAATCGGATGTTGACTCGATTTTCCTTATGTGGTCATCCACGTAACTTTTATGCTATACGTGAGCTAAATAAAATCGTTATAGCATTTGCTTCAAGGACTTTTTCAAAAAAATAATGCTCAATCGTTTAGGATTTGGAGCAAACATTCCAGTTATTTGAGCATAGGTACCTACAGGAAATATTGATTACCTACTTACCGATTTATGTGTGGTTATTTTTGTTGTTCTTAAAATGTTTCTAACTCAATTTTAAAGATTTAGGCCCCATACTCCAAGTCAGTTTAAAGGGCTTCCACTCGATACATTCACCATGACAAAAAAAAAAAACTGGATACCTTCACGCGTTCCTGAGATAAAGGGTCTTGACAGACAGACGAGACGGATGGACGAACGGAAAACAAAGTGATCTTATAAGGGTTCCGTTTTCTCCTTTTGAGGTACGGAACCCAAAAAAAGTTGTATCGGTCCATTAGATGATTCGAGTTGGAGAACATGCCTTGGAACCTAAGGGTAGAGTCCCAATTAACGTTGGCATCTTTAGTTAGGTAGATATGGTAGGCACCAGATACACTTGCAATAAAGTAAGTTGACCTTTCCCGAATATCACTTCGTAGATTCCCGAACAATAAATTATTAATCTTTTTCATTGCTAGAGAACGTAAACGATCACGATAGAAGTCGATTCAGAACAGCTTAAATATCTTTATATAAGTTTTTGATGTTAAGAAAGTCAATAAATGTATGTGGGTCAATGACCGTTATTGCAAATTTATCTGACGCCTACTTCATAGTCTGAACATTCCGAGTTGTTCGGTTAAGGCCGTACCCTGACCAAATAACCTTGAGCATTTTTTCCCTCAATAATAGCGCAAGAGATACAATAGCGAATACGCTTAGAATGTTGAATAAAATCGTTATAAAATCTAATTTTGGTCGTTTGTAAAAAATACTTCTACCAAAATGTTCATAATTAAATTGCCTATCCATTAGTGTAAGCAAAAAATCAGAATAATCGTTAATTTTCGAGAAGATGCATGTTTTCAGTAATTTTTTCTCATTTCTGTGGTTTCGTTGTGAGGAGAATACTTAAACATTATAAGTACTTAGTAATAAAAATAAACTCTACCATTTTGAAGCCAAGATTATGTAGAAATTTAATGTATTTTTTATTAGTTGATATTTCTTTTGGATAAACAGTAGATAGCTCCAAAAAACTGCACAAAAAACGGCTAGCGCTGCGTTTTGCTCGGGGACGCACCTTAAGTGAAATCATTATTATAAAAATCTTGAATCACAATCGTATCGAATACTCTGACTATATTTTCAAAATTGATGGAACAATAAAATTCATAAAATTACTTAGAGCGCATTTTATCAATCTGAAACTGAACACGATCAACATAATAATATGAACCACGTTTACAAGCTGTCAGTGTCATTATTTTCTATAGAATATTTACACTGACAACTCTTGAACGCAGCTCGCGATCAATTTCATTGGTGAAATCCGCTCTTAATATCTTGTGCCTAGCATGTGGGCTAATGACTGGTTTTTGCTCATTTATCAGGTGTATATCATAACACAGTAATAATCCAATCATTTAAGTCATGATAAACCCCAATCTGCGGAAAAAATCCTAGTCACCTGACAGCTTTTTTTTTAGGGATGGGAAATCATCCAATGACTCCTCCCGCTCTGGGTGTAGCGGGAGGGAGTGTCAGACTTCTACTGACTAAAACCCGATTATTCCCGATGTCCACCACTTGTCTGGCCACCACTGGGGGACAGCGAGACAACTTTAAAACATTATTCTCGTTGTCCACCACTGGGGGACAGCGTCACAACTTTGTAAATTATTTCCATTCGTCACCACTGGTGGACAGCGACACGGATTTTTTAACATTCCCTATGGCCGCCGTTGGGCGACAATGGAACAATGGCGACATAGGAAAACCTGGAATTTTATATTACGGTGTTGTAATAAAGATGTGAAAAATCGACATCGATATCGTGCCGGCTAAAAAAGTTATAAAGGTCGAAAGGTCACGAAAATCAGTTTTTCGCAAATATCTCGCGACCTATAATTGCTCGGAGGTCAATAGCGGTCATTGTAAAAATTGTTCTCAGTAAAATTATCTACGAAAAATGTCTTTTGCATTTTTCTGTAAAATCAACCGTTTTCGGAGTAGAGCGATGAGAAAGCGACCAGAATGAACTCGCAAACCAACACCGTAATAAAGGTGTATACAAAAATTCAGCTCACTAGTAATTTTTCCTCAGATAAAACCTAAAATGACTGGACTATAACGTGACGACATAATAAAGTCGTTAAAAAAAGGCTATTGATAACAACACTTCCTACCACCCAAAAAGCAAAATTAAAAGTCTTCACTACCGCAATATAAAACGCACGACAGCTGGCGAGCAAAGCGAATAAAAAGTGCACTTACCTGGCATCGAACCTGACACCGGCCACTGGCAACCTGATACCGACGGCAGTCTGCCCCCTCTGGTGAAGGGGACTCGTGGTGCGACCTGGTGACAGTTTTCTAGACTGCCTGAATTCTAGGGTCCAAAATCATCCTAATTTATATAAAACAGGCTAATGCCAAATTATATACTACTAGCTGACCCACGCAACTTCGTCTGCGTCACATTTTCCATTAATGCTCGGCTCCTTTTAGTCTTAGCGTGATGATATGTAGCCTATGTCCTTCCTCGATACATGGGCTATCTAACACTGAAAGAATTTTTCAAATCGGACCCGTAGTTCCTGAGATTACCCCCTACATACAAACTTACAAACAAACAAACTTACAAACAAATGTTACCTCTTTGTAATATTAGTATAGAAAACCTTCCTCGAGAACCACTCTATCCATTGGCGAAAACAACATGAAAATCAGTGCAGTCATTTTTGAGTTTATCGCGAACAGACAGACAGACGCGGCGGATGACTTTGTTTTATAATATGTAGTGATAGTGACAGTAATTCTTCCGTTATTGAATGACTGACAGACAACGCACACCCGAAACTACTGGTCGTAGAAAATTGAAAGAACAATGGCAGCCGTCCATACATTAATTTAGCTGAGATTAAATTCTTGCGTCCTTTAAATGAAAAATATCCTGTTCAACTCGGCGTCAACTACTGAATTAGTCTGTGCAAGAATTTTTATTCGAGAAAGCCGAGATTAATAGAAATTCAGTCATGAACCTTTGTAGGATATGTCTATGGTAATTCCAATTCGAAAACAACCGCGGCGTATCTGTGACACGTGTTTCACTAACAACGAATCAACAGTTGTCAAACCAACTTATATTTTTTTAGATTTGGGATACTAGTCTTTTTGTCCGTCATTAATTGAAAGTAATTGTTTTATTTTTACACTAGGTACAATATTTTTACCTCCCTGTAAGGTACATTTCCACTTAGAAATAAACAGTATTGTTAATTCATTTATTCCGTTTCATTAAAATAAATAACAAACTAAAACTGATTTTATGATAATAATACTGTACTCACTGTCACTTGGCCGAACAAATATAAATCGCCATTTAATAAGCCAAGTAATTTGATTTCTTCATTGATATTTAGTGTCGCCACACTAAATGTCAATGAAGAAATCAAATTACTTTTCATTTAAAATGTCTTTTTTATCCGGCTTTAACTAGTGAATGTGATAATTTGAAAAAACATAGAAAAATAATGGAACTGCCTTCGTATATAAGTCACTTTTAGACGCTTAAATCAAATTCAGCTAAGATCTCGCCATTGTTCTTTGGCAGTTCCTTGGGGAGTGTAGGAGAGCACACTTAGAGAGGATTTCCCGAAATTCTTAACGGGAAAAAACGGGATACGAGCGTATGAAGTCGCGGGCGAAAGCTAGTCTACACTAATATTATAAAGCTGAAGAGTTTGTTTGTTTGGTTGAAGACGAACGGCGATGTGCCACCGGTACATGGTGGACATCCCACCTACACGCACAAAACGTTTCGGGAACACATTCATAGTGCGTACAGCTAAGGAGTGGAAGTCCCTGCCGGAGTCTGTGTTTCTTAATAGCTACAACCTGGGAGTCTTTAAGTCAAGAGTGAATAGGTTACTTTTAGGCAAACGTGCTCCATCTTAGACCGCATCATCGCTTACCATTAGGTGAGATAGCAGTCAAACGCGTGGCTATCAAAAGTAAAAAAAAAACTACTGTTGGTCTATTCTGTTGACATCTCACTGTGATCACTTAGGTGGAGTGAACGACAAGTGAGCTGTCATGCCATCTTGTTTGTATGGTTTGACAGCTCACTTGTCGTTCACTTCGCTTATGTGTTCACTTCGATATGTTTATAGAATCGCATTGCTGGTCCTACATCCAACACTAGTAGGTATAATTATTTTTCAATTCGATTTAAAAATTATTTGTGCTGAATATGCCGCTTATCTAGTTATTCAATATAACAAAATGAGAACATTCTATGCTAACTGTAATGACATTTATGATTATTGTGTATTGATTGAAGTTTTATTAATTTTTATTTAATGTGTATTATTATTGTAATGTATTTTATTTTTATTTATATTGAATTGAATTTAATTGTATTTTTGACATTGTTTAATTCTAATTTAATTTATTATTTTAATGTCATGTTTTTTACCTACAATGTTTTCAATGATTTTTAAATGAATTGAATTCTAATACTTACCTTCAATTAAACTTTTCGGCACAGATCAATGCCTATATGCAGGGTTATTTTTCAACGACCAGCCAATTTTTTCCCCGAAAAGGTATCGCATGTCTGCTTGCATAAGTCGGAAAAAAGGGAACGGGTCGGGATAAATCGGGTGATGTGATTGATACCTGATGCTTGAAATGAAAACGGATGTCAGCATCATCATCAGACATAAAATTCACAAATCCACAATTTGACCTGCTTACTGCTCACAGGTACTACGAGACGGGGTCAATAAGACCCCGTGCTATCGGGGGCTCCAAGCCGCGGGTAGCAACAGCCGAGGTGGTCAGCAAGATAGCCCAGTACAAGAGGGAGTGTCCTTCGATCTTCGCGTGGGAGATCAGGGATCGTCTGCTCAGCGAAGGAGTTTGTACTTCGGATAATATACCTAGTGTAAGTCAATTTTTATTTTTATTTATAAATGCTTAAAAAATAATTGGTTTGTGGTAGGCGCCAGATAACTGTGCAATATCGGTCATTAACTCACATAAAAACAGAAATAAATACATAAAGCTGACCTGAATCGACTTCTTTATTGATCTTTTACGTTCTCTAGTAATGAAATAGGTACGTTTCATAATTTATTGTTCGGGTATCGACAAAGGGTTATTTGGGAAAGGTCAATGTACTTTATTGCAAATTTATCTGACGCCCAGCATATAATAACAAAAAAATTAAGTCTAAGCGTTTGTAGACAATCGTTGGAATGGCGAGGTGAGAGGAATTTAAGGCACTCTCCTAATGTTGAGGCTGCAGAGCTCCGATACATGCGCATTTTTCTTTGCAGAGAGCTCCATAAAACTTGGCTTATCAATTTCAAGCGGGATAAAGTATTCAGCATTTCAAAAACTCATTTTGCTAAGATACACTTAAGATGATCCGGAACAATGATAAAAATACAAACGATACCCTAGACATAACTTTCGTCGCTCGAGATTTTTAATGACAACTATCATTAATTTTACAAGTTCTATGTCGAACACAATGAAAAACTTGATTAATATCAAAAATATTCGGACATGATTATCTACCAAAATATTTTAAAACATAAGTCTAACTTCAAATAGAAACAATATAAGTTTCTCTATCCATTCTAATGAAGATTTAATTATACTTTAACTCTCGAAATTCTGCATATCGTAATTAATCATTTGTTATTGCATTGCAATCCTTAAAGCTACCCGCGGGACAGCCTAGCCTAGTGCAGGAAGTCTTTAAAAATTCTTTTGCTACATTTGTAAAGAAACAAACATTCTAGTATTACACACTTTGTAACCATTATTTTCTTTTTAATAAATGATTCTTATTCTCAATAATTAGTGCAGAAAACCAACACAACAATATCTTCAAAAAATATATCTCGATCAGACAGATACACTTTACCGAAACGCCTTACAGAAAGTATGAAAAATACGAAAGGGCGCATCGTAAAATACAATGGGGCACAGAACACCCCCTATCCGTGCGCTATATACAGGATGCTATAACGCCTTATCTTTCGCTGGCACTATACAGGACTCCCCTTTCTAAACTCCCCCTCCCCCCCCCTTCTCCACCACTTGGCGGCAAAACAATATGACGTTATAACTTTTTTTTTCTTCATTTTTTTCCCTTTTTTGAATACGAGGCCGCTCCCTACTGGGACATCTTTTAGACGTCGATACGTCTTCGTTATAGAGGCTGTTTCTGCGAAACACGTTTTTTATTTAAAAAAAAAAAAAACATCGGGTTGCGGGGAGTGCCGGCAGAAGTGAAAACTTGAACATTAACGTTATGCATTTTTGAATCATCAGTCTTACGAATTTTCGAAAAAGGTCACGTGTCCTGACGTCTTGCGAATTTTCGATCAGGTCACGTGTCCTGAAGCGAATTTAACATTTTATACCCATCCTAAGAAAAGTGCTCAACGCCGCTAAAGAAGTTTTCAGTTCAAAAGCAAAGTGGGATGACAGTATTTATTTTTAAACTAGCTTTTGCCCGCGACTTCGTTCGCGTATGTCGCGTTTTTCTCTCGTTCCTGTTGCAATTTCGGGAAATCCTTTCTTAGTACTCCTCTACACTTCGCAAAAATTGAGCTCTCTATGACCAGTAGTTTCGCGTGTGCGTCAATTTTACATATGTAACGAAGGCGTTTTAAGGCGTACGCTATAATATTATAGCATATGGTATATAGCTCATAGCACAACAATATTGCGCACCATACATTGTTACATTAGGGCGGGTTGTATCAAACAGTTGGTTAACGTAACATACGTACGTCAAAAAGTTACGATTACGGACGATGTTTGACGTTCGTTAAATTAGAAGCGTTGTTTCAAAACATTCTGGTATAAATTCCTGCTCATCCCAATAGCTAAGTTATTGACACGGGTCCTACCTAAATAGCTTTTTTTGCATTCCACCACTTATTTGTGTCATCAGAAGAACTGGTATTGAGGAATTCAAAAGAATTTTCACAATATTGTTCTATTTGACGCAACTAAAGTTACGTTAACGAGTGCTCAGACCATCTGTTAACGTAAACGTTATAACGCTGACATTTTGTGAAACAACCCAATTATTTTATTTTACGATAGTTAGCACCATTTTTAACGTTTACGCGTGCGTTAAATGTAGTTGAAACAACCCGCCCTTAAGATCTTAAACATATTTTAACGAACAAAACGTACTTAAATCAGATCCTATTCGAAGGATTTTTTAAAATCATTGCATCACATTTGAATAGAACCTCAACAATGCTAATAACGCAAATAATGTTCATGCTTTGTATAGGCATTGTGAATGACGTAAGTAACCCGCAGGAAAATTAGGTATAAGAAATAAAACCAAAAAGAGTGTAAAAGGCGAGAAAAGCACGTTACTCATATACAAACAAAATTAACATATTTTGAATAGCATAAAATGTTCAAATGACAACGTCTGCGATAAACACACAAACCTAAAAAAATCCATCGCTAAAATGTTGCTGGATCCTCAGCTACACATAAATTCACATTTAAGCGTTAAGCGTCATTTTATCACGGTAACTCAGTTTTTACATCTTTTTACTTTATAGTCTAGCTTTTATCAAGTGAATGTTAAGAGCAAAATACTGCCATGAATGCTAACCAGCCATTTACCTAACTCTTTCATAGTTATAAAAAAGCTACAAAAACATAAAGACGCTATAAAAGTTAACGTAGCGCAAAAGATACAGTAATAACACCGAGAATCTCGCAAAAATTACTCCAACATTTTACGACACCTACCACTGACTATTTATACAACACCCTTTAGCTACAAATGTCGCCCTCTCGAATACTTAACATAAATTAATTAAGATATTCGCACAATCATCCTGTTGGTGACGGTTTTAAGAAAAAATGAAAGAACATTAAGTACTCTCACCGAGGAATATCGAGAAAAACATAAAAACCGAAACAGAGGGAAAAATTGTGAGAGCGAAATACATATTTTAAATGAGTGCGAAAGAGTTGGCGAGCTATCTCTTTTTTCCGACGTCTAAAAGGGGGAAGACGGGGCGATTTTGACACGACATGAATAAAGAAAATATGAAGGCTTTTGTTGCCGTAAAAATTCCAGTACAGGGGATAAAGTCTTTAAGTTATCAGAGGGTACCGTTAAGGATCGTAGCTATAGATGTACAGCCAGGTAGGCATAATATCGGAGTACCGGAGTACCGGAGTACGAGGGCGTCTTCGTATTTACCGAATATCGGGTTATATTGTGTTTACGTGGATTGTTTAAGAGGTGCTTAAACGTTGAATATATTAGCGTCAAGCGATCGATTCGGTGGCGAAACGTCGCGTTTTATTAGCTCAGACGAGAAAGGTGAACGTTGTTTTATTAATATTCTAGTTCATAATAACTTTGAGTACGATCGATATGGAAAAATATGTTCGTATTATAAAGAGCTTAAGCTAACAAAAGCGTAACTATCGCTAAGTCTTTACACTAACGACCCTCAACAAAAAATATAACGATACTAAACCTTGTTAACTATTCATACTACATACTATTAATAACGTTGGCAGTTTAAAACTGCATTCTAAATGTGAGACATTAAAGTCTATATTTATTTATTGACGTAAAATATGTGGTGAGAGGGACAATTGTCGTCACAGGGTCATATCGCGTTGGAACATGCGTTCCCGTAGCAAATCACTTCCGGGCCACTAAATCCAGGCCAAATTAATGCATTTAGCACGCTCCCCGGCCCTTTAACTGGGGATGACAACTTTATTTCATTGTATCGCGATATTTTCTTGTCACTTTAACATCAGTGACGGGGACATTGTGATTTTTTGCTGTTAATGCCGACTTTTGGTTAAATGAATCATATTTCATATAAATGACGTACTGTTGAAATAAAATTCGTGTCATTTGACTTACTTAACTACTTTTAGTTTAAATTGATGCCGTTTGTCACAGCGCCAATAATAGCGATGTGTATAATAAGTGGACCTTTTAGACATTCACCGCCACACCTCTTACCGTCGTATAACCTGTAGCTAGGTCTAAAATTTATATTCTCCTCGCTGCAAAATTATATAAATAAAAGAAAAACGTCGTTTTTAAATAAGAAATACAATCACTAGCAGCTAAATATTTCATATCAAATACAACATCCAATTTCCACGCTATAACAAACTCAATAAATAGCTCGTTCAAAACACTGATTTAAAATATCATTATGGATCATATCTGAGATTTGGATCTCAGGGGTCGGGAATATATCGGCGCGGCAACAAATTGTAACAAAGGAGTCCGGCAAAGAAGATTATCGGAGATGACGCGTGCCTCGCACGTGACACGCATGTGGCCGATGATAGTGCTATCCACCCTACACTTTTATAGCCATTTGAGAACCAACCTTATCACAAAGGAATAAAGTTGGATTTTGAGTACAGGGAGTGTTAAAGTAAAGTCACAGTAACTGATAAGCAGAAATAGTTTTTATTTGCAATGGATTCGGTCGATTTTCCCGTGAATGAAAAACTTACAAAAGTTATTTAAAACTAAGAAGTGTTGGAGGGAAATTAATACCACAATTCAAAGGATTTAAGGCTTACATTGATGTTGAGTGCGTAATCGGAAGAGCAAATAAATATATATGGCGGTTGTCTTTATGTCATGTGCTGCTAATATCGTTGTCACTTGCAGAAATGCCTTTGGGGTACGATTGTACCCCATAGTTTTTGTTAAGTTATTAATCGTATTTGTAATTAAAAGTTACAATTTAAAATCAGAATATTTACTGTTGGTTATGTTGTGGGAGTTACAGGGACTTTCAAAATATAGCACAGTATGTGAAAAAACTTTTTACAAAAAAATACAACTGACTTCCAAACAAAACACTACAAAGTATGAAATAGCTTTAATTTCGGAAGTAGGTGTTTTGGTTTTGTTCCTTTGTTTTTTAACACCGTCTTCCAAAATTAAAGTTATTTTAATAATTAAAGTTTTTTATATTGTAGTGTTTTGTTTGGAGTAGGTTATACTTTTTTGGAATAAAGTTCTTATCGTTCACATTTAAGTGGTGAAACTTAGATGACGTCATCGTCTACGCAGAAATTGAAATAAGCAAAATTCCTTATTTATTTATTTATTTAATTAAGGTTCACCAACAGTTGTTACAGATACTATACACATAGGGATATATTAGTTATTAGTATAAAATAAAAACTACTGAGCCAAACTGAATCAAATTTTTACGGCACCAAACGGCAAGTAAGATGCAACTAAAATAACAGAAATTAGATCAGGAACCTCGGATTAATCGGTGTACATACTTAAAAAAAATACCCACTGAATTGAGAACCTCCTCCTTTTTTGGGAAGGTGGTTAAAAACATTAAAAAACGATTAATTAAAATTACGTAAAAACAAAGCCATTAAACATGAAATGAATAAATGGGCTATCTAACACTAAAATAATTTTCCAAATCGGACTCGTAGTTCCTGAGATTAGTGCGTTGAAGCAAACAACTCTTCAGCTTTATAATATTAGTACAGATATACTTAAATTATAGTAAAGATTTATAAGAGTATTGTAAGAAAGTGGAGTCGCAGTATTTATACACTCAATGAGGCTTGAATCCTCAACGAATTATTAACGACTAGCTTCTGCCAGCGGCTTCGCCCGCGTGATCCCTAGGGAACATATTTCCGGGATGAAAAGTAGCTTATGTGCTATTCCAGACTATAATCTATCTTTGTTCTAAATTTCATTAAGATCCGTTAAGCCGTTCTGGCGTGATTGAGTAACAAACAACCAAACTTTCACATTTATAATATTACTCGTTTGGTGTAAAGCGAAAATTATAACCATCTTCCCCTCGACATTATAATTATTAAAGGATATTGCAAACTGTCGTAAGCCGTTTTCCGAAGCTACTCGCTAGCCTCTAGGCGCCAAGCTAGCCGCCTGCCTGTGCGTTCGCGACCACAAAAATAATCCTTATAGCATGATTCAGTATTCACGCGCGATGGCTTATTATTAGCGTTTTTCATGTATAACTTTGGTGTTTCTATACCGATTTCTATGATTCTTTTTTTATGGAATAGTTAATAATGTTAACTCTTATTAATGTTAATTACGAACGACTGAGAGTTTTATAAACGTAAGAGTAGACAAATACAATCAGAAAGCTTCGAACTGCTAAGCTATCGGGAGTTACACGTGTTATTGTTCGTCAATCATAAAAGACAGACATAGATATTTTTTATATAATTTTAAGGAGAACATTTCCGTCATACATGATTTCTGTGTAGCTTTCACCATTAAGGTTGCACACGCGACGGAAGCTTAAAAAATTAAGTAACTTCTCCCGTTTTCCCAACATTTCCCTTCACTGCTCTGCTCCTATTGATTGTAGCGTAATGAAAAGTATACTATAACCTGCTCAGGAGTATGAATAATAATTGTACCAAGTTTCATTAAAATCCGTCGAGTAGTTTTTGTTTCTATAACGGTTATACAGACAGACAGACAGACAGACAGACAGACCGACAGACAGACAGACAAAAATTGTACTGATTGCATTTTTGGCATCAGTATCGATCCCTAATCACCCCCTGATAGTTATTTTGGAAATATATTTCATGTACAGAATTGACCTCTCTACAGATTTATTATAAGTATAGATTACGAACGACTGAGAGTTTTATAAACGTAAGAGTAGACAAATACAATCAGAAAGCTTCGAACTGCTAAGCTATCGGGAGTTACACGTGTTATTGTTCGTCAATCATAAAAGACAGACATAGATATTTTTATATAATTTTAAGGAGAACATTTCCGTCATACATGATTTCTGTGTAGCTTTCACCATTAAGGTTGCACACGCGACGGAAGCTTAAAAAATGAAGTAACTTCTCCCGTTTTCCCAACATTTCCCTTCACTGCTCTGCTCCTATTGATTGTAGCGTAATGAAAAGTATACTATAACCTGCTCAGGAGTATGAATAATAATTGTACCAAGTTTCATTAAAATCCGTCGAGTAGTTTTTGTTTCTATAACGGTTATACAGACAGACAGACAGACAGACAGACAGACCGACAGACAGACAGACAAAAATTGTACTGATTGCATTTTTGGCATCAGTATCGATCCCTAATCACCCCCTGATAGTTATTTTGGAAATATATTTCATGTACAGAATTGACCTCTCTACAGATTTATTATAAGTATAGATAGATTTAAACGTCTCCACCTCCCACTAGATGTTTCTCCAAAATACCCAACATATTATTAGTCGCACCCCCGCCAACCCGAACCAGTTAATTGCGAGGTTTATACTCAATATAATGTAATATACGAACAATCTCCCTCCGCCCCGCACCTCGTACCCCCGTGACCCCCGCGGAGCAACACGTGTGTGTTGGCAATATTTGACGATTAAGTACGTAGGTAACTGCTTATTAGAAAATGATTTGGAATATTATTGACGTGGTCTGAGATTTTTCATGAATTTTATGACAGGTTATAAGGTTTTTTTGGATAAATTGGATTTTTACTATTTAGCCGTACGACTTTTTTAACATTCAATCAGAAATTTATCGTGCAACCCTTCCTGCGTACTTGCGTAGCAAATATATAGGCATGTAACAATACTACACTTAATATTATAAAGCTGAAGTTCTTTTTTTTTGCTTGACGCTAATCTCAGGAACTACTTACTGATTGGACTTGAAAAATTATTTTAGCGTAAGATAGCCCATTCATTTTGTAAGGCTTTATACAACATCACGCTACGGTCAATAAGAGCGGAGCATTATTGAAAAATATGACGCGAAGTTGCGCGGGTCATCTAACCCGTAAAATAGGCATTTTATTTTTTTAATAAAATGCCTATTTTAGTGTAAACTAAAAGTCGTACAGTCGCCAGTGCATCAGGCTTGTCAAATTTTCCCAATCAAATTTGAACCCAATCTCTTTAGAAATAAAGTTGAAAATTTAACAAAGAAATTTTACAGATTTTTGTAGCTTGATATGCTGGCGTAATGTACATAGCAACGTTCCAAAAGCAATACAGTGCATTTGCTGCAGCAGTTTCTGAAAATAAATACTTAGTTTACTGTACCTAAGTCAAATCTAAGGAACGCAAATAAAAATGGGTTGAAAATTGATATAAGCATCGTTTTAGAATTTAACCTAAAAAAAGACATGAAAAACAATGACGTCAAAATCGTTCACAATAATATAAAATAAAACGTACAAAGTACAGTTCGCAAAAAAAATATTGACGTTGTTAGGCCGGGATAGGGTGACAAGCGAAGCGAGATAAGTATCGCTCCGGATCGCGGCGCCACGTGCGGCCTAAGCCGGGATATGCAATTTTTATATTATCCTCCTCTTATTATTATTGCCGTGCAATTTTAGTGTTATTAAGTGTTTTATCACTTATTTTTATTTTTTGGAAGGATTTTTTTTTATAACTGACGTTTTTAACTAACTCTGTAAACCCGTCGTAGGTATTTATTATTTAAATAAAAGTTATAAATTTGACTATTGGAGAATCAGCCCTTCTTTTTTATTACATAGTATAGTTTTTTTCTCAATTCAAATGTCTAACCAGTATATTATTAAAAATATCTACAAATGCGTGCTGCTGCCACTCTTAATAATAGCTATTACTAAATAAATAAAACACAATTATAAAACTAAAATATTATATTTCGCAACTTCCTCTTTTGAAATAAAGACTGTATTTTGTACCAGTTTAAATCAAACATAATCTGGTACCTACGCATACAAATCAAATGTATATGTAAGTAAGTAGGTACCTAACAGATTGCGTACATTAGCACAAAATCCCACCGCTGCCCGTCCCAGGCGGACGGATGATGAGGATCCCCAAGTTCTTATTCGGGGTAGCGATAGCATCACGACTCATCCGTCAACTAATGAGTACAAATAACTTATCATATATAAAAAACACAAAAATATGTCATTGTAGTTGTCTTCTACTTATAAAATTATTTTATATTCGAACTCTTTTCAGAACAAGTTAAATTCGAACAATAATCGAACAAGTCAATCTATTTATTGTTTTAGCGGCAAATTATTACTTTTGCATGCCGAATGGTAAAATACGGCTGAACCTACCTTTTATCTTTTTATTACCATGTTACTGTACCCATATTTGCAAAAATAAATGGCTTACTTACTTACTTGGGTTTTATGAAAAAAAACCCTGTTCAAAATATATATTTAAACTTTTATACAACAATGGTACTTAAGTGGATTTAAATAATACAACAAGTCATTCTGTACCGGTCAAACTTTGGGTTAAAAAAACTGCACTTTAGTAAGTGTGTAAACTTGGTGTATAATGGAGTATAGAATAGAATAGAATAGAATACTCTTTATTATGTACACCATATAAGTTACAGAAAAAATAAATTAAGTAAACATTACATAGGATGACACAATGGGCGACCTTATCGCTAAGAGCGATCTTTTCAAGACAACCTTTGGATGGATTTTTTTTTTAGGTCTGAAAAGCAATAAACGAAATTTTTAAACGATTAATTATCCCGTATTTATTTAATTTTTGATAAAAAATGTTTTACCCCATATACGTATTGTTTACTCCAATAAAATTCAGAAAAAAAAACTTTACAAAAAAAATCTACCGACTTCCAAATAACAAAAAAACACTACAAAGTAAATAATAACTTTAATTTCAGAAGTCGGTGTTATTGTTCGTTTATTCGTATTTCGACCTAACACCACTGCAAAACGCAGGAAAGCAAAATACGCAATTTCGTTAACTTGGATGACAGAAAACCATCATCCAAGTAAACGAATTCCAGCTATTTGATTTAAAAACCAAACTTTCTAACCGATTTTTATCAAACTTAAATGGGACCAATCGACAAGTATATCCTTTCAGGAAAAACATTTTTTTTTCAAATCGGTTCATAAATGATGGAGTTATGCGGTAACAAACATAAAAAAAAATACAACCGAATTAAGAACATCCTCCTTTTTGGGAGGTCTGTTAATAATAATAAAGGTAACATTTAATCTGCTATCCGTACCACAGTTCCCTTGATCAGTAGCAATATTAAATAACGATAGCATCACAGATATTAGATAAGATACCATTACAACAACTTGTTCAGACATATTGGGGTATTTTGTAGCATTAAACGAGTATGTGTGAGTGATGAGACATTAAGAGCGGATTTAACCAATGAAACAGCCGGTCGATTCTGTCGAAATCTCACCGTGATCACTTAGGTGGACTGAACGACTAGTGAGTGATTAGTGTATTAAATAAGTTATTTCTACGATATATCATATAAACTAATTTATTATAAATATTCAGAACCCTTTTTGCTAACGCTACTTGAAGAAAAACTGTAACTTTCGATTTACTTTGACAAAGTTCCATACCATTCTGATTGCGTGCGGATTATTTACTATAATAAACAGACTGATTTTTTCTATGAAGAATAGCGACACTCAAAGGAGTCTTGAGCTTGATTTTGAAGAAAAATTTGCATCATTAGATTTCTGGAAAATCGGAGTTAGGGAACTAAGAATCGAACAGGTTGATATTGAGTAAAAAAAACAGCCTGAATTAGGTATTACCTCATCCGAAAGTGTCGCTAGTAAGAATCAAATTCTGGGAATCACATATGGGAAACTCATTAAATTAATATCAGAAATCTAACGCATATTTTAAGGGCTCAATCAATGAATATGCACCATTTAAATCGAGTAAGTTGAAATAAAGAAGCAGTCTTCATATCAGCAGAAGTATTGTTCTGCTTGTTCTTAAATTTTGTTTTTTTTACTTTTATATGCCAAATGCAAAATAATTTTAGTTTGTTTTACATATTTTGGCATTAAAATGTCAAAAAAAAACAAAATTTTGCACTTACCACGTTTGTCTTCTAGACCATTTATAAATTTACTAGCTGACCCGGCGAACTTCGTTCCGCCTAACAGTCGATTCTTTAATTTTTTAGTTTTTTTTTTTCTAAAATAAACGTAGCCTAAGTTACGCCTTATTACATCAGCTACCTGCCAGTAAAAGTCCCGTCAAAATCGGTCCAGCCATTTCAGAGATTAGCCGGAACAAACAAACAGACAGACAGACAGACAGACAAAAATTGTAAAACATGTTATTTTGGTGTATGTACCGTACATATATTCATATACATATAGTAAAAAAAAAACACTACAAAGTAAAAAATAACTTAAATTTCGTAAGTCAGTGTCAAAATACGAAGAAACTAACAAAAACACACACCACAACAGTTTTTTTTTTGAAGTCGGTTGTATTTTTTTTTATAAAGTTTTTTATTTTTCACTTTTTAGTGGTACCCCACACCTAACAACACCACTGCAAAATCGCAGAAAAGCAAAATACGCAATTTCGATTACTTGGATGACATAAAACTATCATCTAAGTAGACGAATTCCAGCTATTTCGATTTAAAATCCAAAGTTCGTAATCGATTTTCATAAAATTTAAATGGGACTAATCTGCAAGTATATCCTTTCAGATAATACAAGAATGTTTCAAATCGGTTCAAAATTGTTATGAGGTAACAAACTTAAAAAAAACATACAGCCGAATTGATAACCTCCTCCTTTTTGGGAAGTCGGTTAAAAACGGTTATTTCAATATTACAAACACACACTCCAATTTCATTAATATGTATAGGTAGATGTATAGATTGAAAACAGTGAACTTAAAAAAAAAAATGTGTAAAATGTTATCAGCCCAGATAGTTTACGCAAAACCAAGTCAACTTCACCTCCTTTACCATGAGACCCTCACTTTCACTACTCTCAACTGGATCTACATAAACAGCGCTTATATAAATCTACATAAAATCCCAAATTGTAAGTTTGAGGCAGTGAATGTTCTCCACAAGGCATTCTTAGGGCGCTCTCGGTTGGCTGCACATCAAACGGCTTGCGCCAGTCATAATCAGATGTTTAGGCTTTCTTTGATAACCGACATTAGCGTCTTAGAGGAATTTAATTTGTTTTCACTTGTCGCACAAGTTGGGCTCTCTGAAGTTTTGCGAGGTCTGGGGATGGGCAGGATCTTGGTTTTAAGTAGATAGAGATGAGGAGCTTAGCTTTATAGACACAGCCAAAAACGATGCAAATAGCTGTGTTTTGAGAACAATAACTTCGAAGTTACTCAACTTTCAGGTTCATAAAACATTTATAAATAAAAGATAAAATTTCTCAAATCACTTAACACTATTTTGAAAAAAGAATATAACAGTTGAAAGTGCAACGGTGGAAAAAAATCAATTCGTGTTTTTGTGGATCATTATTTGCGTTCAAATATTGTGGCTTTTCCTATACATACGATCCTTAGGACAATCGTAATGAGGGCAAAGTCAAGATAACAAAAAAACTGTCGCCATAATAATTACATGTTTAGGCTTTCTTTGAAAACCTACATTAGCGTCTTAGCGGAATTAGATCTGTTTTCACTTGTCGCACAAGTTGGGCTCTCTGAAGTTCGGCGAGGTCTGGGGATGGGCAGGATCTTGGATTTAGATAGATAGAGATGAGAAGCTTAGCTTGATAGACACAGCATAAATCGATGCAAATAGCTGTGTTTTTGAGAACAATAACTTCGAATATACTCAACTTTCAGGTTCATAAAACATTTATAAAAGATAAAGTTTCACAAATCACTTAACACTACTTGGAAAACAAAATGTAACATTTGATAATGCTACGGTAGAAAAAAAAAACAATTTGTATTTTTTGTGGGTAATTATTTGCGTTCAAATATTGTGGCTTTTCCTATGCATACGTATTGAACTGATAATCCTTAAGACATGGGGATTTGCCCTAAAGAGGGCAAAGTCAAGATAACAAAAAAACTGTAGCCATAATAATTAGATGTTTAGGCTTTCTTTGATAACCGACATTAGCGTCTTAGCGGAATTTCAATTGTCGCACAAGTTGGGCTCTCTGATGTTCGGCGAGGTCTGGGGATGGGTAGGGTCTTGGATTTAGGTAAACAGAGATGAGGAGCTTAGCTTTATAGACAGATAATAAATGGATGCAAAATCAGCAAGAAGAAAAAGTGGAAATAATGTTTCTTTTTGTACTCCTCCGCTGTTTTTTCTTATTAATTTCGTTACCAAGACTATTTTGAATGGTTTTTCCGAGACTCGTCGAGCTTCGTCGACTCGGCGTTTCTCTATTGGTTGCCACAGTTGATTCTAGACCTCACGAGTCGCACTGATTAAGAATATTGGGGCGGGCTTGTCACAAAAAAATTAACCATGACACGTCCACCCACACACAACTGTGATTTTGAGAAAAGTGTGTTTTAATTTTGAACGTTTTGGTCCATAGAACGTAGAATAAAATCTTCACAGCAAAAAAACTCAGTTTGGATTGTGTATCTATATATATATAAAAATGAATCCTTATTTCCCTTGGTCATCGCATCACGCGTGAAGTTCGGCTGGGCCGATTTCACTCATTAGTTTTTTTGTTATTTGACATTGTCAGGAAATGGTATTTATGCAAGGAAAAAAAAAGTTGCATTTGACGAGAGCGAAGCCGCGGGGGACAGCTAGTCATTAATAAAAATGTGTAGTGTAAAATAAAGTACAATATGTACGATTTTTGTTAATTAAAAGAATACTTGCAAAACCTTATAAAATAAACACATATGTAATCACGCCACTTTATTCATCAGTCATTGAAAACTTATCTTTTTACAAAACTCATCACAAAACTTCAACACTTTTAATTAGGTTACAAAATATAAGGTTCATGTTAAACTTAACATTGAATTGTTCTGTTAATAAATAAATAACGCAAGCACATAATCCACTAATTTTTTCTTCCATCATTGAAAACATACATTCAGCTGATTTCAGTTGACTTATTACGAATGTAAATCATCAGATACAGTTTAAAATTTAATCCTCATCCCATGCAATCGGGCTCGCCAATCAGTAAGTAGGCTCAAATAAAGCTAGCTTGATCAAATCATAGCGATTTGTTTATATGACGCGGGCTAAACAAGTGTACTCGTTTAACTAAAATCTTGTTTGTATACGGTGGGGTGCGTTCGTCCCCCGCTGCCGTATTCACACATATGCTCGGAGTTTTACGCAGTTTTAATTTTAATCCCACTACAGTGCATGTTGGATGGGTATGAATATTAAGTGGTTTTGATTAATGATTTTTTTAAAGGTAGATTTGTGAAGGGGGGTTGTAGTTTTAGTAGTGTGTTGCTGTGTTTATATTGTGATACGACACATATTCAGTCACAAACAGATTTTTGCGAAGTTTTGGGAGATCAAGTTCCTGAGATCATTTTACTGAATAATTTCTAGTAGAACTGAATAAAATCATCAACTGTATTCCTGTATTCTGGATTTTTCTTCTTCATCACCACCGTCAATTTTTTGAGAAATTCGGTTCCATTTTTAAAACAAACATGAAACTTTTCGTCTATTGATTGGAACCAGTCAACCCGTGGGTGGAGCATACTTGGGTGGAGTGAACGACAAGTGAGCTGTCATTCCATCTTATTTGTACGGTTTGACAGTTCACTTGTCGTTCACTTTGCCTAAGTTTTCACTTCGGCATGTTTACAGAATCGCACTGAAATTATCGAATAGATATAACGGAAAACAAACTCGCCCCAAACACAACGATCACCAATTACCAAAGTCATCTGAACATTACACACAATATCCAAACCGCGTAATTACAATTCCTTACCAATTACAAAATCTTTACACAAACACCGTATCACGACCACGAAAAGCTGATTTAGTTTGCCGCAAAGCGTTCAATATCGGCCATTGGGCTTCGCGTAATTGCGGCAGGCCGGTATTGGGAGGCATTCGCGGCTCGAGCCATTCATTAGGCAATCTAGATTAGCATTCCAAACGGCTATTGTGTTTAGTTTGGCCGGAATTACGCGTGCTGTAAAAGGTAATGTGCGTGTCAATTGCAGGTTTGCTATGGTTTCGGTAATTAGTGTGTGTGGCTGTTTGTGAATTTACGAGTGTGGTTCTGTTCTGTTGACAGTGTTAAAGGTAGGATTCATTTTTGTTTGACAAAGAAAACGCTACGCTATGCTACGTCGTAGCCCGTAGCCGACTACGCTGCTACGCAGCTACGATTACAGAGTACCAATTCTACTAATTTTCACATTCGTATCGCGTTCGTATCTCAATCGCAATCTATAAAAAAAAATATGATCTTTTTTGACAGTTTGCGATTGACATGCGAATGAGAAAGTTGTTTAAAAATTAGTAGAATCAATTCAAATAAACTTTGCCCTAACGGACCTGTTATCTCTCCACCACCCATGGTTGACTACTAAAGACTGCATAAGGCATTAAATCTGCGTTTGTACCTATGTGCTACTTTAAGTGATACTAAGGGCCTCTTTCACCATCTCCAATTAAAGTGAATCGGCAAGTAAAACTTACGAGTATCTTCTGTCAATTTCACAAGCGAAAATAAAGCTTCGAGTAACAACTTACCGGTTAAGTGAATGACTTAACAAATCATACGTTGCTTTCGTTCAATATTACGTCAACGTTACTCGTCAAACGTCATTGACAGGTTAGCTGTCATTTGTCATTTCATTTTGTGTATTGTTTGTTGTGTTTTTGGTTAGGAAATTATTGCGTGTGGTTTTTTTTTTATAAATTATCATGGATAAAGTTAAAAGAGATAGAAGTGCAAACTTTTCACTTGTACAGAAATACCAAACTGTGTTAGTGTCGGAGATAAGACCCCGTCCGCGTCCATAGGCGCAAGTAATGGTGGACGCGACCGTATCAAACAAGGAAATTGTAAGGAAAACTAATTAGAATTATAATTGAATCAGATTAGATTAGGTTTAGCATTCTCTAATTAGTGTTATAAGGATATTTTTGCATCATAGGTTTAGTTAGATTCTAGTTTAAATGCGAATTTAGATGTAATGATTTTGTATTGTGAATAATTACGTAGATTGAAAATGTGATTTTTTGTTTTAAGTGATAGGGATTTGAAATTAGTTTTAAAATAAAGGTCTTGACCCAAAACCACTTTAACAAAAAGAATTGAGTTGATAAGACTTATGGTTTTCGAGATATTTTCAAAAATGTATAGTGAAAATTTGTTAACCGTCAAGTAAACACTCTAATTGGCAGACGACGTGGCAAGTAAGTTACTGGTCAGTTTAATCATTGATTAGTGCTACTCGAACGTCGTGAAATTGACACGTGCAGTAACGGTGACTTTAAAAGGGCCTCTTTCACCATCTCCAAGTAAAGCGTTGATTAGTTACTTCCCAATTAAAGTTAATCGGCAAGTAAAACTTACGAGTATCTTCTGTCAATTTCACAAGCGAAAATAAGGCTTCGAGTAACAACTTACCGGTTAAGTGAATGACTTAACAAATCATACGTTGCATTCGTTCAATATTACGTCAACGTTACTCGTCAAGTGTCATTGTTAGGTTAGCTGTCATTTGTCATTTCATTTTGTGTATTGTTTGTTGTGTTTTTGGTTAGGAAATGATTGCGTGTGGATTTTTTTTTTATAAATTATCATGGATAATAGATAGAAGTGAAAACTTTTCACTTGTACAGAAATACCAAACTGTGTTAGTGTCGGCGATAGGACCCCGTCCACGTCCATAGGCGCAAGTAATGGTGGACGCGACCGTATCAAACAAGGAAATAGTAAGGTAAACTAATTAGAATAATAATTGAATCAGATTAGATTAGGTTTAGCATTCTCTAATTAGTGCTATAAGGATATTTTCGCATCATAGGTTTAGTTAGATTCTAGTTTAAATGCGAATTTAGATGTAAGGTTTTTGTATTGTGAATAATTACGTAGATTGAAAATGTGATTTTTTGTTTTAAGTGATAGGGTTTTGAAATTAGTTTTAAAATAAAGGTCTTGACCCAAAACCACCTTTACGAAAAGAATTGAGTTGATAGGACTTATGGTTTTCGAGATATTTCCAAAAATGTATAGTGAAAATTTGTTACCCGTCAAGTAAACACGCTAATTGGCAGACGATGTGGCAAGTAAGTTACTGGTCAGTTTAATCATTGATTAGTGCTACTCGAACGTCGTGAAATCGACACGTGCAGTTACGTATGACTTTAAGTGGCGATTAGTCTACTCGATACTTTACTCAAGGGTGGTGAAAGAGGCCCTAATTGGCGATTAGTCTACTCGATACTTTACTCAAGGGTGGTGAAAGAGGCCCTTAGTGATTAAGAGTATTGAGTTAATCCTTCTTTTAATCACGTCTTAACGGCTGATTAGATTTGGATAAAACTTGGCACACGGGTAGACAATGTTTTGGACTATGACATCCCGGGAGTATGTTTTCTTGAAATAATTGACGAATTTAGGCAGAAACTAATGAAGATAAATATCTTTTTCAAATCGCATGGTCTTGAGTCTCAAAAACTCACATATATATTCAGGAATCACCAGCAAATAAAGAAAAAGTAAAAGAAACAAAGTATAATTGAATTTAATTTTTTTTTATATTACAAATACAAATAAACCAACTTCCACACAAAACTTTAAACACTCCAACAATTTCACAGATGTTAAATCTACCCCCAAGTATAGAAAAACAGTTGACAGCGCGAAATCGTCACCCATCCGATAATAATAGGTAGTGATGTAAATCAAAATTCATAGTGATGCGACCCCAGTGAGTTATGACTTATTAGGGAGCCCACACACTCGCGAGAGACCACTCGTAATGGCCCTGTACGTCTAAATGACGCGATGTATTGTCACCTTTGTATTTACGAATGTAACTGGACTGTGGTGTTGCCATGTTTTTGGGAAGATTTTTATTGAAGACTTTTTGAACTATCTGTGTTTTTATTTTGTATTATTTTTCCTATGGATAAGGTAATTTGGTAGAGTTCATACATAATACAAAGTATATTACAATGCAATAAATGTAAAAAATTGGAAGAAATAATAAGGACTTGGACGCGTACTCATTCTGTCAATGTCACAACTTTCTTCTATCTAAATGTTCGATTTAAATGGTTCATTACTGATATTCATGAAGTATTTCAATACTTATGAGCGAGGAATTAAATATTAATACTTGGCTCTAGAAAAACATTTCAGTGGCAAAGTCCAGAGTCCAGAGATACCTATATTATAATATGAATGTTAAGTGTATAGAAACTGTTTACACTTCAATGTAATCGTTAGATATTCAAATGACCTATCATTAAAAAATAACATACAAATCCATTTACAGTTGTTACCACTGATTTTGCATTATAGTGACCTTTATTCTCTTAGCCATAAAGTTGCTTTCAGGGGTAAAAGAACTGTGAGCATGAAACACCCCGTAATTTTCATAAAAAGAATCAAAACTAAAAAAAGATAACCATAGACAAACAATTTACCAGGCAGGCTGGCGAAATAGGACAAATCCCGGACGGCCATCCTGCATGGCCTTCGCCCAGCTGCATAGGGCCGTCCACTCGCTCCCTCGACCCCCACAGATATTTATTATAATTTTATGCGGCGTCCACGACATCCCTTTGTGTGCTAAACGATGTTCCTGTCGCCTTTTTGTTGTTTCGAGGGGTATTAAATGTAATAACACAACTATCGAGATCTTTCGTCAATGCTAATGAGTTTTTTTCCCCGACTTAGCGATATAATCGGAGTGTCAGTTGTCTATGATTACATTTGCTGTGTGTTTAATGTGGTGTCGTGTTACAATAGGGTTTGCGGTGTTAGAAATTATTGGTTTTATTAGAGTATGTTGTTAGTTCGTATTAGTGTGGGCCTTTTGGATGTGGTTTGTCAATTGCGGTCAATTGGCAGGGTGTAATGTAGGAATTGGTTTATAATTTTATTTAAAATTTCTACAGCCGCTCTGTATTTTTTACAATAAAACTTATTTATTATAATACTAACTGATCCCCGCGGCTTCGCTCGTTTGACTAATTATATACTAAAACCTTTCTTGAGAACCACTCTATCCATTGGTGAAAACAGCATGAAAATCGGTGCAGTACTTTTTTAGTTCATCGCGAACAGACGAAAAGACAGAAGCGAGAACAGGTGGAGGACTTTGTTTCATAATATATATATAGTGTTAGTGAATACGTAGAAGTGGTAATTTTTTTTTCTATTTTTCGTGTTATTTTTTTTAAACATAGATAGCTGCATAACATAATAATTTAAAGTCGAAAAAAAAAAAAAAAGATAAGTCGTTACAATCTACTTTCAAGTGTGTTCCAAATTGTTAACAATACCAAACAAAAAGTAACGAAATAGTTACTAAAATTAAAGAAAAAAACCGTTGAAAGTTGTCATTCTGACTCACTCGAGCGTTCATCCCCGTGCCGTTTGTAATAATACACTATTATATGACTTTAATAATAATAATTCCGACTATTATTGTCATTAAAATCATTATTATCGACTAGAGACCGGTTCGACAAGTAAACACAATTGACTTTTGCCATTTGGTTGGGTCACAAAGATTTAGTTTTTTAATTATATTGACCCCAGTATGTTTTCTCTTCATTATTTTGCCATATTTCACACTTAAAACTATTCTTTTGTTTACAATGGGAAGTGCTTTTGAGCATTTTTTTTTACTTTTTGTTTTTTTTTTTTTCATTATTTTTCGCAAACTTACGAAAGGATTTTAATATTCTGCTACGTGCAAAACGGAAACACTCTATCCACTTTTAGATTTAGTTTATGAACATGTGCAGCAAAATACAGTATCAACGTCTGCAAATGATTTAAATAAAATAACTGGCAATTTATCCTAGTTTTTTTTTTCACTTTCAATCTGTTTCCAGTGGGAAAATTAAGAGTTTTATTTTTCAAGAAAAGGACACATAATCCTGCTATGTATTTGAATAAGGGTGTCGTATATTTTTATTACCAAACAAATTATTTCGTCACACGCCACTCCCTATTATTTTATACCGGCCAAACGTGACAAGACACCCGTATCTTCACACAAATAGGTATAATATACACATAAATCAATAATCAATTTTACGCCAACGAGAACGGTCCGAAGTATTCTTGCCGGGATTTTATTATTCTGGCAACACATCTAGCGGAAAATCGCGTCCTGCCGCCATAACGGAAAAACGCGGGAAAATCACACTTATTTTCGAATGTAGAATGTAACAAGGAGTTTGGATGCTTCGATTGATGCTTGCGTAGCGTGAATTTGATGTTTGGTCACTTGATTTACCTGTTGTTCGCTGTTTATTTGACTTTTTCAAGAATAGTAGACAGTGTATTCACAAAGTGGCGGAAGGAAGATGTAAACTATTTCAGATATTAAAATGTTCTAATTTCTCAGTTTCCTATTTCCTACATACTGCAGCAACACTACTTTAATAATATTTTAAGTGAGGTTCAATGCCCACGACCAAGTGTCAGATTGCAGCTTCCTTTCAACCATTAATAAAATCAATCACGTCGAAAATCACCAAAAACATTTAAACGTCAATATTTCAATTTATCGTCAAACAAAACATCATAGAGGTATTACACGACACCCCACCTATGAGAACTAATAATAAATCTCTGCATATCATTTCACCCTCAAACGATTCCGAATACACTATTGTAGGTCGAACACATCGCCTTAAGTTAATACAGAGCATTATTGAGTGCCAACAAGACGCCCCTCAGCGCGCCACAAAGCACAGACGTATTGACAAACTGCCTATAACTCCTATAAGTCTCAATCAAACAATACCATTTATGAACTCCTTACGTTATTGACCTATTTCTTTGGCATAATGGAACGACAATTAAATTTAGATTTCGAATCGTGGGAATCACTCGAATTAACTGCAGTTTTGACTTTAGCTGTCATCTCGTATGGGCGGGAAAGTTTTTTTTTTCTATGCTTAGGGAGGCGGTGTCGTGGTTTCCTCGGGGCGGTCTTGCGTTCGCTTTCTTGTCCTGCAGGTCTATTGTCCGCTGATGAATTTATTGTTATTTAGCACTTCCGAGTTCCGTATTTAATTTATTTATGGGTCACTTTTATTTGCAATTAATTAATTAATGCACGGTCATTCGCTGTCCACTGATTAATACGCTGACTAGGTAATGGCATTTTGTAAGTAAATCGTTAATTTGTTAAAATATTATTACCTACAATTTAGACACCTTTACCTATCTTGATGCCATTCAATAGACATTTTTTTTTATTTGGATTTAAGGCAAACTCTACCAATGCTAGCTCGGATTTACCTCTACTAAAAATGACACATCACACGGATATCCCTGCATAAGCCTATGGAACACCCACAGCGCGCATAAATATTCAATATCCAATATTTTCCTAACAAGAAGAATAAAAAACGCATGAAAGAGCAAAACAAGCATGCACTCCAATTTTGAAAAATTTCGATTGGCACGCACAAAAAGTGCCAAAGACAAAAGATTATAATCAATGCAGCGAATAGACGAATAGAGGTGCGCATTTGTTCGCTTACTTTGCAAAACGGCGCGATGTCAAGGAGTCTTTCTACCGAGGAGTCACTGACTCACCCAAAATATTGACTCGCAAAGTGCCGACTTTGGCGCACAATAGACACAGCAGGTTGCCTTTTGTAGGGGACCCTTCTGTACTTAACAATACCGGAGTAATGCACTGCTTTTTATTTTTTGCACATTAAAAATTGTGAGTGGAGTAAACGAGCTTTGGATAGAGGAAATGTCTTTGGTTTATCATTTTTATATAAAAGGTACGGTTTTATTTAAATGAACCAAATCATTGAAGCCATTTCATTTGGATAAGATATTATCAAACTATTAACAAATTACTTAAAAAATATTTAATTATGAACTAACTTTTTTCCCGCGGCTTTACTCGCATTTAATTAAATAAATAAAAGGAAAGATTAAAGTTATTATTTCACCGTCTCCAGGGTACGATGTATTAGTTACTGTAGGTTTTTTCAAAATAGGTTCAGCATAGTTTGTAATGTTATTTTTTCACACTTTAATGATGTGATAACATAACATACAAACTATCTTTTGCATTTATGATATCAATTAGAAAATAAAGATTGCATTGTTCTCAGCGTAGTTTTTTTTTATTAATAAATAGCTGATGCCCGCTGCTTCACCCGCTTGACAAAATATATACTAAAACCTTCCTCGAGACTCTACTATTATGACTATTGGTGAGAACAGCATGAAAATCAATGCAATACTTTTTGAGTTTATCGCGAACTGACAGACAGACGCGGTGGAGGACTTTGTTGTATATAATATGTAGTGACTAGAAAATAAAATAAAAATCACAATAACAAAAAAAATATCACTGATAATAAAAATCTTATGCAGCAATCAGAGAAATCGAATCGATCAATAGGGAACCCTCTATTTGCGCGTTCCGTTCTACACAACGCTGCGCGCTTTACAAGATGGGTCTCGCTAAATAAAAAAAAAACGCTCTCTAAGCTTATTGAAAAGTATTCTCGCCCTACGTTCACGGCGTCTGAGCAAATATAAGATAATTTTCGCGCTTCACCTCACCCGGTATTTAGGGGGCACCTTTCATACTTTTTACTGTGCCGTTTGATAGGTACCAACGCGACATGGAACGTTCTAATGTAATTTATTTTGTATTCAGAATGCGTCGCTCGTTGTATTGCCGCGAAACGCCTTGATTGGCGGTTTGAATTTTCTTTTTTTTTTCCGGGGAAATTTTTGACACTTTGTGAAAAGTTAACATAGGTTATTAGTAACTTGATGATTATTATTGCCGTCTTAGAATAATAACGCAGTCAAGAGGACAAAGACAAAGTGACTACCCAATAACGGAAACGTTTGTCAAAACTCTAGGTCAGATATGTACCAATCCAAAGTCGTACATATTCTCTGTCAAAAAATCACTTTGCCTGTGCTCAAGGACTCGGTAAAACCACCTATTCAGCCATTACATATTTTCCTACAGAAAAGATACAGCTCCAAACACCTTCAAAATGTTAAATAAATATAAAATTGCAGAAATAGTAGCCCATAATTTCTTAGTTAAGTCATTCACGTAAGTTTTTAAGTCCTACAAGACGACAACTAAGTTGTCGAACTTCGTAAATAGCGTGGGATCACTTACCCTTTCGAGGAATTAGAAAAGATTACCCACATAAGTAGACAGTAATCCCAAAAATCCCAGCTACTGGAAACCAAAAACCGGACTATATAATAAATAAAATCAATTTACCGCACATTTGATTTTGGAACCACAAAAAACTGCATTTGGAATTACTCAAATGAAATGAGCACGGTATTGTCGATGGTACCTACATTGTCTAAGTTCATGCATCTAAAGAAAATTAATTCGAGTAGGTACACATATAAACATATTTACTAAAAGGGTTATTTACTAATTGGTGTATTAGTCGCGTACAATCGTGGAAACAAGTCAATCGGCGTGTGTAATTCGAATTAAGGGACTGTTTACACGTTTGTACTTTGCGTGGAGTTTATTTTTTATGAACGGCCAGCGCAGACTGTTTTCACACATGGCCACACTTTGCGAACGGGTCGCTTATTTATATTTATGCGTAATGAAATTCTGTTATGGAGTATTGTTTTTGGATGGAAATATAACACTCGTACAGGTTTTTTAAAATAAAAGTGTTTATAAATTTTCTTTGCATTTGCTCTTTACTCATTCTGGGGGTTGTTGTTATGTAACATTATCTTTAAGCTTCAGTGCAAATGACCCCGATTTTGCTATATGCTTACGTAAAAAAGTACATTTTTCATCCTTAAACATCAAGGGTTAACTTTAAAACGAAGAAAATTAAATAATCAAGATAATTCTTTGTTTTGCTATTACATCGCGTCATCAATTTACTTTATTTCGTAACAAGGCATAACTTTACAGTGTTGCCAATTAATAAACAGAATAACAAACAAATAAGTATTTAATTGGCTCGAATCATTGATTCTTTCACAGCGTGCTTTCTTCAAACGTCTTGTTAAAAATTTCCATTTCATTTGTGAGAAAACTTCAACCCTTTCTAGTATTTTTATTTTATTTATTATTTAATTTCACAGACGTCAGCCGTTTGACTTTTAATTATGCGTCTCGTTATAATTTTCTGATCCAATAAGTATTTCATTTAAAAGTTTTAAATGAGAATTGAAATTGATGTGATACCTGAAATATTTTTGCATTTTAATTTGATCAGACAAATAACTGGGAATGGAATTGAAAGTCAACTCTTTTTTTTAAAAGTAGGTATTCGATAAATTATTAATAAACTTCAAAATAATATTTCGCAACTTTAACAACCTGCGAAGGCGACTCCGTAACGATTTACATTTTACCGCATTGCATTGGCAATGCGGTAAATTCGTTTTGTATGTAAATTCGTCTTTATCTTTCTTTGTCGGTTCGCCCACATCTACGATTCGCAAAGTGCTAATATTTTACTAAACACATACCAACTTCATTTACCGTTTACATATCAACATTCAAACTGTCAACAACACTAATCATAGACTCGAAAACAAATAAAACAAAAAAAAAAACAAAAAAAAACAGCGTTCGTTTTTCAAACGTAGCGCGCTTTCTCGGTCCATCGGGCATTCCGTCATATGCCAGTCACGATGGTGCTCGGACCACCGCGAGTCGCGTGTCGGGTTACCGTCTATCGTCTTACCTTGCCTTCCTGCCCTACGTCTAAGTTACTACGTCGCGTCATATGCCGCGGTGACAGTTGGCGAGGTGATATTCGGTTTTGTTTCATACTTTGGGAGTTTGGGTGGGCTGAAAGGACGATTGGAAAAAGAAGACTTTTGCGGGTAGTTTTAACTTAACTGTCGCTTCGTACTACGTACTCACTCACGAGCTATTGCGCACACGTATCTAAATGATTAGATTATTAAGATTCTATGGGGAATACCTAAGATACTCCTAGCTCTAAATGGACTGTAAAATAAAAACTTAGTAGATTTTCTTTAAAGTTTTTATTTCTATCCCGTTTAGGTACAACATCTGCGGCGGGATGTATGTCTTTTTTATAAATGTCACCGGAAAATAGCGGACACTGTTATATTGTAAAATACCCCGTGAAATTGTAAACTATTTTTCTTAATAAGGCACGTATACTTTACATTGGAAACTATTGAATTTGGATGGGATAGATTGCATCCAAAATAATATGATCACAATATATCGAGAAAATACAATCTAAATAAGATGTATTACAATCTTACGCAGCTTGCAATTATCCGATGACATAAACATATCACTGGTTCAAATGAACGCGTATTTGTTTAAAAATTTCTTCATCAACATGATGTAGGTAACTTAACTGGTTACCAACCTGCCTCGATCAAACCTGCCCAATTGTCCATAAGTGACATTATCAAGAAAATAATCTGAATTAATAGTAGTTGAGAGATTCTTATCAGTTTGACCAACTAGCTACTCGAACTTTGTCACAGACCACCTTGATAGATATGGAAAGGAAAAGTGTCAAAAGCAATACGTATGTTCACTGATAAGGGGGTGCATAAAAAATTTACAAAAAAAAACAAGTGACTTCTACAAATCAGCACAAAGTACAAAATAACTTTAAGAATTTTGGATGACGGTGTTTCTGGTGTCGTTTCATCGTTTTTTGATTCCGACTTCCAAAAACCAATACAAAACGTTTTGCGAACACATTCATAGTACGTAGGTACAGCTAAGGAGTGGAATTCCCTGCCGGAGTCTGTGTTTCCTGATAGCTACAACTTGGTAGTCTTTCAAGTCAAGAGTGAATAGGTTACTTCTAGGCAAGCGTGCTCCATCTTAGACTGCATCACCGGTTACCATCAGGTGATATAGTGATCAAAAGTGCGTGTCTATCAATAGAAAAAACAAATTATTATAGTACCTAAGCAAATACTCTGGTAAGATACCTTAAATTAAATCATCCAAGTAAGCGAAATTGCTCAAATAAAATAAAAACTTCTGAGCCAAACTGAATTAAATTTTCCGCATCGAACTAAACAAGAACCACAGAAATCGGATAAGAAACCTCAGAGTATAGATACCCCTATAAAAAAACATACGCTCCGAATTGAGAACCTCCTCCTTTTTGGAAGTCGGTTAAAAAATTAAGAAGAATACGGATAGTATGGATGATCAGCGGGAGGCCACTTTAGCACAAACAAAGCAAATCACTCTACCCGTCACTGTCAAAATTTCCCAATCAACCTTGAACCTAATGTGTTAGCGATAAAGATGAAAATTTAATTTGACAGATTGTTGTGTGATTAATATTATGATTCTTATATGATTCTCTTTATAGCCCCCCTGTACCTACCTAACTGATCATCCATACTATATTACGACAAACGTCACTACATATTATAAAACAAAGTCTTCCGCCGCGTCTGTCGGTCTGTCTGTTCGCGATAATATCAAAAACTATTGCACCGATTTTCATGCTGTTTTCATCAATGGATAGAGTGGTTCTCGAGGAAGGTTTCAGCATATAATTTGTCAAGCGGCCGAAGCCGCGAGCATCAGCTAGTAATGTTATAAATACGAAAGTAACTCAGTCTGTCTGTTTGTTTGTTACATCTTCGCGTCTTACCGACTGTTAGAGTTTTGATGAAACTTACGAACGGGCAGAGTATGTCCTGGAATAGGAAATAGGAGACTTTTTATACATGTATAGTATTTTAAATTGTGATAATTTTTAATATTCACGGGGGCAAAACCGCTGGCTGAAGTTAGTTTTTAACCGACTTCCCAAAAAGGAGGAGGTTATCAATTCAGTTGTATGTTTTTTTTTTGTTTGTTACCTCATAACTCCGACAATTATGAACCGATTTGAAAAACTCTTGTTTTAAACTTGCAGATTGGTCCCATTTAAAATGAAAATCGGTTACGAACTTTGGATTTTAAATCGAAATAGCTGGAATTCGTCTACTTAGATGATAGTTTTATGTCATCCAAGTAATCGAAATTGCGTATTTTGCTTTTTTGCTATTTTGCAGCGGTGTTGTTAGGTGTGGGGTACCACTAAAAAGTGAAAAAAAACTTCCAAAAAAAAACACTACAAAGTAAAAAATAACTTTAATATCGGATGTCGGTGTTTTTGTTAGTTTCTTCGTATTTTGACACCGACTTCCGAAATTAAGAGTGTGTATTCCGTCCACTAGCGCCGCCAATCGTTTTTTATTAATTGTGGTAAATTTAAGACACGTAGATAAAAAACCGCTCTGTAGTGCACTAAAGAAATGTATCTATTATTTTTTTACAGCTATTTTTAATACATAACTCATGGCTAAATAGCCAAAACGGCAATTATTGCTAAAAGTGGCCACTTTTAGCAAAAATATCGACTTTGGCAACTATTTATGTTCTAAAGTACAAAACATAACTCTCAAAACATAATAAATACATTTCTTCAGTGCACTACAGAGCGGTTTTTATCTACGTGTCTTAAATTTACCACAAATAATAAAAAACGATTGGCGGCGCTAGTGGACGGAATACACGCTCTTAAAGTTATTTTTTACTTTGTAGTGTTTTTTGTTTTGAGAGTCGGTTGTATTTTTTTTGTAAAAAGTTTTTTTATAATATTATGCAGATAGCATGTTCTAAGAAGAGTCCAGCCAGAATGTCTGGGATGTCTAGAATTTAATAATACAGTCAAATACAAGCCAGAGTCTATTGAGAGAGGATATTGTTCTTGAACGAATAATATTTTAAACATGTTTCTTGAAACCAAAGATTTCCTGTAATCTACTAGTTTAAAACTATTATCTTTTCTTCTAAATGCTTAATGGCATAATCATTCGCAAATGCACATCAAAGCATCGCCTCTCGTGGGTTTCCTTGCGGTAAGTACCTATACTGATTTAATTTGAACGCAGTTTACCGCCGCTGTATTCTTATTACCTCACGTAAATAATGACAGTATCTTATATCATTCATTAAAACAACTCCAAACACCTCAAAGAAACCCACGAAAGTTGCCATATTTAAATAATCAATTTAAATCACGCCCTTCCGATCGCGTGTCATCACTGCCCTTTATTATAAACACGGGTATCATGGCACAGGCCCTCACTCATACAGCCACACAGCCACACAGCCAATGGGTTTTGTCCTTATTTTGTTATCAAACCTCTACCTTTCTTATTAATCGTTGTGATTTCACGGAATTCGTTCGATGTTCAAAAATTGGGTCAACATTTTTTTTCTCTGAATGTTGGTATGGATGATGAATTAGGCTGTATCGGATGATCAGGTTACTTCTCTTGGTAAAAACCACAGCCCTCACGCCTTTTTAGGTAGAAAGGTTTGTTATAGGTTTTTACAAATACTTTTTTTACCAGTGTTAGCAGTAGATGATTTATCATTTCAAAGACAGTCTCTTCAACGTTTTTTTCAAAAACCGCGGACGGTATTTGGCGACACTCGCCAAAGGATTGTTATGATTATATTTTTTGCATTCTGTGTTTCTGGAAAATTCCACTTTGTAGTTCGATAGAGCTATTAGACTTTTGTTAGACAAACAAAATATTAAAAACAAATTGAAAAAACGTTAGGAAATGGCTTAAAAAATAATTATGTAGAAACAGAAAGACCCGTTAAATTCTCTTAACATTGTTTATTTGAAGCCGTTTTTCTCTACATTATGCCACTATTTGTCTCTGCATTACTCAAAGATTGGACTGGTCGACAATATATGAGGCATTAAGCCGCATCTGTAGTTTTTGAGTGTTAAATGAATAAATAATATTCATCCTCCACCAGGTCTCCTCGATAAACCGGGTCCTCCGCAACCTAGCAGCCCAGAAAGAGAAAGCGAACAACCAGCAACCTTCCCCAGAGTGCTCAACTCCGGTCTACGAGCGCCTGCGACTACTGGGAGCCCCGGCAGGGACACCGGCGTGGCCCCGGGCCCCTTGGCCGGCGCAGATCGACGCCAGGACCCCGCCCTACCAGCTGCACAGCCTGAGTCCGGGGCCCCAGGCTATCAGCTGCAATGGAGGGGACATGACAGCGATGAAGAAAAGTAAGTGGATTTGTTTTTTAGTTTAAAAGTGATTTTTATGTATGTGAATTGTGGATTGTGTTTGCAGCATAATTCATACAGAGTTTTTTTCTATTAGCGCACAGTTGTATACTAATTTTAAGCCCCTTTCTCCTTCCAAACGTCTCCGTCTTAAGCCATCTCTGGGCAATAGATAAAATTCAAAGACTTTGTCTATCACACAAGCTATCTTTTCCTTGTAACCTTATGCATTAACTGAAGCATATTTAAAAATCTCTAAAATCTGCTATGTTGGGAACAGTAAGTTACGGTAATAAATTGACTCCCAGAGTACTATTTAGTATACCGTTACCGCGTGGTATGAAAAACATTTTAGCACATAACGGACTCAGTATAAAATCCACAAGTACATCCACCCGAACCAGACATTATGCATAATCAATAACAGCAAATGAAGTGCACAGCGCGAACACTCACATACATAATATATGCACACAGCAACAGCAAAATTAACAGAACAGAAAAAAATAAAATCACAGCATACGGAAGCGTGTGGCGGTCACTGGGAACAACGCAACAAAACTTTTTCACCAGCATTTTGATAGTCGATTTGCGGCTCCCCTTGTGTGGGGAGAGAGGGGTTCGGGAGGAGAGCGGGGAGCCGGCCCGCCTACGGCACCGTCAAAAACATTACTCTGCCCATCCGCCTGGAAGATTTAATTTTCATTTTTATCTGAAACATCCCCCTTTGTAGTGGTCTGTACTCTGTATCCAATTAGGCGGCTTTGAGAATTTTTCTGGTACACCCACATAGCAGCAGCCGTTTAGAGATATGGAATTTTTAATTTCGATCCTGAGAACCAATTATAAACGATTTGTGCGATGTCTTAAACAAAAGAACGGTGATGTTATTTTATAGCGAAAGCGGACGCTTTGTACGAGGAATTTTCATAAAATTGTATTATTGTATTTGTTGGGAAAACTCGGAGATTTTCCACGAGATTTTATGCAATTTAACCTTGAATTGCATTTCTATTTTATTCAGAGCCTACGTAACCGCCTTTCGCTTCGATAGCAATTTGAAGAAGGTAGGTGGATAACACAATAATATGTTTACACATTGTTTGCCTTTTTCAGTACAACTATCTAAGTGCGAACTTAGTTATACTGAAATAGTTTTCAATAAGACAGCATTATTCAGATTCTAGCTTCCACCCGCGTCTCTGCTCGCGTGTTATTAGTACCTTATTTTATAAATCACAGCCTGTATGTTTTTTTTAAGCTATATTACTATATTAACACTAACAGATATTAATCTACCATTAAACTGTACTTTACAAACAAAAATCCAATTGGAAAGTGCCACTGACTTCTTATAGGCTTGCCAGTGCGTGAAAGTGCCGTAAGCCGATAGCCAGTACACCAGCTATGTCATGGCCGATTGACTGACACCTTCCGTGAAGGCGATGGGTACTTAAATTACATATTTATTAAAATAATTGTTTGGCTATTCGCTTCTGAGGCATCGAATTTCTGACGTCTTCGAGATTTGCCGTTAGTTTGCGTTTTTGAGTGGTTGGTTTCGCTTTGTATCTATATATCTGAATTTAATTATATTTCAGGAAAGACTTTGATACCTTTGATACTTTGATATATCAAACAGTGTAACGTTTTGATATTGATATTGTTGACGGTAATTTAAAGGACAAGGAACCCAGTCGTATGAGGTTTTAACTAGTGGTCTCTCTTCAATAAAGCTAAGAACCGAATTCAAATAAACATAGTCACTGTCTGTTTCTCCGCTTAGTTCTAAACCACACATTTTTAATCGAATCGCTATTGAAATATACCTCCGTTTAAAGTAATCTGAACATGAAAAACTACCCATTAAATAAAAAGTTAAAAAACAAACGACTTGGCCAGTAACCAATTAGATTGTTGCCAGTAGGTACATAGTTAATATCTAAGAAAAACCCTCTCAACCAACAGCCATCCGTAGTTACAGCTTCTGGCAAGTAATTGGGCCACTCAAAGTGGTGCCCGCGGCAGTACTTGAGGTTAAAGACAGCCAGCTTTGTACCACAGACTTACCACAAATTACTTGAGGTCAAAGACAGGCACCTTTGAGCCATAGACTAACAGAGCTCTGGTTACGACTCACTCTTGACATCTTTGTTACTGTTCACTTTCTAAGATAAGAAGAAAATTTAATTCTTTCTTATGCATAAACCTAAAAAAAAACATAAACATTCTATAAGGTTTTAATAGTCTTAAACTAGACCAAGACAAGTTTTGCTTACTTTTAATCATCTGCCTCGCCTTTTCCCGCCTCGAATGGGGTCGGCTTCCAGTCAAACCGGATTCAGCTGAATATCAGTATTTTACGTGGAGTGGCTGCCTACCAGACCTCCACAACCCATTAACTGGGTAACACCATACTCCTTGGCAAGACTGGTGTCAGATTTTCTGGCTTCTGACTATCCGTAACGACTGCCAAAGATCTACAAATGACAGCCGGGACCAACAGCTTAACGTGGTTTCCGAGGCACGGAGGAAACTCTGTATGTTAAGATGGTCACCCATCCACAGACCAACCTCGGCAAGCGTTACTTAACCTTGAAGATCGACCTGTGTGACTGTTATTATCCAGCCACGAGTTTTGCTTACTTTTACTAGAGTTAATATAACTTTAATTTTGAAAATAGGTGTCAAAAAACGAAAAAACAACCAAAAACTCCGATTTCCGATTTATAATTTGTAGTGTTTTGATTTAGAAGTCGTTTGCATTTTTTCGTAAAAAGTTTTTTTTAGAAATACCCTTTCTTAATTATTAAATGTTTTCAATGATGTACCTACTAAAGTACAGGGTATTTCTACAATACAATACAATCCTATCCTACTAATATTATAAATGCGAAAGTTTTTGAGGATGGATGGATGTTTGTTACTCTTTCACGTCAGATCGCCTGAAAGGATTGCGTTATTATTCTAAGTATCTTCGTTTTGAAAAGTCATTCCTCAGAGTCAGTACAGCAAAATTTATCGTCTTTTTTGTCATCACAGTATGAAAATTCACTTTCTTATTAGAATTCTCATTCTTCTATTTCTTTTAGAGATACTTTAAAGGTAGGTAAGGTGAGGTACCAATTTTGAAGTACGTAAGTTTTTGGGGGCCGAGTCACACGCGTCCGTAGGAGAATACCCTTCAGCGAATCCCTACACGTGGTCCCCGGGTGGTGCTAAACAGGTGACACTAACCGCCTCCGTGGTCAAGTGGTTATACCACTCGATTCAGACCCAGAGGTCCCGGGTTCAATTCCCAGTGGGGGCAAATTTTTTGCTCGGTTTGGTTGGTGGTAGGTCTTCTAAGTCCGCCTGGCAAGCTACCACCATCATGTCTAAGTCTGTCGCCATAACAACAATGTTAACAGCATTGTTGTGTTCCGGCAATTAGAGATATGATAGCCAGTTCCTCTATGTTAGAGGATTCCGGGTGAAACTCGCTTCCATCTTCGACCTAATCATCACTTTCCATCAGGTGAGATTTGGGCCAAGAGTTTCCCCGTTTTGAATAAAAAAAAAAAAGTACACATAGGTGCAGCCGTATTGAAAATCCCTCGTTTTATGCAAATCGGAAAAAATCGATTCACATGCAAGCAGGTTGCAGAACTTCTACGATCCTTCATACCTTACCTGACATTCTTCACATTTCTGTGAGACACGCGCCGTTCGCTAGCTTTGGACGCGCGACGCGCCTCACCCTTGTTACCTACCTACCAATGAGATCGCATTTCTATACAGGGTGTCCCAGAACTCAACGTCAAGCCGGAATCGAATAATAGGACAAATCATAATAGTTACCAGAAAAATATAAGAAAAAATTGCCATTTATTTTTTAAATTACGGTAATTTAATTTCTTTTTTGTTTTCAAAATATGTACACCCTGTGATGACGGTTTTGAGCTCCTTTAGCTACAAATCTTTACTATTTTCGTTTATTTTTGTAATCTTGAGTAGTGCTTGTGTAACCTGTTGTTTTAAATTCTTAGTTAGTTTCATTTTTCGGAAAAAAAAAAGAAATTTTTACTGTAATTCAAAAAAAATATTACATGACTAAGATTTTGTTTTATATTTTTCTGGTAACTATTATGATTTGTCTTATCACCCAATTCCGGCTTGACGTTGAGTTCTGGAACACCCTGTATAGTCATTCTAGCGTGTGCCAGCGGCTTCGCCCGCGTGATCATACTCTCGGAATATGTATAACCTATTAACCCTCATAGTTCCCGTTCCCATGGGATTTCCGAGATATAAACTATCCTATGTCCTTTCTCGGGTCTCAAACTATCTTTGTACAAAATTTCATCGAAATCGGTTCAGTGGTTTAGGCATGAAGAAGAGACAGACAGACAGACAGACAAACAGACAGAGTTACTTTCGCATTTATAATATTAGTAGGGAAGTAGGGATAGATCCTGTTGATTTTCACTTATATCTAATCTCATTAGAACAAACCATCCAAACAGATAGAGCTTTCGGTTTTTGAAGCTCCTCTTTTCTTTTCTTTTTTAATTGAGATTGATCTTGGCTCTCGTTAAGGTCAGAGGTTTGCTGTGCGCATTATAAAAGTCGTTTGGAAACGCTTAGTGTGAATTGGTGGAATAGCAACAAGATAGGGTTGTAGTGCGTCTAGATGAAGTCGTGGAGTTCTTCAGATTTCCCTTAGTTTCACGTATAATTTAAGAGTTTTAAGATTTTGACAGACACATCTGAACTGCACAGCCCAACCGGTCTATTCTGTTGACATCTCACCGTGATCACTTAGGTGGAGTGAACGACAAGTGAGCTGTCATTCCATCTTGTTTGTATGGTTTGACAGCTCACTTCGTGATCTCTTCACCCACGCCTTCACATCGACATGTTTACAGCAGTGCGATTCTGTAAATATGGCGAAGTGAAAACTTATGCGAAGTGAACGCCAAGTGAGCTGTCAAACCATACAAATAAGATGGAATGACAGCTCACTTGTCGTTCACTCCACCTGAGTGTACACGGTGAAATGTCGACTGAATAGACCAGCAGAATCGACCAGCAGTATCTGGGTAACACGATACTTGAAAAGATTTTGGAACTTTTCTGTATCACCAAATTTTTTTGGCGATATGACCTAGGTTAAACCAGATTCATCTCCCAACTAGCAAATCTATTTACCTAATACCCGTTGACTGGAAATTTTCCGTCTCGAGCCGCTTCGTCACAACCCAAATCACGATTCATAAGTGATGATAAATAAACCAATTGTCCCATATCATCACAGTTAAGCCTGCGGTGATAAGCAGTGTAACTAATTTTATTTGCGCGACCCCTCGTGAGGAAGAGACCCCTTATTTATGAGGTGCGGTGCAATAATGACCCCATGAAGCATCGTGACGTAATGGCCTATGTCTATGTCATTTTTGAGGACACTTTATTTCAGTTTGTTGAAAAGGTGATGGACAGATCTACAAGTATGCTTGGGTCTGAAAGTTCCCACACCGTAGACCTTATTACTATGCGTCTGTGTCATGACCAGTGCTGGACAAAGGCCTGTCTTCACATCTACTAGCTCTTTTAGTCCAGGGTTAATACAGACGACATTCGCCTTACGGAACCCACCTATAAATATTTTGAAAGCAATTTTTGAAGAATATTTGGTGGCCAAAATCTTTAATAGATTGTGTAACTTCGAGAGATTTTAGATCACATTATTCACTGGTGTAACTCTACTTGTCTGTGAGATAAATATATGTAGGTATTTCGTATATAAATATCTTTGATAATACCTTCACAGAAGTAACTTTCCATTCCCTCACTTTCCCAGAAAACTCTCACTCAACCACAAACACGACTTGAAAGAGGACAATTCTTGAAAAACCTACGCGAATTATCTCGCAAAGTTACATCCAAACATTGTTCAAGTGACCATTTATAAAGTCGTCCCACACTTCTTGGTCCAGAACTCTCATATAACATATCACCTACTTCTTTCTATAAGATCTTGGGTGCTTCGAACTGCGAGACAAATACAAGGTCAAAGGACTTGGGCGAATAAATCCATTAGAGGGGCGAAAACTAAATAAAACGTACTGAATAAAGGGAGGTGGCAAGGTCCGTGATAAAATACTGAGGAAAAGAGATAGATAGATGTGGCTTCAGTTAAGAGAGAAAGGGGCAGAGCCCAGTCTGGACTCTCAAGATAAGGCGAAGAAAAATGTCGCGAGATATTTATTCGCGGGGACCCGTGAATAGATGGTTATTATGGGGTTCAGTAGTAGTAAATTAGTGAGATGTATGGGCTTCGTGTTGAATATTTATTTATTAGACTCGTAAGTTATTGTCCTTAGCATCGTCGCCTCGGTTTTAGGGGAAATGGTGGGTTATTTACGGTGGTCATTTATTGAATTATTTTGGGATTGCTTGGGTAAAAGATTTTTAAAAGGGAACCCTTGTTCTATTCTGCTTAGATTATAGTTTGGTAATTAATTTGCAATAGTTAACGTTCTAAGAACGTGAGTCAATGCCCTAACTGGTTAGGTATAAGTATATTATCGTCTCGAGACAGACTAACCGTACCAATTTAAAATTTCGTCTTTAAATCATGTTTTTACAGAAATAACAATGTGACTGTATAAAAGGTAACAAAACACACACTGTGTATGGTTTTATGGAAATTTCTATAACAATTGATATACCTATAAGATGTCTTAAATTCACTAACGGTTATTAAATACGGCTGAATTACAATAACCACTGTTTTTCTTAACTTCTAGGAGCTAGTTAAAAACATTCCATTCTTGACCTAGCACACTCTCGGCAATTTTCGGAAGTCAAAGTCTTGTTTAAATCGCATCTGCACTCAAAAAAAGCAACGGGTTGCACTCCGGGAGTGCCGGTAGAAGTGAAAACTTGAACATTAACGTTGTGCATTTTTTAATCATCCGTCTTACGAATTTTCGATCAGGTCACGTGTCCTGACGCGAGTTTAACATTTTATACCCATCGCAAGAAAAGTTCTCAACGAAGTGTAAAGAAGTTTTTTCACTTCAAAAATATTTGTTTTGTGCCTTAAGTAAACTTTCAACATTTTGAGTTACGAGGTATCGCAGGTTAGTCGTCGAAGTTGAATAATGCCACTACCACAAAATATTTCAATTGCAATCTTGTACTGAGACACGGGGTAGTCAGAACCCTTAGGGTTGGGAGATCATCCAATGACTCCTCCCGCTCTGGGTGTAGCGGGAGGGAGTGTCAGACTTCTACTGACTAAAACCCATCCATGTTCCTTCATTGCCCTTTGTGTTCCGGAGCCACGGTATCTCTTTCGAATAATCCCGCGACTCCGGTAGGCGGGGTAGGCAGAACCCTAACTCGTCAACATAGACATTGAATACATACTACCTGATTTGCATACATCGGCTTGTTTGTCGGCAGAAGTCGAGATATACTCGGGAACACACAATTTTTCCGTGTGCTTACATATTTAGCTCTTTTGCTATGAAAATAGTAAGCTTTCTGTACGTTATGATAGTCGTACCTACTTAGAGGAATATGTTGAAAAAGGTCTTGTATAATTGACCTCTTTTTTGAGTCTCTTCTTTTAAAGTTAGGAGGTCAAAGTCTGTTTCTGTTTTTCTTCGCAGTGTTAGTCAGCGTGGACTGTTCTCATCTAGTTTTAATTAACCAAAAATATTGACGAGTAAGATGTTATTTACAACCTACTTACAATAGTATATGTATATATATATTATTTGTATACTTTGTTGTATCGATATGACTCAATTATATTTTATTTTTATTTGTTTGTTGTACACCTACCACAGTGTAGTCTTTTTAACCCAAAGGTTGACTGGTAGAGAATGCCTTGTTGCATTAAGTCCGCCCATGTACCACTATTGTGCATAAAGTCTAAATAAATAAATAAATAAAATAAATAGCATTTACTACCGGAATTAGAAAAGGCTGTGTTATATCTCTCTAAGCACGAATGCTATGTTTTAGTACGAAGGGCTGTGGTTCTTTGTCGCCTAAAACCCTTATAGTTATTTCTATTAAATAGGCAGTCTGTTGATATAGTTGTATTGTATCAATACTTTTTATTATTGATAGGTTTGCGTTTGACTACAATATCGCATGATGGTAAACGAAGATAGATAAACGCAGAATCGGTTTAGTTCAGCAAACCTCGGACAGATATTTCTACAAGCTTTTAAGCAACATATGCAACGTTCACAGGGCAGTTATGAACTATTCTTAACCTTATGGCATGTACAGTGCAAGTTGATGCCTAGACACTAGACTGTCGGACTCGAATTGTCTACTCGTATGCCAGTAGCTCGGCTCGCCTTAGCTGTCTACGCGATTATAGTAGCTTCCCAGTCTCTTGCAAGTCGCAACACACAAAAAATACAGGTCCCACTCGCAACTGTCTAGCTGACACTGGCGAGCTGATCCATGCTGCTGCATGTGCGAGTAGCTGTCAAGCGGTGTGTGAAAACAAAAAAAATGTTGAAGTAACTCGGATACGAGCTACTATCCAACTTGCACGTGGCCATAACTCTTAAGATACGTCCAGATGATGTAAGTTACTGCACTGTAGCTACTCTGTAGGCTGACTAGCACGCTAACTCGCTCCGTGTAAACTAGCCGTTAATTCTGAACCTTCTTTGTTTTCTAATACACAATCCACTTTCCTTTTCAATTTCATCTCTCTTCAACCCGGCACAACCTCCGTTAAACATCGGTGGACCTCTTTAATACACCGAAACCTGCCCTCCTCAAATGAATCCACTAAACACCGAGACATATCCACTTGAATATCTCAAAAGATATTTTAACCCTAAGACGGCGAACCGAAATAGAAGGGTTATATGTACTAGGCTGTATGTGCCTGTATGTGCGGCAGATCAAAGGGTCTGTGCCGCGCGCTTTGAACATGCCGACATACCAAGCGAGCGTACGAGTCTATGTGGTACATAAGCGACTGTTTTGATACCATTTGATGATATTTAGGGATTATTAGTGTGTGTATGTGCGCCGTTTGTCTGATGGAATGTCGACTTGGCAAGATGTGTGTCCTGAATATTTAACATTTAATTAGGAAAACAAATAATAATATTATCGAAAACATTGTATTCCAAGTAAAATTTTCCCATTTTTTTTTTTGAAAATTATGGCCTTAACTATTTGTACCAGAAGTTTTAGTTTTTTAAATGTTTTCAATACTCTTGGTTGTCTACTACTGTGTAACACACTTAAATTGTATTTAGAACTTATAAGTATCTTTATCTATGTATTTAAAAATGAATGCCTATTTCCCTTGGTCATCGCATCATGCGTGAACCGATGACCGATTTCGCTAATTCTTTTTTGTACTGTTTGTCCTTGTCAGGAGATGATTCTTATGAAAGAAAACAATAAGAAAGTTGCACGTGACGGGAGCGAAGCCGCGGGGGACAGTTAGTGTCTTATAAATAGTTGTTCATTCGAACCTTGTAGAAACCAGAACTTTCCGTGCGTTCAGGCGATTTTGTCATACCTATCACTGGAATCAAAAGTCGCTCACAATTTAGGACCCATTAGTTTCAGTGTTAATATAAAATCCGTGGTGCTTGGCAACTGGGCTTAACCCAGTTGTATGTCCCTTAGTGCCTATTGGCCTAGCTCTAATCTGTGCCCTGCTTGATAAGGAGGGAAGTGGAAATTATATTTATTTTTTCCTACTCATCCGCTGCACTCGTTTGATAAATTTCATTGCAAGATCCAAGACATCAATGGTGGTCCGATCTTCAGTGTTTGTGTGGCGTCACCCCACAGCCCACCTATTGTCTTGCGTCGAATTCCCACATGTCACTTCACTTGTATCTACTTGTGAAGATTCAATGGCTGCGTCATCGAATGGCGTAACCGTTACGGAATAGGTACTGGTTCAAGCATACAAATTAATCACTCCATTTGCCATCGAAATGCTAAGAAAAAGAATGCAGGTAATAGATTAACTTGTATAGATGCATTTATTTGAAAAGTTGATGACCCCGGCTTCGCCCGCTTAACAAATTGTTTAAACCTTTCTCGAGAACCACTCTATCCATTGGTGAAAACAGCATGCAAATCGGTGCAGTAGTTTTTGAGTTTGTTGCGAACAGACAGGCAGACGCGGCGGAGGACTTTGTTTTATAATGTAGTGATAGTGATATAGGTAACTATGCACTATTTATGATAGCGAGTTGATAAATGCTAAGATCTCGGCATGCCAAGAAAAACCCAGTGGTTTTGTTGGTGCCTACATTGTGTTTCTTCTTCTTTGTCGTCGTTCCGTTATACGGGGTCGGCTTCTTAATCTTGATGCGTCACTTATTCCGATGTTTAGCAGCGTCCATATCCCTTCATTTCCTTTTAAACTTTCATGAAACATGTCGTCTGTAGCCAATCTCTCTTCTCGCTAACAACGAAGCTAAATTTTTTTCAACAATAAATACATAAAAAATAATTAACAATAAAAATATTTGCGCACCAAACATCTCAAATCCATTAAAAAATCCCACAAAGCAAGCTACAGTGAGAACACAGCCGAGCAAATCCGCCGATTAGCGCACATGAGATGACCACGGACGGATAGGTCCCGAGACACCCCTCCGTGGGACTGTGCGAGTGTGGGATGTACCGGCACAGTGGTACCGACAAAATAGCAATTAAATTCGTCTTCATTACACAACCCTTCTGTAGAGGCTGTACGGGGAATTAGGGTGCGATACTTGAGTGTTACGATGATGTAGGTAAAGTTTTAATAAACGTAGCTCAAAACCCGTGCTAATAACAATAGGGTGTTTTACTTACTGTTAAAATCTAATTAGTCCATCAGATAGATTTTCAAAACTTTACGTCACGTCGCTTGTAAAAATTGTACAGACGCCAGCACATCAAGCTACGAGTACAACAATCTGTCAAATTTCTTCGATAGATTTTCAATTTTAACACTTAAGGCATAAGGTTCAAGGTTGATTGGGAAAATTTGACAGTTTCGGGCGTACTGGACTGTACCATCGTTACGTAGTGATGCCACGCGTGTTTTCAACGCACAGAGAGCCTAGCACGAATATTTTTGACGTATAGTAACGTTACGTAAAATTTTACCATACCTCAATACTCGTTTCGCACATAATATTTATTTTGAATTTGATACCATATTCATATTTTAAATGATATAAATTGTGTATGTCCTTGAAATAAAACCATAATACTACGAAGTTGTAGTTTTTTCACATTTAAAATTCACTTCGTTAACGTTACTATAGGTACGTCAAAATAATCGTGCTAGACTGATTTGTTTTATTTTTTGTGAAAAATTGGACACATTTTTCATATTATCTGTTATTCTTTGAAAATCTATCTGTCGCACCAATAAGATTTTTTTAAATACCCTATTGATTTGGTTTTCACATTTTCGAGCTCAGAGGCATAGGTAAGTCGCATCAATAAAGCCTCTTAGGTACTTCTTTTGAACAGCTCCGAATTTGATGTTCAAAAGTGATGTATTATTTTATTTCTTATTTTGTGGTAGTTCGGTACTTTATCTTCTTTTTGGACCTGACCGAAGCACGAGGGGCAGCATTCCCTGTCAGCATTTTACATTTAGTACAAATTTTGTGCTGCGTCTTTATCTAAATACTAGTCTTGAGACTTGTCCCCCGCGGCTTCGCTCCCATCAACTGACAACATTATTATTTTTTTACATAAAAACCTTCCACTGTTAATAACAAACACAACAAAAAAGAATTAGCGAAATCGGTTCAGCTGTTCTCGAGATTTGCGCTTAGCAACACGTTCAGCGATTATTTTTTATATTATAGATGAGGTTGCACCATAAATGATCCTCCGTGCATCTTTGAACGTGCCCATAAATGTTTCTCTTACGCGTTATCAACCACTTTTGGTCAGGAACAAGCCATTCACGCTGGTACAGTCTTCAACTTGGCGTGCCTGCACTCAAAGTATCGCGTCACCTTCACCCGCAAAACTGAATACCTCCTGTAAATTTCATCATCTTCAGCCGAAAGACGTCCACTTCCAAGCGTCGCCACAAAGACCGGTCCTGTGCGTCTCGCATCCATCGACTACCCACGACCTTCACCAGTAGGCTAATTCACGTAACTAAATAAGTGCCGTTGCAGTGCAGTTGAAGTTAAGTTTCGATCAAAACAACGCTTTTCGTATTCTCTACCGCTGTCAGACACGCTTGCGTCAAGTTCGCGTCACGCGAGCGCAATAACGGCATTCTACTGTTGCGCTTCTTTGGTGCGTGCTTCGGAACGCAACATGATCGGTATTCTACTATTTATGTTTGACGTCCCAAAATGACAGCTTATAAGCTTAAGTCTAATTTTTAATAATCTAATAACGTCTTATTCATTGAAATTTATTCGTTTCTATTCGATTATTTAGTGAATATATTTTTTTCTTTCACCGTCAGTAAGTTTGGTAGAGTTTGGTTGTCGTGCAGTTGACGTGCAGTTCACGCGCAGTTTACGCGCAGTTCAAAGATTACAAGAATACCGTTTATCACTCGAACTTAAACTTAATTGCAACTGCACTAAAACTTAATCGGTGCGTCATAACATTACGTGAATTAACCCTCTGGTTATCGGTCCACCTTGTGGTAAGCCATTCCAACAATGCGTCTTCCTGTACGCGGACACCACTCCAGAACTTTTCTAGATAGACTTTCAATTAGGTATATCTAGCTCTAAACATACCTAACCTAGTCCCCCAAAACAAAGTACAAATCCCCACTAATTACATGAGCACGCACCGTAGCTCCGCGCGCGTCCCACACAAAGGGTTCCGCACGCCGCCAATAACGCATGAAACAGGATTAAAACATGTAAACGCTAAAGGGTTCCGTGCCCGTTTGTGTGTAATTATACATGTTAATTTACAGTTACGTACTTTGAACAGGGTGGTATAGGGACGTATAGACTCTGGTATAGGTACCTATAGGCTACGTTTTTAGGGTTTCGCGCTCGAATAAGCGTGAGCGGTAAACGGTTTGTTTGGTGTCAGTTGAAACGTAAAGGGTCTGAAGAATGGGACGCGTATTATGGATATGGTGAACACGTGACTATTTAATTTGAGTTTTGAGTAGATATGAATGTAGTACAGTAAATGGCCAAAAACTACTGGAGTGGCGACCGCGTACAGGAAGACGCAACGTTGGAAGGTCTCCCACAAGGTGGACCAATGACCTGGTGAAGGTCGCAGGTAGCCGATGGATGCGAGACTTGATTGGGTTCTGCCAACCGTGAGAAACCAGAGAAAATTATTCTGATTTTAAACTTAAATGACTTGTTGAACGTCCATTGTATTCAGGCCAAAAAATCAAGCCATGTCCATATATTGACCTGCTAGTTGAACAAAATCAGTTTAAATTCCTTTTTAAAAGGTTACGACAGTTCGAATTTAGGTAATGGGCGCCTGGGCGGTAGTTGAAAAAATCCGCAAAATACAATACCTAACGTAAATAAAAATAAAGTGCAGTTAAATTATCTTATCTTCTTAATATATATAAATCACGTGTCACGTTGTTTGTCCACCATGGACTCCTAAACTACTTAACCGATTTTAACCAAATTTGCATACCGTGTGCAGTTTGATCCAACTTGAATGATAAGCTTACATCTCAATCTATAGTCGCAATATTATTAAGGAGCGGAGCATTCATGAAAAATGTGACGCAGACGATGTTGCGCGGGTCAGCTAGTCATAATATATATCAAAGGCTCACTTTGAAAGGAACAAAATGTGTCTAAACACACTATGCCGAAATACGCGACCGAAGTTCGGCATGATTACGCCTGCAATGCTATTTGAATTACTAATGACACATTAGGTATGCCGAAATTACGTTGCGTACAAGCGGACAGCCGAACTTCGCCTGGCGTAACTTCAGCGGCAATTCGGCGGCAACGTGTTCTGTAGAGCACACATTATACCTACGCGAACGAAATTGAAGACCGCTTGGAGCTAAATACCCACAAAATTACGCAACTGAATTACTGTGGCGTAAGTTCGGCTCTTATTGTGTGTCATATCAGGCGAATACGTTGAAGCGTAAAATCAGCCGCGGAACTCCCATCGTGGACCTTCAGCGTGGATCGTCGTATCTACATAAATTAATAGTCTTTAATTGGTAACAAGAACGTAGAAACACCGACACCAAATAGGTTCAGCTGCCACGTTATCAATTCACAATCAACCTTCGTATAGCAACTACTCACTAGAAAGAACTTAGCAACAGAACCTATATCCACATAATATTCGCAAACTCAACCAAAGACACCTGTCTTTCCAGCCAGCTAGCTCCACAAACATAAAACCACAGCTTTCATACCCAGACCTCATTACTGGAAAAACAATGGCTAAAAAAAAGATATAATAATAAATAAAAAGCCGAGGGGCGGGGGAACCGCCGCGCCGCCCACAACTCCACCCACGCAAACACAACATATAATTATTATTGTGTGAACGCGATGCGGTTTCATACACATACATACATATACAGACATACATTATGGATGTAGTTATGTAGGTATGTTTGTGAATCGGGAGTAGGAAGTGGTGTGAAGAATTGAGGTGTGAGCAGCGTTTGGAGGTCTTTAAGTATGGTAATGGAGAAGTTTTGCCGAAAAGTGGTTTAAAACTGAACCTGAGATTATGTCATTTTAATATAAATGGCATAATCTCTAAGGGGTACGCTGTGTTATTTTATTTTCTAATCTTGTTTGTGTACTACAAACATTATAAGTCATAAGATATTTTACTAACAAAATATGACTAATTGTCCAAAATTAATTAAATTAAATTATATTGGCGATTGAAAAAACTTCTATATTAAGGCCACTAGCTGTTTTATCGTACAAAGGCTGTTTTGTTTATTGAAATGCAAGGCAAAATCCAAACATGAACTTCAATAATTGTTTCAAAGTTTTTGAACAATTTATTGTTTAGTAGCAAAAACGATTCTAAAAAGTTTGGAATATATGAAATTGATTAGGTACTTCACATTTCGGTAGAACTTTTTAGTCCCATATATCTTAAACTTATTGATAAATCGCTGGCTCACAGAACGCCATTTTGTCTATGTCCTCTAAAACCATTAACTCTATAAAACCCAATTTTATTCTGTTAAAATCCAAACATCCTGATGAAACATTAATTTAAACAAAATACTTAATTCAATATTCAGTCACACCGTATCGATGGCGGTTCCACCTGTGTGCACTCAAGCGGCACGGGCCCTTTTCCCGCCGTTTTCCAACAAAATGGCCGACACGTGACTAGACTGGCGAAACGTCCTTATTCATTCATAGCCTGAAGCCGAGCTCCGTAAATATTGTGTGCTTTTAATTTTAATTGTGGGGTCTTTTGGAGATTCACTTGTGCACTACAGGTGATACTTTTATTCTTATAGCTGGCAATTTCCAGCTGAATTTGAATAGTCTTTGTTTTTGGTTGACATATACTTCCTATGCATTGAATTTGGTCAACTAGGTTCTAAGAAAAGATACGAGCATACATAATACAATGACAATACGAGCAAATGCATAATCAATTTTTACAAGTTGTAAAGTCGAAGCGTGCACTTGCGAAGATGTTTTATCGAAGGCTTTAGGAAAAAGTGAAATGTCTCTTTTGACCAAAAACTAATTTATAAAATTCATTAGGATACTTGACTTCCAAGACTGGTTTCCATTTTTGACAGTGTAAGTAAATTATAGATACTTCACTACATCACTACTTATTATAAAACAAAGTCTTGCATCATAAAACTATTGCATCGATTTTCATGCTGTTTTCACCAATGGATAAGGTGGTTCTCGAGGAAGGTAGTATATAATTTGTCGAGCGGGAGAAGTCGCGGGCATCAACTAGTTTATTATAAAACAAAGTCCTCCGCCGCGTTTGTCTGTCTGTCTGTTTGCGATAAACTCAAAAAGTACTGCGCCGATTTTCATGCTGTTTTCACCAATGGATAAGGTGGTTCTCGAGGAAGGTGTAAGTATATAATTTGTCAAGCGGGCGAAGTCGCGGGCATCAGCTATGTAGTTAAAAACTAAAAGATACTCTAAAACTGGGAGTTATCCCAAACTGATCGAAAAACAGATCATACTATTTTTCTACCCACCAAACCTTTACTATAGTAGCTCTAACTAAATACCGGAAACGAAAACACGTCTAGACAGATAAAATAAAGTCAAATAATATCATCAGATTAATTTTAAAATCCAGTGGCCATTTAGCTTTTAACAAAAACGTTCTCTGAAAACGTTAAAAAGCGATTAGCATTTTCGTCCAGTCCTTTTTATGTTTTTAACCAGCAGCTTATGTAAAAGATATATTATATACTATTTTTCACCGTTTTCCAGTTGAAAGAACTCACGAGTTGTATGCTCTATTACGAATCACTGAAAGTTCAAGGTTTCTATGCAAGTCACTATTTGCGTAAAGTTCCTTACAGCAAAATAAGATGTATGAAAGTAGAGTAACTTATGGTTGATATCCTTGGTATATCTGACTGTGTAATGTGTGTTTCCTGAGGATCATATAGTAGCTTTTAGGCCAATATTCTGCTCTCTACGATACTATCATATCCTACAAATTTACCTATATTTTAAATATTCTGTATGTCTTGTAACTCAGTCTCAACAGCTGATAGGATTTTGACGAGGAACACAGGTAGACCATGGTCTGGATTGGGTCGAAAGATTCTATTTGCACTGGTACCTACTTTCTTGTGAAATAATTTAATAATTACTTATAGACGATTTTTCAGCGAGCGAAGCCTCTAACAAAAGCTAGTCGAAATGAAAACTAGCTTGTAACATCTATATTAGACCTCAACATACCACACTACCGTCAAAATCACTAACCCACATTCCTTAATTACGCTAAAACAAATGAATTAACAAAAACGGAAACCTAATCAAGTAAATGAGCAGTCACAATAGTATCTATTTATCTAAATACCGCAGGAAACCTCCATGGAGGCACGGGGGAATCGCGAATGAAATACACGTCATAGAAGACATTTTTGCGATAAGGCAACACTGCGCCCGTTTTGTTTATGGTTCCGCCATCTTGCGCGTCACGGCGGGAAATAGGGTAGCCATGTATTGTTCGTTTTATTTCTGTGTGGAAATATTATTATATTTTTGGGGGCCGAGTCACCCGTGTCCGTAGGAGAATACCCTTCAGCGAATCCCTACACGTGGTCCCCGGGTGGTGCTAAACAGGTGACACTAACCGCCTCCGTGGTCTCGTGGTTATACCACCTGATTCAGACCCAGAGGTCCCGGGTTCGATTCCCAGCGGGGGCAAATTTTTTGCTCGGTTTGGTTGGTGGTAGGACTTGTTCTAAGTCCGCCTGGCAAGCTACCACCATCATGTCTAAGTCTGTCGCCATAACAACAATGTTAACAGCATTGTTGTGTTCCGGCAGTTAGAGGTATGATAGCCAGTTCCTCTGTGTAAGAGGATTCCGGGTGAAACTCGCTTCCATCTTCGGCCTAATCATCACTTTCCATCAGGTGAGATTTAGGCCAAGAGTTTCCCCGTTTTGCATAAAAAAAAAAAAAAAAAAAAAAAATTATTTCTTGGGAGAGTTATAATGTTATGTTGTACGTTGTATTTTTTTTTTTGATTGTGCTGTCTGTGTTAACCTAACTAACATACACTACAGTTTGACTCACTACACACGTTTTGGTCTACCTAAAACTTAGCTTAGGAAGACCAAAACGTGAAGAAAAAAAATAAGTAGGTAGCCATTAAAACTGCAGAGAACTGTTTGGAAAGATTAAGCTGAGCGGTGCCTAGATCTTAAGTACACGTAATAACCATATTCATTTTAAACCCAACCAGTTCGAACAAGTCCTCGTCAAACCTAATTCACACGTCAATATATTGCACACCCAGAACGAAAACATAATTAACCAAACCACAACAAAACTACCAAAAATACCATCACGACGTTGAAACCCAGCACAAATCACCTCCATCCACAAAAACTAATACAACATACGAAAAACATTCCCATTTCGTGGCAACATTATTTCGCATTACATTTCGGTCCCCGCAGACATTGAGTGACAGTAAATAGAGACATAGCCATGTCTATTATCTGATACCGATCTACACATACAAACTTCATGAAACATTAATGTCCCAGCATCCTGACAGATGGGCTCTTGATACACACACATTTTGCTCCCCATATCTTGTCTTTTAAACCATTTTCGACCTTATGCTATACTTACTAGGGTGTGGGAAAAGTTTTACAGTGAAGAGAAAATGTTGTTAACGTATTTCGAGGTGTCATATTCGTTGCGGTCGAGAAATGAACTGCACGACGAATGTTTTGATGGTATAGGGTTAAAAATAGTTTAGTTAGCATTTCTTTCGAAAATATTGGTACGTGTTGGACATCCAACGCATACGCACAACATGTTTCGGGAATACTTTCATTATGCGTACAGCTAAGAATTCCCTACCGGAGTCTCTGTTTTCTGATAGCTACAATCTTCTAGAAGTCCAAAAGTGAATAGGTTACTTCTAGGAAAGTGTTCTCCATCGTCGTCCAGGCGACATTGTACTAGCCTATCAATAATTAAAAAATAAAACATCGTCTTTCCCACATCTAACAGACAGGACTATTAAAGATCAAATGGTCGTTGGGCTACAAACTCGGTGTGGGACGTCCCTAAACGAGCTAAAATGCTAGGCAATGATTTATTCAAAACAATGTTATGTAAATGTGAATTTTCCTCATTTCGTGTACAAAGGTAACGTCCACGCTTTTAAATTATTCATAAATTCATTATTTCGTTGTACTTTTTGATGCAGATACTACCTACCAAGCTTTGTTTAATTTTCGTGCAGTATTTTCACCATAGTTTGTGATACATTCATTTTTGCAACTACTGTATTTTTTGTACATATTGCAAATCTCTGTGGAACAATTTCTATGAAAACAAATTGTCCGTAAAAATACATGAGAGATTCACAGAAATAAAAAAAAAAAAAAAAAAAGAAGCAATCTCTATAAATAAAATAGGTTTTTTATTGAAATGTACCTCAGAAAGATTGTCAGAACCAGTTGTAGGAAATGCATTTCAATTACTTTCTATGGGACCCATAAGATCTAAATGTAGAGGCGCCACCTTTAAACCTAGATAATATATAACCTACACAAAATAAAACATTAAAATGTTAGTCGCCGATCGTGAAAACATGCGCAAATCTAAACACACATACTTGTGCCGCGGGGCCTGCTGTAAAAACACTCGAGCCGCTACAAGCGCCCTCACTATGAGAACTCGTACTCACTCACACTTCACTCACTCTCTAACGGTGTAAGTATTAAGTATTTTCCACATTTTTTCTTTAGATTTCCCAGTTTCGAAAAAAAGTATGATTCATAACTATTTTTCTGTAGTATTTCTGATTTTTTGCTGGTGGCTCGTTAATATAATTATGTCTTATGCTAAATCATTAAAAAAATAGTACCAAGAGTTATATGCTTTAGGAAAAAATGCAAAACTTATTATTCATGGTCAACGTAGCTTTGCTACGGCGTAGCATGGTCTACGAAACTTGCTACGAACATCTACGAAAGTTGTAGACGCTACGGAAAGGGGAAAGTTAATAATGTTTTCTGAGTTTTTCTTTATTCTTATGATTTTCTAGTTTCTTTACTGTATTTGTATGGTTTCTTTTGCTTGTAAGGATTAAAAGATAGTTGAGAATGGTACACAAAATGACTTAGGTACTAGTGCCCTGTCAACTGTTAAACAATTCGAGTCTAAATTATTTCGCCGTAGGCAAAATTATGCTAAGCTAAGATAGAGATAGATATTTTCCCAAAATGAATCTCAAAGAGAGTCTGAACTAGACAGGTCTGACACGCCATCAAAGAGTGTACAAAGATAACTTAACACGACCTCTAAAATCTAAATTCTAAAATAATTTCCATTCCATTCAAGTCAGTCATAACTTACGCGATAAGGATTGAAAATTCAACTCGTTAACTCATTAAAATACTCAGTTTAAATTTATCTTCAGGTGTGATTGTGACCCTTGCTAAAGTAAAGTGCACCTAGTCAAAACGGGCTCAGTATTATTGGGCATACATTTTTAAGCGACGATAACACTATCGGTAGGTTACGTGGTAGGCCGGGCCACGTTATCGTCAGTTTCTGCATGAACGCGCCCGTTACAGCCCCCCTTACCCCCAAGCTACCCCCCAGCCATCCCCCATCCCCCATCGCCATGCCGGTAGACGGCAACGCGGAGATTTTGACACTTGAACATAATTTATTCGATCCTAAAATAGTTTGTGTTATCTAGACTGGCGATACCACGGGATTTAGATGTCTGTGAAGTTTGTGAGTGTTTGTTTGTTATATTAACCCTTAATCATTATTTGGGGTTAAAATTGTGGTGTATGTGGTTTGATACAGTTAACAGTCGACAAGGGTGGATAGGATTATATAAGCCTAGTAATTTTAATGCTGCTCTCCGAGGTAAAAGGAGGATAAGCATTGCCATACAACGTGGCAATGCCGCCAGTCTTTTGGGCTCATTTCCAGTCCACAGCAAAGCGGACGAATTTTTGACTCCATATTATATTTAGGAGTTTATTTATATGTGTATATAGTATAATTAAGGATTGCTTTTAAATGGAGTAATTGATTTGTGATATTTTGACAAACAATAGACTAATTCTATTTGTCGTACGTTTTAATAACATTCGATCATAGATTTTGATTTTGTTGTAGGTTTTTTGAAATCATATAATCCAATAAAATTTGATCATAATTAACTAGTACCTTAATGAGTATATTTGAAGAATAAAGTTTGAATCTTATTACAAACTAGCTTCTGCCATTGACTTTGCCCGCGTGATAGTCGAAAATTATCCCTAGGAATATATTGTAATTCCCGGGATAAAAATATTAAATATCCTAATTAATTAACTAATTATAATTCCAGGACATAGTCTATTCGTGTGTCAAGTTTCGTCAGAATCCGTTCTGCTGTGGAAATGGATGGTTGCTAATTAGATACATAATAATTCTCAATGACATCCACGCGGCCATAGAGAATATAACCACCGTGATTTTATAGTATTCGTCCATGACATTGGTAGGGTTTACTTTGGTTTGCCAAATCAGTACGACGCTCAAACCAAAACACATCTACGTTCTTACTTAGACAATTGGATATATAAATATGGCTGTATCTGACTCATGCAGCTCGGTAGCACTAGTATCATCTACCATTCAAGACATATCAAACGTTAACTTCCTGTGAATACAGTTGACCGACTTAGGGTGACAAAGTTTTGTTGTTAAAACAGTATATATCTACCTAGTACTTGGTAAGTATAAAACAACAGCAGGCATAACCTAGCTTAGTGCTGTGGGATGCGGAATTTGTTCGAAAGAGTCACCGCGGTCTTGGAACGCATAGGGTATTGGAGGAAAATGGATGGGTTTTAGTCAGTAAGAGTTTGACACTCCCTTCTGCTCCGCCCAGAATAGAAGGAGTCATTTCAAGATTTCTCATCCTTTAAAAAATCTTAGTACTGTGGCGCATAGCGGGAAAGGTTTATACATATATCTGGTCTGAAAGTATTTGAGCGTGATAGGAAAATTAATTAATTGGCAGCTGCAAGTTGGCCATAGGAAGTCCTCTATCAAACAGGATAGAATAATCGTGTTTGGGCTCATGGATTGATCATTGATTTGATTTTGAAAAGCTGGTTTTAGAAAGATTGGCCTCCACTTGATTAAGTATAATGCCGACATTAGGTAGGCTCTTTTGTTTGTTTATTTTATTTCTCTCTGGACTTACAGTAATTACTTTAGCAAACGCTTCTATAGCTTTAACAAACTTAATCAAACAGGAAGTACCTAGTACTTAAAAAGGCTTCGTTACAAATATAATTTTATTTAATTGAGCTATGCAGTATGAAAGGGTCTTAGTACAATTAGAATAAAAAATCTACAAAATGCTATTTGAATTTCGTTTGTTTTTAACCGACTTCCCAAAAAGGAGGAGGTTCTTTATTTGCCAATTCGGATAAAGAGGCATGCATATCGGGTAATTTACGTCAAGGTATTCAGTTTATATGAAAATTAAAAAATAATAATAATTGATAAATGTTTCCATAATGAAAAATGCTTATTTCCATGTTCTGAACATCCGGTCGAAGTTTATTTATATCGTCCAGAACAGTGTATATTGATTTATTTCATATCTTGTCAATAGACGTCAAGCTCGTCCCGCTATCTGGGCCTGGGTCTATTATCTAAAGAAAATAAACTTCTCAAATATGCCTCGGGTGTCAATACCCTTCAGTCGTACTAGTTAGAGGACGCCCGCTCGCGGACGTCTCCTAACGGATTACCCACTGAAGGGACGTTATATCCACGATATCGCGATATCTCATTGATAAATTATATACTTATCTTGATTTAAGATGTTGAGTTTATTATTGTGTTCTTGGTGTGTACGAGAAACATTTCACCATTATTTATAAAAACTCCTAACCATAGACTAGTTTCAATACTGTCTAGCAGATTCTTAATTCAAATACTCCATAGATTTGAATTACGAATCTGCTATTAAGATTTAAAACTAATCATATGATTTGATTTTTATAGGTACTTAGAAAAGGCTCAAAAATGTATTATAAGTAAATTAAGTAAGGGCCTTTGCAAAAGGCGTATTTTTAACGCGCTTCAAACGAAATTCAGACGCAAACTCTCGTTTCTTTTTGTTCATATCTGAGCGCGCGTTCGTAAAACGTGCGTCATCGGCGCGTTAAAAATACGCCTTGTGCATATACCTAGGCTCTAAGTACACTATCGCTTATCTACTGTGTAAATAGGTTTTAAAACCGTTGGGCTTCAGCAAATAGCCCATGAAATCAACTGACTAGGTATTTCAATCTATTGCTCTTTCAAAGTATTTTCCTAAAATGCAAGTGAACCCGCGGACGACAGCTAGTATAGATAGGTAGGTACCGTTCAGGGTCATATTACGAAATAATTATAGTTTTTGAATTTGTTCCTTTGTTTTTAACACCGAATTCCGAAGTTAAAGTCATTTTATACTTTGTAGTGTTTTGTTTGGAATTCAAACAATTTTTTTTTTTTTAAGTTTTTATTTTTCACTTCTATTGGTGAAACTTGGACTACATCATCGTCTACGAAGAAATTGAAATAAGCAAAAATGCTCATAAAATAAAAACTACTGAACCAATCCGAAAAAAAAATTTTACGGCACCAAACAGCAAGCATGATGCATCGAACTAAAAAAAGTAATCACAGAAATCGTATCAGAAACCTCGGAGTAATCGGTGTAAATACATAAAAAAAGAAGTCGGTTAAAAAATTTACCCACCGAATTAAGAACCTCCTCCTCTTTTGGAAGTCGGTGAAAAATAGAAATATTAAACTGAATATTGTTGGTATAATCAACTAAGCTCAAAACACCCCCCCCCCCCCCTCCCGCAAACCTCAAACGCAAACAGTTATTATTCAAACTTTTAATCAGGCTTTCATAATTGAATCCCTACCACTCCGAAGTTGTAGGATAACGCAAAATTTACGACTAAACCAAGATTAACATCGTTACTCGAATAAATCCGCGGTATCGGGACTGTTTGCTGAATTAAACCGGGCTTGTTCACTTTGCGGGCATAACTTTGCGTCTTTGCGGCTCGCAACCAGGACGAGTTCTTAGAAACTTGTAATTCCTGTAAACGGTTATACGATAGATGGTTTGGAGGATTTAAGAGGTATTATTAAGTTATTAATAGCTGTGGGAAATTTAAATAGAATTAGAAGTTGGGTGATAACGGACAGAAATGTATTTAATTGAAATTGTGTATTTTTAGGTGAAAACTAGGTTTGCTACTAATAAAAGTTTAGGAAAAAATTAAACGGGTTGCAATCCGGGAGTGCCGGCAGAAAACTTGAACATTAACTAGTCTTACTATTTTCGATCAGTTCACGTGTCCTGACTCGAGTTTAACATTTTATACCCATCCCAAAAAAAGTGCTTAACGCCGCTAAAGAAGTTTCCACTTAAAAAATATAAAAATAAAACAGCTTACTCTATCACAGTTCACAAGTTATATAGGCCTATAGGTACCTACCAAATATGTATTCCAAAATATCCCTTTACGATCAATCTGCCTAGCCATTTCTCAACTATGTTGGAGTCGACTTCCATTCTGACCGGTAGCAGCTGAATACCAACATTTTACATAGAACGACAGGCTATCCATAACTTCCGCAACCCAGTGAGAGGGTGACAGAATACCTCTAGTCAAGACTGGAGTAGAGAATTTTCTAGTTACAACCCATCATCATCATCACCATCATATCAGCTGTTCACTGCTGGCCTCTCCCAAGTTTCGCCACAACAACCAGTCCTGTGCGTCTCGCATCCATCGGCTACCTGTGGCTCTCACCATATTTATAACGACTGATATTTTTAAATGACAGCCGGGACTAAAGGCTTAACGTGTTTTCCGAAGCACGGTGAAAACTCTGTATGGATGGCCAGCCATCTACAGATCGACGTCGGCAAGCGTTGCATAACCTCGAACTTTGGGCTCGTGCAGAGGCCTTAGTGTGAGTTTTTTCGACTCACGTTCGAACGCGTTCGATTGCGAGCGCGTTAGAATTTAGTATGGGAAATTAGGTTCTACGAGTGACCACCAGGTGGCACTATAACTAAATTCCCATATTAAATTCTAACGCGCTCGCAATCGAACGCGTTCGAACGTGAGTCGAAAAAACTCACACTAAGGCCTCTGCTATTAATGCCCAATAGGCTAGTTTCCATCATCCACAAATTGCAAAACTATTTAGTCCGTCAGTTAGAGTACTGAAAAATAATGGACACGTATTTTTTGTTTTTGTAAATCAATGAATATTGACAAAGATAAAACGCATCAAAACTCGGGAGTAGGGGCTCGTGACGTCACGACCCGCTAAAATTATGGCAGAGCGTGACGTATTGTGAATTTTGAAAGCGTCGTTACTTCGTCAATTTTGGTTCCCATAACAAAAGAAAAAATACGGGTCAAATATTTTCTGACGGACTACTTAATTAGATTTTTTCAGGACACAAGCCTATTATTTCATTAGTTTTTCTCCTTTGCCCACAGACGAGGAACCACTCGAAGGCTTGGAAGGTCTACATTCAGACGAGACGGGGTCTGGAGATAACTCCAACGCAGGCTCCAGCGGGGCTGATGACGACGCGGCGCGACTGCGACTCAAGCGTAAGCTGCAGAGGAACAGGACCAGCTTCACCAACGAGCAGATTGACAGCTTGGAGAGAGGTTTGTATCTTTAGGCTTTAGTGGTAAAGTTAGAGACAGAGAAGAAATTAACCTACGAATTTACGAATCTATGAAGTGTTTTGAAAAATAAAAATAAAAGCAGTGATCCCAGAACTTGACAACGCCTTATCGGGCCGGAGCTGCGTTGACATACCTATCTAAACTCTGTTAGCAATGTGAGTTGGGACAATGGTCTATCTATATGACTATAATTTCATGTTATGTGAATTTAATTTTATTCTTACAGAATTCGAAAGAACCCACTACCCAGATGTTTTCGCTCGCGAGAGACTGGCCGCCAAGATAGGCCTGCCTGAAGCCCGAATACAGGTGAGTTTCACAACTACTTACCTGAGCTACGTTAGATCCTAGATAGGACATGAAATACCTAGGTAGCACATAGGCGAAAATAGGGTTGCCAGGCGTCCGGATAAAGCCAGGCATACATAGGTTTTTTTAGGGGCATTCCCGAGTAATTTAGATAGTGTAAATAAAAGTATCTAGATGCTTTTATTTTGATAGACAATGGCATAATAAAAAGACTGATTCATTAAATTCTGTTGATAAAGCATTATATAAGTTATGAAGGTCATTGAAGGTGCATAGTTAAACATGGCAAAAAAACAAAAAGCCTGGGTAGTTTTTAAACAGATTAATTTATGACAGATTAATGTTCATGGTCTATGTAGGTACCTTTTATTTTAGATGCTATGTTATTTAGAAAATATATTTTTTATGATTGAATCTTTCGATCGGTACCTGTATACCGGTATTTTTTTTTTAAATTTTTATCGGGTTCGATTCCCGGTTTAAATAGGCGATTATGTAAAATTCTTTGAATGCTGAAGTGAAATGAAATTCGTAATAAAAATGGAGTTTTCATGGAGTAAATTTTTCTATCTAGTTTTTAAGGTAGTACTTTCCTTCCATGTGGCAAAGTCCTGGGACGCCCTGTATAATATCCGGCTAGGAATGCCCCCTAGGCGGATATTATATCACATTCTTGTTGTACACGCGTTTACATTAATTACATGCTGATATGTATATATATAACTAGATTTTATAGTAGCTAGGAAACTAGATAGCTAATTACACCAGTGTATGCTCGGTATGTATCCAGTTGAGTGATCTGATAGGTATCTGTACGATATAAGTAGGAACTTGTTATGTAGTCAACAATATGGTGGAATGTTGCAGCTTGCAAGTTGCACAGAAACGTATTCAAGAACAGGGAAATCTTATTTAAACGATTTTAGTTTTGAAATCTTTAAAAGCTAGGTATAGGTTTATACAAAACCAGGTTTCGGCCGCGACTTCGTACGCGAATATCACATTCTTTCCCGTTCCCTTAAGAATTTCGGGAAACCCTCTTTTAGGGAGTGCTACCTACATGCCAAATCTCAGCTTTCTACGTCCAGTAGTTTCGGCTGTACGTCGATATATAAGTCAGTGAGTCAGGTTTTGCCTTTAATATGTAAAATAGAAGATTTACTAAAGGCATCACTTGAATTGAAACTGGCTGTAACGATTTAGCTTACCATGCTCATTTGTAAAACTTTTGTTTGTTAATATTGTAGTCGGAATAAGGTGTTTTATAGTAGAAGCACTTGGTAGTTAGTTGACCAGATTTTTTTTTAAATTAGAAGTAAACTAGAAGCGCATATTACTATAGAAATTTCATAAGTATGATCTTAGATCAACATGCATTAACTTATCTACCTACACCATTCTGCAGTCTGGTATCACTATAAACCATGTCTACATTAGGATTGCTCTTACTCCCGACTTAGCAGTACCTCTACTTCCCATTTAATCATTAAATTAGTATCACCAACAAGCCAGCCTTGTAAGGATTCTAATTGCCCTGTTAGCGCGATAAGCGCTGTGTGTTAACTTAACCCGACGTTAAGGTATGGTTCTCGAATCGGCGCGCGAAGTGGCGGCGCGAGGAGAAGATCCGGTCGCAGCGGCGCAGCCCCGAGTGCGGGTACAGCGGGACCGCGCCCCATGCGCCTGCGCATCCCGCCCACCACCCGCCGCCGGCGCATCCCGCGCACCCGGCGCATCCCACGCACCAGCCCTATCAGCCGCCGTTGAATGTTGATACTTACAGGTGAGTTGCTTAAGTAATGCTTGGCGTGAAAAGAGGAAGTTAGAGTGAATAGGCTTCTTCTGGGTAAGCTCGCCCCATCATAGACGTCTCTGTCATCTCTGACCAAGACTAGACTCAAGAGCAAACCCATATCAAGTAAAAAAAAGGTCTCAGCGGAAAGACAAGCACGCTCCAGTTGGGTTCCTTTTGAAATTCCTAGAATATCGCACTAGCCACACTCAACTGTTCCTGGAAAGAGTTGGGTCCGCCTGATGTTCTAGTTTTCATTTCAATAGGCCAATACTCCTGAGTTCGTGTTATTAAGAAGTTTATTTATAATACCACTTGTCTCGTTGGTAGCAATGTTTTACTGAGATACCCCAACCCATAGTGCCCATACTATTTTTATTAAGTAGGTAAGTAATTATCCATATTGGCCGTAATATTACCTATCTTACACAATCATCCAACCTTCTGCTGGGATTCAGACAAGGCTATGTCTCATGAGACATGACTGTGCTCCGCTGAGAACAGCTTTTGTGGTTCCTAAACACATCTATAGTTCATAAAAATAACATATAAAGTCCTATGTTCCCCAGCCCGCTGACCCCCATGGGGTACGGAGGCGGCATGGTACCCGAGACCCCCGTGTGCGACACGACCGAGGCCGAGCTGTGCAAGAGCGGGTTCCTGGGGTACCCACGCTACGAGCTGGGGTACAGACAGCCTCCGCATCCGTACGTCAACCATCACGGCTACCAGCATGAACCGGCGTCGCCTCCTCCAGGTAAATAGTTTGTAGATTATTGTTTAAAATAGCCGTTTTGTGATGAGAGATGGAAATCACTCGTCGTCTCCTCCAAGTTGACTACCTATACCACTTTGGTAGGTAGTACAATGTCCATTCGTTTTTGAAGGAGTCATTTAGGCCGAAAATTTATCGCCAGTGTCAATAGGAGAAAATAGTCTTCAGGAATGAGTTGGGTTACAAAAACCCATAGGTGGATACAGTCAGGTAGATGAAAGATTAAACATACACTACGAAACAGCATAATTCTTGTTGTACTGTGTTATCTTTCAGTTTAACCACAAAAGATCCTCAATCCAGAACTTATCAAACATTCCTCAAAGTCTCACCTACATGCCAAATGTCAGCATTCTACGACTAGTAGTTTTGGCTATACGTTTCTGTCTGTGACTCACTCCATCAGTGAGTAACGAACTTTACCTAGCCAAAATCTAATACAAACTTGTTTCCCATTCCAGAGCTAGGCGGTCTCCTAGGCACAGGAGTTTCGGTGCCCCTCGCAGTGCCCGGACAAGACACTCAGCAGTACTGGTCGCGCCTCCAGTGACCCTGGTGGAACTAGCCGAGCACATGCCACCAGTACTCACACCCGCAGGCTACTACCCGATGTAATTAGGCATTTACGATAAAACCCATCCAGTTAACGAGTGGGGGCTGCCGCTGGTGACGTCACATTTTAGTAAAAGTGTACTAAAATGTATCGTCACGCGAGTTTTCAACGCACTGTCTTAATTTTTTGTTCACATAAAAAAATGCGTGTCCAATATTTTTTGGAAATCTATCAGGCGGACTAATTTGATTTTTTCAGTAAAATACCCAATTTGGACAGCATTTTTTTTTAATAAGACGTGTTATTTTAGCTTTTTCTGGGGTGGCTGTTTGTCAACCCGCTGAGCCTCTGGTACTGCAGATAGGCTAGTCATCAGTTTGATGATCATTTGGGTCGTCTGCCTACTTGCTATCAACAGCATAAAAACTGACCTGTGATGTGTTTGTGTTGTACCTAGCGAGTTTATCAGATTTAACGGTATTCCTTATAGGTACGATACGCAAAAGAATGAGATGGCATGCAGTAACAAATTTGAATGCGTTCAGTAGTAAAATGATAATGCTGTTTTATAACGGTCCAATCTTAAATGTCGGGTAGTAGATATGCATTTCTTTATACGGAAGTATATCATGAACAAAGTTTTATTATTTTAAGTTTAGAATTGTTGCGAACAAACATGCAGATGGTTTGAAAGAGAAATACGTTTTCAAACCAAATAAATATAACATTATGCTACTGCAGATAGATTTTCATGCGAAAAAGAAAAGCTTGTTTGAGTACTCCATTAGGAAAAATACGAAGAAAATCTGTATCAGATAAAATGCTAGCTAGGTACGCAGATTTAAGTAAATTGATAAATGAAAGGTGAGGTACGGATATGTAGTGATTACTTTTTTTTTCTAAGTAATAATTTACTCTACGTCTGTTTCATAGTACCTATGTATTATTATTAATTTTACAATAATTGTTTGTACTTTACAGTGATATTTTTTTTAATAAACTTAATTTGTAAAATGAGATTAGGCAACCTACCAACTGTTGTAACACGTATAGTATAAAGAATTAACATATCCACTAGATGCCACAAAACAGGACTTGGAGCACAAAACATAGGCTCAAATTGTATTAATAATAATTAGAATATTTCATTCAAAATAATTATTAATAAATCTCTCATAGATTTTCTACATTATCGTTATTGATGCACATGTAATGTTGTATCCTTAGCTTAACTTTGAATGAAATAATTTAATGTCTCGGTGTAAGTGTTAAAAAATATTTTATTAAAAATTAGGTAGTTATTAAGATTAGCGTAAAATAAGTATTTAATTGTGTATATTTGTTGTAAATGTTTAATCAACAATGCCGAGATTAAATTCAATTAATTTTGCGAATATCTAACACTGACAGTTGTGGCTGAATATTTTGTAGTACCTTTGCCTTGTGTACAAAAAAAGTGGACGCTAGATACAAATCACATTGATTTACTCATTTTATCTGCTTATCTCCCAAATATGTTAAGGCATGAGGACTTATTTATAAAACTCCTTTGATATTGAATTCTTAACAATATTGTAGCGATGTAAATTTAGATTTTTTTATGAGAAACAGGGCTTGTTGGTTATAAGTGAAGAAATGTAAATAGTTAATTTCGCGTAATTGTTCATTGTGATTATCCCATTGTAAATGTAATCAGCGCGCAAGTATGATGTTTAAAAGATAGACAATTATTTGCTAACACTTTCTTAGTAGAAAAATATTTTGTACTTACGACATTTTTTGTTTCTTCATGGTATGTTTGCTATCAAAATTATACAAATTGCTTTTATGTAAATATCAGTAGTTAAAAATATTTCTTGTACGTCTCTCATAAATAAATTGATATTAGTAACAACACTAGCTTGACTCAACCTGGTGTTAATTTCGAATTTACAATTAGTTTTTAATGTGTATATGTATTAATTATAAATAAAAATGTGAATAATTGTGTGATGTCGATGAAACGTTTTAATAACATTATATGAATACACTTTTGGATCAAAGTATTTAGTTGTTTCATTTGGGCATGGCAGCGCCATCTGTGTGAATAAAAAGGAGTTTCTTGTCTTCATAGACATTAACTAGGTATTTATTGCAATAAAACTTCACCTTCTAGCAAAACTATTGTAATATCTCAATACAATCAATTAAAGCTTTTAATAATCTACTACAGTAGAAAAAAATATGTACTAAAGATTTAGCGTCCTACCTCGCAAAAGTAATAAAATGTAAGTCACATTTGTATTGCTTGTCACTTTTAAACTCTACTCAATGTAGATCTTTCATAAACCTAATATATTGCTGTTATTGACCTAATTATTTCAAACAGGAAACTTTGTACGAACATCTTTACTTAACTTCAAAGCTTAGTAACTAATTAAAGATATGAGAATCATAAGTCGTCATCTAGCAAAATATCAATGTCATGTAGTATGCTTTTTTCTGAGCTGTCCATTTTGTTTAGTTGTTGGCGACAGCTGACTACGACGTCTGGCATTACCGCATTCTTGCTCAAATCTAAGTCAAGATCTGACGCGGTAATCTCACTATCATCCTGATCTTCACTAAGGTCTACTACATCTATAGGCTCACCTAACCTAGTTGTTTCTAAATCTATAATCTCACTGTCTGAGCCTACCTTATCTAAATCTACTGAGTTAATCTCGTTGAGCTCTACACTTACTATTTGTACTTCTGAGTCAGAATCATCTGTCTTGTTTAAGTCTAAATCGTCGTCCTTTGGTTCGTCTGAACTTCTATTTGAATTTAGTCTATTTCTGTTAAGCTTTGGCTTCGCTGTTTGTCCTGTAAGCTTAATCCTCTTGAATTCAAAACAGTTGTCGACCAGTTCATCTTCTTGTATTTCGTAAATGTCACTTTGCTCTGATAGTGTTCGTTTCCTATCGTTAGCATTATCTGTTTGCTTCTGGTCGACTTTGGTCTGATTGCAGGCTGCAGGGGCATTACGGTCGAGTTTTTTGTAGAAAATGGAGTTGCTTCTGACGACTTTGAGTATTTTTTTGCCTGAGGTTGTGATGGTTTCGTGTGTGGAGAGCTTTCTCTTCCTGCTCAGGTTGAGTGTGATGGGTGGTGCGTGCGTGGCGGCGTCGCTCTTCTTGCGCGCGCGGATCTCGTCGAGCGAGAGCACCTTGAAGTCGAGGTCGGCGCGGCGCTCGGGCGCTCGCTTGCCGGCCAGCTCGTCCAGCGCCGCGCGCTCGTACTTGGGCGCGAGGCTGGCGCGCACGAGCTTGACCTTGCTGAGCTTGGGCTCCGGCGGCGGCAGACCGTCGTAGCTGTAGAAGGCCGCCGCCTCCGCTTGTATTTTCTCAAGAAGCAACAACTCCTGAGACTTAGTACGCGCGACTTTGGCCGCATCGTCCGGCGAGACGGTTTTAGTGGGCGTAGACGAGGGTGCGCTTTCATTATCCGACTCTGCAAGAACACACGAACGAACCGCTTAGTCGTACGCGATAATCGAAAGGATCGAAATGATTTTCGTAATTAATTTTGATGTGACCCGTCGGCATTGCAAGTTCGCGGTGTGTTCTCGTAACGTCTATCTGAAAGCGAATCTCGAAGGGTGGGCGGTCAAAAATAATTACAAAAATCATATTACGAAACATTTTTATTTACTCGTTGGTATATTAAACACAATTTGATTAAACAAAGCCAAAGTATAATTCTGTTCCGTTACGAGTTCCTATATCAGTTTGAATATTAATTAGCTTAAATGAAAGGTACTAGACACGCGTTACTAATAATAAACATATTTTGAAATTCTTATTATAAAATAAGACTAAGATTAACATAACAACAACCCCGTATTATTTGAAACAAGAAACTATCAGTAGGCACTCGCGACAGTTGGCGACAGTTGGCAACACTCGGCGACGCGAGCGCGACGCAGGTCGCGTCCTCCGTAACCAAAATGTCATGGAACACAACGTGTAAGTATCAAAAGTGCTGCATTACTAATTTCATTACATTTACCTCACTTTCGCACACATATACAAATCTTAGAAAAATCATTCGGATTCATAACCGATCGTGGTCAAATGTGGATGACAACTTTGACCTCAGTGACTAAAGCTCTACTCCTCCCGCCCCTCCGCGCCGTCATCAATTTATTATAATCAGCTAAGAAACATGTTTAAAGGAAAGCTTTCCACATTCAATAAAATCGGTTAGTAAAAACATCTATGCTGATATCATTATGAAATGTCGTACGACACCCGAACATCACGTAATACATAATGTCTTACTTTCAAGTCTTTTTCCACCAATTTTATAAAATAGTTGCCAAAGAGAGAGTTAGAAATTATTACGTAGTACATATATAACACATAGATAGTGGTCTGTTCCTTAATCGCAGTACATTTCACAAAGACTCGAGCGCTATCCGTGTGACAGAAATTTTACTGTCTAACATAAAACATTAACATTCCAACAATTAATCTAAATGTAAATAAATAGTTTATTAGTATAAAAAGAGACAAGACTACAACATTATACTAAATATAAAATGTATTGCTACAGTTACGAGAGAAACCAATTTTTTTTTCAACAGCTGCCCCTGAAGCAACCCCCGTTTGTACTAATTCATTCTAAAATTATACTCCTAATAACTTTTCAGTACACTTTTCCGCTAATTTATATAAAACTTAAAATAATTTTACCTCCCTTTTAAGCGAAACACCAAGAATTTGAAAGAGTTGTGTGTATAAACTGAGCATGTAAAATAATATAAGAAACCTCCGACTTAATCTATATCCCCACCAATCGAGACTATGTTATTTAAATATTGATAAATAGTTTTATACATAAATAATGACTAGGCGTACCATGGACCATAACGCGAACCGATTCTTTTTTATCTTTCCTGTTCACACTTTTGCGATTTTGTAATAAATATAGGAACTTTACTCTCAGTGCAAAAAATATAAGAACTGAATCCTTTTCTTGCCAGATTATTTTCACAACAAATATATTTGACTAATCGCGTTCAATTAACATACGAAGTGCTAGATAAGGTAAATCGGAAGCGTTACCAGACTTTACCAAAGACCGCTAAGCAATCGAATGTTCTTTTTTTTTGTTAGCTTATCTCTTTTTTATCTTTCTATATTGGTAGTATGATCTTAAGCACGATTTTTTTTTGTTAGACTGGAATCACAGCTTTAAAATGCATGCTATTTATAAAACTGTGTTTCCCGCTGTGTATACCTAGAGATACATTTTTTTTTATCATTTTATTAGCTCTATCTAAATCTCACGGTGCGAATATATAAAGTATTGGGGGCAGGTAGCAGTGGGTACCTTTATAAACTGCCAAAGCCCCGTAAAACATCCTACATACTAACATACAAACAATTTAAAGGCATAAAGCTGTTTTTTTTTTTTCTTTTTTTTTACTTATATTAATGAGTTACAATAATCGTGTATATATATTTTTATTTGTATTTTATATGTTATTAAACCTATTTATTATGTACTTTTCTATCATAGACAAAGATTATATCAACATCTATTTAAAAAAGTATTGCAGTGATATTTTGAGAGAAATCTGAATGTTTTTTTCTTAAAATATGACTGTAACTGTCTATCTATGTGATATAAATTGTTATATAACGATACAGTAAATGAAAAAGCGAGAGATATTAATGAATCTAATTAGCTAAGATATGAAAGAGATTATATTCTCTAATTTATTGCACATACAAAAATACCAACGTCGCTTTTTCTCCATATTATTTCTTTAATAAACTGTGAGAAGAGAGCTATCATACATTTTCGGTGAGTCAAATATAATCTCACTTTGTTTAATCATTGTCTATGGTATAAAAAAACAGCTAAACATTGTCTAAGTTAGAGTCAACCAAATAGCCGCCTCTTCCGGCAACATAAAAAAAAAACAATATTGTATTTCGTTAGATCAATTTGGATCCAGTTTCTAATGTAACCACCCAAACTATTTAAATCCTCACCCACCACAGTAATATTGAATACAAAAATCTCGAAACTGAATCCAACTATAACTATACAATAAATACTATATTAATTGACTATTGGCGAAATAAAAACAATAATAATACCTTCCATAAACAGGTGTTAAGATGTCGCGTCGCGAACTGGGAGAACAAATGAATAGTATTTTCTTTCTACAAAAGTTAAAATGAATAAAGCGGTAAGTTGTGACCCATCCGCGTAAAAATATATAAACAATAAATTCCCACTCCACTAGCGACAATAAACGTAGGAAAAAATTCTTAACCAATAACATGTGAATAAAGTAAATATATATTTTTTTTAAATAATAAATCTAACACTTCTCGGTCGTTTTTTTTTTAAATTGTTTTATTGGCACAACAAAGGGTTGAATTCTAAAACATAATATTGGAACCCTTTCAATGCGATCTACGACCATGAATTTGACGAGAGGATCTAGTCAGCAGTGCCATAGTATACATAAAGCATAGTGTTATATTTAGAAAACAAAAACAATAAATGAGCGTTTGAAATTTAACGTCGTTAATGCTTAACCCTACGCAAACCGCCCGTAACATGACAATGCAGAGTTTTCAACTACCGAATTATTATAATATAATGCATTAGTTAGGCTCGCTGGCCATTGAAGCGCAACATCAATCAACTCTGATGTAAAGACATAAACAACTAACCGATTTTCCACTTAGAAAGAAGAATGCGTTCAAGCAACACTTATCAAGTCTTTCAAGTTACATGAGAATAGGTATAGGCAGTGTATTGTATGACTAAATTAAATATAGTGCCGTTTACACGTCGCGTCGTCGCATCTCTTCACGAGATCACTGATAGCGCATACTTAGTGCGCGCGCTTCAGTGGACAGCGGGCCCAATGTTACAATCACGTCGCCACTAAGCGGTTGGCTCAGCATTGGACTTAAGTGTCCGCGAGCCGTGATATCGATATATCGAGCATATCTCTAAATGTCTATTGAAAACTCAAGTGCATTAGTACATAGTATTATTAATTTTACGTTTGGCTACAAGATTCGCTAATAACATTATTTGGAAAGACATCAAAATTACATTATCGTCAAACAAATCCAAAGTGTCCATCAATGTCGCGTATATAGTTTATATACTTAGCCGATCACTTTCCAACTTGCATATCAAAATTATACACTTATACGATTGCTTTTTATATCACATAAAAATCATGACGCATAAAACTTGCTTGCAATCCTTTATCCAGTGCTCTTAAATAGAAAATTGTAAAGTACAATGCCACATATGGAGAATATTCATACTACGTAATAATATACTAGGAAACAATTCACCATCAAATAGCTTTACCCACTTTTTCCTTACTTTATCTTACGCCACTGGTCCGAATTTAGTCCAAACTTATACTTATTTTGATGGCTTTTCAAATTAATGACAGCAAATCGAGCCTTAAGCCCCAATCATACAATTTGAGAAGTCTGTTTGCTATCGCCGCCGACTCGCCGTCATTGTTGGTTCACATCACTGCCCAGCAATGACACCAGTCCAGAGCATTCCTACAAGATTCCACTTTCAAAGCACCACATCACACTGTGGTAACTTAACTGAAGACAACCGCAGCTGGATCCTTTATTAATTTTACAGAAATACTTTACTTCTATAAAACAATCACTTTTCTTAAGAATCGTGAATTCACACAACCATTGCTTTGACAGCAGCTATCGTAATTTCAACCATATTTAAGATTGACTTTCCACATCGAATTTCCTACAATTTACTGTTATTAGGGGCCGGTCCGAGCCTTCTTTAGAGGAACATGAAACACTAGTTTCCTATACCAAGTTATTGGTGAAAGATTGCTTAATTGGAGACTCGAGTCTCACTAGAAACAAAACTTCAAAAGAAGCTACCTTCTATTTAACAACACCGAACACAACCATAGCTTGCTGGACCGGCATCCTGTGTGGAATCTTGCGGAGCTGGAGGCCGTGTGGTCAGTGGTAGCGCGGGAGCGAGTTCTCAAATCGTCTGGCAGGGGCTTAGTACATGTAGTTTCAGTAGAGGCGCATACCTTCTTCGAAGTTGACGACGAGGGGGTCGACGGGCATGGGCGCGTAGGGGTTGGCGGGCTGCTCGTGTGCGTGCGGCGGCAGCACGCGCCGCCCGCTCAGCAGCTCGCTGGACGCCGGCAGCACGCCCAGGATGGCCGAGTCCAGCACCACTGGGGGACGGAAACCTTGTACATCTTATATAGGGAAGCTCCACAAATCTATCTATAATCTATATTCAATGACGCCACGGTTGGCGCAGTGGTTGAGCGATTGACTGCTGCGCAGCATGTCGCGGGTTCGATTCCCGCACGGAACAAATATTTGTACGACCTACAAGTATTTGTTACGAGTCTGGGTGTGTTTCTATCTATAATATGTATGTATTTACAAAAAAAAAATGTATATAAGTAGTTTATCAGCCATCTCGTTACCATAACACAAGCATTAAAAGTTGCTTAGCTTGGGACTATATGGCGTTGTGTGAAATGTCCAAGGATATTATATTAAAATGGCTGCTCGTTACACCTAAAAACAGCTCGACTAATTATTTTTGTTTTGTTTGCTCTAATATAGGAATGGTTTATAAAGCAAGCTAATCAATCAATTGAAGGAAATACGAAGTTTACCGGGTAGTTCATCTAGTTTGATATAAAATAACCCAGGACAATAGAGGCCATTGCTCTTTCCGTAACATCTCTTAGAAGCAATCCAATACGGAAAAACGTTGAGGATTGTAATAATATTCAGGACAGGCTTTATTTTTGAAACTCAGAATGCCAATTAATTAACGAAATGTGTTGTTGCAATGACCTCCATTGCTATGATATTTTATCAACAATTTATACCCCTAAAGGGAAAATCTAATCATTTTAAAAAAGTCGGCGTAGACCGTATAGTGCGAGGACAGAATATTCGTCCTCAAAAATCTCTACTGAGTTCTTCCGTTACTTATATTCATTAGTATTTAATTTATACAATAAGGATAATTATCAGTTCTTCCGTTATTTAGATTTATTAGAAATTTATACAATAAGGATAATAAAATTATCTGATTACTATTACTGTCATGCGAAATGCGGAATCTATGTGTTATTTCGCAACCACACAAAATAATTACGTTTAAGAGTGTGTATTCCGTCCACTAGCGCCGCCAATCGTTGTTTATTAATTGGGGTAAATTTAAGACACGTAGATAAAAAACCGCTTTGTAGTGTACTGAAGAAGTGTATTTATTATGTTTTGAGAGTTATGTTTTGTACTTTAGAACATAAATAATTGCCGAAGTCGATATTTTTGCTAAAAGTGGCCACTTTTAGCAATAATTGCCGTTTTGGCTATTTATCCATGAATTAGGTATGTATTAAAAATAGCTGTCAAAAAATAATAGATACATTTCTTCAGTACACTACAGAGCGGTGTTTTATCTACGTGTCTTAAATTTACCACAATTAATAAAAAACGATTGGCGGCGCTAGTGGACGGAATACACACTCTTAACAACGCCACACGGGGTTTTTCCTATTTTCATGTAAACTAGGCTACCATGCCTCATTTAACACAATTCATAAACACAGATCCATTATCACATTCGACATAAAAAATATGTGTATTGCGTGCATGTACATCTGACGTGACATATCAACATCACACGAACGGTAAATTAAACTGGGAATCTATGAAGTAGATAGTATAGTAGTTTTATGACAGGTTATATGTGTTCATATAATTTTTTATTTTATCTGTTTTTTTATTTTATTTTTTTTAATTATTTGTCTAACTATGTAGGTCATTTTTTATACTTATTTAAATCCACATACGTCAACACTTGCTTAAGTGTGTATTTTGCTTTAAGTGTCATAGTGCTAGTAGCTAACAAGTGATAAATAATGTATATATTTATTTTTGTGTCATGTAAATTTTAGAAGGAATTTTGAATTTTTGGATTCCTTTGCATATTAATTATTATAAAATTCTAGTTCCTAAAACGTAACAGACAGTTGTGTTGCTGGGGAGTTTGTTGGCCACTTCTTCTCCACAGCTAAAACACTAGGAAGTGGTGACGGGCGGGCGTTTTGGGGGAATTTGAATAAATGACTTTTGAATTTGAATTTATTTATGAATGGTATTCTAAATATAATCACGATTTTTTTTCATGGGATGCGTACAGCCGGTCGAACCTCACCGTGATCACTTAGGTGGAGTGAACGACAAGTGAGCTGTCATGCCATCTTGTTTGTATGGTTTGACAGCTCACTTGTCGTTCACTTCGACATGTTTACAGAATCGCACTGCAGTTGATGCTGACCACCGAGAAACTAGATCTATATAACCGCGTGGTTTAGCAGTAGGATAATGTACGTTATGGTGTCGGGAAAAGGTCGCTAATACAATTATTTATTGAGAAATTAAGTCTTAGGGACTTTTTGTCACGCTATCACACATTCGTGCTATATTCGTCTTCGATTGATGTTTGAAAAAATATAATTCGCCTCAATGTTTAATTATTAAAAATAAAACAAATTGCAGCCATTAATAAAAAAACATTGATGTCGCCACCTGCATCAGACTGCTTGAAAAGCGACTCGTATGAACTTTTAAGTTTCTTTTTTAATTTATGTGAGTATTAAGGAATACGCAGACGCACTTCTTTGTAGTTTCTTTTCAATATACGAAATACTTAATAAAATCAGGTGAGATAGTGGTCCAACGCGTGCCTAAAACATATATCCAGTTGGCAATAATTGCTTCAAAGTCTATTACCCTAAGATGTAAGCATGAGTGTTACCTTGGCGCTGTTGCTGCCACAGCAGCGGCACGGGTGCTGGCGCGGGCACGGGTGGCACTACGCCCCCCATGGGCGGCTGCTCTGCGGGCACAGGCTCCGGCACATTCACCGACGTCGGCACTTGCTGCTGTATTGGGAACGACGGGGCTCCGTTAGTGTGTGTAAGGTTGTCACACGGTTTTCTGTTCCTATCCAGCCTGGTTAGTGACAATGGCTGTCAAACTTTATATCTTTTGTCATGAAATAGGCAGAATGATCACTTCAAGAATGAGAATAGATTGCCTTTGAAACTTTAATATACAACAATCTTGATTCTGAAAATCCACCAGTGATTTTATAGTTTTCAGACTCAATTTTATGGTAGTAGAAAATAATTAACTTTGCTTTTATGGTTTTCAAATTTTGCTGTTAGGTGATAGAAATAATGTTGAATGGATCTTTGATTGTTTGGATACAATATAGTAGACAATTGGCTCAAAAGATAACTATTATGAGGACAGGTGGTATCAAACCCTGCTTGCAATAACTAATTATTAAGGTAGTTAATAAAAAAAACAATGAGTTACCAAATGTTAAATTATGTGTGTAAATTCAGTCAGATATACACCATGCCTTTTTAGTAGCCAGGAAAACTTTCAAGGGTGATATGTTTGTCTTTAAACTTTCCCATACACTGTATGGGGTTCTGACAAAGTTGAAAAGGTATTGTAAGGGGGTATTTAAGGTATATTGTAGACGGGTATCACCCCTGAAAGTTCTCCTAGTTCGCTAGTAAAAAAGGCACCGTGTATGGCGTGTAATGTATGTGTTGTCTCACGGGCTGAGGCGGCGCCGGCTGGCTGGGCGCGATACCGTCGGTGCGTGCATCCGGGTTCTTGTGCATAAAGGGGCAGTGGATTTTACGACACCCACCCGGCTGGTTTTCCCAATAGCAAGGGATCTGCTTGCGGTTTTTCTAGAATGTGACATTTTTTGCTCTGTTTATTATTGAGTTACACTTATGATTTATGTCTTTCGTTCCTCAGGTTAGCACGGAATGAAGAGCTTATTGGTATCACAGTGGCAGTTAGTCACAGCCATGTCGATTCAGTATGTTTAATTCAGTACTCAGTCAAATTATAATACACGGTAAAAATGTTCAAAGGTGATTTTTCGTTTAAATTCAAGAAAAAGTAGTTTATTTTCATTTAATTGCAAAATTACTAGTATGAATCACAGCTGTTTTTATGTATTTATTTCGGAGTTAAGCAAAATCGCAAACTTGTACGAAAACTTTATTTTCAACTTCAACAATAAAAACTAAAACAATGACGAAAAAAATATGTTTCAGCCATAAACGTAGGCATGTACTGCAATTTACATGCAGCTAGTAATTGTGATAAGAGTGCTTCTACATATACAATCGCGCGCTAAAAATATTCGCACTCACTCAACCAATCTGCCTAGCCTTACTGATAACGTACTTTCCGAAGCACGGAGAAGTCTTGGTACGTAAAAGACGGCCAATCCACAAACCGTGCTCGGCAACCACTGCTTAACTTTTGAAGTTCCCTTACTCGGACTATTTTAACAAATATTATTTATATCATAACTCATCCGAAGATGTGGACACTAGACAGACGTCATAATGATTTTCATATTTCCTACAATTATATCAAAAACACGAAGGTATAATACCGCTAGTTAATTTAATCCCCATTATTAAAGATAAGAAATAAAAAATTGCCAAACATTATGTAATCCTAATCATATCACTAATAATATGTGCATATCTTCATTTTAATGATATGATTGATTACTTTGCCGCCTTACTGGACTAGTGACCGAAAGAAAAGTTAAAATATAAATATTGTGTTAAAAGTCAAATCTTGAGTTCAATGTTGTAGCAGAGTAACCTGATTTAGCATTTTTCCTTAGACATAATTATGTTGTCAAGTATGATGCTATTAGGCCGGCACCACAACAGAACAACATAAACCAATCTAGAATGGTTTTGTTTCAGGTGTAATAGGCAAGACGACTATTGTAACAAATACGATGACTTAGGATTTGTATCCATTGTCATGAAAAACTATTATTTTTTTAAAAGCATACATATAGCAACCTTGTACTGCAGATTGTTTGCAACGCATTTGAACTTGAAAAAATGTGCTTAGAATGCTTTTCATAACATGTAAGTTACGACATTAGATTATTATATACTTCTTGGAAATGTTGCTGTTTTAAAGATAACCATTTCCATTTCTTTTCTTTAAAAGAATTTGGTAACTTTAGCTGTACATAATAATAAAGGTTGCATATCTAGCTTGCTTCTTTGCACCTTCTAGAAATAGGGTCATGTCTTGTCAACAAATGAAAACTGGGTTCCAAACTCATGAACCTTCTCCTGTCTACCAACTTTATATTTTCAATTATTGGACTTCTCGGCTACATCACTTAGTTTTTAGGATGGGAAATCATCAAATGACTATTTCTGCTCTGGGTGGAGTGAAAGGGAGTATCAGACTTTCACTGAATTAAACCCAACCAAGTTCCACCAAATGCCCTTTGTGTTCCAGGGCTGCGGTGACTCATTTTAACAAATTCCACATCCCTGGCAGATGAATTCAAGGCGTAGAACAGAAATTCTACACTGGTCTTCATAATATAGACCATTTTCAAGAGATTACAATTTGTGCACTATTTCTTATACCTTGTCCAATTAAAATTAAATGTTTGTCAAACCACAAACCTGTGTTGACTAAAACACAAAAAGCCAATTCTATTGGATTACTTGTTACTCAAAGGTAACATGAGTTTAATAAGGAATTTCCTGAATAGTACTGATCTACTTTAGTATTCGGGAAATACAAGCATTGTAGTTACATAATAATCATTGATAAATTATAATGTGAGATTTGTTTCTAATAGATAGCAATAAGAAAATCTAGTTATTACTATTTTCACAGCTGTTTAGGAAGATTAGTAAATATTTACTAGTTAATTGACATACAAAGTGATCACAAATGGTCAGGATTCCGTTTGCATGAAGAAAATTAATGTTTATTACCAAATTACATTTTTTTACCTAAAGACTTCAAACAATGTAGTTTTATAACGTTTATGGTCAGAATCTTATTAGAGAAAAAAATAATTTCGGTAAACCAGAACTTATGAGGGCCCAGGGTTCTCACTTGATAAGATAACTAAGAAATGCTTAACCTACAGTATTATTGATTGATTTATTTATTCAGAAACAATATCCATTGTGTGTGAATATTAAAGATTAACAATTAGGTACACATGCAGTAAAAACTAATAATTGAATTGCTTTTAATTGGAATGATAACACTAAAAAATAATAGAAAATAATGATAATAATGTCAAAAAAAACTTCAATTATACAACAAGAATTTAAAAGAAAATACTGAAATCTTGCAAACAAACAATGTCAATTTATGTCAAAAGATTAAAATTATCATTGGGTGCATTCTCAGCAATGGGTTATCTTTATGAAACATTATTATTGAACTATCCTTCTAAACTAGACATTAATTTGAGGAACCCAAAGATTATCATCTCTATCTTCTTTCAATAAACTCATTACTAAACTGAGCTAACCTTGAGTCTGTGTACCCAAAGACAACAAAAACACCAACACATGTGAAGAAAACAAATGCAATATTAGCAAAATAGTGTCATACATACCCTCAGTTCCATGTGACGTAGTTTGCAGCGTTTATCGAGGCACTTGCCCTGCTGCCAGGCTGAGCACATTGTCTCGCATCCCAGCGCTGACGGTTCATGGCGAAACACGCAGTTATCCCCCTTCATAACAGGTAAAGTAAGTAACTTACTGAACAATTTGTACAATATTGACGCAATATAAGTTACATGTAAACCACATGTAATGCGATATTAGCTTCTAGATTTAAACCTAATTACTGGCTGGCAAGCATTAGACACTTGTGTTGCTACTTCAAAAGAAACAAAAGCTAGATGTAATTGGTTGACTTGACATCATGATTTGCAAATAAACAGAACTTTAACCTATCCGGGTTGTGTTCAAAAGCATTTTTGGGAGTTCAGTTATCATTGTCATCATTGTGTAAATTTTAGATTTCATTATAGTGAATATCAGTTAGATTTAGTAATTACAAAATCCTATGTCTAAAACATTACATTTCAGCTGTTGTATTTGTATACAGCAAAACTAGGGAATAGATTATTCCCTGTAGTCTCCATACATGTGGTATTTTTATTCACAAATAGGTACTTAATAGCTTTAATATCAATGTTCTCCTCCCAATGCATCACTTCATTCCTCAATGTGATAAGACCCATAGATATCTATGAACTGACATTTTTTAGCCAGCATGTAAAAAGGTCGTCAATGCTAATTTTACCCACAAATATGTATTAGTTTCATAAGAAAATCTGCTAGCATTGTTGTTATCACTTTACATTTGAAAGATTTCTTTCAATGTCAATAAAACATTCTAACCATAAAATATTAAATGTAACAGTGCTTAGCACGTTAGCTTCCATGATTTTTATCAGACACTCAGAATATAAACAATATGACATTATCAGCCACATTTATGATAGTACATGGTAATCATGAATATTTTCTTACCTTCGTGCATGTGGAGTAGTAGTAAAAATAGCAATCGTTGAATTTCCGTGGGGACTCCATGGTGTTATCCGACGTCGAGGGTCTGTGAAATATTGGGTACACCGTCTAATAATGCCGACACCAAAAAATGTTGTATTACTCAATAGGCACCGTTAAACGCTACAAAATACGTCACGAGTGTAGTCTAGTGGATCCAATTTATAAATAACACATACAATAAGGCTGTAGTTACGCTAAAACTAAGATTTTTCCATTTTGACAATACGTAAAGCACGGCGCGGACAAACAAGTTCCAAATTAAAAACTATCAATATGTCAAAACCAAATTGCACACTTACTCACCGCGTATTTGATAAACTAAAAAAATAATTAAATTATACAACCAATATCTACACAATAACGCTATCTAACACAAAATAATATGAACGTCACTATTAGAAAGAAGATGTAGTAGATATGGCGGACATGTGGCGGACTTTCATTTCGTTTCGTCCGCCCCAACGTTTGATTGGTTGATCAGTAACAGTTGTCTATTTCATACCATAGAGTGATATTTTACTTTTTCGTGGTAATCGAGATTACGGGCAAGTACAGGCGCAGCGTGGAAAATTCAAAAGACTTCTTTTCTTGATGGAGTTTTATGGAAATATTGGGCCAGTAGTGGTGGTTTAATTAAAAATACATATTACTGAAATTGTATATATTTAAAATAACAGAGCTGGGTTTAGATCGAAGTACCTGCCCAGCAGCAGTACGATATCTTCAAAAATTGAGAAAATTCTGAATGATGAAACAGGGGGACTGGGAAGACTAGTAGTCTTCTATTTTTTGAGCTGCGTAAGAAAACGTCTTGGAATATATTATTTCTAATTTATAGACTGTTGTTATGAATAACATTTAGGTTCACTATACATACCCATCTACTACTACGACTGGCTATTTTAGTTGGACTTTTAACCTATTGGGTTAGTAAACAGGCCGTAACGTAATCATTGCTGTTAGTTTGTGGAATAGTTGGTTCAAGACACAGGTTCAAGATAATGGAAAGGTAACTTACTAATATTGGCCAACAAAGTAATATATCGAACTGTGCCTTGTCAACAAAATTCATATCATATTTTTCTAGCCATAGACGACCTCGTTGTTGTCGGGAATACACGAGGCCGCCCACTCCACCCACATCTTGAGACGCCATTGATCTAGTATAATTTATTCTCCATGGGAAACACTCAATGTAGCCCAACGTACCTACTATAATAAATTCTTCTAGAATATGCTAGGAGGACAGAAATATTTTTTCGATTTTTGGTACTTTGGGGCAAATCTGTTATGACGACTAACTAATTTATTTCTGCTGTAAGGGGAGCCATTATAGGGGGAAGAGGGAGTAGTGATTATACAGTAGGTATAATTATAAAAAAAAACCTATTAACTGACGAAATCGTTTAGAACAACATAGGTACCGGTTATATTAACCAAAATCATAGATCCCGGCTGAAAGCTAGAAATTACCCTTCTAATATTGACCTTATCAAAAACTTTTTTTACAAAACCGAACGATATTTTTCAGTTTTAGTAAGACGACGTGATGTCGTCGTTAGGGATCCGTATGCAAACTTCAATAATGGAACCAAATGTGTGGAAATACCAAAAATCCTTATTTATCGCTTACACTGCGGATACATTGACAATAGCAAAGTGATGTACCTACTACAATTTTATAGATAGAGAATATCAATATCTACAAAAAAACTCCAGGAAGGTATGTCTGAATATTATGGTAAAGTCACAATAACCGCTTTTTGTTCAAATTATTCAATCAAAACCCGGGCCGAATATTTTGGTGTCATGATAGTATGCCTTCGACTTAATTTTTTTGATAATTAAGGTGAGTTATGTACCTATTTAGAATTACACTTTAAATTATTCACATCGGAACTTTCGTTTAAAAATTACGACGGGTATAAAAATACTCTAAGTAAGAAAAATGTTGCGGTTTGAGCGAACTGCCTTACGGTTCGTAGACATACACTTAACGATAACGATAAAGAGTAATTTACACTTTATTATTATGAGGGTAGAGGGGAGATGAAGTTCGTGGATAATCTACCAACTAAAACCCGCGCGAACGAAGTCGCGGGCGAAGAGCTAGTACAGAATAATTATGTCCTTGATTATAATGTAATGGTTATATAATTAATATCTATGAATTTATATGTACCTAATGCGTTAAGATAAAACAAAACTTACCTCGAAAACATCACCGGTTATTTCTTGTCTTGATTTTCTCACACTATAAAAAAAGGTATCAGTTTTTGCGACCAAGCACGAGCAGTCCCTTCGATGTCGTTATAACAGATTTTGACTGACAAAAATAAACAATTATGAGCAACCTGCACACATACAGATCTAAACTACAAGTCAGGCACATTTGAAATTGGCGATAACTCTCTAATTTTTAAGTAAATCTAATTAGGTAACAACACTTAGTTAATTAGATATAATCAATATACAATAAAACTCAGTTAATTAGATATCATTAGTAAATATATATTTAAAGGTACTCTCTAAGTCTCATTATTACTAAGTCCTTTCTCTTCTAATGAATCATCAGCAGTATAGTCCTGCAGATATACTTAGGCATTTCAATAAGAATAAAAAGTAAGGGGGGGGGTTTTTTTATTTTTTGCTTTTGTAGTGTTAGATTTAATAATCTAACACTACAAAAGGCAGGCTACCTGATCTTTTGGAACCTCTCTTGGGCTGTATTAAAGGGTCAGATGTGATCAACATACCTACTAAATAAATTTTTATTCGTGGCAACACGTGACCGCTTTCGAGTAAGTTCAGATTCAGACGCCATAGCATAGCACATCAAGCTGCAAAAATCTGTCAAACTTCTTCGTTTTAGTGAGATATACACCGGCTTTGATTTTCAGCTTTATCGCTAAGGAGTTAGATTCAAATTTGATTGGGAAAATTTGACACTTCCGAGTAGCTTGCTATGCTGCTGGCGTCTGTGTAAAGGGTTATTTGTAAAACACCGACAACCACTCAGGACTACGTTACTAACATCATAATTTCATTATCAACAAATTTTGTTCTATGACTTTTAAAAAATCATCATATTTAATGCATCAAGTTTTCATACAAAAATAAAAAATATTTATGAGTGTGTATTCCGTCCACTAGCGCCGCCAATCGTTTTTTCTTAATTGTGGTAAAAAATAATAAATACATTTCTTCAGAACACTACAGAGCGGTTTTTTATCTACGTGTCTTAAATTTACCACAGTTAATAAAAAACGATTGGCGGCGCTAGTGGACGGAATACACGCTAACGCTCTAAATGTTAAGAAGTCTAAAAGTCTAAGCGAAGAAAAAGAAAGGCCTTTCTTCATATAATAATTAGCCTTTCTTTTACTTCGCTTAGACTTTGTAACATTTAGAGCGTTCAATTTAATTTTATGTAAGTGTGTGATCTCTAAATCTTCTGCAATATTTATTGCGAGCTTCCTCAGAAAGCTGCCTATTAGGCAGCAGAGCAAATTGAATGACATCTGTACCTACTGTGCACAAAAATTATGTGTAAGTACAGTAGGTACGATTATTATTTCTTTGTCGCTCCGAAGTTAGCTTTTAGTGACGACCGCGCGGGTACCATCGCGTAAAAAAGTGTTACGTTCGTAGAATATTTTTCTGATTTATACGTTTTGTATTATTAACAAGTAAGAAACACAACCAGTAACAATAAAAAGGTCACAAAGTAACACAAAAAATATATACACCACCAAAACACACAAAAACAAATGAAACAGTAAGAAAAACCAAAGTAAATAATTTAAAACAATAACACTTTTCGCATCAACAGTCATATTGCATTGAGTAAGCGGGACACAAGTATAGTATGCATCGAACGTATACGAGCGACTGAGACTGCGAATGAAAACAAACGAGTGTGGAGCTATGAAGTCTTTATTATTCAAATCAATTCCAATTAATATTGTACAACACTATAAATTAGCAGTGATGAACCAGTCGGAAATGTAGCAATCATCCCGCCTATCAGATTTCTCTTGAACATGGGCCTTGGAATTTGCAATTTAGGCTCGCCGCGACTGTTGCGTGAGCTGTATAAGCTTCGCTTCTAGCTTTTGCCGCAACGTCTGCGTAGCAGTGGCGTAACGTGGGTTTCACGGCCAGGGGCGTAAGTACCTACGCTAAATCTCTCCATATACATACTGGTAAAACAACCATTTTCTTTTAGTAACACACTAAGGCTGACTGTTTACTGGAGCATAGAGGAGAGAAGTGGATATCTTATGCATTTCCACCACAGTCAACCTTGCAGATGGCAAGTCACATGGTATCGCATAAAGTAGGTTTCATACAGAAATGGCCATTACCTTAGACTATCATACACCTCTAGATGTAGGCATGACTACAGTATTAAGTGTGGAAGTGAGACGCATAATATACCTACACGATATTAATAGGCAAATTGAGACAAAGCAGCGTATCTTCTGTCCCTTACGGCGTGCCGTATTTTACTACTGTCACAAACTGACTGACTATTCACAAAGTACCTACCTACTGTCGGTGCCACTCAATTTATCTCGCGTCGATTAATTTTGTCTTTTTTGGACCGTTTAAGCAATTGTTGAGATAGACTCCATAAGTTAAGTGTTACTTAATCGTAACAATAACTCTAGTCTTAAAGTGTTGTCATGTGTGGCCACTATCGATCAAGTACCTAGAGGTATATTATCTAAGGCCGACTCTTCTTAAGTCACACCATGTACCTAACTCAAGAAGAAGAGTTAAAGTGGGTGATAGACGGCCGAGCAAGTACGCGAACTTATGGCTAGGCGAGACGAGGACCTTTTTCGCTCATGAATCACCGTAGGTACGCGGACATAATATGACTCGACGAGTAAGTTCGTTGGCGATCCAACAGGTTTGAAATTTTGCTCGTAGCTCGCCTCGGCTCACACGTCTACGCCGCGGGTCATCCTTTTATTGTGTGACACGTCTATTTTGTTGTGTATCACGTCGAAATTGACGGGATGGCGGGATCACAAAATCATCCCAACCACTTGGCTGTAAGATTACTGTGAAACCTCAGCGTACATCCCTACTAATATCATAAATGCGTAAGCAACTCTGTCTGTCTGTTTCTTCTTCATGCCTAAACCACTGAACCGATTTGGATGATTTTTTGTACAAAGATAGTTTGAGACCTGAGATAGGAAATAGGTCGCGGGGGACGGCTAGTACTTATTTTATAAACAAACCAAGAGAAGTGCTTCAGCGATTCAGTCAGTCTCTCTCAGTTTACCTATAGAAACTGACGGCGGCGACAAGTCGAAATTATGAACTATAACAACAAATACATGATACTTACTACTTGCGCTAGCCCAATTTTCGCGGACCCGAATATTATTTGATGGGTGATAGCGTCCTGTCTAGTTGCTAGGGCAGGCGTGAGTGGTTAGGAATTTAGGATCTTACTATTACGTCTTAATTGCAAAATATTGGTATAATAACGTAGATATATCCTATGCTATCCTTAGGCACTTGTCTCACCGCCGGCGACCAGTGACAACCGAGTAAAGCTTGAAACTCGAAACGAGTTGGCGAGCAGCAAGTAGCGAGCGAGTAGTTTCGATAGTTTTGTCGCTCGGCTTTTAACAAGTACTTTCGTGCGACGGGCGATTACCTACTCGCACCACTTCTCCAAACCCGCACTATATTGTACTGTGACGATTGTGTCCTTGGCTTAGGATACTCTTGTATGGTTCTCTTCAAGGTTTTATGAGATTGGCATTGGCCATTTGTAAAACTTTAGAACGGTCAGTTAAAAAGTATAGCATAGGTTTAAATTTGAAGGATAAAGAATTTGATTGTTTTATAGAACATGTATTGATGTGAATTCGCGCGGTTCTCGCCAATATGTATATTTATTCGTTAAACCTCCCATGTCTCTATTTCCCGTAGCATCCGAGTTACCCCTCCACAGTACCTACAGAACTCACCAACCAGTGTTGGTGAGTTCTGACCGCCAAGCAAGCATCGCCGAGCGAGTACCGCTGAACAAGTATTATCTTTGATAGCACTTACCGCTGCGACCAACTAGTGATAAGAGCCGGCTTGCTGGCAGTGTGAACAGCCAGCTATCGGCTATACAAATTTATGTGTCTCTTAGACTCACACGAGAACTATATCTTTTATCCCTTTCCTCAGCGATAAAATAGTCGATAGCTTATCAAGACAAGTGCCTTAGCTAGCGTTTTTAAATCAAAATAGTGGTAGTAAGAAATACCCACAATTTCAAAACCACATCTCAGTGTTGTATGAACTTTATTTATAATAATTAATATTACATCATGATTTAAACATTAATTTACATAATACAATAAATAAATGCTCACAATAATCAATATGAAGTCATGTTTAAAAAGCGAAAGTTTTACACTAAAGACATTAATAGAAATTAACCTAATTAAACAAAACAAAATTGGAATCAGGAATACTTTATCAAATAAAATGAAATAGAAAACATAAACTTCACTAGTTTCTGTAGGGTAACTTTTTGATAGAAATTGTAAAGAGTGAGTTTCCTTACTACAACCAATTCGAATATTTTTTTAAACATATTGAGTATATTGTTTTCATTAAAATTATGTAATGAAACTTCAAACTCACACTACAGGTTAAGTCAATAAACAATTGAAAATATAAAAAACACTTCATTTTTCATCATCTTTTCACCACAGGACGATATCTTCGTCCTACAGAGTTTTAAATCCCGAAAATTACACGGACTGTTTTAGTCCTAGGGCAGCCATTACAATGGCATTCATTGAAGAAAGAATATAAGGCTGATCCAAAAGTGATCATAATCGGTTTACATTTTTTATAGTTGTAAAGTAACAAAGCTGAAGAGCTTCGTTGTTGTTTCAACATGCTAATCTCTGGAACTACCAGTCGGATTGGAAAAACCGAAATCATTACTTTTAAATAATCCTAGTAGTTGAAATGAATGAACACAATGGCAGATAAATAGTTTGATGAAAATGAACAAACAATTTTGTACATAGAAATCCAATACTTGGGAGGAATGTATCAATTACATTTGCAGGTTAATGAAAACGCGGTACTAAAATATATTAATATATGGCCTCATCTCAGCTCTTACAAGTTTTTTAACAAACCTACTGGAGACTACTTAACGCGCATCAACGATTTAAACTCAACACTCTGAACACAACTCTTCAAACATCAATCTTTGAGTAAAAACAAAAAATTGTTATGTGAACCAGATGGTCGTTGGAATAACGACTAACAAAATCGTCAATATCGGAACCGGTAACTCGAAAATAACCCATAAATACTAAAATATGTATATTCGTAGGTTTTTTTAAGGTACCTTATCTTCGCATAAAGACCCAACAACATTAATAACGAGTCTAACGCTGTTCATTTTTTTTTAAACAGTGCAGCGCCAACAACCATCTATAAGCCCCCAAAACGAGTATTGCTAAATCATAACCACAAACTTTTTAAAACAGTCTTCGAACGAACACAACTGAAAAACTCAACACAAATCCAATTCAAAAATACATACAAAATTAACTTACAGTAATAGTTATTAGTAATACATGACCTACATCAATAATAGTTTTCAAATTGAATGAAAACTACATTGAACCATCATAAGATACAAAACTAGGGTCATTGCTCTTGCTACAGGCTATTTCATATCATTCATTAATATTATTAAACCATCGATTATTGTGGTGATTGGCTAAGGGATACATACTGCCCTCATGAACCTAAAGTTTAGTAACAGCTTAAAAACATTAAAACTTTAAACTTGAAAGAAAAGAATCATCATCATATCAGACAAGTGTTGCCACAACCACTGGACCAGTCGTTGTAGCAAAGCAAAAGCATATTTATGGTCTAAACTTTTCATGTTTTCGAAGTTACTACACTTTAGGTTCGGGCGGGCAGCGTTCTACTTTATCATAGTAATCATAAAAAGACTAACATTTTATGTTGTTTATGAAACTTGGTTTAAACACAGGGATTTTTAGTTTTCTAAACCACAGAAGTTAGTACCATACAATTTTAATTTTAGCTATAAACAATTTCTTTTTTAGGTGACCGTAGCCATAAGAAGCATAAATGGAGAATATGTACAGTATGACGAAACAATGGAACAAATTTAACTAAGAGAAACATTATTTTTTAATTAATAATAACCTTTGTTGTATAATTTCATTGTATAACCTTCAGTAAATACGAATTGCCAATTACTTTTACGTATGAAACGCGAATGGGGCACGACTGCTTACGGTACAAAATACAAGATTTTTGATAAGTGCGACACAGTGTTAAACAAATGGATTACTAACATACCCAACCAAGACAGGTAGGAAAACGTTCTGTATAGATTTCCACCATCTTGACTCCGTCTGACTTCAACACATTCCGACAAAGCAATCTCTGTTTATAAAGCCCGGTTTCCACCGCAAGCGGAACGGACCCATTAATGACTTCGTTATATATTCAGAACAAAAATTTAATGTTCAGAACAATTTCAGTCACGAATAAATGTTGAACTGACTTTCATAAGATGAATAGATTTCATGATACTTCAGGTGGTGGATGATAAAGAGCATTTATGTATGCAGTTTGCGCTTGCGAGTTTAACGAAGTCATTAATGGGTCCGTTCCACTCGCGGTGGAAACCGGGCTTTATAATTTGACTTTTTTGTGCCAATCTTCAATAGTTTTGTAACTTTTAGCAAGTGTCCTCAAATTACTTGACTGGCGTTTTTGATAACGTTTCAGAAAACCAATGTTCCTCTTGGCTTAGCCATACTCATCACAAATGCAGCAGCATCATATCACACACATAAACACATCACATTTGAATAGGTTAGCATTCCATTTGCTTATTACTTCGCGAAAGTGCGACATCAAGTGCATTGAGACACACGGTGTAATATACATCTGTGAATATTCTTATTTCGTTGCCAATGTGCCTACAGTTGGCCGGCTCTAATTCAACAGCACATTATTTTACAGTAATATTCGATCGATATTTCAATAATATCATCGTTAACACGAAATTTCGTTATTTATCTCTTTTTTTAGTAGTTATCACGGTTTTTTCGTTATCTGAGTGCGAAGAATAAAATTCTAATCTTTACACACGGTACACGCTTAATTTTAACATCCAAATTTCTCACTGTTTTAAGTTTCACTAACATAGACGAACCACGGCAAGTAACGCATGGTCAGCAGCAAATGTACTTTGACTATTATAGGTGAAACACATAATCGAAACCTAATGTTAGTAAAAGTTATTTATTCTTCAAATAATCATAGTCTGTTAGTATTTTTAGTTACATTTGTTGCTGACAGACATTGAATCATATCCAATCATCACATATTTATATGCAAACACATCAATTTAAAACAGATTCACTCCTATCTCATCGCTAGACATGACTTACAGTTAGATGAATGACGTCAAAACTATTGATTTGATCCCAAACATCAGAAACCGCTGAAACAGAGGTCTTTCTCTCCAGACTCCTCTCTCCAGAAACCTAAAAGATTTGGCTCAGATTGCTCAAGAAAGATTTTCTTTCTTTACTACACAGACCTCTCAGTCAAACATGAAATATATCAATATTGACTTGAATCACGACATTTTGTTTTTTCGGAACAAAATCGACCAATGTAGGCGTCTTTAGTAGCGTTAATCAGTTCTGCTGAAAACGAAGTATTCGATTTCCCATTAATATTATAAAAATAATATTAATATTAATAATTTACTCAATATCTGTAATCGGTTACTTCGTTTTGTGCAGATACTTCCTTTTTACAAGCTTTTATTTAACTTGCAATGTTTGTATGTTCAGTTATCTTTAACCGATTGAGCTGATATTTGGAATGCACGCTTATTTTGGATGACAATGCATGCTTAGCTATGTGACGTCATTCTAATTCCAATAAGGCGGGTCATCCAAGATGGCGGACTAGTTATTTTTGGTCAGGTTTCAAAATGAAAGGGCTTGCTGAAGTAAACACGAAAACTAAAGTTTATTAACATAGATTTATTTTTTTATAACGGCAGAGTTCTTTTACCTCACTGTATGTCATGTCTAACTACAAATATCCAATGTTAAAACAGTCAAGCATTGACTGACAACAAAGTTCAAAGAGAGACAAATTTTTATATCCTAACCGAGTCAACAAAATGATCCCTTACCAAGACAAGTTCATACATGAAGCGTAATACCCTGTGCAAGGCGATACTGTTTAAATATATTGTCATGTTCTAAACTTGAAGTCAGAAACTTAGATAGTTAACATGTTTTAGAACTACAAACTCTATTTTATGTAGTTTAAGTTTCAAAATTGAATGCAACACATACCTTTTATGTTTTTAAAGTCGATCTTGACCTTGTTCTCGCCTGATTGTAAGCGATGGATGAGGTCTAGGATGGAGCGAATGAATTCAGAGCCTAGCCACTCACATTTTGTGTTGTCTATACTAGAAAGGCTTAGTTAGTTAATCTTGATGTGTCCATTAAATCGCTTTTATTTAAAAATAAAATGCAACTAAAGTCCAATGTAAATACAACAATAACGATTGCTAAATCAATTAAACCATTCGTTTCAGCAGTGGTTTATTTGTTTAATATATGTTTGTGTAAATAGTCACATCAAAATTGCTTACCTTTATTTAACTAAGTACCTAAACCTTTCAAGCATAGACAACATGAAACTCCATCTCTTCGTCGAGGCTTGTCCCATTATTTGGGATTGACCCTCGTCATTCTTCACCAGACGTGTCTTTGCTGTATCTTAGACACATCTAAGTTTTCTGTAGCTAAGAAACGAAGGAAATAGGTACCTACATACGTACAGCGGTCAACCGCGCGGTTCCAGTTTAATATGCAACCACTTGTCATTTAATGGCGTTCAAGTGCGTAACAATCACTAGCGGTTGCATATTTAACTGAAAAGGTCGAGTAAGTGTCAATGAATGTTAACTATCGAAGATTCAGAATCCAAGTACACTTAGTAAGGGTTCACAACAATGGACGCTTGGACGCTACGTCGAAACACGCATAGGCCTCTAACATATTCTTAGAAACTAGATGAGAATGGAAAACTGTCTAAAAATGAGATTTAAAATTTCGAGTTATTTCAGTCAAGCCGAAGAATAGTCAACTTACGAAACAAAACAAGCATTGAGGGTGTAGACGCGACTGAAAAAGGCGAGAGTGAGTTTTAACGAATCTTTTGAAGAATTCCGCAAGATTTTCAATTGTTCGAATAATTATCGAAGTCGACCATATTTTGTCAAATTCAACAGTGTTTTTCATTTGTTTATATGTCACTCTCTAGTGTTTGAACGCGATAGTGCAAGTAAATCGATGGCGTATGAGAGAGCTACCAAATCTTTGGGTGCTGTGCGCGTAAGCACTCTTATCTCTTGGAGGAGCTCTTGATCTGTTGCAGCTTGAGGCGCAGCGCGTCTACCTCGGCTTCGTTGCGTTGGGAGAGCGTCTGTGTTGTGTGTAGCTGTGGAAGAGAATAGCAATGTTAGATAAGGAGCTACTGGCAGCCCAGAAATGTCAAGGATTTATAACGAAAAACGCCCATCCGCGACATTCCCCGAAAGGGAGCGTGCAGGAACTATACGTGGCAGCACAGAAGTGTCAATGTCAAACATTTATAACGTGAAAGTTTCGAATTTGGAACGCTAGATGGCACGGTTAGCGCTGTGCACGTTCCTTTCAGTTTTCAGAGTTATAAAAAGGGATCCGATAAAAGCTAAACCTAAACGACGGCGGATTTGATCATCAACGTTTGTCGTGGAAAGAGTTTTTAAAAGTAGATTTAATCCATGACATGCAGATATATTGGCTCTTTTTTTAGGATGGGTAATCATCAAATAACTTCTCCCACTCTGGGCGGAGTGGAAGGGAGTGTCGGACTCTTACTGATTTCTTTGTTAGAATTTTACAGAATCGCACTGCAGATATGTTCATAGGAATTCATCGACTGTTTAGCGCAATTTAGAAGCTATGGTAATGTTATAGAGTTTTATACTCACGTCTAGTTGTGGATCGATGCTGTGTGTTCGCGGTAACGTATTCTCGTTGATGGAGTCGGCAAGCGTTCTGTTGTCGCCGACCGGCGTGCGCGGCTGGGACGATGGGGACGACTCTGTTTTTAAGCCGGCTTTGGCCTAGAAATAAAATATAATTGATAAAGTAATAGGGAATATGCATGATTTTTTTTTATTCTTTTCGTCTTTATAATGCATGAAAAAATATAAATAGTCTTGGAAATTTATTTAAAAAAAAAAAATGTAAAATGCTGAATAAAATTTTGCAATTCAAACGCCGCCATTTTTCGCGGGCTTTGGATGACGTCACACTACACTTTGTTATGACGTCCAGTGCGTCGCGTGTTTGTTTGTTTACCATTTTGAACTGTAGGCGTTTCAGGTTTCAGCTCGATTCTCGTTTTAATTGCCATACAGACCATGGAAGAAGCTGAGAAACCTTCTTACAAGTATAGTAAGTGTGAAACACTATAAGAACTGCACAAAACTACACAAACTGCATAAACTACACGTGATAATCTATTTTAGGTAAATTGTCTGATTGCGCTTTAACAAAACCACTTTCATTCATCGTCCTGGATTAAATTACAAATCTAGATTCAACTAGAAATCACCGCAGGAACACATTTTTTAACGGTTAACAAAAATTTTCACTCGACTCTGAAACCGGGAGCCGGTAATTATGTCAATTCAATGTCAGTCATGTCATTGTCATCTCAAATTGTCAATTTCTTCGTGTTGTGTGACGTCTCACACGCGCGTCACCATTGGTCCCGACTCGCGACCAATGGTGATGTGTTTCGCAAGTTTAAATTTCCCGCGCTGATTTTGCACTTTTGTATAATTTTTTTTTTCGATATAAATTAAAACTAAATAAAAAAAAATATCTTTTAGATATATTATAATGTGACGACAAAAAGAACTAAAAAAAAAATATTCCAGACAAATTTAATCTTCATGCATATTCCCTATTGCATCTAAGGTGGCTTTGTTTACCTAAACGAACTTCGTGCTGTTATAGTAGCTGAAACTCGGTTATTAGTTTTATTCTCAAATGCATTTCTTGTATTTACTATCCAAAGCAAGATACATTATTGATCGTTTGTTTCCTGTTTGTGATATGATGTGTGGTCCATCTTCTTCTGGCGGGTCCAAAAAAGCCACTTTAATAGAATCTGCCACATCAAACTAGCCGAAACTGTCAAACATTTCCAATGAACCTTGAACCGAATAATTTAGCAATAAGGATGAAAATGAAATTTCACAGATTGCTGTCTGATTAATATTTGATCTAAATATGATTCAACTTAGCTTTTTAGACTTTGTGTTTTCTTTTTTTGTAGCAATTTCCATCCAACTCTGTTCGTGAACGAGTTATTATATCAATATGTAAAAGTGAACTTACCTGCAAAGCTCGAAGTCTTTCTAAGAATATCACGTGTGATTTTTCGTCGTTTTCATTACTAATATCTGTAACAAAATACAAAAAATGTTAGAATATGGATGCCAATCGAAAGCTATGCTACGCTTTTTTAGTTGCGGCGACAAAAGGCTCAAAAATGCGAGCGGACAGTTCTCAAGAAAAAATAAAAAATCTCTATTTCACAAAGACCGCGAAGTTCCCAGATATTTTTGGGACCCACACATTGTGGTTGCTTTAGCTCATATTTAGTTAAAAGATATATTTGTATAACATAAGTTCCCTCACCGATGTTATCGGACTTGTAGTCGTGTTTGTAGATGGGCATAGAGGCGAGTTTCCTCTGTTCGGCAACCTCGCGCAGTCCTCTCTCCACGTAGTTTCGGAAATAGAACGAAGAGCCTTGCATGAACGTCCAGATGTCAACTTCTGGATGGCGCTCCTGGAATACAAAACATATTTGTTGAACGTTTTAAAGAATTGGTGTTTATTATAACCGTGTTGTAGGCTACTAAAATACACCTTCGTAATTTCGAAAACACTTCACTTATCAGATGTAAAATCTCATATTCTTAGTGCTACTAACAGATCTTATCTAAATTTAGTTTTTAACTCTCTGCTATTCCATCCATGTATATAGTTAACGGGCATAACAGCATAACTGACGGGTCATTAAGCTCTTTTGGATGAAACTGTCTGTAGGACATGTGGTTATGAGAAATTTTTGTAAATTTAGGGTAATTATAAGTTAAGATTTATTTTCAAGTAATTACAGCTGATTATGGGGTCACTGATAATGTAGTGTAGCGGCATCGATGGTCGTTCGACAACAGATGCGGGTGTTGCTCTCCTAAAACATATATTTAATGCATGCATGGGAGAACTCGCAAAATGCAATCGGAGTTTTCTGTGATCTCTCTAAAGCCTTCGATTGCGTACACCATGACACACTTTTTCGTAAACTACGTCATTACGGTCTCCAAAGCGAAGCTCTTAACGTAATTGATTCATATTTACATAATAGGTTCCAATGTGTTGATGTAAATGGTGTAAAATCTTCAGGGCTACCAGTGCAATTAGGTGTGCCTCAAGGCTCAATACTGGGTCCGTTCTTGTTTCTGGTAATATAAACGATCTACCATTTTTCTTAGAGGGTATCTGCGACGTAGTATTATTTGCGGATGATACCTCTCTTATCTTCAAAGTAGATAGGAATAGACAAGATTTCGATAACGTAAACAGCGCTCTTTCAATGGTTACGGATTGGTTTACGACCAATAATTTAGTTCTAAATGACAAAAAAACGAAATGTATAAAGTTTGTCTTGCCAAATGTTAGAAATTTAGGACCCAATGTAATCTTAAGTGACGAGGTGCTTGAAACTGTGGACACAGCTATATTTTTGGGCATAACTGTTGATTCCAAACTACAGTGGGGTCCACATATATCAAGCCTGTCGGGAAGGCTCAGCTCTGCCGCATACGCTAATTTACTGATGTTGACACAGCTCGGTTAGTCTATTTTAGTTATTTCCATAGTGTTATGTCCTACGGTATTTTAATGTGGGGAAAACCTGCTGATATACAAAATATATTTGTCTTACAAAAACGTGCTGTGCGAGCAATATATCAGCTAGGGTCAAGAGTTTCATTAAGAGAAATTTTCAAAGAGATTGGAATTATCATGGTAGCATCTCAATTTATGTTTTCAAACATTATAATATATATTTTACTGTATAAATTTATATTTTTGCAAGCAAAATATACATTTATACAGTAAAACGAGCGACATCCACAACTTTAACACCAGAAACAAGCACAAGCTACATGCTCCTTCACGTAAGGTCCATGATTCATTTGTGGGGCTCGGTATCCGTTTATATAATAGACTTCCACTTTCTTAGCTTGATCTGCCTTTTAACTCATTTATAGTTAAAAGTAAAATCTAACCTCTGTTCGAAGGCATACTATTCTGTTTATGATTATTTAGACGATTAGAATAGTTGGTCGCTGTGTTGAACGCAAGACAAATTATCATGTTCTTTGTGTATAAGTAGATAATTAATGACAGGTTAAGTGTGTATTTGGTTTTAGTGTCATAGTGTGCTAGCTGATAAGTGATAAATACTTTTTTTTGTGTCATGAATTAATTTTACTTTACTTTGCATGCTAATTATTGTAAAATTGTAGTTCCTTAAACGTAAACAGACAGTTGTGTTGCTGGGGAGTTTGTTGGCCACTTCTTCTCCACAGCTAAAACACTAGAAAGTGGTGACGGGCGGGCGTTTTGGGGGACTGTCTTTTGTAAATCTTGACGTTCAGAAAGTGCTGGCTCTCAGCCTAATTTGAATAAACGACTTTTGAATTTTGATGCCGCCGCAAGAAAAACCATCGTAGCAAAATCTCCACAGAAGAAAATGAGTTGCAACGCCATCTATCCAACCAGCAGCGAACTACTACATTCTTGCAAATAAATGTATCATTAATTCATTCATTCAAATCCTGCATCGCGGTATCAGAGTTTACCAACTGTTTTGAACATACAACAGTCCGAATATCTATCGGGCAGTTGCCCACCAGGCACAATAACCGTTTAGTCGGAAGATCCTCCCTATTCATTGGAGGTTTGCGGGACTTTACTCTTCGTTCCTCATATCCACTATATTAGTTTGAAGTGTGAGTTTAGAAAATCTTCTTTTATTTATTTTATCTTGAGGATTTCTTTGGCTAATTTAATTAGAGCTACTAGTGTACTCACCCTCAGGTCGTAGAGCTGCGACAAGGCGTCTTTGTTGTGCTCCTTGCTGCCGATGCTCTTCAGTATGAGCGCCAGCTCCTCGTGCACGGCGCGCGGCAGGCGCCCGGACGCCAGCGCCGCGTTGTTCGGCGGAACAGACGCTAACACTGAGCCGCCGTTTAGAGCATCTGATGTGTTCTCTTTCTTCTCGTCGAGTTTTAGTTGCTGTAAAGAGAACAACCAAGGTTACCGACTAGCGCTAAGAATCGCCAAACTGAGGTGGAAGTAGGCAGGGCACATTGCTCGCAGAACAGATGGTTGATGGAGCCGAAAAGTTCTGGAGTAGCAACCGCGTACCGGAAGACGCAGCGTCGGAAGCCTTCCTACAAGGTGGACCTATTGAGGGTGAGGGTGAGGGTCACGGGAAGTCGATGGATGCGAGACGCACAGGATCGATTGTTATGGTGGTACTTGGGGAAGGCTATGTCCAGCAGCATTTCGGCTGATATGATGATGAAAGATTATAACAATATCTCAAAGGCCCGATTTTTCACTAGTCTTTCTTCACTAGTCAACTTTTACCCGAGGAATAAAAACGGCGATTTGATAGCTTTTGTACACAAAACCTGTCAACTAACCATATTAATTCTTCAGCTAGATGTTATCCGATTATTTAAAAAAAATGCTCTAAATAAAACAAAGTCACCTTTGTACCTACTTTTCTGTTTCCTTTTTTTTATATATATTTACGTGTGTGTGTACATAAATTGTTAAATAAATAAATAAAGTCGCTTACTGCGTCTGTTGCTTCGGAATTTGTTCGAAACAGTCACCGCGGCCCTGGAACGCAAAGGGCACTAGGAGGAACACAGACTTGTTTTAGTCAGTAAGAGTCTGACACTCTCTCCAATCCGCCCAGAGAGGGAGGAGTCATAGGACTGCCTCTGTTAATTTCCCCCCTTACTTTTTCCAAAACAACGCAATGGATTTTGGTATGATAGAGCGATAAACGAGAAAGGTTTGTGCGTTTAATTTATATCAGTGCGCAGCCGGGACCGGTCGCTATTTATCGGGAATTGTAAGAGTTTGAGGATAAGAGATTCGCAATATTATTTCAAGGAATAATTTAATTATCTCAAAACCAAAAAGGGTCGTTGAACTTATCAATATGAACATTTTTAGTAAAATACCCAACACAGAAAAGTTATCAGGTGTTTGAAACTTTTTGTTTAAATTAGTTTTTTTTTTTAGGTAGGAAATTACTACTTTCAGTGGACAACCACCGCAAAAATCCTTTGGAAACACAAACTGTGGGAACGAGATAACATTATTTTATAGTCTATAATTTTTTATTTTTTTTCGGGACACTCCCGCCACTTATTCCCAATAACTGCAACTCCTGAAAGCCAGAATCAACAGTGGCAAGCACCAGAGAAACACCGAGCCAGTGAAACTAGATGAGTCTCGGAGAAAGGATACAGCTGTCTTGGCTCCCGCAATTAAATCAAAAAGTACAGTGGAGGAGTCGGAAAAACTAAAATGTCCCCTTCCCTCCTTAACAAGCAGGATACAGAACAGAGCTAGGTCAATAGGCACCAAGGTACATATTATGCAAGTAGGGTGTGTGGGGTCGTTAGACCTTACTAGTTTACTACCCACACTATAAGAATAAGAAGACATAACTGCAACTTAAGGTTTATGGGTAAGCCCAGTTGCCAACCATCTCTGGGCTTAACCCAGATGTATTTGACACTTAAAAATGTTTGAAAGATATATAGAAAATGTTTACCTTTAGTACTTTGAGGAGATACGGATACAGATCAGATTCGTTGACGTCGGGTATTTGAGTGAGGTGGTTCGTGATAGAGCCGCCCTTCATTTTGACTAGAGTATGCACCAATGTTTTCACTGTCCTGTAACAAACACTAATTTTATTAATACCTCCATGTTTACAGTTCAAAGCTGTTTATTTGGATGGATAAACATAACATAATTTTTAAGAAATTCAACTAATCATCTGCATAGCCTATCCCAACTATATTGGGGTCGGCTTCCAGTCAAACAACGGGCGCACGCACACATTGATGTGTACATAAAGGGATCTCAGCAATTGGCTTCAGCTGAATCAGTATTTTATGTGGAGCGGCTACCTACCAGCCCTCCACAACCCCTAAACGGAGATTTAAGTTACGCTATAACAATTATGCTCAACTGATACAGCTGAATATAAGCATTTTACGTGTAGCAGCTGCCTACCAGACCTCCACAACCCATAAACAGAAATTCAAGTAAGCTATAAAAATTATGCTCAACTTCATCGAGTATAAATATTTGCTGACTAGCTATCTCCCGCGGCTTCGCTCCCGTTAACTGCAACTTTCTTATATTTTTCTTTCTTATGAACCTTCTCCTGACAGAAAAAAACACACCAAAAAAAAAAAATTGCGACATCGGCCCAGCCATCGCACGTGATGCGATGACCAAGGGAAATAGGGATTCATTTTTATATATAGAGATTTGAATGGATACTCAAAGAAATATACATGCTCTGAGGAAGTAAATATCTCAGTAAGTTGCTGGTAACAATCTTGACCATACTGCTAGGATTATCCTAGCAACCGTGGAATACCTCCCCACGCCGTGAAATATATTTCTTGTGTAGTCATTCATTGCTTTAGCATTCCACTCTGGTTGACTTGACAGTTTCTAACCTTATTGCTTGGGGCAGAAGACCGAAAAGCGGTAGACAGCTTACTTTCATGGTATTACGTTAAAGAGGTTCAAACTTTTTTGTATGGGAGCTGACATAGCCCTCCCGCCGCCATTTTGTTTTTTTTTTTTCAAAGGTGCGGCGCACTATCTAAAATTCAATGGGTAGAAGATACTTAAACAAACGATAAATGTCAGCAACAAGGCGGCACCATGTAAATGTAAAACGTTGCCAAAATATGCATGTCACTTGGTGCACCCAACTGTGAAAATAAAACCGAAATGGCGGCGGGGGCGGGGGGTGGTGAGGCTATGCCACGTGGATCTATGTCCGACAACGATGTATTTATAGATTTCGAATATTTACGTTCTACTTCTACAAGCACTGCTGTGTGCACTGCGATTGAGTCATTGCAGTTACATTTCCTGACTATATTAACAGCTGATCACAGAAAATATTCGAGACATAATATAGTAACAAAATAACACAGACAATAGGCATACCTGTATGGCGTATCACTAATATCGGGGTTCTTCTTCCAGTAGCTATTAGGGTATGCCTTATAGAACAGGTGTATCCTGTAGAGCACGGCATCGTAGTCTATAGAGTTGACGTCCCACGTGGATATCATCTTCAGGGTCTTCCAGAAGCACTTGAGGAGCAGGTCCTGGTACCGAGGGCAGGCAGGGTCCGACACGCCGATTGACTCGTGGAGGAGGGATACTATTGCGCTGTGGAAGGAGTGAAATACAATAATTTGTTCTAATTCTGAATTTCTGATTATAATAATAAAGGCTATATCACTGGTTTATTTATATTATCTCAAAACCTATGGGGGGAAAACAGGGAGCAGTAGTTGTTTAAAAATATCATAAAATTACGTACTTGTGAGTGTTTTAATATTTATAGGTTATGAAGAGACAGCACTAGTACTATTAAGGTAAACCTTTACAATAACTAATATTAGTTACTAGCTGACCCGCGCAATTACGTTAGCCTCACATTTTCATTGAATGCTCCGCGCCTATTCTTAGCGTGATGATTATATAGCCTATGGCCTTTCTCGATAAATGGGCTTCATAACACTGAAGAATTTTTCAAATCGGATTAATAGTTCGTGAGATTAGCTCGTTCAAGCAAAAAAATAAACTCTTCAGCATTAAAAGTATAGACTAGCTGTCAACCGCGGCTTCGCTCCCGTCAAGTATCCATTTTTTTTTTGCTTTTAAGGCTTGCTTATTCGGGGCTTTTGGCATTGAAAACGCTACCTCCGCCCGCGACCCCTCATGTTTAACACGACGATGTTATACGATGTCCTGCCGATGACCGCCGACTTCTTCGCAGAATAAATACGCCACAGTGTAAAATATTTGTAGTTGATCTACTGAACTTGTTACATTTTATTGAAACACATTGCAAACATGGCAGGAGATTTAGTTTTATAATATGTAGTGTTCTTGTTTTTTTTTTAACACAATATAGCTTTATGAAAAAAAGTAAATTAACATGGTAGTAACAAAAAAAAAACAGAAAGTTTCGATAAAATCTTGAAATCAAAGCATTTATTACAACGACACCGTTTACTTTGTGCCATTAGTTTTTTTTTCTTTTTTTTTTGCGAGCCATTATTAGTTTTACAAATCTTTTGTTTGATAATATAAGCAAATAACTAAAACCTACCTACGTTAATAACCTAAATTAACAGACATAGTTACGTAAATAACTTAACAATAGCAAATTATGGACGTGATAACCACCTATAAAAATTAAATATCACTCATTGTCATAACGAATGACGTAGTTTGAATCATCCAGGAGCGATATATTTGCATTGTACCCATTTGATTATCTTGATGAATTATTAAAAAAAACGCGCTTAGAGGTATTTTATATCCGGTACATTAAGTGAGCCGCCTTTGTAAGACGACTAGAATGGCACCGTGTAGGTTGGTTGTTTTTGATATTTGTCCGTCAATCACGCAAAAATGGGTGAAGGGATTTCGATGGAATTTGGCACACATATAGTTCACATCCTGGAATAACACATAGGCTACTTTCTATCCCGAAAAAAGGCGTGGCTTAGTGGCGGAGGAGGAAGAGGAAATCCGAAGCCGCTGCTGCCTTAGTACTTCAGATTCACAAGTACCAGGAAAGCAGAAACATGTCGAAGTATTTTCGCGGCTTTATTTGCAAGCGGTTTGCATTCAAAAGTACCAAGGAACCAGAAATATTTGTGACGCAGTAATTGTGAGCAATTAGGATTCAAAAGTAACAGGAACATGTTGAAGTAATTTTGGAAGCAAAATAAAAGATCCAAAGAAAGATTCACAAGAAATATGTCAAAGTATTTTGAGCAAGAATTTTGTTTACCAGGAGAACAGAAACGTGTCTAAGATTTTTCTGGGCTGGAATTGTCAACACTAATTTTCGGCATTGTGATCGATTAGGATTTAAAAGTATCGGGAGACCAGAAACATGATAAAACTTTTGTCGGGGCTGGAATTATGAGCGCTACAGATTTACAAGAAGACCAAAAAACATGTCGAAGTAATTTCGGAGCTGAATATTACTTTCAGCCGCACCGCAAAGACTCACACTATCTGGATACCAGAATCATGAAGATGCACTTCCAAGGATGAGAATATGACGCATAAAAGTTGCGAGCCAGTTCTAACGTCTACGCAGACAAAGTCGCGAGAAGAAGCTAGTGTTTGATAAATATGTAAATGAGCTATATGATTCTACTGTAACACTTATACTGTAATCATATTCTGTTGTTTTTTTGGCAACTAGAGTCGTGCCGCTACGGCTTCAGTAAAAATTTATCGAATAAAATATTCTTAAGCATATTTAGAATTGTCTCCTCGAGTACTTTAATTATACCTAACATAACTATGTCACGAAAAATTTAAGGTGAAAATGGTTGCAAATAAACTTTATAAATCGGTTATCATCATATCAGCCGAAAGACATCCACTACTGAGGGGCAACTCTCTAATCCCGATGTTCATAGTTTCGGGCTTAGTTGCGGGCGTAATTTAGTCCGTATCTCCTACTAACCACCAAGAATTAATGACAACACGATTTGACAGTTAGGTACTATCAAATCGTGTTGTCATTAATTCTTAGTTCGGGTTCGGGACTAATCATTAGTCTGTAGTTGATACGGAGTAGAATACCGCCGCAACTAAGCCCGAAACGACGGACTACGGGCTTAGAGAGTAGCCCCCCCTTTTTTTTTTGGGATGGGAATTCATCCAATGACTCCTCCCGCTCTGGGTTTAGCGGGAGGGAGTGTCAGACTTCTACTGACTAAAACCCATCCATGTTCCTTCATTGCCCTTTGTGTTCCGGAGCCACGGTGTCTCTTGCGAATAATCCCGCGACTCCGGCAGGCGTCGGCCCTTTCGGGCCCTTCTGTGTTGCTGACTCTCTTTGAGGCGCGCGTGGAACACTAACGCGCCGTCGACACGGCCTGTCGTCACTAGACGGACGGACGGCGAGCCACCCATAGCTCGCCGTCCATAGGCCCGCGCCTACGGTGGCTGGAGGTCACCAGGTGGTGGCCCCAGCCCCGACGCCCGCGGCGTCTACCACGGCGGAGAGAGTAGCCCCCCTGGACATAGTCGTGTCGCCTCACAAACCTGACCTGTGCGGTTACATCCATCGGCTGCACGCGACATGGTGGGGGTCTCTCTACAATTATCCTCTCCATTGGAAAAAAAAAACACATGTTTTGGAGAAAAAACGGATTCTCTAATGTGCTACTCCGCAGGTCCTGATCCTGTGATAGTTACAGGTTATGGCACATTATTTTGGCACCGCAATGGCACAGCAGCAGCACGGCGTCTCTTCGAATTTAGGCTACGGTTAGCATCCAGCACGATAGCTACGCGTCGTCTGCGAGGTGAAAGCTCGCCATCCGCGCAAGGCGAGGAGCGAGGGGCGATGGTGGCGCACGTTGCCTGCCACCATCGCTCCTCGCTTAGACTATAGTCTGGAAGTTATTTATATTCTATGCAAACGCATAGGCCATATATTTTTTTTTTTTTATCCCGGTAGTATGTTCCCTAGGTATCACGCGGGTGAAGCCGCTGGCAGAAGCTAGTTATGAATAAATTAAAGAGGTATTGAAACTCCTTTATAGTAGCTACATTAAATTTATCGATAAAAATTTGAAATGTGTCGAACCCTATTGTCAGATGTCAAAATTGTCAACAAAACAAATTAAAATATTTTCATCTTCCATTACAATTATGTGAATTAAAACAATAATATACTATCAACATATTTTGCCCAACCTTCGGAATTTTCGTGAGTGTCATCATTTTCCTGTTGTTTCTTTTAGTGGCTATTGATATTGTAAACAACAGTTCCGCGATTTTTTTCAAAAAAAAGTGTCGCAGGTCTGGCTCCGAAAACGTCCCGTAGGACTGTGCGGTCTTCAAAGGTAAGCTTTTCTGCACAAATTCGATGTTTATAATTTTTTTAATTAGAAAACTCAAAAATCTAGCCGCTTCCGTCCTTCCAAAATACGATTACCTTTCAGTTCGTAGAATTTTTTAATTGTTTTGTGCTGTAATTAGGAAATGAGATTGAAAATGGTTTTTTGAAATCGACCCTTTTTCAAATTTTTTTTTTATCGGGAAAATTATACTATTTCGTGTTTTCACTTCCTCTTGCCTCTAGAACAAGGATGTATCCTTCACATATATTTTTTTCCAGGCTTAAATTCAATATTTTGAGCATTTCCGATTGAGTCTCAAACAGCCAAAATTCGAATAACAGGCCGTTAAACCTTCCCTGTATTCTGGCGAACTAAGCAAAAAAAGAATTACCGAAATCGGCCTAGCCGTTCTCGAGTTTTAGCGAGACTAACGAACAGCAATTCATTTTTATATATATAGATAAAAGATAGATAACAGTGAATTAGTGATAGTAGTAGTACATACCACAAGAGCGGCGTTCTAGGCGAGTGCTCCAGCACGCGCACGCATACGTTGTTCAGTATGCGCACGAGCCGCTCGGCGTCCGGCCCCGCGCCCGCCCCCGCGCCCGCCCCCGCCCCCGCCCCCGCGCCCGCCCCCGTGCCCAGCACGCGCAGCAGTTCGCCCACTAGGGAGCACAGCGCCGCCTCGCCCACGTGCGAGCCGCAGCCTGCTGTCTCGTAGAACTGGCGGAACGAACATTCACAAGGTCATTAGGACATTAGGTCTTGGGATTTTGACTTCACTGATTAGGTTGGTTATAGATGTTCAGGGTATTTGCTGGTGAGTAGCTTGCAGCTGCATAATAACGCACGGTTCGATCTCCGAGGTTAAAAAGGGCTGGCCGATGATTAGCCCTTACAAACTGAGACTGCTCCGTGCCTCAGAAAGCCGTTGGTTCCAGTTGTCATTAATAGATCTTTGAGAGTCGTTACGGATAGTCAGAAGCTCAGTGAATGATGCTGTCATCAAACAATCTGCCTAATTCCCTTCCTATTTTTAGAGACGTTCCATCGTATTTCATAACACACCCATTATTGGCAGGAATAACTTGTAGCACTAAAATATGTGGCTAAATCATAACAAATGTGTAATTTATCCTAATACTAGTTGACCCGACAAACGTTGTCCTGCAAAATAACCTAGATACCGACTGCAGCGCCATCTGTAGCCGTTTAGGAAGAGTTTAGTGACATACACACGTACAGAAGAATTATATATATAAAGATATAAAATGCTTCCGTTACTGAGTGATTCACAGACAACGCACAGCCGAAATTACTGGTTGTGGAAAGCTGAAATTTGGCTTGTAGGTTCCTTGGGGAGTACCTATAGTAGGAGGATGGGAAATCATCAAATGACTCCTCCCGCTCTGCGTAAAGCAGGAGGGAGTGTCAGACTCCTAGTACTGACTAAAACCCATCCGTGTTCCTCCTAACGCCCTTTGCGTTCCAGGGCCGCGGTGACTCTTTCGAACAGATTCCGCAACCCCGGCAGGCACTGGCCCTAGTGGGCCCCATCTGCTTTGCTGACAACTCTCTGAGGTGCGCGTGGAACACAGCGCGCCGTCGACCCGGGCCTGATTCTGATCAGATGGCGAGCCACCCAATGCTCGCCGTCCGCAGGCCACGCCTACAGTGGCTGGGAATCGCCCTGCGACTCCCGACGCCCGGGGCGTCTTTTTATGGTGAGGCGGGAGGGGCGCGAGGTCTCCCTCACGCGTTCAGCCTCCTTCGCTTGCATTACTGCTTCGCAGAAGAAGGTGACCGCTTCTCATGCCTCCTCGCTCCGGATCATGACTTGAACCAGGGCCGTATGCGAGATAGTAGGGTAGCACTAAGAGAGGTATTCTCTAAATTCCTACGGGAACAGGATATGCGTGTACGAAGTTGAGGGTAAAAGCTAGTGTTTGTAAATTTAAATGAATAAACGGAATAATAATGTAATAATGTTACCGTAGTGAGCGCACTAGCCAAGTACTTGTAGGCGGGCAGTGCGTCCTGCGGCGGCGCGGTGCGCAGGCGCCGCACCTGCGCCGCGATGGCGCTGATGAGGCGCGCCTCGTGCGGCGCCAGCGCGCCGCCGCGCCCCGACACCAGGGCGCCTGATATTAGCGATAAGGCGCGGATTGCCGCCTGGGAAACGAGAGATAGAATATACTTCATTATACATCAAACATTGTTACACAGATACGAGTGAGACAAAAGTTATTAAGAAAATATGTGATGTTACACAGTCATTATCTTTGAATCTCAGAAGAAAGAGCTCTTCCTCTCCCTTACTTCTTTGAAATTTCGCTGAGCCTTAAAGTGTCTATACTTATTTCTATTTATTTAGTGTAAGAAAAGTTTACGTTTGATTTAATTTATTGGTTTACTTAATTTGTAATAAACTGTTGTGTTTAAAGATTTTACCAAAGGCCGTAACCAGGATGTCTTTCAAACCGAGAGCGCATTAATAAGTTACTTCTATTCTTCTAAACATATTTCTGGGCCACTGTATATCGCTTACCTTCAGGTAATTAAACGCAAGACTACCAATAAAAGCACGAATACTCACGTTCAAATCCGGACTAGCTATAGAATGGATAGTATCAGCTAGCTGTGAGTCGTCAACATGCGACGTTAGAGAATGTGGCTGTGGCGTGACCATCGGGTGCGGCGCTGTGTGGCGTGGCGGAGACATGGTTACCATGCTGGAAAAGAGAAAACAACAAAGGGCTTTACAATTTGCGCCATCATGAGAGAGCGAGCGGCCTCCATATTGCACCGTATCCGAGCAAGCTCCAACAGCATTCTGAAAGTAATAGCAGACCGTATTGAGTGTCCTTTTCACAGGCACTGGCTGGAACTTCTATGTTTTTGCACTTTATTGTTTGATTTATTTCATTAAAATTTGTTTTGTATTTTTACTAAGTACTTACTTTTCTTAAATACTTACTAACACAGTTATAGATGCTCAAAATGATACGAAATAAAGTTATAATAGTCAAAAAAAAAAAAATTTTTTTTTCAGTTTACGATTGACATGCAAATGCGAAAGTTGTTTAAAAATTAGTAGAATTGACCCTCTGGTCGTAGATAGCTGAAAATTGGCATGTTTGTTGGGGAGTATAGGGGAACAAACAAACAATTTCCCAAAATTCCTAAGGGAACGGGGAAAAAAGGTATATGCACGCACGAAGTCGCGGGTAAAAATGTAGCATAATATATAATATTACTTGGAGGTGACAGGCGGCTGCGCGTGCGTCATGTGTCGCACGCCGCTGCTGGGGATGGGCTCGTCCAGGAACTTGAGGTCGATCTCGGCCACGTCGGGCTGGCGCAGCACGGGCACGGCCGCGTCCAGCTGCGCGATCAGCGCCGGGTCCAGCCCGAACGGGCCCGCGATGATGCGCGGCGAAGGGGCGGCGCTGCACAACATACCATATAGCTATCATTCTTTTTTTTTTAAAACCGGCCAAGTGCGAGTCGGACTCGCGCACCGAGGGTTCCGTACAAACCTGTAGGTATATATTATAAGCAAAAGTTGCGATTAACGATTTATGACGTGTTAAAAAAAACTACTTACTAGATCATGTTCAAACCAATTTTCGCTGGTAGTTTACATGGTAATATACACCATATATATTTTTTAGATTTATCATTCTCTTATTTTAGAAGTTACGGGGGGGGGGGACACATTTTACCACTTTGGAAGTATCTCTCTCGCAAACTGTTCTGTTTAGAAAAAATCATATTATTTTTTTATTTATTAATATTTAATTCAGGACACAATTGATATCCCATAGGGTTTGTTAGTAATTGCTTAAACTATGTTAGTATAATAAACACTGACTAAGACATAGATACAGACACAATACAAAACATTACAAAACAGTACAAACAACTCACAAATACAACTACCATAGTCTGGGCACACTTGGCAACGACACATGTACAGCGCACAGGTGCGCCATCAAGTGGCCCTCAGTCTTGCTAGCAACAATACTCAGGAGACTGTTGTCGCTGTCCCGCAACCGACGTAACAATGATGCGGATCTTTTACGCATAATTGCAAAAAACTCGTCAGTACGCGCTGCTGCGAACATTTCTGACGCGCTGCAAAAACGTGACAGCGACAACAGCATCCTAAAAGCATTGTTGTACTGTACACGCAGAGCGTTGTACGTCTTCTGCGTATATCTGGTCCACAAACTGCACGTGTAAAATGCTTGGCAGTACGCCCTAAACAAAGATATTTTGACATTTCTGTCACACTTTGCAAATCTGCGAACAAGCATGTTGCATCTCACGGCCAACGCCCTACGCTCTCTCTCCATATCACAGTTATCAGTACCATCCTCTGAAACCCAGTGACCAAGGTATTTGAAATGTTTTACCCTATTTAGAGTTGTACCACATAACGATACTGGTGGTACAATTTCATAGGTCTTGTTATGTGCCTTAAAAAGTAACAGTTCGCTTTTCTTGGCATTATAACTTAGTCCATGGGCTCCAGCATAGCACTCACATATATTCAGTAGCTTCCTGAGAGCACTGATCGACGGACTCAGCAGCACCATGTCGTCAGCATAACTAATATTGTTAAACGAGACTCCGTCTATCATACATCCGACTCCAGCGCTGCTGAGTTCCTCGATCAGTTTATTCATGTAGATATTGAACAAATTGGGCGAGGTCAAACCCCCCTGCCTCACCCCACATTCCAACCTGTATACATCTGAGTAGGCATCTGCCCACCTCACCGCGTTACATTGGTTATCATACCAGAACTTAAATAAATTAATTATCTCTGGCTGCAGATTAGTTTCACTCGACAACTTGTTCCATAAGATGTCATATGAAACAAGATCGAAAGCCCGGGATAAGTCCAGGAAGCACGCATACACAGGCGTCCCTCTCCCAGTGTAATACTGCACCGTGCTCTTAAGTGTCATAATCGCCGTCTCGGTCGAAAACCCATTCCTAAAACCAAACTGTCTGTCATTAATATTAAGGTGTTTGCCAAGTTGACTGTCCAATAAACTATCCAAAACTTTAGCCGTAATTGTTGCCAAGGATATCGGTCTATAGTTACTAACATGCGACATGTCACCGGTCTTATTTTTAGGAATGGGCACGACCACAGTTTTCACTAGATCCGCCGGCAAGTACGAATGACTTAGACACAGATTAAACAATAAGGCTAGAACTCTAGGGAGATGGACACCTGCGTTCTGCAAATGCTCTATACTAAGACTGTCGTGACCGGGAGACTTGCCCCTTGACATATCTATACTAATATTATAAAGCAGAAGAGTTTGTTTGTTTGATTGTTTGTTTGTTTGGTTGGTTGAACGCGCTAATCTCAGGAACTACTGGTCCGTACATATATCATCACGCTAAGACCAATAGGAGCGGAGCAGTAATGAAAAATGTTACGCAGACGACGTTGCACGGGTCAGTCAGCTAGTTTTTAATAACAGAGGACACGTCACGGGCAGTGAAATGTACACTTAGGTCATTAGGACTTACATTACATAATATTCTATTTGCAAGACCTAGGGGCGGTTCTATTTTAAATCGCTGCTGAAATAAATTAGCAATATCAACCAGCTCCGTTTTTCCCTCCACGTTCGAGGACAGACTCGACTTAGGGTTCAACTTTTTTATTTCCCTCCAGAAACTTCCAAAACTCTTCGCTGAGTGGTGCGAAGCAATAATGTCCATTTGAATTTGCTGCTGGTTGTTTTGACACCACTTCAGCTGCGCCTTGAAAGCTTTCCTAGCGTCGCGCATCTGGGCATAAATGGGCCCCGTACTACCAAATTGCACCCAAAGCCGAAACCTAAGTCGAGCCTCCACATGAGCGTCTTTTACATGCTTGTTCCATCCCGTGACATACCTCCGTTTTTGTTCAGACCGACACAAACACGTCACTGCGGCCGCCTCACTTAAAATGCTAGTGACAGCACTATACAACCTATCTATATGTAGTCTATGCTCTAGCTTATGGCATACATTATCACAGCATTCGTGAAAGACAAAAGGAAATTCAACCTCTCTCAACTTATTATGACATATTTGTTTATACTCTTTCATCTAACCAGTTTCTCTAATCCCCCACTTAACCTTGTTAAACTTTACATTATTGTTAACAATTTTTGGTTGCAATACTTTTATGTTACATGTCACTTCTAATGGGACGTGATCTGACCAGAAAACATCATATAAAATTTTAACATCAACAACCGTTTTAAATGCAGACTCTGTGACCACACAGTGATCAAGCCACCTACGGCAATCATCATGAGCATCACTAACATAAGTGTACGTATCAGAATTCAGTCCGAGTCTTTTTATATCTGCGCAAAACCATTGTTGCTCATTACAGAAACTAAGTAAATCAACACCAAAGCGCTCACCTGGGTGTGCGTTAAAGTCTCCCAGCACAAAAACATTTTCAACGTTCTCGTTCTCGATAATAAGGAATATGCATGCAATTTTTTTATTTGCAAAATAAAATACTTATTAGCTCTAGTAAACAATCATGAATTTATTTTTTAAATACCTTCATCATTTATTAAGTTATAAAGCTTCAAAGACTACAGTTAGAAAGAGAAGTCCGATACGTAATGTGACGTCAAATTACACGATGACTATACAACTGCCATAGAAAACAGCGTTTTCGCGAGAGGGACAGATATATTTGTTGAAAATAATTGTATCTCGTTCGTTTTTCGAGCAATTTAGATTCTAATTTCACAGTTAGTATTATATTTTCGAATACTTTTAGATAAACTGTTCAGATCATAAATACTTTTTTCATGCATATTCCCTATTGCACTTATTTCGCTCAGGCATTCCGTAAACTCACTAAGATTATCCACCGAGTCCGTAGGCATATATACGGAAAACACTATAAACGCACGCTCTGCCACTACTACCTTAATAGCCACAAGACGCACACTATTACATTCGATAATGGACACCGATATAAACAAACTTCTTCTCCATATCAGCGCAACCCCTCCAAACGGCCGCCCTCGTAATATTTCCGTTGATGTATCCACAGCTGGCTTGCCCGTAAACGCGAACTCACTGTGGATAGTTCCCAGGAAGGCAATGTCGTGTGGGAGGAGCCATGTCTCCTGAAGTGCTATGATATCAGCTGACTGGCAAAGTGATCTGACGCCGTCAATCGATCTACGAATTGACTTATAGTTGAAGCTTACGAATTTAACTAAGTTTCGTTCCATTACGGCTATTTGGTGACTGTACACGTAATATTTCAGTAGTTTTCCTTCTGAAATTCACAAACTTCCTGAAATTTACACCCTCCGGCCACAGGCTGTCGTCCAAGAAAACTGGCAAACTATGGCTGGGGACAAAAACCTTGTAGGCACTGTAGTCCCTGTCCTGTTTCATAACAGACACCTGAGTTTTACTCAGAATATAGTTCACTATGTCGCTCACCGAAGCACCTTTATCTACATTATTAATAAACAACGGGACTTTAATATCCGCCGCTTTGAATTTACTATCAAGCACGTTTGTCGCTGTGCCTTTTTTACCAATAAAACGATTTTTGTATCGCTTATTTTGAACTTCTATCCATTCACCGTCCTGTTTCTTATCTTTCCAAATACCCGGTTGCCGTACCACATCCGCCAAAGTCCGTTTTACATTCTCATCGTGATTTACTTTTTCCCTGTCTACCTCCGTAAGCGCAGGCGCAGATATCATATGAGTCGTCGCATGACTCAGCTGCGAAACTACCCGCTCCGCACTCGCCAAAACAGCACTGTTCGCAGGCGATTCTGGTTTCGCAAGCGGGACGCGACTATCGTTAGCGTACTCGGGTGAAAGAGACAGCTGATCCGATACGCGCACCTGTTCGCCGGCGGTTGATAACGGCTGATCGCTGTGTGTTATTATGCCCATTGGCCCACTATCATAATTATCACATAAAAATGCGCCTCTTTTCGTATTAACGTTCATTTGATGTACGTTAACTAATGAAGCTCTCTTGAGGTTTTCCAGGTCACACTTAAGCTCATTGAATTGCTCACCCGTGACATATTTCTCCTTGATACTAGCTATCTCACTACGCAGAATTAGAACCGTACCATCTTTGAGTAATCTAGTGACATCTATATGGTCAAAAGATACTGGTGGCAGCTTTTGCAGATCGCAAGCAACGAATATTGGTATTATTTCCGGGTCTGTCTGTTTAAGTAGACTTATAATATCCTCCAAGTTCCTAATCTTCTTGCCTTTACTTTTGCGTGTTATGTTACGTACCGAAGTCTGAACGGATCCAAATAACAGGACTTTAGCATTTTCAACTTCTTCCTCAGAAAAAGCCGTAACACAGATTTGCACCAAACTTTCTTCATTCATTACATCTATCTTATTTTGCACAAATGCAAGCACCTCATTGATCACAATATTACAATTTGAACATTTTAAAACTTTAGAATTCATCGTTGACATTGCCAGGTCAATGACCGCACACGAGACAAACGCACACACGCCCGTACACTGTGACGCTTGCGCGAGGACTCCCCCATATACGCGTATATTAGAAACCTCAATATCATTTTTGAATTCACACAAGACCCACACGTATGGGTTCGACGAAAAAAAATTTTTTGAGTTTCAGTTCTAAGTATGGGGACCCCCAAAATTTATTGATTTTTTTCTATTTTTGTGTGAAAATCTTAATGCGGTTCACAGAATACATCTACTTACCAAGTTTCAACAGCATAGCTCTTATAGTTTCGGAGAAAAGTGGCTGTGACATACGGACGGACGGACAGACAGACATGACGAATCTATAAGGGTTCCGTTTTTGCCATTTGGCTACGGAACCCTAAAAACAAACGTTGCCCCACACTACGAATTTCACCTGTATCGGGGATACATTCACAAACGTACAATTCACATACAAAAACAGCCGGACCCGGAACAAATATCTGTAGGCCGTACAAATAATTGTTTCGTGCGCGAATCGAATCCGCGACACGCAGCGCAACAGTCAATTTACAGGTTAAGTTACTAGATTCAAGTTGGCGTCTGGGGATAGTTTTCGTCATGTATTTCTTAGTATTTCGAGGTGATCATCACTGCCGGCATAGGCCTCCTCCAAGTTTTGGCCACAAAACCAATCCTGTGCACTGTGTTTCTCTGTAAGGTCACTAACAACGAAAATGAACTCGAAATTAATTTCGACTTTAGCGTTTTGTATTTAAGTTGATTTTGAACGGACCCATCTCCATTAAAAATTCTCTAAAAATGTGTTGCAACTAAATTTGAACTTTTTTAAATGACTGAGTTAGTTGTTCCAAAATTTGACAGTAAAATTGTCTCCAAATCAAAATCTAATATGTAATTGTACTTACACAGGCATAGGTGCGACTGGTGGAGGAATTTCCTCGGACTCTTCTTCTTCTTCTTCGTATTCCGCCGGGGTCGTGTCCACTGATATCACTCGCCGGGGCGGTTCAGGCTCCTGTTAACATAACATACACAGCTTGATATACTATCAGCATCCAAGTTTTGTCCAGGCATTAGGTACCGTAATGTCATATTACTTTGGCCCAAACTTGTTTACTTATAGAAAAACAGTTAACACAGTGTGCTATGTTTCTATTGAGAAACGATATCGACCAAAAGCTAAACCACGAGTCTAAAAAGGCCACTTTAGAAGAATAATATTAGGATCATAATATTATTAATTTCATTTTCATCTTTATCACTAAAGCATTAGGTTCAAGGTTGATTGGGATAATTAGACAGTTTTGGGTAGTATGAATTGCTGGGTGATTCTGCAGAAGCGGCTTTAATAGATCTGCAGGGCCAAAATAATACGGCCTTACGGTATACGAAAGACGTGAAAAACAGCTTTTACAATAGAATAAAAAACAATGGCAGAAAACTATGATAATACCAAGCAAGACGAGGTAATGCGCAGACAAGACACGATATTCATGTGCATGTCTGCAATTTGATGTTTATGCAATAACACACAAATATTCACTGACCTCAACGAGGTGCCCCGAATACCTAAAATTGCGCATAGTCACGCAAGTGGCCTCATGGACAGAATGGTTTGGATTCTAGTATCGCTGTATGAATCGCCTTGCTTGTTTTCCGTTCGCTTAAGCTTAAACTATCCCCCTCCACCGTGCGGGCGAAAATACTGGGCGACGTGACACATTATGGTTTCAAAACTTTATGTTTAATTGTTTCTCCACTTGCTCCTACTTGAGCAACATGCATAACTTCTAACGCTATGTTCATTCATCTTTTCGCCTTATCTTTATTTGATAATATTTGTATACAAACCTCCTGCTGTATCTGCACCGGGCGGCCGGACGCCGACAGTGGCACGAGCATGGAGCGCCGCGACTCAGCACTGCGCGACTTACTCGCTCGCTTGATACGCTCTTCTAACAAGGATAGATCCTTGTCTGAAATCTGGAATATGAAGTTGTAGGTTAAATAGGAAAAAAAAAATGTTATTTTTTTTTTACTTGATATGGATTTGCTCTTGACTAGTCTTGGTCAGAGATGACAGAGAAAAAGTCTACGATGGAGCGAGCTTACCCAGAAGTAGCCCGTTCACTCTAACTTTGAAAAGATTGTTGTAAGCATTCGGAAACACAGACGCAGGCAAAGAGTTCCACTCATTTGCTGTGATTGTGGTCAAAGAGAGAAAGTAGGGGCCAGTAACATATTGATCCGCAAGAGCTTACTTGCTTGGAGAAGCAGGTCTTGCCCATTCTTCTGTGATTGTCCTAGTACCCGCCCCGATAAGTATATCTTGGTTATATTCTCACGTATATTATTAACTAGAATAGAGAGGCCGTGGGGATGGCAGAGGGTTATGTATGTCAGATTTAAAACTGAAGAGTTCTCTCCACATGTGAACGCAGAATCTCCAGCTGGAATTTGTTTCCTGTTTCCTACATCCTGGGGGCTTTTAGGTCATGAATGAACGGGTTACTTCTAGGCAAACTAACTCCATTGTCCACCACATCATAGCTTTCCGTCAGGCGATATTGTGGTCAAACGATACTAAACTATCAATAGTAGTATGAAGTACCTGTCCAATCATCTTGTAGACCTTCTCCCCCTCTAAGAAATAGGCGGAAGCGACGCAGTTGAGCGCAGCGGAGCGCACGGCGTTGTCTCGGTCTCCAATATGTCTCGCTAACTCTTTCAGGGCTCCTCCTCCACCGCTGCCCATTACCGTCGAACCGTAGGTCTCTAGTAAGTGCCCTATGCACTCTAGACATTCTGTGGGATTGTATGAGAATTAACATACGATGGCCATCAATCCAAGTTGTGGTAGTGTTAGCTGACGATGTGTCGATTTTTAACCAAATTCGATATTTGGAAAAAGAAATGGATACTTGGCCATAGTATAAAACATTGCATCAAGTCTCGGACTTTTCATAGAGATGTTTACAATGCTTTTAAAGAAAGTTCTTCGAAACTATACTATTTTTAGTTAAAATACTGATTAGCAGATGCATTTTCAAATTCGTATTAGTTCCCAAAGTTGAGTGGACCGCGACCCCCTTAACAAACACAACCGAATTCGGGACTCACCTCTTGGCTGTCATGAAGAAAAAAGGCGAAATTTTTATGAACAAGGGACTTACTTAAAAAAGGAAAAATGTTGCAACAAATCAGCTTCTCAAGGCCCATCTAATATTCCGTCGCGACCCACCAGTATCAGTCTTCAAAGTAATCATTTAGCTAAATTTTTGTAGGTTGTTATTATCCAAACTTACCAGCTCTCTGTCGTGCATTCTTGGACTTCAGTCCTTCCATCAAATAGCCAAACAACTTGGTAACTGAGTAGACCACGCATATTTGTTTGAACAGAGCCTTCACGCCGTTGCGAACGGTATCCTTGGGGTCACCTACCTGTAATCAATACAAGTAAAAGTTTCAACCACGCAAATGTAGATTAAAAAAAACACTATTTTTTTATGAATTACTTAAATTTAATTTCTGTATTTTTGGTATGCGTAAACAAAAAGCATGGGAACTGTGTGCACAAAGAGAACAAATGAATTTAGGGGTGATTTTACCACGGCACATACAAAAAACAGGAGTGATATTAATTTTATACACTGATCTTGAATAGAATGGATACTTGACTGACTTAATCAGTTGATAATAATTTCAATTTATGCAAAATATAAACATATCATTGCCAATAAATATCGTAGATAATGATAACACAATCTAGCATTATTATCTAAACACTTATCTTTCTAGTCATCGAGAATATTTACGTATTAATCATCATGTACTACCCCTTACATGATGATAAGTACGTAAATATTCTCGATCTCGTTCTGGTAAAATATTTAATTCAACCTAGGAACAAAATATCGGAAACCTTGACTGTGAATCGTATCTTATAGTCTCCATTATCGCTAAAAAAGACTACATTCACTGGGCCAGCTAGATCATTCCCATACACATAGGCCTTTCTTACTTATTCAGTCTGTATGACGTGACTGCTAGAAAAACTAAGCCAAAACGTTTATTTCGATTGAGCCATTAAAAGGCACTACCGCTCGATTGCGTCATAGGGACAAAAGTCCCTAAATCACTATTGGCTCGAGTTGCGTCATCGGAACTAAAGTCCCTATTTTAAAAACGCCAATCTGACAGCACAATATGTCTTTTTCTGTCGAACACACGATATTTTGTATCATTTAGCTCTTTTCCACTCGAATCTTTATACATTTCTACATGCTTAAAATACGAAACACGCAATGGGCGAGTCCATTTTTAGAAAGAAATTAAATGTTTTAGTCAGTCTGTGGTATGACGCGAGTTGCGCAATGACGTAGTGTCGAATAAACTTGTTTATTATGTTGTTTGTGAGTGAATTAGTGTTAAATAATGTTTTATTGGTGCATTGTGATGTGATTAATGTGTGTGCAAAAGGATTTCAACATGTGGGTAAGTTTTAACACGTATTATATTCATTTTCATAACCCTTGATACATAAGGCGTCCATGTTGTCAGAACGCTTTCGTAATTTGTTAATTATTAAGTCTAGCTACTTGTTCTGACTAAAAAGTAATTATTATCGCATTTTATGTTTACTGGGCAATAGATTTCAGCCAAAACATAAACAAAACAAACGAAATTTACGTTATGATTAGAATTTTTGTTCCGTGGGTCGGAAGGTAAATAATGCAAAATGGCGGGAAATGGCTAATGTTTGGTGGTAGATTTTTTTTTTTATATATGTTTTTGTACGGTGGAGTATGTTGTTTGTTATTTATCGTTTTTAGATATAACCCAGCTACCCATACAAGTCATAAAATATATATGTTATCGATTTACTTTTTAAATTATTCCTGTTCAAAGTTCACATAATGTGTTTTTTTCACCAATATTCAATGTTTACAAATTAATTAAAAAATATAGAAACTAACCGTTATCATACACTTAACGTAAGTTTAAAGGGCCGTTTATCAGCTTTCGAACAAACGAAATAGTTAAGTGGGCCTTGAACTAAGAGGCGACGATAAAAAATGTTTATGTAAACATAAACATCTGGCGTGCAGCTGGCGCGTTTTTTATCTAGCCGCGCGCAATCTACGTCATAACGTGACTCATATTTGGCGCGGCTGACCCAGTCAAGCGGTTAAAACGTCATCATTTATATAAACTAACAATACTAACCTACTTACGTAAGCACCATTGTTACTAACACCAAAATACTAACTGAATAATGGACTTTAGTCTGAAATAAAGTTTAATTTTAATTTAATTTTGGAGAAGAATGGACAAGAAACTCCATCATAGTAAGTAAGTAATCAGTCGTCGTAGTTGTCAGTCACCACTTGTTTCTCCTATCGGCTTAGTCGCAAAACGTCTCTTTCACAAAATATCTATTGGCCGTAAAATGTCTCTGCTAATGGTGACGCTTTCGTAAAATGTCTCTTTCGCAAAACTTATATTAAAATATAAATAACATTTTTTTAAGTTTTATAAAAAGTAAACATATAACGCGACATTTTGCGAATGAGACGTTTTGCGACTAAGCCCTCATCAGATATGATTCTACCTAAACACATATTTTACAATTATTCAATGAAATCAACTTACCTTGAGCACCAGATAAGGTATAAAGCAATTAGCTTCATACTCCGGCATCGTATAATCACTGTCCATTAAATGAGTGAACACTATGGAGAGGTACTCCAGACCCTTCAGGATGACTGAAGGGTTGGTGTCGAAAAACCTCAGGGTTAACCATTTTAGGACCAGGTCCAAGTTCGCCATTAAAGCTTGGCCATTTTCGTGTAAGTCTTCTGATAGCGCTTCTATTGCTTTTAAGTGGTACCTGTGGACAGAAGGGTCAAATAAGTGAAAATATTTATAAATGGAATCTGAAAGTTTAATTCTAGGGAGGGGGTGAGACTTCATAGAAAAAGATCCTATATGAAGTTTAAGGAACTTTAAGGACTTTTTTAATAACACAGTCGGATAATGATGTCACCTTGCTTAATAGAATTTAAACAATTTTCCACTTGGTACCTACACCAGCAAAGGCTTCTGTCAGAATAGATAACATTACTATCCTGTGATTTGCTGTTAATAACTGAACACCCTGCCTGTTTCCACACACAGGTCGGTAAGTAATTCTTCGATTTTGGCAGATAGTATGTTAAACAACACTCTAAAACTGCTTCATGTCTGGACATATACATGATGAAAAGTCTATCTAACAAAATCATTGTACATACCTGAAATCACTATGGAACATGTTGGCGATAAGTTGCTTGTTCATTCCAGCAGTCGTCATCTGCTCCTTCAGAAGCTCAAAGAACTCTTCGCGAGGAGTTGTGAAGTTCCACTTCAATACTAAGACAAATAATATGGTTATGTTTTATAGTGATTTTCAATGAAACAATCGATTTTGGCCAGGCTTTAAAGGAACTTCTTATACAGTATGCAACAGAATTAATATTAGTATGGGACCAATCTCGAAACTGTGAAGAAAAACATTAACTGCCCCATACTTATATACCTCTACCAACTAACTCAAATACTAACTCTCCGCCTGCGTCTGTGTTTCCGAACGCTTACAACCCTAATATTATCTTCGAAGTTTGAGTGAACATGCAACTTTTCTGTAAGCTCGCTCCATCGTAGACTTTGTCTCTGTCATCTCTGACCAAGACTACAGTTAAGAGCAAACCCAATACAAATTAAAAAAAATAATTATGCGTTAAACTCGACAACATTGATTTATTATCATGATGACATGGTATTGTCTCATAGTAAATGTTGTTCACTCATAATGATTATAACAGTACCTTTAAAATTTTGCGTTTCTTCTGTTGCACATTGCATAAAAAAGTTCACACACAATCAAGTTTTTCAGAATTGCATTGTCAGGACAAAAAACTCACATGCAAAATCTCTCAAGAGAAATCTGTCCTTACCACACACTTGTGGGACATGCTATATCGAACAGATCATTCCTCATTCAACCAGTAATGTTGTCAGTCAACCAGTAATGTTGTCAGTCAACAAGATACGAGTTTTCCAAACTTTTCCTGCGTATTATCTAAAACTACCACATTACACGCATGACGTATCAATCCAATCTTATACACTCACGATAAACAACTGAAGCCAGACATTTCGAAAAGGACATGCGACAACCCACACTTTTTGCCACTATTTTATTTAGTTTTATATAATAGTTGTGAAAAGTACGCATCTTCAAGTACCACACAACAACTCGTAAAGCAATAGAAAATTACAGTGTGTATGAAAAAGGAACAAGAATAAGAGACATCTTTTTGTTATAGTCGAAGATCCTTGTGCGGGCCCATACCTTACTTTTTTTCTCAATAACAAAATGTGTGGTATCGAGTATTGCCGGCCCAAGCTAGCAAGTAAGCATACATTCAAAGACATCAAATTAGCCTTGAACCTAATGCTTTGGTGATAAAGTTTGATATGCATTCTAGCACTACTCTATCCTACATATTTGATGAGAAAATAAATAAGGGGCCTGGGATTTATGGCTAATCCAGTAAACTTTTATATGACGGTCTTGAGCCCTTTTCGAAACGACAGGTTCTATTAAGCTATAACTAAATACCTTAAAAAATCTCTTACAATGTTGATTTCAACCACCAATCCTCGTCACTCACGCAGCAAAAACGTATTTCGGTATGAAGAAAATTAAACCAGACATAATAAAATAACTAAGAAAAGGTTCTTTTGTTGAAGTGGCTAACCTTTGAGTTTCTGATCGTCAATAATGCGCTGGTTCTTCGCATTGTTGTTTGGTAGGAGAGGGGAGCAATCTTCATCGTCTTTCTTGCCTCGGCTGGATGCTGTTGCGGATTTTGCTGGTCCCTGCAAGAGAGGTATGTTTTAGTAAAATAGATTGTAGCTAAAAATCACAGCGAAATGATAAGTTCCGGGCTAAAAGACACAGCAAAATGACAAGTTCCGGCAAGTCACAGCAATCTGACGAGTTCCGGCTAAAAGTCACAGCAAACTGACGAGTTCCAGCTAAAAGTGACAGCGTGCAGCGAAATGACAAGTTCCGGCTAAAAGTCACAGCAAACTGACGAGTTCCGGCTAAAAGTCACAGCAAACTGACGAGTCCCGGCTAAAAGTCACAGCGAAATGACAATTTCCGGCTAAAAGTCACAGCTAAAGGACAAGTTCCGGCTAAAAGTGACAGCGAAATGACAAGTTCCGGCTAAAAGTCACATCGTAAACAGTAAAAGTTTTGAGGGCCGAGTCACCCGCGTCCGTAGGAGAAATACCCTTCAGCGAATCCCTACACGTGGTCCCCGTGTGGTGCTAAACAGGTGACACTAACCGCCTCCGTGGTCTAGTGGTACCCGGGACCCCGGGACTCGGGACCTCTGGGTCAGACCCAGAGGTCCCGGGTTCGATTCCCAGCGGGGGCAAATTTTTTGCTCGGTTTGGTTGGTGGTAGGACTTTTAAGTCCGCCTGGCAAGCTACCACCATCATGTCTAAGTCTGTCGCCATAAGAACAATGTTAACAGCATTGTTGTGTTCCGGCAATTAGAGGTATGATAGCCAGTTCCTCTATGTTAGAGAATTCCGGGTGAAATTCGCTTCAATCTTCGGCCTAATCATCACTTTCCATCAGGTGAGATTTGGGTCAAGAGTTTCCCGTTTTGAAAAAAAAAAAGAAAAAAAAAAAACAGCGAAAGGACAAGTTCCGGCTAAAAGTCACAGCGAAATGACAGAATCAAAATTTCGATAAACCATATAATATTGTCTCAAGCCAATGTTGCACCATATACTGGAGTTTTTATTCGAGATATAACTGCACTTACCTTGCCCTTGACAACAGCTTTCTTCTCAGTCTCCTTCTTGAGCGCGCCGGCTGACTTGACGCCGCGCGGCTCTTCCTTCTTACTCTTGCTTGGTGGGAGAGGCTGCACGGGTAAGCTAGGGCGGGCCTTGTCTAACGCTGCTTGGACTACGGTTTTCGAGCCGGGCTGTAGGGAGTAGATTTATAGCTTAGCTTTAGTACCAAGACACAGTCTTTGTATTTTACTATATAAGGGTTTTTTTTACGGCGTGATAAAATCTCAGCTTTCATTGTTAGGTAATAAGACCATCACTGCTTTAGAATTATAACACTTTCATGCTAGCGCAAGTGCCAGGTTGATCAAAAGACTGCTGTTCCTTGGAACTCTCTGAAAAATTGGCGACAAGAATTCACAGTGCAATTTTCTGACATCAACTTTTACTTTTTATTGGGGTGGCAAGCTTTACCGTAGACATCGCAAGTCCACCGCTTGCTTAAACACATAGCTGAAATGTCTCCTCCGTTTATCTATACGACTAACCTTCAACTTATCCAGCTGTTTGTGCATGGCTTCGTACCCGAGATGCAGCATGAAGGGCAGCACACAATCTCCGGTCACCTTGCGCACGTCAGCCGCGCGGTCTTCCAGACACGCGTATAGGATCGGGACGCATACTGTCAGCTCTTCGCGGGGGAACGATTTTGGTGGCACTGTGAACCAAATAAGCATATTAATTTGGAGATTTTGATAGCGGATGAAGAGACAAGTTTTATGAGAATTCTTGGTATCGTCGGGTTGCCTTGAAGATACGATTTTTCCTCCGCATGCGAATCGTGGAGACTGGCCGACAAATAGCTACGTGACCGCAACGGTTTGGTGCCGCGACGGGTGTCTAAGTCTAGACAAGTGCTCGGCCAGCCACTGCAGCAGGGTGGCCCGCAGCAGCGGCGAGCCGGACTTGAGCGCGTCCAGCAGCATCTCGCTGTCCCCACCTACCTACCGTTAGGCAAGTGCTCGGCCAGCCACTGCAGCAGGGTGGCCCGCAGCAGCGGCGAGCCGGACTTGAGCGCGTCCAGCAGCATCTCGCTGTCCCCACCTACCTACCGTTAGGCAAGTGCTCGGCCAGCCACTGCAGCAGGGTGGCCCGCAGCAGCGGCGAGCCGGACTTGAGCGCGTCGAGCAGCATCTCGCCCTCCAGCGGCGCCTGCGCCCCCGCCTCGCGGCACCACGCCTCTACGCACGACACCGCCGCCGTGCGGATCCATTGCTTGCTGTCGCCGAATGCTGAGGAAAAAGAGAATATTAAGTACTGTGAATGTCAGAAATTATCCCGTGTAAATCTCGGACTTTTAGTCTTTGCTCTAGCTATTCCAGACTTTTATCTATCACTACCAAAGGGCATAGAACCATTGTAGCATATAGCCCTTCAAATATCTCGGCAACATGCACTTTAGGGCACCATATTGTTAAAAAAATTTCAAAGGCGGCGGGAGGGCTATGACAGCAAACAACAATAAACCCCCTTTTAACCAACTTCGTCTTCTTCTTCTTATCGTGTGGGCAGTAAGCTCTAATGACCCCCCACACACCTTATTGTCAGTCACGACTATCGGATTACAAGGCAAGCGCCTAAACCACTCGACCATGGAGCAGTTAAATCAAGCTATAGTGTCTCGTACTAAACTGCAATAGAGCAATGAAATCGCTATGCACGAGGAGTACCTTTACAGATTCCTGAATCAACAAAATGATATTCACTGACATTGCATTGCACTTCTAATATAGCTATATTTACCTTGGAAGAAAGCCGGGAAGAACGTTCTAATATGCGTCTTGCTCTTCGTTCCCATCGCAGTGGCTAGCAGCTCACATATCTGTAAGGCACTCTGCGCCAGTTTCGAGTTGGAGTCGAGTAGGCGCGCTGATAAGGCGGCCGGTAGCTCTCCTAGGGACGACTTGATTGGTGCCGCGTTTGTGATTATTGCTTTCACTTTGTCTAATGCTTCGTTGCGGACCTGTGTAGATGAAGAATGGGGAAATTATTACACAAACACTCAAATTAGTTCCAAATATGCCTTATGGTAAATTGACCTTTAGCTAATATCCTTTCGTAGACAACCAAACAATAATGTATGAACCGTTTTTCATTACTAGAGAATGTAAAGGATCACGATAGAATTCGATTCAGGCCAGCTTTGTTTTTATTTCTGTTTTTGAAAGTGAATAAATTGTTTGTGGGTCAAGAACCTTTATTTCACATTTATTTGGTGTCTAATGTCATAATGCATTTATTTTATGTGGATTAGTAAATCTAGAAACATTCCCTTGAAAATTCTGTGTCTGTTACCTTCTTTCTGTAAATCAACAGAATTCTAAGGCGAGAAAAAAGAGGATACGGAATCGCGAAAATCGGAATGTCGTAAACGAGGACCATTGAAAATAGAAGTTATCAGATTTTGTTCTATTGGAACTTCTGACTCAGCTACGAGACGGTATTTTTCCACACGCAGATAATATGTAAATACAATAGGCTTTTTTTAAGGATGGGAAATCATCAAACGTCTTCCGCGCTGGGTAGAGGCGGAAGGCAGAGCTAGACTCTTGCTGAGGAAAACCTGTCCGTGTGCCTCCTAATGCCCTTTGCGTTCCAGGGCTGCGGTGACTCTTTAAAACAAATTCCGCAAATACTCGGTTACCTTCCAGTTCTTATCGTTGATCTCGGCTATAAGCGCATCGGTGATGAGCGGCGCGAGGTCGGTGCGCGCTCGGTTGTCCTCTACCACCACCGGCTCGTCTTCTGCGGCGTCTTCGAAATGTTCTTCTATGTCGTCGCCCACTGATGCTTTGCTTGCAGACTGTAAAAAATATTTGTTTTGTTAGCGACGAAAAATGAGCTGTGTTGCCGGCTGCTTCGGGGCCCACGTACAGAGACAGTATGCCTAGGTCTAGTCTATTGCTATTAACTAGGCACAAATCGAGCAGCTACAGAGTATTTCTACTGAAAAAACTCCGGGACAGTTAATCCTATCTGGGAATCCCAGGACCAGCAGTCGCGGTTCCAACGCTTCCAACCAGTTACAATGGTCTTGGCTGAGGCAACTGGCCTTTAATGACCTTTGCGTTCCAGGGCAATGGTGACTCTTTCGAATAAATTCCTTAACCTTGGCTATCTTACCTTACTAACAGTACCAAGCTGTCTGGTCGGCGTGGGCGGCGAGCTGTTGGCGTGCTTGTCAAGCTCCAAGCTGATGAGCTGGCGAGTGGCCGGCTTCTCCGTGTCGAAGTGGTTGATGAGCGACGGGCCCACGTACAGGGACAGGATGCCGAGGAAGTTCACTGCTGAGGTGCGCACGTTCGGGTTTGTGGCTGTCAGCGCTTTCTTGCAGTGAGCGATTATCGATTTTATGTTCATGCTGTAACAAAAGAAAAAGATTTCGAGCTATTATTACAATATTACAAAATACTGGTTTTTAGATACAATGTCAAATGAAAAATATAAAATAAAAATAAAATAATGGCTTTCGCTCTTCATGTTACTGCTAGTTGCTACTGACATTGATAATATTAAACAGTCCAGTAATATAACAATGTTTGTAGTCCTAGGCCTACAAATCTCCATGCTGCTAAGCTCTATGTGCCACCTTTATAGCAGATTATAAGCTTTTATTTATTTCAAAATTAACCTTTGACCCACCTTGATGAGAAATCATTCAAAATAATGACTCCTCCCGCTTTTGGCGGAACAGAATGGAGTGTGAGAATCTTACTGACTAAAACCCATCCATGTGCCGTTTGCGTACCAAGGCCGCGGTTACTCTTTCGAACAAATTCATCAACTCTGAAACCTTTTAACCGCCTACGCCTACGGTTAAAAGGCGCACTAGGTTACGACAACTGATATGAATTCGGAGGTTAAAAGGAAGAAACACCATCTTTTTATTTATATCTCAACTACCATCAACTTACTTGAAACCAAACTCCTTAATCGCGTTAGCCATCCAGTTGAACATCTCGGACTGTACTTTGGGATTCTTCTGCGAGTCCATGGCGAAGGTGAGGCCTTCATTGAGCACGTGTTCGAGGCCGCACGCCTCCGCCAGGCACGTGAGGCAGTCCGCGCAGGTGGGCGCGCACGACGCCTCGCCCAGCTTCGTCACCACGTCTTGGAGGATGAAGTCTGCTGCTATCCTGTGACAATATGTTTCATGGTTACTATTTTTAGTGTGCATAAATTTTCTTTTAGGCCACTTCAACTATCAGTAAGTCAGCCGGGCCAAAAAGTGATTGATTACTACATTTGGAAATGTTTATTTACTAGAATAGAAAACTCTTGACTAAGTAGACAAGTTACAGAAGAGATAGATTTCAAAATTAACATTACAGTGACACAATTGGTGGCCTCCGCTGACTTTCTCTTTTTTATATTCGCGTGAGAAGACCGATGCGGGGGCCATCGCCGGCTAATAAATTCACTTTGGAACCAGACCAGTCATATGAATCCGTATTTATTTCGGGTTTAAAACCACATAAACAATGAATCAATGTCAGTCAAAGTTGCTTCGCGCTCACAACATCAGACTTTATGAATAACTAGCTGACCCGTGCAACGTCGTCTGCGTATCATTTTTCATTACTGCTCCGCTCCTATTGGTCTTAGCGTGATGATATATAGCCTTCCTCGATAAATGGGCTATCTAACACTGAAAACATTTTTCAAGTCGGACCAGTAGTTCCTGAGATTAGCGCGTTCAACCAAACAAACAAACAAACTCTTCTGCTTTATAATATTATTATAGATTATTATTATAAGTATAGATTATAAAACAATATAATAAACCAAACTTACGTCGAAACGGGAAAGTTCTCGGTAATATACTTGCAGGCTTCAAGCCTAGCCTTCAGGACTTGCACGTTGGTGTCTTTTAAGCCGGGCTTTCTGTTCATAGTGCGGTACAACACTTGTGAAGTCGCGTCGCTTGAGGACAGACTTTGAACCGTCGAGTGGAAGCTCTGGACTGCGGAGAGGCGGTTCTTCCAGTTACTGTCACCAAGACCTGAGGAATGGCAATTAAAAGGTTAAGAAACAGATCTACCTCATCATCTGCCTAGGCTTAGACTTTTTCCAACTAAGTTTGTTTGTTTTACAATTTTGTTTTTACCACCTAAGAATACATGTGGAATGCAATAAAGATATAAAAAAAAAAAAAAAAAAGTTGAGGTTCCTTTTCAGTCAAACTTGACGCAAATTAATGCCATAATTATTTTATATAAAGCGGCTGTCTAGTCTGACCTTTAGTAACTATCCATTTACAGCGGGCTTACTCTTCAAACTAATTTTAATTCCAATCCTAGGCCAATGCGATTCCAATGTTAATTTTGCAGTCAAGTGACTCGGTACTCTTGAAAACAATATTGTCAACATTGGATTGAGATTGGAATTGCACAGCGATTGTTTTGTTTCACGTGAAGTTGGCAATGTTACGGCCCGCAATAGTGTTGGTCGGCTAATCTTGATAAACCGGTAATAGGGTTTTAAAATGCTTTATCCTTTAAATAACAAGGCCAATAAGTAAATATTATATAAATGGCTGTTTCATTGATTAATTGTAACGTATTAAATTCATTTTGGCGTAAGAAAATAATTAAAATCATAAAATGAATCATGACTTAGGCTGTATGTGGTAGGATCGTTGCCTACATTTCTTAAAAAAAAAACCCGGCGTCAAAGTTCTCCAATTTCAAAAATAATTTAAAGTGGTTTTGTGAATTCGAAGTGCAAGTTTGTTTGTTTGGAGCATTAAAGTAGTCAGATACTGCGCGAGTTGGTTTTGTAACTAATATTACAGTTTTATACAAGTGGTAAGTAAATATACATTCATATTTTATTAGGTAATTAACGTTTTACTAAAGAAAAGGTTTAGTAGTTATTTTCGTGGTTTATGTTTGGTACCCTTTGTAACATGGTGTCAATATAAGTAAGTAAATAGGGGTAGGTACCTACCCCCGTGTTTCTTCTGTTTCCTTTTGTATTCACGATAACTTTGCAACGGATTGACCTGTTGTACCTACCTACCTAAATAAAAGTTTTTAAATTTCAGTTACAATGACAAATCGTCCCAGTCACGCCCAATTAGAAGGTTTGGTGGACTTTTTGGAGCAAAACCCAGGCATAGCAAAAGGTTTGCTTCGGACCAGTCAAGGGAAAATGGAAACGAAAAGAAAATGGGCAAATTTGGCCATAAGTTTAAATTCTCTTGGAGGAGCAAATAAAAATGGTGAAGGCTGGGCTAAAGTAATATTGAAAATAATTAAGTATCTTAATACTTACATATTGAGAATCATTTGGTACAGCATTTTATTAAAATAATGTGTTTCTAGTATTGGGCTGAGAAGAAATGTGCTCTCAAGAAGCAGTACGCGCAACTCGCAGCTTCAATGAGGCGCACTGGTGGTGGGACAGCAGATAACTTGCCAACATTGTCTGCCTTGGAAAATCGATTGGTGGCGGTGATGGGTGGACTTGAATTTGCCACAGGAGATCCAGGATTGGCAGTTAATCCATTTCCTCAATTGGTAATACAAAATTATATTTATAATTTATCAAACCTATATTTAATTTATATAATAGCTAGTTGACCCGCGCAATTTCGTCTGCTCCGCTCCTATTGGTCTTAGCGTGATGATATATAGCTTATAGCCTTCCTCGATAAATGGATTATCTAACACTGAAAGAATTTTTCAAATCGAATCAGCAGTTCCTGACATTAGTGCGTTCAAGCAAACAAACTCTTCAGCTTTATATATTAGTATAAGAAATATAAGATAATAAGCATTTCTTTGTTTCAGACTAGACCTACTGAGTCATCAGTTGTTATGGAGGCAGAGGAGGAGCAGTCACACACCAGTGTACCAGTCCAAGACACAGAAATGCTTTCTTCGGTCATACAAATGTCCCCTATCCCCAGCACATCACACAATGTTGCAATACCGCCACCATCCACAAGTAAGTCTTCATGAATGTGAAGTTTTGGGACTAATCACAATTTGGGCAAAAAAACAACTGTAGTATTACAAGTATTTATTTACTGACTGACTTATTTTTCATAACTCAGAAGTTTGAAACTTGTTTGGTCAAATGCATGGTTCACTTTGTTGTCCGTTCGTCTGTCTGTCTGTCTGTCAAGACCCTTTGGCAAGTAATATCGTCTTATATTAAAAGTATAGAGAAAAATTTGAAATATTTTTTTTTTCTTTGATTTGAATTAAATTATAAAAAATTAAGAAGTTAAGCAAATGTTTTTTTTGTTTATGGTACGGAACCCTTGGCTGGTTCGAACTCTCACTTGCCTGGTTTTTTATATCAATGTTTACTATATTTGATATTTTTTATATTTTCAGTACCTGCGCCTCTTCAGAGTACCATACCACCACGACCCCGACGGCGCCGCTTTTCCGTTCCGAGGGCGTCAGATGTAAATATGGAGCAATTGGCATCTATCGAAGAACGGCGGGTTGAAGCGGAGTTTACAACGGCACAAGCATTGTCACAAATGTCCTCGAACTTCACCCAAATGTCTGCAAACATTTCTCAATTGTCCGAGAACATTGGCAATATCGCAAGTGCCTTAAATAATATTGCTAATGCAATTTCTGATGTAGCCAAAAAAATGCCAAATCCATAAAGAATTTTGAGTTTTTTTGCTCAAAATTTGTAATGAAAGACTGAACTTTTGAGAAGTAGTAAAATTTTTCTTTTTAATATTGATTTGATTTTTAATGTTGATTTTTATTGTTGATTTTTAATGTTGATATATTTTATAGTTGATTTCTATTGTTGATTTTTGTCATAGTTTCATTAGTAAGTAAATAAAACTATATTTAAGCAAAATAAAAACAATTTATTCAATTATCCATTTTTAAGAAATGAGGAAACAAGATAATTTTTAGGGATTAATCATTGTTAAACCTAACTTTAGAAATACAATGTCAAAAATAGCATGAAATCTAATCTAACTCGAACTTAATATTATAAATGTGAAAGTTTGGATGGATGTTTGTTACTCAATAACACCAGAATGGCTGAATGAATCTGGATGAATTTGTAACAGAGATAGATTATAGTCTGGAATAGCACATAAGCTACTTTTTAGAAGAAGTTAGTACATTATAAAATAAAGTAAAAAGTTTTAAATAAGTAATTAAAAAAAAAAAACTATCTAAATCTAACTATACCCTTTACCTTCTACTCGCCCACAGCTGCTGAACTAAAACATTTCGCTTTTCAATGCCTTGTCTTAGTTCAGCAGCTGTGCTGCTAGTAGATTCTTCAGCTTCAGTGATAGCTGGGTTTTCATCATCACACTCAGCTATATTTTCCTCAGGATCAATACCTGATTTATTTATACACATGTTGTGTAACACACAACAGGCATTAATTATTTTGCCTGCTACATCTGGATGATAATGTAACACCCTATGCCCGAGTAAGCACCGCCATCTGTTTTTTAATACACCGATGGCACGTTCTACTGTATTACGTGCAGAGCAGTGCAACTTTGTATAATATTGCTCTGGGGATCCTTCAGGAGCATCTACTATTGGTGTCATCATGTACTCCCTCTGGGCATATCCAGAATCACCTGAAAAGAAAACTCATTAAAATATACTCAAAATCAGGCTAAAATTTCTGTCTTTCTACTTATTTACATCATTAACTTGCCTAGTAAAAACACATTTTCTCCATCATTATTTAAATCAATTAAATTTTGTCTCACAGGATGCTGATTCCAGACAAAACTGTCATGTGATGCTCCTCCAAACGAAGCATTTACTGACAGAATTCTTAAATCTGCATCACTTATCTGAAAGTATATAAAATAAGGAGTTAAAATAATTTGTATCGAAGTGAATTAGGTACAATTAAATATTAATAAAATGTTTTGGCTTACAATCAGAACATTTCTTGAATGGAAATGTTTACGATTAAAATATCTCTCTTCATTTTCTATTGGTCTCACTATAGCTACATGAGTTCCATCGATACATCCAATAACTGATGGTATGTGGAATTTTTCAAAAAACCTGGAACATAAAGCATAGTATTCATGTTTACTAAAGGTACTATAAAAACAATTTTAGTTATCTTAAATAATTTCATAAATTCAATAAATAAAATAAGGTACATATTTGTCATTAACATTACCTCCTTTTTATGACATCTCTTTCCTGACGAGTTTGAGGAAACTTAATCCATTTGGCTTGTACTATAGGATGGTTAAGTGCTGCCGTTACATCTCTAATACAACGTGAAACAGATTGCTGCGACATTAGTGTTCCATATGTGCCTCCAACTATTTTTTGATAACTCCCAGTTGCATAGAAGGACAGTGCCACTAAAACCTACAAAAAGTATACAAGTATTACGTTATTGATCTTTGAAACATAAAGTTCATTGATACAAATATTATAAAAAGTTACAAGTTTGTGAAGTTGTAGGATGTAATCTCTGGATATACTGAACCGATTTTGAAAATTCTTTTACCAATAGAAAGCCACGTAATTTGCGATTATCATAGGCTATATGGACGTAGTTATGCTACAACGTTCCAATCCACAAGGTAGTCAAAATTGAGTTTTTGAGCCCAAGCTAGGTATTTTGGATCGTTCTATCTAGTGCTGAAGACACTGACTCTCTAACGACAGTAACTATTAAAATAATTAAGCGGTCTAAATGATAAAACGAACCAAAAGATCCAATTATAATCTTATAAAGTGACATTACATTTGGATCATACTGTTTTAATTCGTTTTGGACTGAATGTAATAAAAATAAGGATCCAACCATCTTGAAACGTTTTAAAAATAACTAATTTAAAATCTTAAAAAGTGACATTCCATTTGGATCGTACCATTTTATTTCGTTTTGGATTAAATAAAAAAAAATAACGATCCAACCAACTTGGAACGTTTTAAAAATAATAATTTTAAATCTTAAAAAGTGACAATACATTTGGATCGTACTGTTTTAATTCGTTTTGGATTGAATAACATAAAAATAATGATCCATTCATCTTGTAATATTTTTTTAAATTGCTTTTTATTATCTATTTCTTCAAAACATTCCATGTACTCTATAATGTGTACGATAATTGGACGTAGTTATGCTACAACGTTCCAATCCACACGCAGGTCGAACTGAGTAAATCGCGTTTTTATAATTTTGTGGTACGCTTTTTTTTGGTAGCGAGTACAACTAAGTAGTGCGTATCACTTCAACTAAATAAATAAACATTATTTTATTATATACTTGTCATTAAAATATATTAATATTTCTCATACAAATTATGAAAAAAATGTACTTGAAACGTTTTTGAAAAAAGGCTTTTTGTATGGAAGTAGCTTTTAACTTAATTTGCAAAAACGATCCAATATCTGAAAACTGGTATATTTTGGTAGTTATTATATATCATCATTCAGATCGAAATCCAGCTCCTTACCAAATCCATGTTTTATAAAATCTAAGGCAATCTGCTGGAATAAACTTGTAAACAGATCGTAAATCAGTCAACTTAGCTGGAGCAATGGGTTTCCCGTTAGGCCATAACTGTTTCAGATCAGATCTATGTATAGTCGAAATCTCTCCTTTCGTCGTTTTTTTAATGTTAAGTTCGTTATAATCCTCATCAAGGGACGTTTTCATAGAAATAGAATATAATCTAGCTTTTTCAATCTTTATCTCCTTTGCCAGCAGCCGTTTAGTTTACTTTTATCTGTAAATTTCTTACGATTTACTATGTCTTTCTCAATATCTTCAGTGCTATAAAAGTCATTTTTGTCCATTCTATATACTTGAAATGATTTTTTTTCTAGCATTTTTCATAATTTCTATACAGGGAAATTGAAAAAATACCCGAAACCTCTTAGGCAGTGAAAGTACACATGATTATAAGCAACTTTTGTTTTGGTAAAACTCCGAAATCTCGAAAAAAATATCAGCTGTTTCATACAAAATGCAGTATTTAGCCAATGAAAATGTATGAAACAGATGATATTTTTTTCGAGATTTCGGAGTTTTACCAAAACAAAAGTTGCTTATAATCATGTGTACTTTCACTGCCTAAGAGGTTTCGGGTATTTTTTCAATTTCCCTGTATATTCGCCAGCTGCATAGACACGTTGGTGCTTTTTAAGCGCAGTTTCAATTTTTGAAAAATCGGTATCGTTTGGCAAAAAGCTATGCCCTGACTCAAGATATCGAAAAGTTATCGTTTTTAATGTAGAATGGGAGTCTAAGATAACCTTCAACATTAAAACAATTTTTATGTTTCGGTTCTGTCCACCGCAACTATCACTCCATAGTATGAGATGTTCTTTATTAGGAGGTAGTTTATTTTCAATATATTTGGCAAGGCATGATCCTACTTCCTGAGCGCCTCTTCCGGCTTCACCTTCCACCCAAACATAACAGTGCCCTACATCATCTGATGTTGAATGTATACCACTATTATATAACCAAAGCTGACGTTTATAAAAAATTACGTTTGTCGGTATACGAGGCAGGGGCAAAGTTTTTTCGAGATCAAATGATAAGCATTCTATGTTTGGGGTATTTTGTGCAGTTTCAAAGTCGCATTTCATCTGTTCCCTCATTTTTGGTGCCTTCTCTAAGTGTAACGATTTCTCAGCCTCTACTTTTGTTTTTTCTAATCCACTAGTATTTTGTAATTGCACCGCAAACATAACTTTTCGGTATCTTGAGTCAGGGCATAGCTTTTTGCCAATCGATACCGATTTTTCAAAAATTGAAACTGCGCTTAAAACGCACCAACGTGTCTATACAGCTGGCGAATATATAGAAATTATGAAAAATGCTAGAAAAAAAAAATCATTTCAAGTATATAGAATGGACAAAAATGACTTTTATAGCACTGAAGATATTGAGAAAGACATAATAAATCGTAAGAAATTTACAGATAAAAGTAAACTAAACTGGCTGCTGGCAAAGGAGATAAAGATTGAAAAAGCTAGATTATATTCTATTTCTATGAAAACGTCCCTTGATGAGGATTATAACGAACTTAACATTAAAAAAACGACGAAAGGAGAGATTTCGACTATACATAGATCTGATCTGAAACAGTTATGGCCTAACGGGAAACCCATTGCTCCAGCTAAGTTGACTGATTTACGATCTGTTTACAAGTTTATTCCAGCAGATTGCCTTAGATTTTATAAAACATGGATTTGGTAAGGAGCTGGATTTCGATCTGGATGATGAATAAATTGTGATAATTTTCCATGCTTTGATACAACAATTTCTTAATAAATATTTTTTTAATAATGTTGTTTCATTGTTATACTTATGTTTTAGAAAAAATATATAATAACTACCAAAATATACCAGTTTTCAGATATTGGATCGTTTTTGCAAATTAAGTTAAAAGCTACTTCCATACAAAAAGCCTTTTTTCAAAAACGTTTCAAGTACATTTTTTTCATAATTTGTATGAGAAATATTAATATATTTTAATGACAAGTATATAATAAAATAATGTTTATTTATTTAGTTGAAGTGATACGCACTACTTAGTTGTACTCGCTACCAAAAAAAAGCGTACCACAAAATTATAAAAACGCGATTTACTCAGTTCGACCTGCGTGTGGATTGGAACGTTGTAGCATAACTACGTCCATATATTAACCCGAAAAATACCGCTCAACGAAGTAGGCATGGGTCACATAAGTATTGATAAAAGTCATGACAACATACCTTATATTTTGGTGATATATCACTTCTTCTCTTAGGAGTTAGCATAAAGGGCTTAATATCTTCATAAATTTCTTCAAAAAAATCCTTGCTCACTCTGTAGTTAGCTTTAAATTCGTCTTCGTTCATAGAAAACGCTTTGTCCGTATATCGCATTAACCGACGCTCGTTTCGTCTTTGTTTTAATTGTTTTTTATGGGAATTGCGTATAACACTGCATATTAGTGCTAAACGTGCCATATTAAACAGTTATTTTTCCCTAAAAACCACTTAAAACACAAAACAATTTCTAAAAAGTTACACTTTTGCTATTGGAAAAATCACAATCGACAAACAATCCTAACTCAATACCGGCGCAATAGACAGCTGTCAAAATACACTCAAGAGTAGCGTTTACCGCACGTCAAACCCGATCCCAATGTGATCCCGATCCTAATTAGTTCCTCATAATAGACACTCAATTTGGCGCTAGCTTCGAACTCAAGAGTACAAAACGTCACAATTCCAATGTCGATCGGTCGGAATTGAATTCAAGAGTAAGCCCCCAGGTTGGGTAAAAATAATCCCTTTGGTAAGAGTTGTTGTCAGCTATCGGTTTTCTGACTACCCGTGGCCGTGACTACTGTCAGAATTAAAAAATTGGCTTTGTACAAAATCCGATTGCTAAAAACTACTAAAAAGTTCCAAACAAGTCGCTTTACAAGCAGTCTGATGCAGTTGGTGACATCAGATCTGTGATTGAATTGCATCAGACTTGGAATCGTCTCCGCAAGCCCTTTATTTTGATACCCCCACTTGATAGGTTTTGAGGGTATTTTATTAGAGACATAACATGGCGACAAAATTCCGCCATTTTGTTTTTTATTTATTACTAGCTGACCCGCGCAACTTCGTCTGCGTCAAATTTTCCATTAATGCTCCGCTCCTCTTTGTTTTAGCGTGATGATATATAACCTATAACTTTCCTCGATAAATAGGCTATCTAACACTGAAAGAATTTTTTTAATCGGACCAGTAGTTTCCGAGATCAGCGCGTTCTACCAAACAAACAAACTCTTCTGCTTTATAATATTATTATAGATAGATTAATTTACATTTTTTATTATAAAGTATGAACTGCCAAATGTGACTGTTCCTAAGTTACCCTAGGCTGATAAAATTTTAGTTTTTCCTAAATTACCCTAATAGATAAGGTTCGTCCCCCGATGAAACAAAAACCTTAATATTACTACAATGTACGCACTATATAAGTTAGGTACGTGAAGTAATGAGACCAAGTGCACATAACCCTAATTTTACTTCTGGAAAATTTTAAATTCAAATATATTTTGATAGACTGAACCGATTGCAATTAAACAAAAACTAAATGTTACTTCAAGTTTTGCTCAATCCTTGTGTATATAAGTTATCTACATTGCTTTCACACATTTGACGTGATGCCCGAACAAATTAACAGACAAACAGAAAAACAGACAAACAGACAAAAATTCGAAAAATGCTGGAAATGGGTTCTATTGGATGTTCTGTAACACCCCAGCAATTTTTTTTGTATTTTTTTCTCATGTACAAAAACCACTTTTCTACAGTTTTATTATATGTATAGATTTTGATATACCCAGTGTCAATCTCGCAGTAAATACGAATCTAGATAGATTCGTAGTAATCATCTCTCAATCTAATAATCCATCGAGCCGTTCAGGCGGCAGAGCGTGCCAATCAATTATACGTTACTGTATACTCTCCAAAAACATAACCCTCCTTCTGGCGCAGTCGTGTACAAACATGACAACCAAGATGGGTGGGTCTCCTTATGAAATGAGTAGTTAGGAGTCGCCCAAAAGCTTTGCAGCAGATTTGGTAGAGACGGAATAATCTGGAATAGCTCATAAGTTACTTTTTCTCCCATGTTCCCTTGGGATAATTTTCGACATTCAAGCTGGTGAAGCCGCTGGTAGAAGCTCGTTTTATACCATACCTGAAACAACGTCTCCCGGGAACAGCATCTCGGCTTTGGCGTCGACTTCTTCTTGTGACAGTTCCTGTTCTCGCGGCGGACTGGGTTGTACGCGGGACGCTGGCGCTTTCTTAGCCGGGGCCTTTGCTGTAAATAAATGAATAAAATTATAATAGGCTTGTGTCCTGAAAAAATCTAATTAGTCCGTCAGTTAGATTATCAAAAAATATTTGACCCGTGTTTCTTCTTTTGTCAGGGGAACCAAAATTGACGAAGTTACGACGCTTTTAAAATGTTCAATATGTCACGCCCTGGCATAACTTTTAGCAGGTCGTGACATCACGAGCCCCCACTCCCGAGTTTTGATGCGTTTTATCTTTGTCAATATTCATTGATTTACAAAAACAAAAAAAACCGTGTCCATTATTTTTCAATACTCTAACTGACGGACTAAATAGTTTTGCAATTTGTGGATGATAGAATCTAGCCTATTGCATTACGGCAATAACGATTTCTGTGCCGATATTCGTAGAGAAACTGCTGTATTTTTTTGATGTCATCAAAAAATTTCCAGCTCTATGATTTCGTTTGTCCATGCAGAGCATGAGCCTTGTAGCCAACTGTCATTGTAACTAAGGTAAAAAAAAAAAGAAGAAGTTTCTTAGTTTGGGTATATTATTTTTTGTTCTTGCAAGTGTTTGCAAAATGTTCCTGCCATGTTAATTCTGCTCCCCTGGTTGACTGGTCTAGCCTATTGCATTACGGCAATAACGATTTCTGTGCCGATATTCGTAGAGAAACTGCTGTATTTTTTTGATGTCATCAAAAAATTTCCAGCTCTATGATTTCGTTTGTCCATGCAGAGCATGAGCCTTGTAGCCAACTGTCATTGTAACTAGGGTAAAAAAAAAAGAAGAAGTTTCTTAGTTTGGGTATATTATTTTTTGTTCTTGCAAGTGTTTGCAAAATGTTCCTGCCATGTTAATTCTGCTCCCCTGGTTGACTGGTAGAAAGAAAGCCCTAGATTCTAGGCTTTCTTTCTACCAGTCAACCAGGGTTGGATTTCTCTACCTAGAATTCGATCTAGGCCCTAGACCAGCTATACTCAACCTGCGCATGTGGCCCATCAAGCTTTTACGTGTGGCCCTATAACCTAGAAAATGTTTGATGCTATATTTAGTCAGTGTATCAATCAATGTATAATTATGTTTCTTTAAGTACTGTAATAATTTACTCTTGAAATTGTTGACCTAAGACATATCAAAACAGTATTTTTTTCACAAATTCAAAAGTCCCATTCATGTAGAATTTTATTTTACTGTAGGTTATTGCGGCCCAACATGACAATAATAGAAGCGAAATGTGGCCCAGAGAGAAAAAAGGTTGAATATGGCTGCCCTAGACCAATAAATCCCTAGAGTTATAAATAAATAAACCTTATTTCAATCAAGTAGACCAATAACAGCCCTAGACCAATAAATCCCTAGCTATAAATAAATAATCTCGTAATCAAGTAGTTTGGGGGCCGACGTCCGTAGGCGAATACCCTTCACCGAATCCCTACACGTGGTCCCCGGGTGGTGCTAAACAGGTGACACTAACCGCCTCCGTGGTCTAGCGTTATACCACCTGATTCAGACCCAGAGGACCCGGGTTCGATTCCCAGCGGGGAAAAATTTTTTGCTTGGTTTGGTTGGTTGTAGGACTTGTTCTAAGTCCGCCTGGCAAGCTACCACCATCATGTCTAAGTAGATGATAGATAAAAAAAAGTAGATGCAAATACGAGGAATACTTACAAGAGGCAGGTCGCCTGACAGGTTTCGGGTTTGAGGAGCCGGCCGTAGGCTTAGCATCGCCTTTACCAGACGGTGACGCTGCCGCCTTGGCTTTAGTCTCTTTCTTAGGAGCGGCCACTTTCACTTGTATAACAGCCTGGAAGTAAAAGTTTGAAATGAAGAGGAAAAAAATTTAATCTTATATCTTCTTGAAGAAGTCTCTTGTATAACGCGCCCCCGGTTTTCAAAACTTATCAAAATGAATCTTATTACTGGTGATTTTACATCCAGTATCAGAAGGCTGTGGTTTTCTTAGTCGGTTACTACCCGTAACTGACTTTCAAAGATGTACAAATGACAGCCGACACTGTTTTCCGAGACACGGAGGAGTAAGTATGTCTCCTTAGTAAATAATGGCCACCTTTCTACAGTACATAAGTCCATGTGATAATCAAATCAACTGATGGTTCATTGAGTAACCGGGAGCGAACGACCTTTTTGAACCGCAATGCGAGGGGTACTATACTACTGTACTAGTACTACAACCTCATCATTGCATCCACTAACCCTTGTGATCCATACCTTGTCTGCAAACTCTTTGATTTTTTGTTCTTTCAGGGGTTCTAGTTTGCCGATGTGAGGGGCTATGTTCTTCTCGCCTACCAGTTTGGTGGCGGTACCTAGAGCTTCTGCTGCGGCGTCACGGACTGAAGGATCTGGAAAAGGGTCACAGTCAAACAATGTTAATTTATTTATTTAACACTTACAGCACAAAAAAGTACAGAGGCGGACTTAATGCCATAGGCATTCTCTACCAGTCAACCTTTGGATGATGCAGAGAATAGTAGGTGCAATACGGAGAATTAAAAGCGATTCATAATTATTGAAAAACAATTAAGATCCATGATTTATTTTATTTATTGTTAATTTATTATCTTAAGTGAGTAAGGATAAAATTGATATTGTGGCTGACTTGAAAGCGCTGTCAATCAGATATTAAAAGTGAATAATGCAACTAATATTAACCTGGTTTCAAATTTGAAGCCAGGCAAATTCATGTCCCATAGTGACCCCAAGTAACCAGGTCATTGCAGAACTGTTGTTGCTCTATAACAGGTTTTACTATTCGAATTTCAACAAAGCTTTCGGCAGCTGGGCCCAAGGATTGCCACAGGGCCAGGTCCTACACTGAAAATCAGATGACTTACTTAAATAATATTCAAAGAAAGATAAACATACCTGCACTCTCCATTAGTTTCAACAACCCAGCCACGTAAGCTTTGACGAGTTTTTTGCCAAAGGCAGCGGGTTGTGTATGGCACAGAGCTCTGGCTAAAAATAGAGAACTCTCCGCTTTTATTGACGGATTCTTATTGTCGAATGCTGCTAGCATGTCCTCCATTATCGCTTCGAGATTTGTCTGTAAAATGCATAGATTTATTCGAATTTTGTCATTATGAGGCGTCGACCTAATGCAATCATCACGCGAATTCGTAATCGTCACGTTTTATTGTTCGGCCAAAGTCGGCGGCGGCGCCACGACGCGATCGTCTTTGCCGTACAAATTAACGTAATGATCGTGGATTCATGCGATGATCGCTTTGATTAAGGACGACGTCTGTAAATTGATCTTCACAGTGATAAATTTTACATTAAAATTTGAATTTGTTTACATCTTGAGAACCTGTTTTCTACTCATGTTTATTTAGCATCTAAGTGGTACTAAATAATCATAATTTTGATAAGCATATTTTGATTAATTATCTCTTGTTAATTTTGAACTTATTAGTGAGATTTCGCTGCGTGAGTTAGTTATAAGTAATTCATGCGGCAAAACCGGACACATGCTTATTAGAACTTGAAATTTTGTAAAAACAGTGTACACAGACTTCAGAAACCTTGAGAAGCCCAGCGTCAGATAATAACACCAGGGCGTTGCTAGCTCGCCTAGAGGAGTTGGGGTGAATCAAATTACTCATTTGTTGATCAAATACGCGCTTTGACGTGGTGTTGCAAACAACAACCCGACTTACATACTCATACATGTCCATATTATTGCACACAACACAAACATACTCACACAAGGGTAAATAGCATCGATAGCCTCTCTGAGCGCCGTGACGACGTTCGTCTTCTTCTCCTTAAACTTTTCAAGTATGGCTTGCACGCAAGCGCAGGCGTAGGGAGAGAACTTGTTGCGGAGACCTGTGGCTATCTGCCCCAGGAGACGGCCACCCAGCGCTACTAGCATCACGTTTGAGTCTTTTGATATCACCTGGAAAGACGTATGTTGGTTTTAAGAATATAGGACTGAGGCACTAGATAAGTGAGCCTAGGCGTCAAGGAGTCTAGGTTTGTATAAGCAGCAGTAGTCCGGTCAAATTAGAAGATTATCTACATTAAAGATAATTATCTCCTACAATTTTTGTCTGTGCTAATTTTATGATAAAACTTACCGTTTTACTGAAAATCGCGCTTTTGTGACCTTTGACCCCGAATTTTTTTTTCCAGGTTTCGGATTGATGAGGACTTTTTAGAATTGATTTATGATGGTGTTTTGAACGATCCTACAAATTTTCAGCTAGGCGCGAATTTTTTTACCCTCGGATGTCTAAATTGACCGGACTACAGTCTGGTGACGGCGATTGTCAAAACGTCACAAATGTACGGGATAAAAAAACACAATGTATATATCATGTGATCAATCCCTTATATTTTGGCATTTCGACAATTTCATTCGCCGATAGAAGGGCTCTTTAAAATCAATTATAAATTCATTTATTTAGGTGACTATAACCCTATTTACACAGAAATCAATAATTCTCAGGGAGGCTAAAAAGAATCTGTCGATTTCATTTTCATCTTTATTGCTAACACATTAGGTTCAAGTTGATTGGGAAAATTTGACAGTGACGGGTAGCGTGATCTGCTTTCTGATTCTGCTAACGTGACCTTTTTAGACTCGCTGGTGTATATTTAACAGCATTGTCAAACATAGGCTAGACCCCACAATAGGCTTGTGTCCTGAAAAAATCTAATTAGTCCGTCAGTTAGACTATCAAAAAATATTTGACCCGTATTTTTTCTTTTGTTACGGGAACTAAAATTGACGAAGTTATGACGCTTTTAAAATTCTTAATACGTCACGCCCTGGCATAACTTTTAGCGGGTCGTGACGTCACGAGCCCCCACTCCCGAGTTTTGATGTGTTTTATCTTTGTCAATATTCATTGATTTACAAAAACAAAAAATACGTGTCCATTATTTTTCTAACTAAATAGTTTTGCATTTTGTGGATGATGGAAACTAGCCTATTACCTTAGGGTAATTAAACTAGGTGTTTAGCTAGTCTAGGGGCGGGTTTCTGAATTGAGAATAAGAAGAAAAATGCTTGGCTGAATGCTGGTCCTGCTCCACAGCCACTAAGCCCAAACTAATCTGTAAATAGTTCGGAAACATTGTTGGACCGGCTGAAGATTGTATGAAAAATTTGCATTGTTAGAATCAACTTACTTAGCATTGTATAATTTCAGACATTAACAGCACATGTGTGAGTACTGTGTACCTTTAACTTTAATTATCAGTTTTAGGTATGTTTTTGACTTGAATGTACCCTGGCGGTTGGGAGTGTCATGCTCACTCAAAAGTCTAGCTGATGGTGGCGTATGCGTTGGATCATTTGGCTCCCTTCAAAATGGTTGAGCCAAATGGTGCTGGCGCATGCGTCATGTTCGTGAACGGGCGCCGTCAGTCGGGACTGGTCATTTCTTAGCTGCCAAGGTTAATTTTAATTATTTCTTTGAATTGTTCCTCTTTTATTCCGGACGCTTTTATCCTGCTCGTTTTTTACATCGTTCTCACATGTACGTATAATTTCAACCCAATGTAAAAAAAAATCTTTGTAAAAAAATATTATTTTTAAAAGAGTGTCCGTGGAGTTTCTTGCACGTTCTTCTCCATAGAGATCTACGCTTTGGAACGTGCAAATAGCTTCAACTTTTTGGACCGACCGACCTTGACAATTCAAAAGTGCCTGTAAATGGTTTAATTGAAATAAATGCTTGAATTTTGAATTTTGAAAAATTTTTTTTTGAATTTTGAAGTTATGAACATGTTATTATTTATTTATTTATTTAAACTTTTCGCACAAAAAAAGTACAAAGGCGGACTTAATGCCTTAAGCATACAACACAACAACAACATTGCAACAACGCATGCACATTACGTTGCACGTTGCATTGTTACAACTGCTGTTTGATAGGTTTTCAAGCTAAAGTGGAGTTAGCTGGTATATGGTTTACATTATAAAGGGTATTACGATATTATTTCTATTCTCAACTTCCAAATCTTAATTCAGAAATTGGGAACAAAACTGCTGTTTCAATTTGAATGATAAGAGGTCTTTATTACACCTTTAATGATGGATAAGAATGGACTAGAAGCTTAGAATTTCATTGAATAACTACATACCTTTTTCAAAGCCCTAACCAAATCCGCATAGTCGCCCGGCTCAAGCCGAGGCGCAGTCTTCAGCAAGTTATCCAATGCATCGAGAGCCTCCTTTCTTTCCTGCCACTTCTTGGCTTCCAGTTTATCGTAGAAGTCTTTGGGCAGTTTCGATATGATCTCTACGGGATCCATTAGGTCGTAAGGGTCCATATCGCCTGAATCTCCGCCGCCTGTTTCGGCGTCGTCATCTTCTGTTGCACCTGAGAATATTTGAGGTTTTAAAGACTTGTTTTGTGGTAAAGGCCTAGTTTCAAGTAACAGGTGCGTTCACAACGCAGGTTTTTGACATCTTGACGTAAACCTATTGGTTATTTTATTTGGTGTGAAGTTCCCTGCCTATAATTCTAACCAGTGGTTTATAAAATTTATTCAATGAATTACTGATCAGATTCAAATCAGGTTGCCATTCTAGAAAATAGAGTTATATTCACGATCGAAAACGGGGTCCTTAACGACGAAGGTAAGAACGATGATAATATAATTTTTTTTTTCGCCCTTCTTCTGGCAGCATCTTATTTTCACATCATCTCACAATGACACCTAGCTTATATTATTACCTGGATTTCTTAACGACTGGGGCTACTTACCATCAGCACAGTCAGCAGCTGGTGTATCTCTCACTCTGTTCTGCTGTGACCTGAGGTACCTCGTCGGTTGAGCGACCCCTCCTCCAGTACTGAACGCTTCTCTAAGTTCTTGCTGTATTACTGCTAGAAGGGACGCTATGTGGGGCTCTATGGCGGCGCCTATCCACCTGTGAAATTTTGGTTGATTGGGTTAGTTGTAATTTATACTTGAAGAGAATACTTTGTACCCATATTTGAGCATTTTGCGCACCCTTAGGCAGGTGAGTGTTTTGATTTAAATTGATAAAAGCTAAAGTTTATATGGAGAAGAAGTATTATGATAACTGCTCTATATTGGTTAATGGCTATCAATAGTATGGGACAATAAACTGTTTCAAAATTACGCGTTTGTTATAGCGTGTTTTGGTCAATAATGTTTATGTGATTTTGTGACAACATCTGCATAAACATTTCTCACTGTTAGAAAGGCCTCCCAAATATCGCCACTACTTGTACAGTACTTCTCGCATCCAGAGGACTGCCGCGGCCTTCACTAGATATTCGGCAGAAATACTTCTTAATAAATAAGAAGTAGCCTTGTCATGGCTATACCAAATAAGCTCCTGTGATACTGTTATAAATAGTTGTTCTAACATCTCTATAAGATGAACTGGGTCAATCATAAATGGCGATGTAGCACAAAAATCTCATTTTAATGCCAGCTCATATTGCTAGCATAGTACTCTAGCACTTATGTAAAACTAGTGACTATCTACGAGTATTTTTGTGTACTAAGAACACCTAACTGTGTTCACCAGCCAACCAACGTCTTTCACATGTGACGAAAGTAGAAGTTGCGCTTTTTTGGTATTTCGATTTAAAGTAATAGACCTCTATTTCTACAAAATAATGCTATAAAAATAAATTGGCTGATCCTAGTCATATTGACCTCAATATGACTAAGATCAGCCAAGGCCGATTTTTGGAGGCCGAGTCACCCGCGTCCGTAGGAGAATACCCTTCAGCGAATCCCTACACGTGGTCCCTGGGTGGTGCTAAACAGGTGACACTAACCGCCTCCGTGGTCTCGTGGTTATACCACCTGATTCAGACCCAGAGGTCCCGGGTTCGATTCCCAGCGGGGGCAATTTTTTTGCTCGGTTTGGTTGGTGGTAGGACTTGTTCTAAGTCCGCCTGGCAAGCTACCACCATCATGTCTAAGTCTGTCGCCATAACAACAATGTTAACAGCATTGTTGTGTTCCGGCAGTTAGAGGTATGATAGCCAGTTCCTCTGTGTAAGAGGATTCCGGGTGAAACTCGCTTCCATCTTCGGCCTAATCATCACTTTCCATCAGGTGAGATTTGGGCCAAGAGTTTCCCCGTTTTGTATAAAAAAGGCCCATGCACAAAGCGGGTGCCTAAGTGCGCAAAACTCAAAATTCGTTATTTTTTAGATTTACGTTTCGACTCTGCATCAAATCTTTACATTTCCATAAACATAAAGCGGTCTAGAGACATAACACACAGAGCCACTTTAGCAGAATCAGAAAGCAAATCACGCTACCCGTCACTGCCAAATTTTCCCAATCAACATTGAACCTAATGCGTTAGGGATGAAGATAATAATAATTAATAAAATTGAATTTGACAGATTTTTGTGTGATTAATATTATGATTCAAACATGATTCTCCTAAAATGGCCTTTTTAGCTCCCTGTTAATAAAATAATCCAAATTACCTGTGCATCTCAACAACGAGCGCTTTCATCTCATCTCTTACCCCCTTGTCTCTGTCAGACAACAGTATAGAGATCTTCTTGACCATAGGCTTGATGGCTATCACTTTGTTGCCGAACTGTTTCAGCGACGTGTGTAGGGCCGACACGCATGCTGCTACGACTTTGGGATTCTTCTGCTCCATGCCTTTGATCAGCTCCTCTTCTACAATCTCGTGTTTTTCTATTTCTATATACATTAGGGTTATCTGGAAAAGAAGTTGATTTTTTTTAATTAGTTTGGGACTTTTTAAATTAAAGTTAATGAACAGTAGTACCACTTTTTTTAGGGTTTCGTACCCGAAGGGTAACCAAAGGAACCCTATTACTAAGCCTCCGCTGTCCGTCCGTCTGTATGTCAGCGGGCTGTATCTTAAGAACCGTAATAGAAATGAACCGCTTGAAAATTTCAGTGTGTAGTTGTGTTGCCTCTACTAAATATAAACATTAAATTAAACACTAAAGTAGGCTCTACAAGAAACGGTTTTACGGTTTACGGTACGGAACCCTTTGTGTGAGAGTCTGACTCACACTTGGCCGGTTTTTTTATAACAAATATCTTACTTCATATAATTGATTAATTTGGGACCCGTAGCTAGCCGAATTAGTTGCACTGTCAGTAGCGTTCATTAGGTCTTCAAAAGCTGACACACATTTTATTTCCAAAGTACCGTTTTAGTTTTGATGACGGGTACTTAAATCTAAGTAGGTACACTCATACATTGTGCACTAAAGCATTTTTTTTTTCATACAAAAGCGATTCGTAATTTAAAGACAGGCCAATGACTTGTAAGTTGTGATAAATCACTGAAGAATGACCTGGTTATTGATTGTTCGGTATCAATCCAGGCCAAGTAAACCACAGCATTAATACAAAGTTATAAGAATAACAAATAATAATAATAATAAGAAAGTTATAAGAATTTGAAATGCTGATTTTTAAATTGTGGATAGTCAGAAAGTCTTTCTTTGACAGATTTCACAAAAAAAATGCAACTTAATTAGAAGACCATACATTACAAACAGCTGCCATCCAGGTTTGTCAAGAAAAAAAAAATAACAATTTTTGTTTCTTCTAAAAAGTTTATAACAACACTGGATATATAAATTGGCTGAACTATGACGATGCTTGTTGAAGTTATCGTTTAAAACATGCCGATTGGTCACTTGTGTATGTTCTGCTATCTATGCGAAGCCGGGACGGAACTCTAGTACAGCAGTGCGATTCTGTAAGCATGTTCACACACTTAGGCGAAGTGAACACTTAGGCGAAGTGAACGACAAGTGAGCTGTCAAACCTTACAAACAAGATGGCATGACAGCTCACTTATTTATTTTATTTAATACTTTATGCCATGTACAGAGGCGGACACTTGTCGTTCACTCCGCCTAAGTGACCACGGTGAGATGTCGACAGAATCGACCGGCTGTATGTATCGTAACTAACCTGTAGCGCGAGGTCCTTAGTCTTGGTCCGGGGCGCGGCGATGCACTTGGCGACGATGCCCGACATCACCTCGCCGGTGGTCTTGCCTGCATGGCCGCAGTTCTCCACAAACACCAGCGCAGCTTCCAGACCTACAAGATAATAGGACAGAGTCTAGAATGGTACATATACTCGTTATAATTTGAATCTTATGGTAATGATGCTAGAAGTCACACGAAGTGTGGTTGTGATCCGAAAGGGCTATCACTGTGATACAAAAAACACTACGACGTAAAAAATAACTTTAATTTCGGAAGTCGCTGTTTTTGTTAGTTTCTTCGTATTTTGACACCGACTTCCGAAATTAAAGTTATTTTTTATTTTGTAGTGTTTTTATTGTTGGAAGTCTGTTGTATTTTTTTGTAAAGTTTTTTATTTTTCACTTTTTAGTGGTACCCCACACCTAACAACACCACTGCAAAATCGCAGAAAAGCAAAATACGCAATTTCGATTACTTGGATGACATAAAACTATCATCCAAGTAGACGAATTCCAGCTATTTCGCTTTAAAATCCAAAGTTCGTAACCGATTTTCATAAAATAATGGGACCAATCTGCAAGTATATCCTTTCAGATAAAACAAGAATTTTTAAAATCGGTTTATAACTGTCGGAGTTATGAGGTAACAAACATAAAAAAACATACAACCGAATTGAGAACCTCCTCCTTTTTGGGAAGTCGGTTAAAAAAAACATAAATACTGCTACTGCTGCCCGAAGCTTTGACGGAACCCGCAGGGCCAGTGCCTGCCAGGGTTGCGGGATTGTACGAAAGAGTTCGACGCGGCCTTAGAACAAGGGCTTTTTGAAGGAACTCGGGAGGGTTTTAATTAGTAAGAGTTTGATGCTCCTTCCCCACTCAGCGAAGAGCAGAAATCATTTGATGATTTGCAATCCCCAAAAAGGCACCACAAAAAGCTGCTGTCTATCCTCTCAAAAAAGAGATTAGTTTAAAGGTGGCTATCATCTTCTAATATAAAATCTCGTGTCAGTGTTTGTTATCGAACTCCTCCGAACAGGCTCGACTGATTTTGATGTTTTTTTTTTGTATAGGTATTTGGTAGGTCTGAGAATAGGTCGTAGAGTATTTTTTTTAAGCAAAACCTTTTCCCGCTCAGCTAGTGACACTATATTAATCATGACCCTGTAAAGTGTATGTATACAATATTTTACATACATACAGCTGATCGGTTAATCAGGATAACAATTAAAACCAAGTTACTACCTGAAGTTTTGATTTGCACAATATGACTTAGATCGCATAGCGATAAAAGTACATAATAATATATCTAAAAGACATTCATTGAATCTATTTTCTGAGTCAACATTTGTCGGCTGAGCTTAGTTAGGTCCAGTTCCTTGAACGAAAATTATAACAAAATTTATTACTGTAACAAACGAGCGTTATCTAGCAGTGATTGACAGAATGAATTTTCACCATCAAAATATTATAAAGAGGAAACATTTGTTTGTAAGTTTGTATGTAGGGGGTAATCTCAGGAACTACTGGTCCGATTTGTAAAATTCTTTCAGTATTAGATAGCCCATTTATCGAGGAAGGCTATAGGCTACATATCATCACGCTAAGACTAGAAGGAGCCGAGCATTAATGGAGAATGTGACGCAGACGAAGTTGCGTGGTTCAGCTAGTTGTTTATATTTTTGGTTTTTCAAACAACAGGGTCAGCCTGCTACAAATTGATTAATTTACTAAAGAGTAGATACTAACTTCCCTTCAAACAACTTTGAAAGCCTACGCAAAAGATTAAGCAGTTAATCCGTCATTTAATCCTAGATTACCAGCGAAGTTTTAAAATAAATCAATATCTAATAAATATTACTCATTGGCGCCTCAGTAAGGGGCATTAGTATAAACTTCAGCCCTTAGAATTACTTAGCCCATAGCGTGAGTGAAGGGTTTCCGTGAAAATATTTATCGGTCGATGCCCTTTAGTTGTAAACTTGTAACTGTTGTAACATGTCGACCGGCGAAGCACAAACAATGAAAAGTAAACATCGATCGGCATTTTTTGTTCGTGTTATCAAATGAGAATAACTTTGATCTGGAATTGTTTTACATTCTTGCTAATTGAAGTTTGTTTAGCTTTAGGTCAAATAATAGTATGTTCGTCATCTATACTTACTATATTAGGTATAACGTTGCAGTTTGTTTGTTTGGTCGGTTGAACGCGCTAATCTCAGGAACTACTAGTTCGATTTTTTTTTGTTAGCTTTGCCAAATGGGCTAAGCTCGAGAAAGGCTATAATAACATCACGTTGTGACCAATTGACTGAAGTGACCAATAGAGGAGCAATATCTGCATGGGGTCCCGAACTTTTTAAATGTACAGACGCCAGCACATAAAGCTACAACAATCTGTCAAAATTCTATGTTAGATTTTCAACTTTATTGCTATAAGATAAAGTCCAAATTTCATTGCGAAAATTTGACAGTTTCGGATAACCTGATGTGCTTGCGACTGTACTTACGCCTTTACGGCCAGGGGCCGAAACTAACTCACAGAGGTCTGATACGAGTTTGAATGGAATTATTTATGTTCATACAATTATGGTTTTCAGATAATTATAGTAATTCTGTGTAGTCATTGTAGCCAAACTCCAACAATGAGATAAGCCTGCGGTTTCTCTGCTTTCATAATAACTGCACTTCGCACAGTTAATCGTCGTCCATTATGCTTTCTATACAGTTACTTTTCACTGCAATTTGCGATATAGTTGCATCCATCAATATCATTGAGCCAAAAGACACGTCCATTGCCGGATGAAGACTTCCCCTTAGCATTGCTAGTTTTGCCACAAAGACCGGACCAGTGCTTCCTGTATGCAGCAGATTCTCGTGACTCGTGACCTTCACCAGGTCATCAGTTCAACTTGTAGGGGTCAACCCACGCACCGCTATTGCTTCTAGAGAGTCGATTGCGAGACGGAAATATGTTTGTACCAAACCCTTCGATATTGTTACGCCTTGCATCAAAGAAGCCAAGTAAATTAAAAATAAGTTTAAACAATAGCTTTGACGGTCGAGGCCAAACTCATGAAAGGCACTACGTATCTATGAACATAACTGGATCACGTCCTAAACTCCATTCACATATTTGCGACGTTTGGACAGGTCACGTGCGATGCCATACAATAAGAGCTGGTCAGAGCCGTGTGATCTAACATGTGACTAAGGAAACCTTGCAAACAGCCTACTAATCCTACTAATATTATAAATGTGAAGTATGTTTGGGTGTTTGATGAACAATCAGGCCTCAACGACGTAATGGATTTCGCGCACGGGTAGACCGTGACCTGGATTATAGCAAAAGTTACTGCTCATCCTTTTGGAATAATTTTCGACAACCAGGCGGACGAAGCCATGACAGAAGCCGGTAATTACAAAAAAAAAAAACGTTTCGAACATTGAGACAGTTCAATTGGATTATTACGGAGTTTAAAGAGAGTCACTCATTCGTTTTAGACATAAAGAATTAAAATAGTTGAATGATGTTAGGATAATGACCTTTTCGGTCCAGTAGAAAGTGGATTCATAAATCTTAGAAGTCAGTTTTGTCTTAGATTCTAGCAGTGACTTGCGTAAAGTGGAATATTAGAAGAGGTTTGATTAGAAAGTAGCAATTGACTAGAGATCTGATTGGATGACCGATTGACTATTTCGATCTCTATAGTTTACGCCAGATAAACGTGGAATAAAGTACATTGTAAAGTACATACATTTATTGACTTTCTCAGGATCAAAATCAGAAATAATGACATAAAGCTGTCCTGAATCGACTTCTGTCGTGATCCTTTACTTTCTCTAGTAATGAAAAACAGTTCTTAATTTATTGTTCTAGTATCTACGAAGAGATATTAGGGAAAGGTCAATGTACTTTATTCCACGTTTATCTGGCGTAAACTATAGTTCCTTTATTACTACATTACCGTTTTGGGAATAATTTCATTGTACGTACAGCGGTACAGCTAAGTGGTGGAATTCTCTGAGAGTCGTTGTTTCCTGATAGCTACAACCTGGGGTGACTTTCAAATCAAGAGTGAATAGGTTACTTCTAGGCAAGCGTGCGTCATCGTCGACCACATAGCCGCTTTTCAGCTGGTGAGATAGAAGTCAAACGCGCATATAGTATTGGCTTTGGCTACCAGTTTCTCAATGCTAGTTTTCTGGATCTGCGACTCACTTTTGCGTCATAGGACTTGGACACAATAGGCAACAAACGCCCGTACTGAGGTTTTAATTTTAATCTCAGATCCCTTCATAGAATACAAGTATGATGTTATGTCTCTTCAAGAATGAAGAAGGTCTTTGTACCCAATAGCAACGGTTGAGAATCGCAACCATTTTGTTATGGTTACGTGTTCATGTATCGACATTCTATAGAATGCGAGCGCGATTTTAAACGGTGCAAAATGTGAGGCGCTGCGTTAGATCGTGGACAGTATAGTTTGGATGCAGAAATCAATACATTCCAAGTTGAGCTCTTGTGTTTTTTCCCGTAACCTTGAAATTCATGGTACTGACGTATCGTTTTAAAATACTTCTACTTCGAAAAAGAAATAGGAAAATAATTATTTTCTAAATTAGAATTTACCGACGATCATAATTTATTACCACTAGTAGTAAGAATCAGAGATTTTCATTTACTTCGCCTTTGTAAAGACATCTAGATATATCCAATAGGGGAAAAAAGTATTTATGATCTGAACAGTTTATCTAAAAGTATTCGAAAATATAATACTAACTGTGAAATTAGAATCTAAATGGCTCGAAAAACGAACGAGATACAATAATTATTTTAAACAAATATATCTGTCCCTCTCGCGAAAACGCTGTTTTGTATGGCAGCTGTACAGTCATCGTGTAAATTGACGTCACATTACGTATCGGACTTCTCTTTGTAACTGTAGTCTTTGAAGTTTTATAACTTAATAAATGATGAAGGTATTTAAAAAATAATTTCATGATTGTTTACTAGAGCTAATAAGTATTTTATTTTGCAAATAAAAAAATTGTATGCATATTCCCTATTGCATGTGCATCAAGATACAAACTGCGACCGAAAATACTTTGACTACATCTAAGCGTGACCTAAGACCAGGATACTATTTCAAGGCAGACTTCTAAGCCCAAGACAAAGTACAGACAAGTACTTCAGTTACCACTAACAACTTCAGGAAGCAATAATTCTTAACCCAGACACCCACAATTGAGTCTGACTAATTGCTTAGAATTATGTAGACTTGTTGGTATTACAATCATGATTTCGTTCAGATATTTACATTGGCTACAGTTCTTCTTTTCTATTCGATGATTAACTATTTAGATTTTTTCTGTTCAGTAGGTAGCCACGTTATTTGCAGCATCAGTGGCACTCAATCCCCCAAAGTACAGGTACATGGGCAATCCTAACTTGTGGTTCATGTTCAAAAAATTTCGCCAAGTTGTATTTGTAGCAGCCGACTTGGGTGCGCAAACGATTCGAAGCTTTCAAAATATGCCTCTGGAATGCCAGTGAAGAATGCCAGTTGATTACTGGGGTGTATTAACATCTAAACGATTAAACGAAGACGGTAAAAAAGAGCTCAGGACAATTATGGAGAGGCGAAGAAGACTGCTTAATAAAAGATTGGACCAAAACATGAATCAGTCGTTAGATTTCTCATGTAAAGAAAGAAGGAAGACCAACCACCCATAAGGGGCCAAATTAGGCTGAAAATTTGCACTTTGGTAGGCAAAAAATTACAAAAGACAGTCCTCCAACACGCCCGTAACACGCTCCTGACCACTTCCGAGTATTTCAAAGAGCTAGGAAGAAGTAGCGTAACAAACTGGGTCTCATCAAGAAATATATTCCAAGTAAATAACATTGCATGACATGGGTTAGTATGGTATAACAAAATAATACAGTAACAGCAAACTAGCCCACAACTTGAACATTACACCCAATTCGTGAATAACCTGGCGCATGACCAAGAATAACATTCTAACTCGTCTTTCAAAGGAACAGTTACTTGTTAGTCGTTAAACTTCCCAAAGGATTCCTCCCAGACTTTATGATCCAGAATTAATGATCATTTTAACCTACATTTAAAATTATTTTGTATTGTCAGTGTGCTTTACATACAGCTCACTTGAACACACAAGGCACAGTTCATTACATTCATAGGTCTTAAGAGCGTGTATACCGTCCACTAGCGCCGCCAATCGTTTTTTATTATTTGTGGTAAATTTAAGACACGTAGATAAAAAACCGCTCTGTAGTGCACTAAAGAAATGTATCTATTATTTTTTGACAGCTATTTTTAATACATAACTCATGGCTAAATAGCCAAAACGGCAATTATTGCTAAAAGTGGCCACTTTTAGCAAAAATATCGACTTTAGCAACTATTTATGTTCTAAAGTACAAAACATAACTCTCAAAACATAATAAATACATTTCTTCAGTGCACTACAGAGCGGTTTTTTTTCTACGTGTCTTAAATTTACCACAAATAATAAAAAACGATTGGCGGCGCTAGTGGACGGAATACACGCTCTTAAATAGATCCTTGTGTATATTTGAATTTAGAATTTTGAGATGCCTAACTAATAAATTTCGGGACAACCAACTGTATGTTGTACTTGTGGCTTTTGTTAGCAGAGAATGCAATAATTACAACCGATTTTTTTAAACTCGAAAAAAAAAAAACATATGCAACACATAATATTATTCTATACATTTCACATTTGTCTTTTTATTTACGCTGGTAAAGAAAATAAGAAATTTAGTCCAACCCTTTCATTAACATGTTCACTTCATGCTACAGGTACTTTATAAATTAGAACAGTAACAATTGGGAAGACCAATTAGCATGACTCGGTCATAAAATTGTTATCATTGCTTACAAATACATTTTTAGGAAAATTTGCTCAAATTGGTAACTAGTCATAACATATAAGTAAACAAGTATTGTGTGCAATTAACATCAAGAATGAATAACGTAAATAAATACCAAGGTCAGTGGCAGACAAATGCAGTTCCAATATAATGGATTAAAATAATACCAAAAGGTTGCTAATCCAAAGCCACTCTAAAGGTATATAACCAACTAAAGTATTCAGTTTTAATCAGCAGTATTAGTTCTGAAGAATATACAAATATCTATGTAAACAAAATTTAGTGTGGGTTTGTAAAGTCAAAATAAAATAAGTAAACAACAATTTCCAATCTAAATTTGATGGAACATGCACTGGCAGATAGCTGTACTGAATAGGTCAAGTGGGTTTCCAGACCGGGAATGGGAGTCCACCTATTATTTTTGAGTGGTACTTTGGGACCACGAGAAAAATCTCAATTTCCAGTCCCAAAAGCCCCTCGACCCAGCTGAATATGGGTTCCATCCATCCTCATCCGCCCATACCTATATCGAGACAAACAATACTGTTTGAACTTTATATTTAACAAACATCGATCACTATTTGATGGTAACAAATGATGATCCAGCTCTGGATGCATGAAAAGACAGCATTTACAGGATAAACGTAACATACCTTCACAAACGCAAAACAAGTAAACAAACAAATTTCAAAGTACATACCTTTCTCCTGAGCCACGGCATTGCTGTCTGTGACAAACTTCTTGATCAGTCCCAAGTATTTGTTCCACTCCGGAGACTTCTCATCGTCAATCTGGTTGAATAGCTTGATAGCCTCTTCGTAGCCTGCTACCCTGGCCTTCCATAGTTTGTGTATGCATTTTTCTTCTGTCGGTAATTTTTTATATTCATTCTCATCCTCCATTGTGGATTTGTGAGTCTAAGTCAGATTTTGAATTCTAAGCTGGGGAAGAAAGAAATCTTTGGTTACTAGAAATATTGAGCTTGTAGCAGTTTCTGGTTTTTTTTGGTAGGCATTGGCTTTTGGCTTTCCCCATTGTTTTATCACTCGAAAATGATAAGGATCACAATAGGTGTAGGTTTATTACTATTTTGGCCCCTATTTCTAATTAAATTGGTGCCTACCAAAGGGTAGTGAAAACCAATAACTTATTGGCCAAAGTTCATACATCTTTATTTTCAGGGAACATCTTCAGAGCACACAGATTGATAGTTTCTTCCAGAATAACCTAATTTAAATGTTATCTCCTCTGAGTATTGCAAGATCAAACATGCTGGGGCTTTTGCTAAAGCTTCAATAATATTTTTTAATAAATGAGTGAAAATTAATACTGCTTATGAAAGCAGGTAAACTTTACTATTAAAGCCTTATGAAATGTAATTTCCTAAATTAGCTAAGCTTTTCAAATTTTCATTATCTTAAATTAATTTTAGAGTTGAGTGCCTCACAAAGGTGGTGTCATCATGTGCTCTTGTGCTCAGTTAGCATTCTAAAATGTACAGATTATGTTTGATTCACATTTGATTGTGAATGATGAGCTAACTAAGGTACATTTTTGCCATCGTGGGGGTACAAATAACAAAGACCGTATGTGGGTATTGTGACCATTTTAAACATGTTTCCTTTAAAGGATTCACGTTAGCCCTGAATACAATTACATGTGCATATTTTACAATTTGCGTTTGACCTTTAGGTGCAAGATTGCAGTTTCCCTTACAAGGTCATGTGTGCATGGTTCGTACTCAATAAGGGTAAAAGGAAGATTGTATGGTAAACAACTGATAAAATCCTGACTTAGCGATATACGTGGAACAATAATAGGGTAAACAATGGTCATGTCACACACCTACTGTACAATTACAATATCAATGAATACTAACTGACTCACACGACATGCAATATGAAACTAATTAGTAAATAACGTGGAATTATTGTGTATCAACTTTCCTAACGCGTAGGCGTACAACTTCAACAACTACGATCAATTAAACGAATCACAAATACGTTATGAACGTAAGAAAGGGTGATTCAACCGATCCAACGACACCTGCTTTCGAATATAATAATGGCTACCTGGCCAATATTGCGGAACAAATACGTTAATTACGAGCCGGTTCATTTATAGCCGTGCCCGTTTTACACCGAGATGTGAAATTGGATCGCATCTCAGCCGACTGAGAACGCCCGACAAACGGTCACTTTCTCACTTTACAAACAAATCCAATCAAATGTCACGGAACTTACCGTTATCAAGCTGTTTTTGCTGTGTCCTCTTGATAAAACTAAATTTATTAAAACTAAACAACATAAACGATAGTTAGCTCACATTATCCAGCAACAAGCAATATTTTAACCGACAAAAAGAAATGCCTTTTTCTTTTTCGTCGTCGTTTTTTTAAGTTTGCGAAATGAAAATGGACGGAAGATTTAATGTTGCCAGAAATTGATTTTATGTAAAACCATAACTGTCAAAGCATGAAATGGAAACAAAGTTTTGAATACAAATAGGATTTATTTTGTTTTTGATTTATAACATGAAAAGGATAAATGTTAATTTATCATTATCAGTGTGTTTCTCTAAATAAAAGTACTCTATGGTGTGTTTTGTCAAATTAATAAAACAAAACTTTAGACGATTTAGTTGAATGAATTTGCAAAAAAAAACTGTGTCAATATTTATATAAAAACAAGCCCTATTTTTTCAGGAAACCAAAACCATAGACGCAAAATTATTCAACAGTATAAAAACATTATATTAGCTGGCAACTACATCCGAAATCATTCACTTTGTCATTCGACCATTATATTTTGCCAGTATCATTCGTTCTTTTGTTGCTATTCTTCACTCTTCTGAACACCAAGAATTTTCAACAAAACAAATAGTTCGTTCTGAGAACATCAGCGAGCGAGACGTGCGTCGCGTCGTTATCGTGACAGCTGTGCGTTCGCAGTTCTTACAGTCGACAAAAATAAATAGTACCGCTGAATGTAATTGTTTTGATTTCATTACAGCTATTTGTGCGTTGAAATGTTGATAATGATAATGGAGTAACTAAATGGAGCGTTAATGCTTGTTTAAAATAGACTAAACAAACAAGAGTGTTGTGTTTTCTTTCGGCGTTGGGGCGAAATTGGAGAGAGAAGGGAATTCAACAGCTGTCTGTGCATAGTATGCTTCATATTGTGAGTACGTTATGCTTTTCTGAACATTTAGGTAAATCATTTAGACGTTAATTGAACCGGTACGATCGATTATAATGCTATTCTCGTAGTTTCGAGTAGCGTTCTTTGTTTTGGAAACGTCGAAGCCTTAATTAGTAAACACTGACTAATAATATTGCCTCATTCCCAAGAACTTTATAAAATTTAATTCAAACGAGACACGATACAATCTTGGTCTGAACAAGCTATTTAATGTGTATGATTCACGAATAAAATAACGTCTATAACTCTACCACATGAAAACATCATTTTACGATTAACTTAAGAGACCAATAAACTAGTAGGTAGGTAAGTATCCTGCCGGATACTTGTTTACTGGTCATAGAATAAAGCTATCAAGAAAAAAAATGGTCTTTAGTGCAATATAATGCAATTAATTAACGGTATCGAATCTACCTAAGTACCTACATAACACTTATAATTTTAATGTCATCCTGTTTATATACCGTTTCTTGCTTTACTGGATCATGTACTCTACTTGCTTTCTCGTAGCTGATAACGATACATTCACCCCATTTTATAAAATAGGTACTAGAAGCTCCCAAGACAAGCAAATGAATATCGTTTTATTTGATAACTTACTAACTACCTTACACCTACCTACCTACCTACTATTCTTAGAGGTAGGTAGGTAGTATGAAATACTGTAATATTACAAAACACTACAGTTTCGGATCAGTGAAACCATGCGACGAAGAATGAACAATATAATAAACTCCGTAAAAATCATATCTTTACTAAAATTCTTGTACTTATCTGTCTCTGTAGCGCCACAAAAAGACTGCCATTGTTATGTGGATCTTCGTCACTTTTTTTTACAGTGGTTTTTTGCCATACGCCCTTTATTACTATCTACCTACTCTAATTCTATTATTTGTTGCAACAAGACACCATTCCCTTATCACCTTCATCATAGGTTCTGATAGTAATCTTCGATAAGCGCCCACTTATCTTATCGCAAATAGATCTAAACAAAATAATAGACTATCAAGATGTACCTTCATACCGTTTGGTAACTCAGTTGAGTACAAAAGATCTTATTTCGACCTTGTAATTGTTGTCCAATAGAAATCCGGTTGAGATCGACTCATGAATAATAAGAAAAAGTATATGTTAGGTACCTAGGTCTATTCTTCATAATTAGGTAGCTAATTACGAAAAGATAAAGAAGAATAGACATACATAGTAGGTAACTATGTCTATTCTTCATCATTCTAAGGGCACTTGCCGTCAGAAACACGTACGGCGACTAATACTGCTATTTTTACGTAATTATATCATTTAACCTGTTAGCGACGGCCGCAAATAGCCGTAGTTTTGAACTGTTTCAACCGTTAATACCCTATGGCACACCCACTAAAACAGAAATTAAAAATATTATACCAACATTACAATAAATAAAAAATCACAACAGCAAAGTTTCTACGTAACGGTGACGTCGCGTAGGGTGAAACAACCGATGGCACGAAAATTATTCGATATCATTCTGCTTTATTGACACTCCATCCATGTAGTAGCGAAAGTGTATCCTTATCATTTAAAAGATCGTTTTGTTCCTTTTGTTTTTGTTGTTTTTGTTTGCTGACTGTACCTAAATTTATTACAGCGTCTTGAATAAAACTAACCCGCTTTTCTTAAAAGATTATCTGAATACTAATTTATCATATCTATTTGTCACTTTGTAATCATCAGAGTCATCCCAAAGAAAGTTGAAAAAGATCATCAATCAACTGAAAACTGAAAATTACGAAGTTATTTGACACTTAGTTCGCCCTTTACGAATCTGTGACCCATAGGACAGAAATACTGAGACAGCTTTACAGGGCAAAATTTTCCGAATACCCACCGATATTAAAAAATGGCGCCTGTATAAAATATCGAAGGTAATCTTAAAAAATAATAACTGCTAAATTAAACAGTTAAAATTCTAGTTTATCAAACCAGAGAAGGCAAGGCTGTTCTAACTGACTAGGTTCATAAACAATAAGAGCGCGTGCGAAAAAAAAACTTACGCCAAATATCTAGTAAACTAGAAAATGTTAGCCGTAAAATCTTAAAACTGGGCCATATTTTCACGCACGGTAATCTGACTTCCCGTGTGGTTAACAAATAAATCGTTAACATGGTGCGTATATTATGGTATATTTACATTTCAGTTGGGGTCACCACATGTTACGTATTAAGGTGGCTTATCCAGATGTTTTTATTGAGCCCTTTATACGCAAACACAGACTGTTAACGGGACGTGACTAAATGAGAGCGTCAAATCCGTTCAAATACTTATGCCGTTATGTCGTTCAAATCTTCTATTATATTTATTTAAAATTAAAAACTCACCGGCAAAAACTTTAAAAAGTAAAAAATAATGTGTAATGATCATCTTGTTTTAATATAGGTACGATTCTTTGGACCAAGCGTATTCGCATCGGAAGACTGCAAGTGCAAACTGTTGTATTTACTAATTAAATGTATTATTAGGGGTCCCCCGACGCGTGGAGATATATAAATCTAATCGTAATTGTATGGCTATAAAAGGCTACAAAGTCAAATACTAATATCTAGGCTAATAACTACCTAGATAAACCAATTAGTCTATTTTGGAATGCGTACAATTAGTACTAATAAGCACGATTCGAATCGTATCACATACCTAGTCAAAATTAAAGGGCATCTAACAAGTCGTAAGATTTTATGAAGGAGATTCAGAGGTTAAGTATCTATCGCACAAACTGTATTCGGTCCATACGCTAGAGAATAAGATGCCTTACGTCAACCAAGAATAGGGAATATGCATGGAAAAAATATTTATGATCCATATAGTTAATCTGAAAATATACAAAAATATGATACTAACAGGGAAAATAGCTCAAAAAACAAACGAGATATAATTCATTTAAAACATAATATTAGCTGTCCCTCTTGCGAAAACGCTATTTTCTATGTCAGTTGTATTGGCGTCATGGGCTTTGACGTCAAAGTCCATATCGGACTTCTCTTTCTAATAGTAATCTTTGAAGCTTTATAACTTCATCGCTGATGAAGTTATTTAAAAAATAATTTCATGATTGTTTACTAGAACTACTAATTGTGTCATTTTCCAAAATAAAAAAATAGCATGCATATTCCCAATTCACGCACCCGTACCCGTACCGTATATCTTTATACCCGCACGGTGTATATAGAACAGCTGTAACTGGGAACGTTAGCAGGCTGATGATGTAAACACTGAGACAAATTCACCTTACGAAGTTACGACTACATTTTTTCTTGGTATTCAAGTCCAACTTAACCATAATTATAATTGTGTTATGTCATTGTGTTATTAAACTATAGTTTACGCCAGATAAACGTGGAATAAAGTACATTGACCCACATTTATTGACTTTCTTAAGAACAAAATCAGAAATAATGACATAAAGCTGTCCTGAATCGACTTCTGTCGTGATCCTTTACGTTCTCTAGTAATGAAAAACAGTTCTTAATTTATTGTTCTAGTATCTACGAAGAGATATTAGGGAAAGGTACTTTATTCCACGTTTATCTGGCGTAAATTATAGCAGGAAAATCTCTATCAAACACAGTTTAGTACTTCATCTTTATCATCATCATCCACAGCCTTACTTCGTCCACTGCTGTGCATAGACCTCTCTTTTTAACCGACTTCCCAAAAAGGAGGAGGTTCTCAATTCGGTTGTATTTTTTTTATGTTTTTTACCTCATAACTCCGTCATTTATGAACCGATTTCAAAAATTCTATTTTATATGGAAGGACCAGCTGACCCACGCAACTTCGTCTGCGTCACATTTTCCCTGAATTTCGTTTGCTACAAACCTCACGGAGCCCGAGACCTTTCCAACGAATGCAAAACCGTGGAAATCGATTCGTGCGTTCTGGAGTTATAGCGTCAGGAAGAAAAACCCGACTTATTTTTATATTATAGATATACTTGTCGATTGGTCTCATTTAAATTTTATCAAAATCGGTTAGGAATAGTTTGGATCTTAAATCGAATTAGCTGGGATTCGTTTACTTGGATGATGATTTTTTGTCATCCAAGTACTTTCATTTTGCTTTCATGCGATTTTGCAGTGGTGTTGTTAGGTGTGGGATACATAAAGTTAAAAATAAAAAACTTTTTACAAAAAAATGGAACCGACTTCCAAAACGATGAAACTAACAAAAACACCGAAGTCGGTTGTATTTTTTCTAAAAAGTTTTTCTTGTTCCAATCTCCACGTTCCTATGGTAGACTCATACAGGTGTTTACCGCGATGGCAATAATGTGATCCGCCCATCTCGCTGTCATTGTTTATTACTTAATCAATATTTATTCGCTCTCTTCACGATAAAATATTGCTACGACTTACGAGCTTATTAAATACAAGAGTAAGAAAAAATTGGCTATCGGAACAGCGGCGTAACTAACTCTGTTCTTAGTATAGTGCAATACAAAAAACAGTATATCAATGTGTGTCACATGCACACGATTCGATGACTAAACAAACCATGTGACATAGACAATTATTGTAACTGGTAAAGTTCATGCAGTGCATTAAGTTGAATTAAAAATGTGTTAGCCACAGAAATATAATAGGGAATATGCATGCGATTTTATTATTTGCAAAATAAAATACTGTAAACAATCATGAAATTATTTTTTAAATACCTTCATTATTTATGAAGTTTTAAAGCTTCAAAGACTACAGTTAGAAAGAGAAGTCCGATACGAACGGTGACGGCAAATTACACGACGACTATTATACAGCTGCCATAGAAAACAGCGTTTCTGCGAGAGGGATATCTGTTTAAAATGGTTTTATGTCGTTCGTTTTTCGAGCAATTTAGATTCTAATTTCACTGTTAGTATTATATTTTCGAATACTTTTATATGAACTGGTCTGATCTTAAATACTTTTTTCATGCATATTCCCTATTATCTCTATGGTGTTAGCTCTATTGGACGATACGGGCTCATAATCTTTTCTATTAGTCGAATCATAGTAATAGATTCATTATTCTGTTTACTTTGAATCTAGTTTGTAGTTAGTTACACCTGTTGTACCATCAAGCGGTAGTTTCCACGGTTCTTCCGCGAACTTTTTCTCGGTCTATTCAATCAATTTTTTGTCACTAAATACGATAATTGAAATTCGGTTAGTGTAAGGTCATTAATTAGTGATGTCGATGGGATCTCCCGGATGGCGTGGTTCATCAAATTGTGTTAGTTCCGTCCGATGGCTGATTGCTTCAACAGAATTGTGGCGCGTATTGAAGCGAAAGATGACGCGTGATCCAGTTCTCTCGTCTTGTGCAAATGTCGACACTATGTCTGACTGAACGAGTAGGGTGAGAATTTACTCTATTGTGTGGAAAATTGCAGCTACATTCTTTGTTTTCAAAGCCTTTTGTATTGATCTGGGCCAAATCTTGAAGGTAAGCCAATATGATCGCAAGACATCCGACCTATATGTGGCAAGCCTCGATAAATAATACAGTGTTTGCCATGTCGCGGAAGTAAGAAAATCGATAGAAATGAGGTACATAACTTCGGTGCAGTGGCCACTGGAAAGCAATTACGGCTCCATTACCGTCTTTTCAAGTGAAACTACAAAAGGTGGCCTTTACCGCTGCCAATGTCGGTAAAACTGCATATCTTTCAAGGCGTAGAGTGACTCATTGAAACTGTATTCGTTTTAACCTCTTTGGCACGAAGCGTGTTTAGTAATATTGGTAAAATACATCGTCTTTATTTTTGTTCAATTATAAGTCTGACCTCCTTGAGTCTATTGCTGAAGTCTGAATAAACAGCATTATAAAAACGTAAAAAATCATGGTGACGAAATGACTAAATGATAGGAGATTCGCTTGCTAATAGTGTTAATAATATTATTCCCAAAGAGTGCGTTGCCCGACCTACAGACGGATCGAATATATATTTTTACTGGATTTAAAATAACGAGGCGACCACACGCAGATGTTTATTCAAGAATAATTTAGTAGAAAAGTTCTGTCTTCTAGCTAAGTGTGCCAATATTAATCGATCGTTGAAGTTCAATGCGCTCGTAAAACCACTCTTTTGATTCACGGGTTTCTTGAGTTGAACTATTGTCTGAAGATCGGTTTCATTCACAAATGAACTTGGCTCCATGTTTGTTTTATTAGCATCACCAGCTTTTTAACAAGTTTTTTGTGTCAAGTTGTTTGTGTCTCGCTTTCGCCCGCGACTTCGTACGCACATATTCCGTTTTTCCTGTTCCCGTAGGAATTTCGGGAAATCCGTTTTTCAGTGCTCACTTACATCATGAAAGGATCCACTGTACTAAATTTCAAGCTTCTAGGTAAGTACAGTAGTTTCGGCTGTGCGTTGATTTATAAGTCAGTGAGTCAGGATTGCCTTTTATAAATAAGTATAGACTAGCTGATGCCCGCGGCTTCGGTCGTTTGACAAATTATATACTAAAACATTCCTCGGGAACCACTCTAACCATTGATGAAAACAGCATAAAAATCAGTGTAGTAGTTTTTGAGTTCATCACGAACAGACAGACAGACGCGGCGGAGGACTTTGTTTAATGTGTAGTGATAGTGATTCTTATCGGTACTCATTCCATTATTCTATTTGCAAGATAAGCCATATTTCCCTTGCGTTTAGCCCTCAAGCGTGACCAGTCGCAGTTGTCAGGATTATCACATTGTAGCACATGTTCAGTTAAATTAGATTAAGGTGGCTGTCCAGCTGATTTAAGCCCGGCTTAGTGTCAAATAGTCGAGCATACACACACAAGTATTGTCATATATTGATATTTATTTATTTATTTAACACTTTCAGCACAAAAAAAAGTACAGAGGCGGACTTAATGCCATAGGCATTCTCTACCAGTCAACCTTTGGGTACCAGTCAACCTTTCTCGTATCTCACAGTTTCGTTAGAACATCAACCTTCCAAGATACAGTTCTAAGTATTCATTGATATGCTTGCGTGTGTTAGACTTTCCTAAGATGTAGAGACATTAGCAATCAAGTTATCGTGATTAAAAACGAGTTACTGGTCACGTATACGGCACACCTCGTATCGAATATGGTTAATGCAATCCCAACGCAATCCCGGCAGCCATTTTGCAGCCGCCATATTGTGAATCATACGCGCGCGCGGATCGCTGGACTCTTCATTATCTAAGGATGCAGGCTTGACACATACGTTTCGTCGTTACATATTAATCAAGTAATTAATGCTTCCGTTGTTAGTTATAACTACATTGTTTTCTGCGTTTGTGTTATGTAGTGTAGTTTTTTATTTTTGAGTGCAGTCATCTTCAGTTGTTAAGTACAGAATACTTGTCTGTCATGGTCTCGTAAGTTATTTATTGGACTACCTAAGTTTCAAATGTTTATATTGGATATTATAGAATCCCAGCAAGGTCCAGTTGTAATAATCTATTTAATTTGAATAATTTGCAAATAAGTAATTCAATCTGTCAGCAAGAAGGTTTCACTGACTGCATTATCTATGGCCAGAGAATCAGTGGCGCTAGCAACTCTTTGAATGCCAAACAAAAATAATAATTCTAAAGCAGTCCTGAGAAAAGATTTTATATTGTAATGAGATTTAGTTATCGTGTGACATGTGAGCATTGGTGAGGATTCCTCATGCTCTGATTTGATTAATGTTATGTACGTGATGCGTGCTTTGCAAATCATTGGCCCGTTGATGGAATAACTAAGTTACAGGATTTCTTTTGGCAATTTATTTTTGAAGGGCACGCTCGGGTGGTTTAGTAGACATTCCCAATTTTACGGCGTGATTTTATCTTTCTTCAAGCAAGTTAGGTTAAAAAAAATGTTGAATAAAATATCTACAATTTTTTTTTAATTTGAGTACTATATAATATTCTCCTTCCTGGTACAGGCAGTTGTTGTTTGTAGAAAATGAATAACTCTCGAAGCTTTCAACTGGCTGCTTTATTTAATTATAATTAAACAAATCAGTAGAAGGCAATGGATTTATGAACAATAATAATTAAAGAAAACATATTGAAACGGTATTTAGGTATAATAATAGTACTTATTTAAATGTTCAATGCGTTGCTGGGTCACAGTATATACCCCACATATACTGTGAGTGTGACCCAGCAACGCAATTCCCGTATTTTAAAAGAACGTTCGCATTCACTTCACACAATTTTTAAAAGCAAACAAAAATTGGTAGGAGGGTAGCCAGTTGCCGGGAGCGAAGCCGCGGGTACAGCTAGTAATAATATTATAAAGAGAAAAGATTTGTTTTTAACGAATAAACTCAAAAACTATTAGACCGATTTCAAAAACTCTTTCACCATTACAATGGTAAATTATCCCTGAGTAACATAGCTATAATATTTATTACTAGAAAAATTAGGGATCCCTATGAGTTACTATAAATAATTGAAGCGCGGAAGAAGTCTCGGGCGAAGTGCTAGTCGTATATATTTTTACTACAAAGAACGTCTGCGACGCCAGTATTTTTATGTAAAATCGATTTTATTTTACTTATTCGTCTGGTATCAATAAAAGGACCGCTGCACTTTTAAAATATACTAAGGTCGTTCGGATAAGCTATAAACTATATGCTGTCAAAAAATTTCCTTGTTCCAATTCGTCTACAAGGACCGAATAAGAGATAGTCTGAATCCAATTAATTCAATGAAAGAATGGAAGCATCTAGGATGATGGAGGGAGATTTTGCTTTGTGTGAAGAAATCCACAAGTTTAAAATGGCGAGAATTCTCTAATTATTACATTACTTTAATTGATCAGAAAATCTGACGGCAGTCTTGCCGAGAGGCAGTTCCTCGTTACTGCGTTGTGGAACTCAGATGGTTGCTCCTTTTAAAATACTGGTACTCAGTGGCATTCGATTAGACTGGAAGCAGACCCAAATATAGTTGAAAAATAACTAGGCAGAGTTTTTATCATTGATAGGCATACGTTTGACCACTATCTCACCTGATAGTAAGCGATGATGCTGGCTAAGATGGAGCACGCTTGCCTAGAAGTAACCTATTCACTCTTGACTTAAAGAAACACAGACTCAGGCAGGGAATTCCACTCCTTAGCTGTACGCACAATGAATGTGTCCCCAAAACGTTTTGCTTCAGATCAATTTAATTTCAGTCATTCAGTTTGATGGCAGAATTGCGGTACCCGTTCGTAGTCCTACCCTTTTGAATAAATTAAATTTCACTTCCTGAATTTGGAATGTAAAGTTTACTGCCTTCCTGCATTTTTATTACTGACACCGATTCACTGATACGCCAAAATCTCCATCGGTTTTAAATGTTTAATACCTACCTACCCAGTCCCTTCCTTAATTAAACTGCAACAACACTTTTAATTGTGTTTACCATAGCTATCTACCCCGTTCGGACGCTGCCTAGTTTAATGGCTGTTCAATTTCCTGGTGTTTTATTGTCGATAACCGCATGGAAGCTGTGGCGGTGGCTCGATATCCGATAATTTCGCAATAAACTGGCTCGAGGCCAGTTTAAAGCTTTATCTTATACGGGTCAATGGTTTCAATGTATCCGATCGGGTTGAATGACACCGTGATGATCTAAATCGGTTGACCGAAATATGTGCGGCATTCGATACCATAAACAAAATGTACCATAAACAAATTTTATTCGCGATGTGTTTGTAAACATATACAATTTGTAACTGTCTGACCTATTTGCGATTCTAGAAATTTATAATTCATAAATGTATACATCCGGCAACACACAATATTGAAAATGATTCATGCTGTGATTCATCGTGCACTCTTCAGTGAATTTTAAGTGAATGTCTCATTAAAATTTCAACTTTTAATTTCAGTAACAGACTGTTATGAGAGCGGCGTTTCGGGAGTGTTCAAACAGAATAAAAAAATTGCGTGATAAAGTTACCGAGTGCTTTCCACTCGCTGGAGCCAATGTCATTAAATTTGAATATTTTTTTTTAATAATTCCCTTTTTTGTTTTTAACTGTTCATTCGTAATCTATTTCTATTTGCAACTTTATGACAAACACATCATCGAAAACAGTATTGACCATTTTATTTTTATATTATTTGGCACCTAGTGCCATTTTATCACTCAGCTGTTGAGTCCAACGTTTGCAACACTAACACTACCAACCTACAGAAAAAAAAACAATCACCTCGAACTCAATAATTCTACTGTCATTCCACTAGTGACGTTACTTGAAAAAAAAATACAAAAGATTGTTTAAAAATCGAATGAGCCATTTAAAATCTGAGTTGAACAATAGGAAGCGTTCACAAGTTTAGTTCCGTTCGGTCGCGCATGGCATAAGATTAAGAAACCGTTTTTGAGTTGACTTCCTGCGATGGAGGACTATTTATAAACTAATATGGCGGCACGGAAGCTCCATGACCTCGGTGACGATACTTTAATGGAATATTGAGTAGTTGCCCGCTATCTGAAATAAATATTGGACTTAAGTGTTTATCGTACTCAAGTGGCATATAAATTATTTCTTGGACACGTCGTAAGTCATCCGTCATTTACACCTTGAACTTCTTCAGAGGACATTCGTTTTCTTCCAAGTTTCCCGCAGATAATTTAAAATAAAGGTTAATTATTAACCTGAGTAAGAATGAAGAATGTTCTGAAACGTTGGTGTTCGCAAAGCTAGCAAAACAACAATATGGAATAATCTGATGTTCATAAAATAATTGGTATGAACTAGGTATACCTAGTTCATACCAATTATTTTATGTACACTGTGAGTCTGTGAGTCTGTGAGGGAAATACTTCCTAATTAGATTGTGATTAAGTAAAACTGGTAACCAGTTTTATAGTTATACCTAATGGTTAACAATTTATTAAACTATGCAGAACAGTCTTTGCCAAATGGAAAAACTGATTGACTTCAACTTGACAAATAGTCAATATCTTTCATAAACTCCTTTTCTTGTTGGGATAAGACCACCCCACCCTTCCAACCACCCCAGAAAGCCCAAATCAACACGGGCGATCCCCAGAAAATTGCCGAGGCAGACTTGCTCGACGAGTCTCTTTTGTCCGAGCAATTGAACTGTCTTAGATCCAGCAACCCGCTACGATATACGTCAAAACGGAGCAACGGACTAAAACATAATTCCTATTGATAAAATTACTGCATACAAAAATGAGTTGTCATGATTATCATCAAAAACACCACCCAAATCCCACTAATGATAGTAGAAGGTGAACAAATAATTTCGAAGTTTGAAAACCTTGAAAGAAAAATTGTTCCTAAAGAGAGACTTTCATATTCCTGGCACATTTCCAAACCAAAGCTGAAACTGAGAATTGGAAAAAACACGAAGGCATAACCTAAATATTCGAACATAACATCCCCCGATCTCCCCAAAGGGTGGTGCACTACCATGTAGGTATATTACACCCACATTTCACTAGTTCATATTCAAGTAATAGGAAGCGACCCTCTTGCAGAAAATTCTAAACGTGATGCTATTGATGAGAAATTAATAGAGAAACCAGTGGCACTGAAAAACTCAATAGTTATCGCTGATGATACCCCAATGCTACGCTCACATTTGCGATCTTTAGACCAAAGACTAGAAGTAACTTTGAAACATGACATAGATATACTCAAGCAAGTACAATAATGTCGAAATTAGAACATTTCAGAAATAGGTCACCGTACAGCCAAGTAGACACTGTATGGTTGTCTTCTGCAAGGTAAATCAAAAGTCCAAATGAACCATTTGGCATGACACACGGCAGTCCTCTGCCAACAGACACGGTACAAAGCTTTCAATTTACATTTTAATTTGCATCGATCACTGCATTTGTGATGCTTCGTCAATCCTCGGTGAATTTATTACAAAACATTTTCGACATTTTGTTTCTTTATCTCAGTGTGATGAATGACTTATCCATTTAATATCGCAGGAGAAAATTTGTAATTTGCATGATCAAAACTCTCGTTGTATTAAAATTCTACCATATGTAAGTCCTTAATGAGCATAGCACTTATTTTGCACTCACACACAACAGTTGGGCCTTGTTGGAAACAAAATTCGCGCATAACAGCACAACGGCTTGTGGTAATGTAATTTTAGGACTGCTAATTACTTCGTCTACTTCTAAACTTCCACAATGCAACTGTTTGATACGATTAAAAGTTACTGTTTCATTAACTTGAAAGGATATTTGGCCACAAGAGACGCAATTGCTTGGTTCATTGCTTTTATGCTCGGTCTTGTATTTTACAAATGCATCAACGTTGAAGCTTGAAGAACCGGCCCTGTGATCTACCCTTTATAAGGGACTTAGTACTGTATTGAGAATCAAAACGAAGGTAGTTTAATACTCTTCTTCCTCTTACATAACATCATTATCTTTTATTAAACATCGTTCCTATAAAAGTATGCCATCTTGTTTTATTTTCGTTTCTTCGATCAATGAGAAACAAGCAGCTGCTCAAAATCGCTTTATGGTAAAGATCACTTGTTGCTGTAGCAACTTTCTTTGGCTTATCCTTGAGTCATCTTTTGAAGGGTTACGAGTTTACGATCTTTAACAAGCTTAAGAAAAGTTATCTAGTTGTAGTTATGACTGTTGCTAATATTTGGGTCATGATCAGTCCGAAGTATATCTTATTTACCTATCTCTAATTTTTCCTCATTTTAATAGACTGCTACGCCGCTAAGCGGATGTTATAATCTTTCACCCACCCGTAAAAAAAGAAAATCTTAAAAGTACTTACCCGATTTGATTACAAGCAGATGAGCACAGCATGTGGTATTTTTTCAGAATGACTCCGGGAGTCTGCTATAAAGCCGGTGGTGGTATTAACCCATATACCGACATATGTCTAACATTCCCTTGTTGGTACTGGTTGGCACAAAGTATGTCTGGCTAAATTAGTTCAAGAACAGCCCTAAGTCTGTAATTAGTTGCGTGACTTTATGCTTGATAGAGCTAATTATAATATTGACGATGACGACGAATTCAGTATTTTTTTAAGAGTAGCACAGACTGTAGAACATGAAATGGAAAATGATGTTAGTGAAAAGTGGTGTGCCTACTCAAATGCTGGTCGTCTTTGTTTATGGTTAAGGATCTTCATAGAAATAATAAAATACTGAACACATAGAACACCTATACTGTTTCTATAACAATCGTCGCATTCAATACAATAAAACTGTGTAATAGTATAATTTTCCGAGACGTCCGTTTCTATTTTGCCTGTAATTGCACAAAGCGATGCCGCGATGGCGACTATTGTAGTTGCAACCAATTTACCTCTAACTGTATGCTATTCGTTGCTAGTGGAGTCTGGAACAGTCTCATATTCTTTGGTGATTCCTTCCAAAGAACGGTTACTGCACACTGAACCTTTTGTTTAGTTAGTTGACACAATAACGGTAGTAGAAAAGGTTTTAGAAGCGATGTATCTTTGCATCTCTAGGTCCGATCTGCTTTATTATGCTCGTTAGAATACCGACCTTGTGAATACCTGAAATAGATTCGACCAGGTTCTTAATCTTCTGCTTTTGCACTCAATCTAATAACATTTTTCATAACATGTAATTACATTGAGTAGATCAGTAAGTCTGCAGTTGATGCTGACACATTGTGTTGTCTAGTTATTTGACCGCGAGCCGCGAAGCTTGAGGCGCCAGCTCGCATGTTGGCAAGCTAGCGAGTTCAAGTGCCAAACAATGTCGTCACTTGATATTCTCAGATTACTGTACCTACAAGGAATATTATCGCTATACTGGCAACTAGACCAGCATGCACGAAGACAGCCGGTGATTAGTCCACATCTTCTTAAACTCCTTACAAATATAGCGATGATGTTTTTATATGGTAGGCAGGTCCGTTTTTCATAATATTTGTATATGCTAATGAAAATGCACACATTTCACGCATTTTAACTACGTCTGACTGCTTTTCCATGACAAAATTGGCCTTGTTGCATGCGCATAGCTAATACAGTCAGAGCACCTCGATATCCAAGGCTTTTAACTCCTTTCCAAAGCTGAATCCGACACATATCGTCTTTAAATCATAGATCAAAATAGCTTCCAACAATCCTCTGGTTAACTAAGACGACTTCAAATGTGTCTTTAGTATCTCGCAAGCGTGCTGGGTAGTATTAGCAAAGATTAAAGGATCGACATGACAGGTAGAATGTGCGTCTTACACAATCCTACGTTGGGTTCACTCTTAGACTATTAACTGGCTTGTTATATCTTTGCTTTGTAGTTCATGTTCGTGTTGGGTTGGGATAGGCAGGCCACGTACTTTGAGGTCTTATTGTTATGCGTAGCGTTTCTAAGTCTAATGCCTCGGCCTGCTTCGCTTAAAAGAACTGGCCTAGTAGCCGTGCGCTCATTAGGGACGGCTATAATGTGTCGAGTTTTCATATTTTCACGCCTTTTAGCACGGTCTAGCTTTTGTAAATCGACCTAGACTTTCCAGTGGTGTGCACTTATAAGATCTAGATCTTATTCCTTCAAAATAATGCAGCATTACAATACAATAGGAAATCTTTACCATGATCTCATGTTTGAACAGTTCATCGGCCCTACCCACTTTCTGATAAAACCCTTGTCATAATTTAAGACATCTATTTCAAGACGGGCTTAACTGCATAATTCGGTACAGCAGCCGTGTAATATTATGCTATTTCTAAATACACGTGAATAACATAGCATTCTTTACGTTTGCTACAGTATAGACTAGCCTTGTATCTAATAGGATTCCGACAGCATCTCAAGTAGGTTTGTCACATGATATTGTTCGATTGGTTGGTTCTGGAGACCTTTTATAATTAGTCTCTTCATTAAAAAGTCGTGTTGCATTCGTGCGTCCCTGTCAAGTGGTCTTTTCTTTATCGTTTTGGTTGGGAAACTGATTCTCTTCATGTCGTTTATTGATTGCATCAATACTTAGTCGCCTGACCGTGGCACGCTGACCATGAAAACTGGCGAGTTCTTAAGTAATGTTCACATTCAAAATGTCAATAAAACATGAGGTATATTTTTTTCACAATGATGAATTTGTAATAGAAGAATTGCTTAGAAATTTAGGGGTTTTTGTCTCACACGAATTCACACGATGGATTGCGATGCCTTTTATTTTGAGATGCGATTAATTTCGTTGTTTATGTTATAGAACCGAAGGATTTTTAATATAATGAAGTAACGTATCGGGAGTTTGTCTCGTTTGTGATTGAAGGTGCTGTATTTCGACTTACCTGCATGCATGGCTGCATATATGATTAAGTTAGATTTATTTATTTAAATCTTATGCACAAGCTACAACAATCCGTAAAATATCTTCAATAGATTTTCAAAGGTTTAAGGTTCAAGATTTATTGGGAAAATTTTACAGTTTCGGATAGCATGATGATGATGATGATGAGCTGGCGACTGTACATGGGCGAACTTAATGCAACAAAGGCATTCTCTAACAGTCAACGTTTGGGTTGTGCACTTATGATCACGTTTGCTAAACGTCATTCTCTCATCAATATTATATCGCAATAGACAGCTAGGCTGCACAGCCATCATTGTCAGTCCACCCGATGATCCGATGAACGTTGCTTGACTACCTTGTGCATGTTCTGACTAATTTGTCGAATTAGCATCTGCAACACGTCTGCTGCATTTGAATGTGAGCCCATCTACATATTTGGTATTACTACTCTTTGTGACAATATCAATGATGACAGCTAATATTAATAATGAATTTACTTGTTTTATTTTCTGAGTATTTATTTTAAGGACTCGTCTATATTTATTAAGAACCTAAATAGATCCGGTAACATTCCTTATTTTATCACAACTCATGTATTATCTGTTTTAACAATATTTGATTATTGATTTAGTGTCGAAGAGACGAAAACAGTCATACGAGTTTGGTATTTTTAATAGCAGTATAATTTTTCATGACATAAGATTCTTCATTGGATCTCTAGAAAACTGATGCTGGCATGATTTTTAAAATAAGTGGTTTCAGCAACAAAAGACGTAATAATTAATTTATGACCGTGAGCATTTATTTTAGAACACAACTTTTTCTTTATTTTTCCACATGCTGGCAGAAGTATGGTCACCAACTGCGTTTAAAAATAGAAGCCCTACTCTACTCTAATATTATCTATGCTTCAATAAAGTACATGTAGGTATACGTACACACAAGAGCTAATTCATAACCTAATGGGCAGCACTCGAACCAAAATCCTTGAATGTACAACGCCGTTAAGTACTGTGTACTTACATACACCAACATAGCAACATGACGTGTGATGCAATACAAATGCGTTCATTTATTTTAGGTTGATCTTATCTCCAGCCTGATGCCCTATTTTAGACCTACAACTGTTCAAATTGGGTTGAAATTCGAGTGTATAGCTATGTTCTACATTTTAGGCTTGTGAGTGCATTACGGATTACGAACCTAACTATGTGGGATTTGATATTAGCTTTTTGTATGTGTTTGGAAATCATTAAACTGTTCTAGATACAGCATTTGCTGCGAATTCTATAGAATTTAGGTCGAGAAATAAAGTTGAAAAAGTACGTGGGTATTTTATTCAACTTTTGTTCGATATCGAAAATAATTTACTGAATATATACTGGATTTCAAGTGAATTGGTAATATTACACATGTTTGTCGCGAATATATTTGATAAGCTAAACGTTATCGGCACACAAGTGATAACGGTATTGGTGCATTGCGTAGTATGCATCGAGTACGCGAAATGTCTGCCAAACGATGTAATTTAGTTGCACGACTGAATATTGGCAATGTTAATTATGTTTTGGGTAACACTGATTGTGATCTTTGATGTAATTTATTGCTGTATTTTTAATCAACAATTGCATGTAGTCTTACACTTCTAATATGTTTAAGTAGCAAATATTCTTCATTATTATTTTCAATAATTCTCTTGGGGATAAACTAAGGACTCATATCCTATGAAAATATGTACCTATGTCCCTTTCGTGACTACTGGTGCCAAATAATGTTAGTTGTCAAAAGCTTCTCACCTTTTGAAAACTATTAAAATTCTATTTGAACACCCAATTTTGCATAAACACTACGCTACCTAGCTACTAATTTAATCGGAAACAAGAAATAAGGAAACAGATCGCCCACACTATTGAGGATATCTTTTCCTACCAATATATCCTCAAGAAATATTGTCTTTGCACTACGTTCAATTTACCTCCTTGCGTTCGAATACAAGTCATCTTAGCGCCAATCTTCTTCCGCATTGGCGCTAAAGTCAAGTTTTTGTTGGCATTGGCGTTAAAAGTTATGACGAAAGTCTGTCTTCGCGTCTTTAAGTACTTTTAAATGAAGATGTAAATAAGAAGATTTTTGATTTATAGAATGTCCGAGGCGCAATGCACCGTTGATCAGTCAGAACAGTGGGTCTGAAAAGGCCACTAGCTAAAGCACATCACGTTACCCGTCACTGTCAAATTTCCCCTAGCGATAAAGATGAAAATGAAATTTGACTGATTAGTGTGTGATTAATATTATTATCCTAATAAGTTTCTGCTAATATGAGCATGAAACGCCGCACCGGCATTTGGTTGGGTCAACAGTATTAGAGACCGCTCATTTGGTTGTCGAAGCCAGAGTCAGAATTGTCACTCACCGCCACACCGCGACCGCCACGACCTCATTTCACCAGCCCCCTTCTACCATCGGACATCAAGACGCACTGCAACTTACCATCTCTACCTTGTTGCTTTTCCACCAATTCGCACTAAGCGTTTCCCAAACGTATTTTATAATGCGCACAGCAAAGAAGTGGAACTCTCTGCCTGCGTCTGTGTTTCCGAACGCTTACAACCCTAATCTCTTCAGAGTTAGAGTAAACAGGCTCCTTCTGAGTAAGCTTGCTCCAGCGTAGACTTTGTCTCTGTCATCTCTAACCAAGACTAGAGTCTAGAGCAAAGCTATCTCAAATAAAATAAAAAAAACACTTGAGAAAAAATTGAGTTTTTTGCAATGCCCGCCAAGCTCGCGTCTGTGTAATCAAACCGTCCCAGGCCCAATAAACTATCGTATCGGTGATTGGCCGAAAACGCATTTAAAACTGTCTAGTTGTGTACACACAAACACAATATCACAACCATTGTTTATTATTGTTTCCTCGTAAAAATATCTGTTAATCACTTAAAAACATGGAGTTAGTGCGTTCTAAAATAGACTTGTCACAAATAATTTCATTAGTTGGCATTTGCTGGTGTTTACTCTGTGTTAAGCGTTTAAATTGATAGCATTTATTCTGGCTGTGTATTAAATTGTTTGTCTTAAAGAAAGAAGTTGGGAGGAAAGATTTTGCAGATTTAGGAAGGACTGAACAGTGCCTAAGGTTGCGGTTCGAAAGAGTTAACGCAGCCCTGGAACGAAACGAATGTTTTTATAAGGAACATAAGTGGGTTTAAGTAAGTGAGAGTCTGACACTCCCTCCTGCTCCGCCCAGAGTGGGAGCTGTCATAATTGTAGCTCATCCAAAAAAAGGGAAGAACAGAAATTCTCCATAAAGAACCCATGTTCAAATCGGAATTACACAAGTCGTAGTAAAAAGATAATAGTTGCATCGCTACAGGAAGGTGCTAAGTGTCGTCTACAATGAACGTCATTCAACTCGTCAGAGATCGTAGTAAGGATGCATTGCATGACCATTTGACATTAAGGAACTCTAATAGATTTATTAGCATTCAATAAAACGAAGGCAATAACACTAATAGACGTATATTTATAAGTCGACAGTTACGAATTAATCACGGCTAGACATTTATTTTCTTCACATGTTAAGTAAACTTCTGTAGCTGTAAATTAATGAATAAATAATTAATTCCTGAAGGAACTGTGGCAGTTGAGGAATTCATAGACTAATATCGTTAAGTTTGTCGAATATTTGTAGTATCTATTCTTCAAAAAAACTCATGAAACATTTATCAGCTCTTACACCTGTTGTATTTTCAAAAACTGAATTCAGGAAAAGTGAAAGGGCCTTAGGCGGTTCATAAATGTTCCAATAATTTGATCAAACAGGCTGGTTCAAACCGTTTGATGGAATGTGTGTGGGAAAATTTGATGATACAATATGTAATAAGTAAAACGAATTTTCGTATTATTATTTGATCTAACACTTTGAACCGGCCTGTTTGATAAAATTTTATTACGTGAACGTGTATGCCCAGCTTAATAGTCAACTACTTTGTTTTTCATCATGCACGGTGACCAACTTTGTTTTGTTTTTCTTTTCTTTACAAAGATTCATGTAGGAAATTTTTTATACCTCCTCAGTATCTTCTTCAATTTAATACATTACTTTAAGATTCAGAACACGCATTTACAGTAGGGTCAGACGATGATTCCGCAAAGTTAACGATAACGTTTTCATCATGATAAATACTCATGTTTCCTGGTAGCATCTGATGAATAAAATATTTAATTTCGGAATGAGAAGACTTTTGAGTAATCTGTTGTCTGCACTTATTTGGAATGCAAGAAGCAAGCATAGCTAATAAGTTTATTTTTAAATACAGTTTGAGACGATTAGACATAGAAACTACTTAAATATAAGTGGGTGACACAATTTTGAAAGACTGATCCGACTCTCTCAAAATCGGCGTGAAGTTTTTTCCGACTCTCTCAAAATCGGCGTGAAGTTTTTTTTATATGGTTTTGCTCTTGTCTCTAGTGTAGGACAACGTTTAAAAAAAAAAAGAGATGACAGAGACAAAGTCTACGATGGAGCGAGCTTACCCAAAAGTAGCCTGTTCACTCGAACTTTGAAAAGATTAGGGTTGTAAGCGTTCGGAAACAGACGAAGGCAGAGAGTCCCACTCCTTTGCTTCAGCCAAAGCTTATAATAATGTTTCAAGCAACGGTCGCATTCGCATCTTAGTCAAAAATGTAGGGAGGGGCTTTTTCACAGTTCGCGTCTGACATGCAAATTTGTATAAAAATACGGGTTGCACTCCGGGAGTGCCGGCGGAAGTGAAAACTTGAACATTAAAGTTGTGCATTTTTGAATCATCAGGTCACGTGTCCTGACGCGAGTTTAACGTTTTATACCCATCCCAAGAAAAATGCTCAACGCCGCTAAAGAAGTTTTCACTTAAAAAATACTAGAATTGGCCCACTGAGCATTGATATGGCTTTGGGCAGGACTTGTGTTGGTGTGGCGAGTCGAAGCGAATAAGTGTGTACTGTGTTGACTAGGTTAAGTTTTCTATGGGCCTATGCCACCCGAAATTAAGTTTCAAAATAATTATATTTATTTCATTTTGTTTTTGGGAACACGCTTGTACACGTCAAGTAAATAATATTTTAGGACTAGATGAGGTGCTTCTTATGCGACTACTCCAAGAAGAAACTCCGAAACGAATTCAAAGGTCATTAAATTTAAATTCACGACTTTATCTCGATCAGATCGATCATAAATGTGAGGAAATAGCTTTTGCTAGCTTTGCTCGTGTTTAAGTAGCCTAAAACTGTCTCCAGGAACCTTTCCAGCTTGCCAGGGTTCTGGAACGAAGAGTATTAGGAGGAACACGGATGGGTTTTAGTCAGTAAGATTCTGATACTCCCTTCTGCTCCGGCCAGAGCGGAGAGAGTGATTTGATGATTCCCAATTCTAAAGCTTAGAAAAAATAACAACGTCACTTTCGCATTTATTAAATAACTAGCTGACCCGCGCCACTTCGTCTGCGTCACATTTTCCATTACAGGGGCCCAATTCTGCTAATTTTATTTAACTCACATGCTATTGATATTCAATTGAGAGTCAATCACGACTCCATTACGATTAGAACAAATTTGGTATTCTGAAAAAACTTGTATGTAAGCTCAATAGAGTCGTAATGGAATCGTAGTGTAATTGTAATTGACTCTCAGTTGAACAGTTATAGGTGTTGCCATTCAAAATCTACCAAGAAAATGAATGAACTATTGGTTTGATTTAAATATACGATTTATCCATTTCTGTGATTCAATTACGAACTAAATTGTCTGCAATGAATCGCCTTATTTCAAATACGGTGGCTAGGTTCGAACTTTGGATTTTAAATCGAAATAGCTGGAATTCGTCTACTTGGATGATGGTTTTATGCCATCCAAGTAATCGAAATTGCGTATTTTGCTTTTCTGCGATTTTGCATGGTGTTGTTTGGTGTGGGGTACCTACCACTAAAAAGTGAAATATAAAAAACTTTTTACAAAAAAATACATCAGACTTCCAAAAAAAAACAGTACATACTAAAAATAACGTTAATTTCGGAAGTCGGTGTCAAAATACGAAGAAACTAACAAAAACACCGACTTCCGAAATTAAAGTTATTTTTTACTGTGTAGTGTTTTTTTTGGAAGTCGGTTGTATTTTTTTGTAAAGTTTTATTGTATGAGTATTGTATACTGCGCTGTAATATTACAGCATATTAACTGTTTTCTTCTATATTTTAGGCTAATAATATGAGCGTCCAACAAATTGAAGCTCTGATAGAGTATTTAGAAGGGCAGCAGGAGCTAGCTCTTGGACGCTGCTCACGGTCCAAAGAAGGGCGCAGTCTGTCGAGAGCAATGGCCTCTCTCCTCTCTCCTTTCCATTCCATGCCTATAATAACTGTCAGGGCTCTCACTTCCACTTTTCCAACGCGGAATTCCGCATTGGGTAAATCTTCCACGGCATCCACCGTTGCCCTCATCGAGGCCCGCTTTTTACGGCGCTGAGCCAAAAGATGACGACGCCGACGGCGATCTTGCGCATTAGCTAATGCTAGAATACGCCATCGTAACAATAACCGCAGCATCTTTTCAGTATTTTTTTTAATATTTTTCGTTGAGTGGCTTGTAAAATCCTAAGATTATCTATTGTTGCACAATCGTACTTCAATCGTAAAATTGACACTCAGATTCAATTGAGTGTCCATTGATATAAATGTCAAATAAGAGTAGAATACCGATAAAGTCCACAATCGATTTACAATTGTAACACGATTGAAGAGCAGATTAGCAAATATTCCAATAGCAGTTCAATGGAATGTCAATGGAAAACCATTGGTCTTAAATTAGTAGCGGAATACCAAATTTAGTTAAAACTGCTACTGAGATCCAATTGATATTCAATTGAGCCATTCTTAAATTAGCAGAATTGGGGCCCTGCTCCGCTCCTATTTGTTTTAGCGTGATGATATATAGCCTATAACCTTCCTCGATAAATGGGCTATCTAACCCTGAAAGAATTTTTCAAATCGGACCAGTAGTTCCTGAGATTAGCGAGTTCAACCAAACCAAACAAACAAACAAACAAACTCTTCTGCTTTATAATATTAGTATAGATATTAATAATGGTTTGCATATTAGTGCTCGGGACTTTCTTTCGATGGTATTGTTTTCACCGGAAAATGGCCGAGACTCTGTCAAATTGTAACACATCTTGATTAGATTATAATTTTCTCGATATATTATGAAAAAATTGTTTTGTTTATAATAAATCCCATGTTAATTGAATAGTTTTCAATCTATACATGTCTTATTTATAAAGAAAAGTAAACAATTTCACGCGATATTTTACAATCTTACGGCGTCTGCCACTTTGCGATGACATTGCCGTTACAAAAATACATTTACATTCATTCAAGTCAGATACTAAATCTCTCCTGAAGTCATCCAACATCCAACCTCGTAACTTTTGCATAATTGGCAACCGTTACAGCAAAGGAAATAATAAATTAGTCCTGTTTATTTGCGACAGTTCGTGTTTCAGAAATAGCCACAGCTAAGGGGCGATGAAATCGGAGTACTTACGCTTTTTTAACGAGGCTTTTGAACCCAGCTTTATGGCGATTATGGCGAAGACCAGAAACAAATACTTGCATCCATCTCTCTTTTTTTTTTCTTAAAAAGTGTGGCGACACTAGGAATTTCACCTGTTTCGTGGGTGCGTTTACAAAAAATATAATGAAAACAGTCATAATAGTCACATGATACAATTAGAATTTCCTTTTTTTAATTTTCGAATGTTTACTTTCACCCCTAAAAGTGACACTTATATTTTTTTTAAAAATTACACAACGCGTCCGTGTTTGGATCACGAAAGTCCCTGTGCTTACCAAATTTCAACAGAACCGGTTCAGTAAATCCGGAGAAAACTGGCTGTGACAGACGGATAGACAGACGGAAACCCGAGTGATCCTATTACAGTTCCGTTTTTTACGGATTTTCGGAACGCTAGAAAACTACTCAACCTTTTTTGAATCTTCATAATTTGTACTACCTGCACTTTTCTATGCAGAGGGCTTCGTTTGAGTTTTTTATAACGTTCTCGACCGCGTTATCGTAAATGCTAATTTCTATTGAAACTGAATAAGCGCCGCCTAGTGCGATTGACGGATAACCTTTTTTTGTTTTCTTTACAATTTGAGATAAGCAAACGTTTAAGTTAACGCGATCTATAATAGTACGTTAGAAAACTCGCACTAAGCCTCTAACTCAGTTCACCAGTAATCTTGAGTTCTGGCAGCGTCTTGATATAAGGTGTAAAAATAACTGTACGAGTTATACATTGTGACAAGCATATTCGTGACATTGCTGTATTATGTATCAATTATCGAACGCTACGTGCTTACGCGATCGTGTTACATTACTTCCTAGTGTTTCACTGAAACGTTACATTACGTAACAATGAACACAGTTTACATAATAGGGTTGTGCTTGTGCTGTACGAGTTTGCGAATTTGATCGAAAGAGTTATCGCGGACACCTAAGGGCTACTTTTTAAGCCTGTTTTCTACTTCGTATCACCTACGGACTTACGATATTAGTGACGAACTATGAACGACTCTTGGTCGTGTGCTCGTGTAGTCATTCATTCTTAGTTATAGAAAGTAACGCCCGCAATTAAGACCAAAACTACGGACTGCGGACTTAAAAGCGTCACCCCCCCCCCCCCCCTAACAACGGAACGCAAAGGGTGTTTGGAAGAGTGACACTGCCGCTTCGCGCGGAGCGGAAGCAGTCATTTTAAAAGTTCTCCTAAAAAAAGGATTGTACGAAATATTTAACTAGCAGTTTAATTGACCGTTTATGCGATTCTATTCGGAACAGACGTTGAAATTGCGTAGATGCTGAACCAATTGTTTTAGGGACATACTAACCTACTTGGGTATTCGTAGATTGAAACGTCACACAATGACCGAAAAGTATCGATAGAAACAACAGGTAAACGAACTCTAAATTTTTTAAAACACCTTGAAGTTAAAAATTTCATCTTGAAATTGTGTTATTTAAATGACATTACTGCCTAATAAATATTCATAAAAACATTAAAATTACGTCTGCACTTTGAGCAGCCCTAAAGACATGGTTGCGGTTATCAGAATGGGTACGTGATTCCGTCCTCCTTTATACTATCGACCTCTGACGACCTCGGCAGGCCGCGCGTACTCTATTACTCACTGAACTTGACAGGGATTGACTTCGACTGTGAGTCTATGAAGGCATGGTTTCAACCTCTGCGAAGGTTGGGCAAACAAAGAGTTTGTAACCTTTATTACAATATCCGGACTGAAAAAATGACGCAGTAAGATGTGAATGGGAGTGTGTACCTTTTTAAGGTTCCGTACCTCAAAAGGAAAAAACCACTTTGTTGGATCACTTTGTTGTCCGTACGCCTGTCAAGACCCTTTATCTCGGGAACGCGTGGAGGTATCGAGTTGAATTTAAAAAACACAAAATCTACTTTCTTAATTAATTCAATCATACGAAATAGTCTTAATATAGGTAATATTACTCGTACCTATTTTGTTCGCAAAGACTATTGTACCGACCAAACCCTCGGTGGGCAAGCCCAACTCGCACTTGGCCGTTTTTATTATTTTAATTTAATGGCATCTGTAGATGACTGACTATTCCATAGTGTTAATGGACTCGACCGCTCAATTGGTCTGTTAGGTTAACTTGTAGACAATGCTTTGTAGCATTAGATCCACCTATGTAGGTTGAACATTGCAGTCAAAACTATAAGACCTACATTCCATCGCTTAAGTGTTTTCTATATCTTTTCCATGTCAGACTAGATGGGCAATACATCTCAGATTCCACAGCCGTGCTAGAATTCATTTCTGACCCTAAAAAACACTACTTCTTGTATATTCTAACAGTTCCCAAAACAATCTTATTAACACTGTTACACTTATAAATAGCTACAACTGGATTTCGATCTAGTTTCCTTAACACAAGTAATAACTCAATGTACTTTATTGATACGAAACACGCTATCTTGTATCTGGTATTTTCGTTCAATAAAGGCTGATTTACATTGATCCAGTATTTTTATCCCCCCCTGGAATCCAGTGACTTGAAATCGATATATCTTGGCTCAAGTTAACACTTTTTCACGTTGTTCTGTAGCGGCGTCAATGATGCCAATAAAAATCAACGTAGCAAAATAAAAGAGCTTGGTTAGTATTTTGCTGTGGACGGGATGGCTTTGCATTTCTTTTTGTTGATCTACCTGCATCGCAGTATAAGAGTTTTCCAGCCCGAATATCAACTACTAGCTGACCCGCGAACTTCGTCTGCGTCACATTTTCCATTACTGCTCCACTCCTATTGGTCTTAGCGTGATGATACATAGCCCTTCCTCGATAAATGGGCTATCTAACACTGAAAGAATATTTCAAATCGATCCAGTACTTTCGGAGCCTATTCAATTCAAACAAACAAATCTTTCCTCTTTATAATATTAGTGTAGATGTAGATAGGGCAGTCTGTAGCCCACCGGACAGAACAACCGTCCGGTCGGAGGATCCTGCCTTTTCTATGGAGACTTGCGGGACTTTGCACGCTGTTCTACATACTTCATAGTTCAATCACGAAGCCGAAAAGCCAGCTGCAGCTTTGTTAGGCTCATTAAGTGGAGCGAAGTCCTGGGGCTCTAGGCAAAGTAACATTAAGAACAGCGATAACGATTCTTGAAGAGTCAAAATGTTAGGGATTGTCCACTTGAGATTTCAGTAGCGTTTGTCCCAATTCATCCACCTTTTTCTACACCTCTGACTCCATCAACAATTGTATTTATCGTTCTTAGTCACATTTGTTTCAACCCTCCATTGCAAACACATTTTTCTAGGGTAAAAAGAACAAAGGGTAAAAACGGGACCTAAGACTTTGCTGTCTGTCACCAGGCTGTATCTCAAGAACCGCGATAGCTGAAATTTGCACAGATGATGTATTTCTGTTGCCGCTATAACAGCATAATTATACTAATAAAACAGAATAAAATAAATATTTAAGTGAGCTCCCATACAACAAACTTGTTTTTTTTTTTGCCGTTTTTATACACAATTTTTTTTTTATACAAAACGGGGAAACTCTTGGCCCAAATCTCACCTGATGGAAAGTGACGATTAGGCCGAAGATGGAAGCGAGTTTCACCCGGAATCCTCTTACACAGAGGAACTGGCTATCATACCTCTAACTGCCGGAACACAACAATGCTGTTAACATTGTTGTTATGGCGACAGACTTAGACATGATGGTGGTAGCTTGCCAGGCGGACTTAGAACAAGTCCTACCACCAACCAAACCGAGCAAAAAATTTGCCCCCGCTGGGAATCGAACCCGGGACCTCTGGGTCTGAATCAAGTGGTATAACCACTACACCACGGAGGCGGTTAGTGTCACCTGTTTAGCACCACCCGGGGACCACGTGTAGGGATTCGCTGAAGGGTATTCTCCTACGGACGCGAATGACTCGGCCCCCTTTCGCTGCAGGGCTGCAGTGACTCTTTCAAAACCATTCCGCAACCCTGGCAGACTGTATACCCATACCAAGACAAATGATTGCCACTAGACTAACAATGAACCAAATGTTTGTCGGCCTTTACTTTGTAATCATATTTCGAAAGGGATGCAAACATGTATGTATTCGGCTACCATTTCCTTTGACTGTTGAATAATATCCTTCCTTCTACACTGCTTGATTTCAAGCGATTTTAATTGGTGCTACAGTTCTGATGTAACTTGAACCATAGCTTTCTAGTAAGACGTGTTTAGAGTATCGGTTTCAGCTGCATTTTCATCTAATTTTTAACCGAATTCCCAAAAAGGAGGAGGTTATCAATTCGGTTGTAAGTTTTTTTTTTTTATGTTTGTTACCTCATAACTCCGACAATTATGAACCGATTTGAAAAATTCTTTCCAGATTGGTCCCATTTAAATTTAATGAAAATCGGTTACGAACTTTGGATTTTAAATCGAAATAGCTGGAATTCGTCTACTTGGATGAGTTTTATGTCATCCAAGTAATCAAAATTGCGTATTTTGCTTTTCTGCGATTTTGCATTGGTGTTGTTAGGTGTGGGGTACCACTAAAAAGTGAAAAATAAAAAACTTTTTACAAAAAAAAACCGACTTCCAAAAGAAGAAAACACTACAAAGTAAAAAATAACTTTAATTTCGGAAGTCGGTGTCAAAATACGAAGAAACTAACAAAAACACCGACTTCCGAAATTAAAGTTATTTTTTACTTTGTAGTGTTTTCTTTTTTTGGAAGTCGGTTTTTTTTTTTTGCAAAAAGTTTTACTCTATACCCTTCCATTTAAGTTTATTGAATACCCTTGGGATACCTATTGGACTAAGAAGTTATCTCGCTTGACGTTTTCAATTATTATAGAACTTCTCTACAAAAATTATTTTGTAGTAAGTTGTATTTTAATTCCAATCTTTTTCAGTCACATACTAAGCTCAATTTCTCTGGTGTATATTTTTTTCGCTAAGAAGTCGGCTAAGAAAGACGTATGACACTCATACAATTTCGTGAAATTCACACCTCCCTTTAAACTTTACTGCTTCCGAAGCACGCACACAGCCTTTAATTTATATTTAATTAATTTCGCTTCCAGTAAAAGTTCCTTTAATTCGGTCAAGGTGGTATTATGGCTTTGTGTTGTTGCGTGCTATTATGCAGCTATAATGTTACATTTTCTGCCCTAGGACATAATGCAGATGATATATCATGCCCATACCTTACCGCACGTATTTGTTAGCTGTTAGCACGCATATTAAGAACATTTTTATTACATTTTCATGAGCCAACAATTTAAAATGTGTAACATTTCGAATTAATGTTTGTTACGTGAGTGTAATTACATGCCGCACGGAAAACACGAACGAAACTTTTTAAACGTTTAACTTTAGTACATTTTTAACGATAATTAGTTTTGCCACAATATTTGCAGAAGATTTTATGCGTTTTGTTTTTTTAGACCAAACCCAATTTATGTTGCTGTGAGTTCAGACGTGATTGATTAATTAACGGTTTTAGCTCCTAAAAATCTCGAATCCCTTTAAGAAATAATAATTGTGTCTATAAAATTATAAAGGATTTTCCAGATTTTGTAAGTCTTTTACAAAACTTGAAAAACAAAATATGTATTTGCATATTTTTATGACTTTTATTTGTGCTGTCTGGCATTTAATTAAATCTTACAAAAAGGTATTTGACGTACAGCGATGATGTTTATATAATCTTTTTAATTTTATTTTGATCATATTGATTTTACATTTGGTGATTTGCGAAAAAGCGATTGGAGAGAATCGTTCGAGACTACAATATTTAGGTCATAGTCATTTATTAATTTGTTAACATAGGTAAGTACAGTAAATAGTTGTTAAAAAAAAATGCATGTGCGCTATGTGTATATGTGTTACTAAGTCTGATTTTATTTCACAAATTGTATTTAAATTAAATAAAACACAAAGTATAGAAGTGGATTTTCAACTGTTGTTTTGTTTTACACTGAAAATGTCAAGTTAACTCGATTATGTTGCAACTTATTTTTAATTTTCCGTCTGCTAGTTAAACAAGTTTTTAGTAGCTAAACAGTAACTGATACAACTTCCTACTAGTGTAGAAAATGCATTATCCATAGTAATGAGCTCGTGGCTGAAGAATAGCAGCCGCTCGGGTCGTTCTTCAAGGTTAAGCAACGCTTGCCGAAGTTGGCCTGTCGTTGGGTGACTTAACTTACTGAGGCTTCTCTGTACCTCGGAATGCACGTCAAATCGTTGGTCTCGGCTGTCATTTGTAGATCTTTGGCGGTCGTTATGGATTGTCAGAAACCAGAACATCTGACTCCAGTCTTGCCAAGAAGTACCGTGTTACAAAGTTACTGAGGTCTGGTAGGCAGCCGCTGCATGTAAAATACTGGTATTCTGCTGAATCCGGTTTGACTGGAAGCCAACTCTAGTATAGTGGGCAGGCAAATGATACTAATATTATAAATGCGAATGTAACTCTTTCTCTGTGGGCTTCACATCTTAACATCTTCTTCTTCTTCACATCGGGGTACGGCACACGGATAGACCATGTTTTGTACTAGGACAAGGATGATACTTTTTATCTTAGGAATAAGTTCCCTTGGCATGCGAAGCCGCTGGCCGAAGCTTTTCGTAATAAAATAATGTTATTTAATAGTGATTTTTTACAAGATTAAAATAACATTTACGTTTCTTCCATCATCCACGATATGTTTTGGATCTCTACAAATCTCCAATTCGCTCCGGTCAGCGTGCACTAGAGCATTGGTTCCCAACCTTTTATTGCTCCGAGGCCTCCGGATCTAAAAAGACCACTTTAGCAGAATCATATTACGATCAAAATATTAACCACACAACAATCTGTCAAATTTAATTTTCATCTTTATCGCCAAGGTCTCGCATACTCGCGCGAAAATTTGACAGTGGCAGGTAGCGCGATGTGATTTTTGATTCTGCTAAGGTGGCCTTTTTAGACCCGCTGGTTTTAATCAGGGACCAGAAGTCCTGTAAAGTCATAAAAAAAAAACGTGTGTTGATCCCAAAAATAACTTACTTACTATTCGAAACTTGTAGCATATCTATTCTTTAAAATCAAAACCAACGAGATTGGCATAGAAAACATGACATTTCTGATAAAATCACCTTATAAGATGAAATGAAAAATCTGATATTTGAAATATTCCGTAATTCCGTATACCATTTAGTTGCGGAATTTGTTCGAAAGAGCCACCGCGGCCCTGGAACGCATGGGGCATTATAAGGAAGAACACGGATGGTTTTCAGTCAGTAAGAGTCTTACACTCCCTTCCGCTCCCACCAGAGCGGAAGGAGTCATTTGATGATATACCTACCATAATTATAAAAAAAAAACATATTTTGGCTCTTGTACACCACAGGTTGGGAACCAATGCACTAGCTAGAGTAAGTATCAAACCGGTCTTGATACAGCTTGACTCTCGATTTCTTTGGAGTGGCTTTGGACCATCGATGTTTATCAAAACGTTTACGTGTTTTTCTGAATAGGTGATCATGTATTGAGCAACCTTTATGGTCAGTAGTTTTGATGTTCAGCAGCTCTTGTTTTGTGTATTCCCATGGTTTGGTTCGATGGTGCCATGGTTGCGGAGTTTGTTCGAGTCACCGCGGCCCTGGTACGCAAAGGGCATTATGAGGAACACGGATGGGTTTTAGTTAGTAAGAGTGACATTCCCTTCTGCTTCACCCAGAGCGGGTGGAGTCATTTGATGATATCCCATCCCCCTACCTCCTTAATGTAAAATGTATGTATGTTGATGGTAAATTAAAATTGATGATATAAATAAGCCTGTGCATATGTCACCGGGAAATGGCAGACTCCGTAAGATTGTAGGTTATAAATACTGCAGTGCGATTTAATCATGTCGAAGTGAACACTTAGGCGAAGTGAATGAAAAATGAGCTGTCAAACCATACAAACAAGATGGCATGACAGCGCACTTGTCGTTCACTCCACCTAAGTGATCACGGTGAGATGTCGACAGAATCGACCGGCTGATTACATTATAATTTCTCAATAAAAAATCGTTTTGTATAAATTATATCCCATCCAAATTCAATAGTTTCCAATACACCCGTGTCCTATTTAGAAAAAATAGTTTACAATTTAACGCGATATTTTACAATCTTACGTTGTTTGCCATTTTCCGGTGACTCGCAAAACCAAGGTACGAGATGGACTTGCCGCCTCTCATCCCAGTTATATACTTACTTTAAACCTATTTAGCAACAATGTTCTCAAGCTGAACTTGTCAAATAAACTACGCAATAAAACTTTACGTGTTTACCAAGAAAAAGACCAAGTCAACGAGGTTGAGACTAGCCACAGCAACAAGCTTACGAAAAGCCCTTTACACACGCTTGACCTACTATGAGCGCGTTTTATGGACTTACAAAATGTTCTGTTACTTGCAACTGAACGGTCTGTAGAGGGCTTAATGCACGCATCAACGTTAGTGTTGCGCCACGTTAGATCAAAATCCAAGTAAGGTATCGATGGAATTAATAAACATAAATAAAGATGTGAAATCAGAATGTTTATAGAAGCTTTTCCGTATACTAATTTACATATAAACGATCAGTTCTCACATTTGTATCAAGCACCCACATCGGAGTTTTATGTTCGTACGCACTGTACATAAATAGAAAATAAAGTAACACATGGAAAAATCGTCTTAAAACCCTTGTGTTTGAAGACTTGTTTTAGCTTAAAGGAAAATAAATATGAACTTGAGTGCATGAAGTAGATGCAGAATGTGTCTTTATGTCGAAACCACTTATACTGACTTCCTATTGACCTCAAGGATCTTCCTAGTCTATGTCGCCTGCAATTATGTATGGTGTAGCCATAGATATTCATGGGTTAATAACTTCATAAGTAAGTATATTTAATTGCGTATATTTTCCGAGCTAATGTTGTTTGTTCCGTAAACTGAAGGAAACTACCGAAGTGAAGTCATAGATAGGAAACCTATACGTAGTAAATTATATTCAGAGACTGCATAGTTTCAGTGTATAAAATATACTTAATATACACGATGAATACCAAAGGTCAATGATGCATTATAATCTAATTAAGGAATATTACGATACAATATGATGAAATCCATTATTTTAACTTTATTTTTGCAATGTAGACCCTGTTGCAAAAAGCGAGACCTGTTTTTCCACAGTCTCACCTGATGGTAAGCAATGATGTGGTCGACGATGCAGCACGATTGCCCAGAAGTAACCCATTAACTCTTGAATTAATGAATTCCAACAATGTGATGAGTATCGATAACTTTCTCTCCTTATACAGCTATCACAAAAGATAGTTATCGATACTCATCAAAATCACTCTCCAACACTAATGGTTGCAAAGTTTAAGGGGCAAAGTTTCGCTTTGTGCAGAACCACTTTACATATTAACTTGAATGAAGGACTGGTTCTGCTATTGCTGACTAATTTATTGAAACGCCGTTATTAAACTGAAATTATAGTAAATGTCAGCTTCGGAGAAATTACAGAGCTGATTAAATGCATATACAGTGGATGAGGCTTTACAAAGCAGCTTTATTATAAAAGAGTTGAACATATTGACCTGGATGACCTGGTCAGGGACGCGGGTAGCCGATGGATACGAGACGCACAGCATCGGTTGTTACGGTAACACTTGGGGGATATGCCAGCTTGGCCTTATGTCCAGCAGTAGACGTTATATAGCTCATATCAGCTGAAAAACGTACCTACAATGTGATGCGCAAATAGGAACGTCAATGACCTCTATCTGTCAAAATGTCTCTCGAAAAGTACGGTTTGCAAAGAAAACTTAATACGTTGCATATCGATAACGGTTTAAATTACTTTGTTTAAATAAGTCTTAAATCAAATTTAAATAAAAACGTTCACTAGTAGTAAATTAGCTTAACATAATATTTAATTATTTAAATTCAATAATAGTTATTTTAAACCATACCAAAACACTATTTTTACTCAATTTTTATAAAAAATAATTTAAAAAAAAACTTGCATTGCTCACCCTACCAAATTGGTTTGAATTGACAATTATGACGTCACAATATGGCGCTAAGTCGATCCTATTCTTATTTGAGACGCATTGTAATAATATGATGATGAACGTCGACAGATTTAGTTACCCCATCGTGGCAGAAGAAAATACTTCCATCGCTGGACATGGTATGGCCTCCCCAAGCAACGTCACATGACCGGTCATGGTCTTGCATTCAGCGGGTTCCCGGGCCCTTAATCAGATTTAACTTAAATTGGACGTAACATCATAAAATTGCGTCGTTATATTTTTTCCCCACTGCGAAGGACCTCGAAGTTTTCCTACACAAATCCAAAAAAGATAACAATAGGCTAACGTCTCTCTTTGATCTCTATTATGGGAAATACATAGCGACCTTCAAATAATTCAAATCACTTATTTGACTGGTTTCATATAAGAAATACAATAAAATCTGTTTGTTTGTTGTTACCATGTTATTGTTTGATTTATTTTGTTTTTGAATTCACGTCAGACATTGTTTTCGTTTCCGTGAAGTTACGGGATTGTGAAAACAAGAATATCGGTTGCTCATCATCATGACTTTGAAGATGGATGGTCGACTGTTTCTCCAACTTTGATTAAAATCAAATTTTTCGTCTTTGTAAAGGGATTAACATGACTGTCATATTACAAAATTTATTATTTTCAGCGATTTGTTGAGTTTGTAAATGGTTTTTTTTCTTGATATGGGTTTGCTGTTTACTCTAAGTCTAGGTCAGAGATGACAGAGACAAAGTCTACGATGGAGCGAGCTTACCCAGAAGTAGCCTGTTCACTTTAACTTTGAAAAGATTAGGGTTGTAAGCGTTCGGAAACACGCAGGCAGATAATTTAATTAATTATGAAAATCAACCCTCACTTTATTTTCAGCTTCGCGGTAAGGGCTGGTTTTCTTTTTACCAACTCATTCTGCATTATTTGGCAATCTTCTAGTATTCTACAGAGGCTGCAAACCTAGTATTGGACAGATTTGGAATCAACATAGATTAAAGGCCTTATATCTCATCACTTATATACCATCCTCCTGAGCCTAATATACTTATGGTTGGTGCCACAGAACAGATAATGTGGTTGGCGCAGCCTTTTCTTTTTTTTTTTGGGATGGGAAATCATCCAATGACTCCTCCCGCTCTGGGCGGAGCGAGACGGAGTGTCAGACTTCTACTGACTAAAACCCATCCATGTTCCTTCAGTGCCCTTTGTGTTCCGGAGCCACGTAATCTCTTTCGAATAGTCCCGCGACTCCGGCAGGCGTCGGCCTTTTCGGGCCCCTCCTAATGCTGACTCTCTTTGAGGCGCGCGTGGAACTCGAACGCGCCGTCGACACGGCCTGTCGTTAGATGACGGACGGACGGCGAGCTACCCATAGCTCACCGTCCACAGGCCCGCGCCTACGGTGGCCGGAGGTCACCAGGTGGCCTCCGACGCTCGCGGCGTCTACCACGGTGGCCGGGACGAGAGGTTCTCTCCTTCTCCCACTCCGCCACCTCCTTCGCTAGCATTACTGCTTCGGCGCGGCGGCGTCCCATTCCGTGTCGCTCCGGACCATGGCTTGAACCAGGCCCGGTGGTTGGCGCAGCCTTACTTCATCTTCTATGCATCTACATTGTATATGTTCTAGCGTTAGAAGTGAGTTGTCAAACCATACACACAAAATGGCATGACAGCTCACTTATCGTTCACTCCACCTTAATGTACACGGTGAGATGTCGACAGAATCGACCGTCTGATTGCCCCTAAATAGAGGTGCATTACCAAGTCTCCAATTCACCAACGACATTAGCAACAACATAAACAACAGGACTAAAGCGTACACATAATTTTACGGCACATGAGTAAATGAGTCAGCCAGTGTGTTGTTGAACAAAGGGTAAACATATGCTAATACATTGTTCGTATGCTCATCGATGCTAATCATTGGAGCTACTGTTGCTAGCTCATCGTTTTGTAATAGCACCTGTCGTTATAATTATCATAGTGTAAATTTGTGTTGTTTGTTTCGCATCTTTTGTACCTACTCCATTTTTAGGGTTTCTAACATGCGTGAAAACGGAACCCTATCCCTAACCGTGTTGTGTGAATTCTTGTTTGATGAAACTGATGAGTGAAATGTACTGAGTTGCAAAATTAATAAATTTATCTATACTATAATATTATAAAGCAGAAGAGTTTGTTTGTTTGTTTGGTTGAACGCGCTAATCTCAGGAACTACCGGCTCGAATTGAAAAAATATTTTTGCGTTGGATAGTCCATTTATCGAGGAAGGCTATCTATAGGCTATATAACATCACGCTATGATCAATAGGAGCGGAACACTAATAAAAAAGCAGACAACGTTGCACGGGTCAGCTAGTAATAAATAAAAATAAAAAATATTTTTTTTTCTGGCGATAAATTTATCATTTAAAATTTATAAATTCGATGTCAGAAAAAAAAATCAAAATCAATCCAGATTGCGTCTGGATGTCTGATGGTAGTGCAAATTGGTTGAATAGC